>OX411771.1:50350974-51550974 GCA_948252455.1 Acleris cristana
TTCACAACTTATCAGGGTACGACAGTCATTTGTTTATACGTCAATTGGGTGAACTTCCTGGTCAAGTCAAAGTTATTGCAAAAAACAAAGAAAATTACATATCATTTACGAAATTTTTCATTACAAGTCGAAATGAATATATGCCCGTTCGTTTTGTAGATTCATTCAAATTTTTAGGAGCAAGTTTGGAAGAACTTGTTAGCACCTTAAATGAAGAAGACTTTATTCATCTCTCACATTTTTTTCCTTTAAAAGAGCATTTCGATTTATTGAAACGAAAGGGCGTCTATCCATACGAGTATATGTCTAGTTGGAGTCGATATGAAGAGCAATGTTTACCTCAGCCACATTATTTTTACAACTCATTAACAAATGAGATTATATCCAAATATGATTATGAACATGCCGAGCTTGTATGGAAATCATTCAATATTAATACTTTAGGAGAATACACCGATCTTTACCTTAAATCAGATGTATTATTACTAACTGACATATTTGAAAAGTTTCGTCAAACTTGTAAAGTCAATTATAGATTAGACCCTGCTTTTTATCTAACTGCCCCAAGTTTAAGTTTTGATGCCATGTTACTTATAACTGGTGTGAAGTTGCAACTCATTGATGACCTTGAAATAATTAGAATGATTCAAAAAGGTATTCGTGGGGGTGTATGTTTATGTTCTACTCGATATGCAAAGGCAAATAATAAATACATGCCAAACTTTGATTCCAGTAATCCAAGCAGTTTCTTATTCTACATAGACTGTAATAATCTATACGGTTATGCAATGTGTGGCAATTTACCTTATGATGATTTCAAATTATTACCACGGGATAAAATTAATGTACTCGATATCCTACAAACACCTGATGATTCGGATTATGGTTATATTTTGGAAGTGGATTTAGAATATCCAGAACATTTGCATGACTTGCATAATGACATTCCATTCTGTCCTCAAAAATTCACACCGCCTGGTTCAAAGCAACCTAAACTTATCCCAAATTTATATGATAAATACGAGTATGTCATCCATTATGTGCATTTAAAAACATGTATAAAGCATGGCTTGGTATTGAAAAACGTACATAGAGTAATCAAATTTAAACAAGGTCCATTTTTAAAACAATACATAGACTTAAATACAAAGTTAAGACAAAAAGCTAAATCCGTGTTTGAGCAAAATTCGTGCAAACTTGCAAACAATGCTATATTTGGAAAAACGTTGGAAGACGCTGAAAAAAGGTTAAATGTTCTGTTAGTTAATGCGTGGAGTGATAATAGAAATAAAACAAAAAAGAAATACACAGCAGAGCATCTAACAGGTAGACCTAATTTTCATAGTTCTACCGTTTTTAGTGAAAATTTTGTCGCCATACAAATGAAACCGGAATCGGTAACTCTTGACCGGCCAATTTACATTGGATTTACTGTTTTGGAAATATCGAAAACTCATATGTACGATTTTCACTATTCTGTCATGAAACCTTTTTATGGATCTAATTTAAGTTTATGTTATACCGATACAGATTCTTTTTTGTATTCCATAAATACAGAAGATTTGTATGTAGATATAAAACGAAATTTTCAACATTATTTTGATACAAGTAATTATTCTGTCAGTAACGCATACGGTATAACTCTTAAACATAAAAAAGTACCCGGTTTATTTAAAGATGAACTTGGTGGAGAAATAATAAACGAGTTCGTTGGCCTTAGGTCTAAATTATATTGTATAAAAACAGAAAACAAACAACTGAAAAAGGCTAAAGGCACAAAGAGACATGTATTGCGCGGTGTGGATTTTGAGGAATATAAAAAAGTACTATTAAATAAGGAGCGGATAAGAAAACGCAATATTGTATTTAAATCTTTAAAACATGTTATTTTTACTCAGTCCTTGAATAAAGTAGCACTGTCGTCAAATGATGACAAACGCGTTATACTAGATAATCAAGTCTCGACGTTGTCTTGGGGTCATCAATCTTTGTTTTAATATTAAAGTTAAAATTAGATTTAAGATGCTATGTTATAAACAAAGGTGTGGTAATTAATAAATAAATGTTATTTCCTATGAATCTGGTTTTATTTTACTTCTAAACCTTTTGTAACCCCATTGGGTCCAATTCGAACTTTAAAATTTAAGTGCCCATGAAATAACAAATAGTTGTCATTATCATTGTTATTTTAAACTTTTACAGGCACTTAAATTTGTAGTTTTCGGATCGGACACTCTATCTTATCATATGTAGGTAGGTATATAAAGGGAAATAATTATGAAATAAAAATATGCTTTACAGTTATAATATTTATTGTACTTTATTTTCAGAATACCATTTTTTAATACATAAAACATTTTTTAACGCACAAGATTTTTTATGCGTTGAACAACTATAACTACTCTGGTCCTTACAATATTTTTGATACATAGATTCAAATTTAGGCAAACCGTTACAACCCAAGTCAATTACGGTACAGTTACTACACAAATCTTTAATCCATTTAACTTTTTCTAACCCTTTTACATATATTTTCTTGTTTTCCAAAAAACAGCGTATCATTCTTTTAAATTCTCTATAATCAACAAAGCCCTCATGCCATGAAATACCTAGGTTTTTCTCTATCCATCTTACTTGTCTTTTTTCGCTTTCCATTAACGTCGAAAACTTATATGGAGGTTTTATTGAAAATACCTGTGTGTATTCATTTGTACTGTATGCAAATTCCTTAATAATAAATTCATTCTTATACGATTTAAATCCCTGAAGATCCACGAACAAACAATCTGAATTCATGATATTTTTCGTGTAATGTTGCTTAACGGTTTGTATTCTACAATACTATCATTCAGAATTAAACAGTACGCTGCAGTATTATCAGGTATATCCTGTTCACACTCTAATTCTACTCGTACGTCTATGGCGCCTGTTTTTAAGGTTTCGTTTTGACGGGAACAATCGATTACAAACAGAGCAGCTTTCTCTTTAAATTCTTGCGGACTCAACAATGGTGTTTGACCACGGTTATAATAAGACTGCTGGAATTTAGCGTACTGTTCGTATAATAAAGCATACTTTTCAGCTGCAAAACTAACATTTAAACTTTCATACGGAAAATAGTTTGAATTTAAAAAAACTTTGACGTCTCTCAAATGACAGTGATCAAACCGTGTTATATCTTTGTTAGCCATATTCTTTCTATCCGTTTTCAATCCAATTATAACGAATCGCGGTTTTTCAATTTGAGATGAAGTTTTGATTGACCAAGAATGTTTTGATGTTTTAGGTAAAAGTGGATACTCATAAAGATCCCAGTTCCTAAATGCCATTTGAATAGCGCGATCTTTTTCTAAGCATTTGAGTAAATTTAATCTTTCCCTATCAGAAACTTTAATATGTGGCATACGCCATACTATTTTAGATATAGTAATGTTATCTATGTATTCATTGGTGTTCAATTTAACACTATTTATATTACTATTGGATCGTAGAAGAATAAGTTCATGCCTACAGTTAATAATTATTTTCTTATAATCCTCTGCGAAACCAAGAATCTTATCTAAAGGAATAGATACAGAAAATGATCCATGTGTAATTTTAGTACCATTAACATTCCATCCCCATAACTGTGACATAGACGATTCGATTTCATTCATGGATACAAGAGATTTCATCGTTGTTGTAACTCCAGCGTTTTTAATTTTATCTATTTCGATCCCGTTCAGTTCATATCGAATATCTTGAAACAAGTGAAGTATAGGGTTATTCGTAAATTGTACACTGTTCACCGGCGTCTTTGTCTCTCTATTGAATACTGCAACATCGCCTTCTACATAGAGAGTACTCGCCGATGGCAATACGTAAAGATCTTGTTGGTTAATAGGTATACGAATTTCATCGTTCAAATTAAAACTTGTTATGTATGGTTTATATGAATGATATTCAAAACTTTCAATCGTGTTATCAAAGCTTAAAGAATCTGTTAAATTTAATATACTCATTTTAACAATCCAATGTTTTTTAAAAATTGTTTATTTTCTTCTGTTAGCTTTGTAATTGGTTCTTTAGGTCTTCTTTTCTTGATAGTACAATGAGTACTAGTACGTTTGTCGCGCGAGACTACACTTTTATTGAAATTTATCATTTTTTTCGA
The DNA here is from genome assembly GCA_948252455.1 of Acleris cristana. NCBI lineage: Eukaryota > Metazoa > Arthropoda > Insecta > Lepidoptera > Tortricidae > Acleris > Acleris cristana. The sequence goes on from OX411771.1 coordinate 50,355,128, forward strand.
AGATGTAAATAAATTTGAATCTCTTCACCTCGCAAATTAACTAAATTATCGTTTACATCCAATATTCTTATTTTGAGAGAGCTTAAGCTGTTTTGTGTAACAGGAAAGTAGATTACGTTTTTAGGTATTTCTATAATTCGATAACCAGGTGGAACATTAGGTACAAACTCGTGAATTATATGGCTCGGTTTACCGTTAACAAATGATCCACTCACTATGTCACATTCAACCCGCACTATAGTTGTTGATAGAATGGAAACAGGAAAAGGGGAATCTGTTAATATATTAGCTTGAATAGTTTCTTCTCCAAAACCTAACAACTTTCCAATCGAATTTTCTTTATTGAAGTAGATGTTTTTAGAACACAATATAGACGTCTTCAATGTGTTATTGTTACATGTCAGTGAAAATGTACATCCTTGCAGGTGTCGTTTAAGGTAATCATCAAGGTCTTGAAGTTCATATGACCCCTCTGGAATTTCTACTTCTTCATTTTTACCATAATAAAATGTATTATTTCTGTAATCTATATTCGGTATCGAGTTAAAAGTTGACATGTACAGCAACCCACATTCATATTCACCATCGAGTTGAAAAGCTGGTGAATAATTAGTGATCAAGGCAGAAGAGGTTCCGGTTATAGACAAAGTGAAAGACATCATGAAAATGATATGGTTTTTATTGTACAGAGATATTTAAACGTTTACTCCAAAACTGTTTTAAATATTTCAAACATAAATGTCCGCAATTTACAGTGTTAAACTTTTGATAAGTGAGGTAATTGTATGAAATAACATGATTCTTTAAATAATTTATTAATTCTAACGGTGGTTTCAGATCACCAAAACTATTAAAATATTCACAGTAATTGTTGTCCTTGACATAGGCTACCCAGTGAGTCCCGCGGTTTTCAGAACTATCTAAATTTATGATTGCACATTCTACTCTTTTTGGTCGTTTTGGCAAACTATCTCTCATATAAACACCGCGAAAATAAGGTATATCTTTTGAATACTTTAAAATATCAATATTTGTAAGAGCTCGTCTAGGTAACCTTTTATTTAGTTTTTTGAACTTTTTAAACACAATCCTTTACCGTTCTTATACGGTTTTATATGTAAACCTTTTCCTAATGCTATAGATTCCATCATTTTGTTATGGCGTTCTGATTCGGCTAAGTTTTTCTTCGCAGCTTTGTAATCTCCAACAGCTTTAGCAATCCCAGCAGCTCCTCCTGCCAAAGATCCTAATGCAGAAAGTCCAGCAAAAATAGGTATCAGTGGTAAAATACCTCCAGTTTTTGGGATCGGTATTAAACGAGGAACTCGTAATTTACTCGTATTGTTATTACGGAATACTTTAATTGCAGCTGCAAAAGCTTGATTAATTGCAGTGCCTTTATTTTTAGATTTGTTTTTCTTTAATTCAGCACGTATCTTAGATACAAACTGTTTAAATGTTTTTATCCCCGCGCCGATTTTTATTTTAGATTTCATTAGTTTGCTAACTAGCCATGAAGCAAGTTTTTCCCCTTTACCAGCATCATTCGCTTTCAGTCTTTGTTTAGCCATTTTATAAAGTTCTAAATCTGCATGTTGACGATCTGCCAGGTTAGAATATTTATCATAGGCTATGTCGTGTTGCATACATGCGTTGTCTAGCTCATTAATTCCCTTATCACCTCTTAGCAAACGTTTATGCAACTTTGTGCCTGGTCCACAATAATTGTAGCCGGGTAAGTGTAGTTCAATTGGTAAGTGATTAATAGCACTGTTTAAAAGTCCTCTCCCTTTCATATCCAAAATATTAATGACGATTTTTAATACAATAAAGTTAATAAATATGCTCATACAATGGCATTTCTACCAATCCAGCTATTTTCGCTATCATTAAGCCCTAACCACTTTACATACAATTTTTCCCCCTTCTTTTTGATCACCTTTTCTATGAGGTAAACATCAGGATATTTCGTTTTCTGAAGTTCTTGTTCGTAAAATGACCCAAGTATTGTATTTTTTCGTTGATCTTCAATAAGGTAAGTAACTGGGCGAGTGCGATTTACATGTTTAATAGTAAATATTTCAGTTGACCAATTCGGTGTATAACCTTTATGAAAGGCGCTTTTATACTTGCTTATGCGTACGCAATCTCCTATGTTAAATTTATTTGATTGATTACCTAGATTGGATTGCACGTTTTGGATGTTTTTCTTTACTTGCGACTCATTATCAAAATTTACATCAATTGGTTGAAATTTTGTTGTACGATGCATAGTTTGATTGTAGGATTTAACTATATCATTTAAAGGTTTTCCAACCCATTTATAATTTCCTATTAAACTAAAATGTTTGTAAAGTTTAGTTTTGAGCGTTTTTATTAACCTTTCAACAATAGATGCTTTTTTAATTGAATACGTAGAATAATGATTTATTTTTAATTTTTTTACATAGCAATCGAATTCATTATTATAAAACTCTTTCCCTAAGTCTGTCTGTAAGTTTATCGGTACTCGTTTAGATGCTTTAATAATTTGTTCGAAAGCATTTTTAATTTCTGTTTTCGTTTTAGATTTTGTTGGAATACACCACGCGTACTTTGAAAAGGCGTCAATTACAACCAAAATGTATTTATATCCTCTATTTATCTTATGCAAATTTTGTAAGTCAATCAAATCCGCTTGCCACAAATCATCAATTCCTTTTAATAAAACTGCTCGTCGCTTAAAGTTTTTTCGAGCTGATCTGTGTATCTCGTTCACGACTTGCTGCTTTGCCATCGTTTAATTTGGTGAAAATGTCGTCTGTTTCCTTTTTTGTATAAAAGTTCAATTTCAACTGATTTGCAAGCTGATGAATTTGTGAATTTATAGTGTCAAACAAAGAATCTAGATACTTCTTCTCATAAAGGTTCTGAACGAGCTGATCAACATACTGCTTATTAACGGCATCATTAGGCGACAATGGATGCGCAAGCCCCTTTAATCTCAATGACTGTAAATCGAAATGCCCATCATCTGATCTGAGTAAAGCATTATTTTTAAGTTCAGAAACTTCAGATACACGCAGGCGTTTATGAAGATGATGACCAAATTTATCTATATTCATTTTATGATATATTTGTACGTCAAAAGTTCTGCCTCGACTAACGATAATAGTACAGTAACTGATTTATATATTAGCATTGTTAACTAATCCCGCTTCTTGCAATTCTTCAATAATAGATATGATTTCATTATCTAATCCTGTATTACCAGCTTCACGGGAAGCTATAAGTAATTTTAATCTATCTACTAATTCGTTTGGGTCATCCCAATATACATAAGACACTTTATTTTTAACTCTTTTCATTGTTGGTAATCCATCACCACTTACTGTTCGTTCTTTAGCTAATTTAAAAAGCGGTCTTATTACATGTAAATATTTTATACCTTTGTTGCTTTTTATTGGTTTATTAGCATTAAAATCTCTTCTATGTGCATTAGTCTCTAATAATAAGATTTTGTAATTACGTTTATCGTCCTCAGTTACAATATCTAAATCCGGTATTTTCTTATATAGCAATTCGTTTAAACCTGGTGTTAAATTGTAAGTACGACCATTTACTTTGATTTTATTGTTACTGGTGTATACTGGATAAGTTCCTAGCATTAGCTTGTCCCGTTCCGTTCGTATACCAAATGGAATGTTTATGTTCGTGGTATATTGCTTTTGAAATGCAGGATCTTCGCGAGGAGATGCATAAGAATCAGATGTCTTAAATGAAATATCATTTGCTGAATCCTGATCAATCATATTTTCACTATCCACACCATCACTTACATCACTTTCATCGTCGTTTGATGTCTCATTCCCATCATCTTCATTATAAAGACTAGATTGAGAAGAGTTCCTCACAACAGTAAGATCATTAATAGTTTGCTTCTTCTCTTCACTAGGACTAAATTTAAATCTTTTTGCCAACTTTCTCCATTGTGGAACATTATTATCTACGTTCGTATCGTAAGTGTTTATGTAATTACTGTCGTCATTTTTTGCTATTTCATTAAGCGGATCTGTTATTGGTTTCAATACTGATTCCAACATCATATCATTATCAGTTTTCATATTACGAATCAGTCTAACCTTCTTTTTAACGGCTTCGACAGATTTAATTACTTTTTCTTTCAAAGTTTTCTCGTCATTCATTTCAAGGTTCATGTCTGATCATGATGGTTTCCTATGAAGCAATAAATGTTTCGTAACATTGCATTACGTATTATAGTTAATCCATAATGATAAATGTGTCAAAGCCCATTCTATAACATCCTGAATTACGCCTACAATCTTTATTTATAACCAAGTAATTATATGGTAGTTTCCATACTTTAGCACACATTTCTCGAAACTGTGACCAAGACATATCGCTTCCAACGTGTTCATCATAAACATGACGTAAATTCATATCATCCTGTTTAAATAGAATTATTAAGTTAGCATTGTCTCTTATTAATTGTTTAGGAATTTTACTATAAGTTTGATTAAGGTAGAAGCTATCAATATTTTTATGACGTCCCATTGCAAAGTAATCCCTTATGTTGTTTTGATTTTCACATGCAACATCATCAAATATAATAATTGAGTTAATCTTAGCTTCATGTGGACTGAGTATTTCTTCATTTTGTTGATATTTTTGAAATTTAACTGTGGGAACTAACGCTAATACTGTTTCCAAAAATCGATACATGGGTTGGAAAAGAGTTTTTGAGTAAACATAAAGGTTTTCAAAACGTAGCCCCCGTTCATGCAGTAAAAGACCAACAATTAAATTGGTTTTTCCACAGTTAGAAGGACCACAAATTATACTTCGAATTGTGTTCGGTAAAAGTTCTCCATGACGTGAATTGCAATCGTTGCGAACTGGACAAACGACTTCCAATTGTAAGTTTTGAGGTTGTCTCACAAACTTCATATTTTCTAAAAATAAACGTTATATCAAGTACTACGTGTTGTAAGCTTGAATGCTTTGTACCCAATGCGCCTACACCTTCAAGATATTAAGTAGTTATATGTGAATATGGAGTTTCAGAACAAGAATGTGTTTTTGAAACCGTATGAACTTCTTAAATAATGAGCGTTTAAAAAAACGTCTGAATGGAAATGAGCGTTTCGTCAAAAAACGCCTTGGGAGTTTCAAAACACCTCAAAACCGATTGGGAGTTTCAAAACACCTATTTTAGCGTTTAAAAAAACGATCAACTCGAAATGAGCGTTTCATCAAAAAACGCCTTGGGAGTTTCAAAACACAAAACATGTAAAATGTGTTTTGAAACTCCCAATAATATACTACTGTCGTTAAATTTCATTCTAGTGCTAATAATCATGGCTTGCACAGCCATATTGTAGAATGCAAAATTTACTAAAACTTTTGGGTTCAAAGATTTTTTCCAGGACCCCTAGGGACGAAGATATAGAATCGTATAGGGGACCTAGCGTTAAAAATGGCTACTTTTTTCTAGTTTTCCTCCCATATTTACCTTTTAGTCCATTTTAGCGCAAACTGTAGTTAAACAATCACAAAAAATATATAACGTTTTGATTGAAATATTTTTTCCACGACCTATAGGAACGAAGATATGGAATCATCTATGGAGTGCTACCGTCAAAAAATTCTTTCTTTTCCAGATTTCCTCCCATATTTACGTTTTAGTGCGTTTTAGCGCAAACTGTAGTGTGGCAATATTGTAGCTAATAAAATTTGCTATAATTTAGACAAGATTTTTAACTGTGCAGTATACTATATACTTAGTTATTAAATATGTGATGGCGCGTCTACACAAGATCGTCAAACGCCTTCTACGAGCTAGGTACTTCACCTTGCAAGCCAACGCACCATAAATTGTTATAACGCTGCTCATCACTAAATCAATGTTTCAGTTTCAGATCACGCTACCGCGGTGCTGCCTTTTCCTTCTACAAGTCAAGAGGGATTACCTTCTACTTCAGGAAAGAGCTTGAATGGTAATACACTTGTACATAAATATAATTCGTACGAAAACGAGGTTGTGTCTGTCCGTCGCACAGTGGGGTAATTTGTTATTCTAGCCAGTTAAAAATATAAGAGTGGATTGGGACTCGTCAGTTCGGTCTTGATAAGCAGATAACGACTGAAAAAAAAGGAACGTCGGCAACAAAAGCTTGTCCCAAAAAGTTTCTGTTTCTATTCGTGCACTCGTAATCTACTGTTCATGGAGATAGAGTCGATAACCTATTGAACATTCAATATCTATTGAATATTCATTGGTGGTTGTAACGACTTATTACAACGTCGTGTTTTTCGGCTAGCCGCACACTGGTATTTGGATTTGCCAAAACAAAAAACAAACTGTGTAGTGTACTTTAAACTTAGTTATTAAATAGGTGACGGCGCGTCTACACAAGATCGTCAAACGCCTTCTGCGAGCGAGGTACTTCACCTTGCAAGCCAACGCGCCATAAATTGTTATAACGCTGCTCATAACTAAATCAATGTTTCACAGTTTCAGATCATGCTACCGCGGTGCTGCCTTTTCCTTCTACAAGTCAAGAGGGATTACCTTCTACTTCAGGAAAGAGCTTGAATGGTACATAAATATAATTCATACGAAAACGAGGTTGTGTCTGTCCGTTGCACAGTAGGGCAATTTGCTAAAAAAATATTAGAGTGGATTTTTTTAGTATGCTGAGCACTTTCCGTAAAAAAAAAAATTGAAACAAGTTGATTTTTGTATGTAAACACACAATGTTATGTATGTATGTAAACACTTTATTGAGCAAACAAAAGAAATTACAATTATAAAAAAGACAGGTATAGCAGTAAGCAGGATGTACAAAGGCGAACGTATCCCTCAAAGAGATCTCTTCCAGTTATCCTTTGACCGATTGAGGAATAATTAATGACAACGAATTGCCAAATAAGTACAACGCTGAAGTAAATAAAAGTATAAATTGCCATAAATGTATATACATATAATTAAATTCGTAATTACACGTGGATAAACAAATAATAATATAATAATGTAATCAAATCTCAACCAACAAGGAGCCTGGTTTTTCCAAAAAAAAAAACCGAAGCATCGTCGTATTCCATCTTTTGTTTTAATTGTGATTGCTGCGATCCATCACATCCCCATTTGCATATAAGCTCTAAAGATTGACATTCTACTTGAGTTGGCAATAATACCTGGCTTACTATTGTTACTTGATTACGTTATCTGCATTGACATTTTATTTTCTGAATTTTAACCGACTAGAATGGCAAATTACCCCACTGCGCGTCGGTGTATCTGTCAGCTTGCAAAACCGAAAAGAAAAGAAACAGACATTACGCCCTCTGGCAAAGAACAGAGATACATCCATGTTCTCATTAAAGTTTTAGTTAATTATGGACAGTCGAAAATAAACAAAAAAATATTTTGACTACGTCGCACTATGATCTTTAAATTAACAATATCTTTTGTTATAATTATATTTTTAGAAATGACACAAAGGAAAAGGAAATTTGATGATGCATTCCATTCTCACCGAGGGCAAGAGGGAATCAATATAGGTAAGTTCACCTAACTCAGTTACATATTTTTCATCGAAGATACACTTTTTTAAATATGAGTTTGAGCCGATATAACACATACAGCACAGCAGCAGTAGGTAACTCATCATTCAGTCATTCTTTTTTAACTCTCTATACAATTTAGACACTTCGTAGTACTTTGGAGGACAATTCCCCCTAACAGGTTGAGATTGGGCAGCTAAAAAAACATACATTATGCTTGAACGACGTTCGTCTATTATGACTTTGAAAACAGTTCACAGATATAGATGAATTACCGAGAGCGTGGAATTGCATATGTAGTGGTAACATGTCTTTACAGGCATTCTATATTTAAATTTCTTCTACTTCTTAACCATCAGCATAAAAAGAGTTTTTTCTACTCGCGTATTATAAACCGCTAATATTGATATCGTTAATTGTGTCAGAATACCACCTATAGCGTAACCGAAGAGTAAAAACAATTCTATAATGAGCGTTGCCATGGTAATAACAGTTCTATAATTTATTCATTCCGGATATCAGTCTTGGCGTTTAGTTAACACTTGACATCCTAATAATTTGTATAATAAACCTTTAAAAACATTTAACACCAATTAAAATTATGTATTATAAAAATAAATATAATTTTGAGACTAAATATGTGTTTAGAATTTCATTTTTATTAAGTTACTAAAATAGATGAGTAATATCCATCGATTTGTTATTTGGTTACCATGGTTACGTTCAATATGGATATCAACAAAATGGCGTTTTGTTTGGCATTCCAACTTTTATGATAAATTGTCAGAACTGTTTTAGTACCCAACTATTAAAAATTGCATGAAATTTGTAAACATTTAGCAATAAAATTTACAAACTATTAACGCCAATCGGAATAATGAAAATGACTTTGCTAACAAGTAATTTGTTAGCAGAAAAATCGAGTGAAGTATACGAGAAAAGTTAGCGATTGTTTATTTTTGTCATTATCATTCTAAGCTTGTAGAAAAAGTTATGTATGCAACGGTACATAATTAGCTCTTAAGGTACTCGTGCCTATAATTAACCGCGGCGCTCGTACCTTAAGAAGCTTCATTATGTACCAGTTACATAAATAACTATTGTTATATATTAAATAAGTAAGTACAAAAATAATGTCAGTGTCAAATTCTAAATACTTTTTACAATGCACTAAAATATAAGTCTTATTTTATTGTACATACATACATACCTATACGCCTGTAATCCCAGAGTGGGGTAGGCAGAGCTATAGAATTACCTACAACTTTAAAAACTATTTTATTGAATGCTCGCAATTTTCAGAATTATTTTGACTGGGCACGTGCGACTGTAAGTTACACAGTTTGCAAAAAATATGGCAGAAAGAAACAGTAATTTTGGTCCGATTGAGAGTCGGAGTAAACAAATAATTTTAAACATTTTGAACTCGAACTAATGAAAAATTTAAATTCACCTTACACCGCTGCCCAATTCGTTGAAAAGGCTACAGGTGTTTCTCTCTCGACTATTTATGATAAATCCCCCTCTACTAGTAAGAAAAAGTTACGTACGGTCCGTCGGCAGTAGATGATTTTGATCAAGAAGTCATCAGGAGAACTACCTATATATAATTTCATCTGTCCCATAAGCAATTTCCAACCTCAAAGATGAAAATTTAAATATATGATAGCGATTAAAAGCAAAAAAACAGGTCAAGTGCGAGTCGGACTCGCGCACCGAGGGTTCCGTATGTAAAATAATATGGTTGGAAAACGCAATAGTACTTTCTTCATTTTATTATGTACTTTATTGTCTATGCAATAAGGTCCATTTTGATTAGCCTAAATTTCAACACAGATTTTTAACTCTCTGCGACTGACGTATCAGACACCGCCAAAAAAAAAACTCCGTATAGCCTGTTAATTGGCTGAATGGTGAAGGCCTTAAATTTACTATACAACTTAAAATAATATAAATTTGAAAATTAGAGCAAATAACGCCCTTTTTACAACGTCATACAAAAACCAGTTTAAGCTGACCTCACATTTTAGGGGAAATCAGCGTACAGGGAGATCAAATTATACTGGATATTAAGTTTTTTCGTTAAAAATAGCTTGTTTTTCAACTTTGTATAAATATTGATATTTCTAGCTTCAATGTGTTGAGTTTTGATCTTATATTTAGCGTCAAATAATATTATCCACCTAGATCGGGCTCTTGTCGCACTGTACGCCGTTCCTTGCATAAAGACCCTGTTTTTTTGTGATTTGGTTAAAAATTTACAGATTTCAGATTTTTTCCTATACTTGCAGTAAAAGACGGTGTTACTTGCCAAATTTCATAGTTCTAGGTCAACGGGAAATACTCTATACATTTTGATTCCCTCGAGAGTGTCGAAATACACGTTTTTTGCGACATAAACGGCCGTATCTTTTTTTTACGTAAATGTAGAAGTTTGATTTTTTTCCAGCTTCAAGGGACTGTAGATTTGAGTATATGGTTTAAATTTCAACTCGATACCTCCACGCGTTCCCGAGATAAAGGGTCTTGACAGACGGACAGACGGACGGACGGACGGACGGACAACAAAGTGATCTTATAAGGGTTCCGTTTTTCCCTTTTGAGGTACGGAACCCTAAAAAGGACATACTTATTCCACTTGTTTAGGGTAATCCCATTAAATTAAGATCAAAACTTAAACGGTTTTTCCTTTTCATGCGAACGGTACAACCACTACATATGCAATTCCACGCTCTCGGTAATTCATCTATAATAAAAAATCGTCTTTCTAAATGATAGACGAAGTATACCCGTTTTTTATAAATATCTACGTCATCTTGTCGTTACAAGTAGGTAAGGTTACTTTAGTTTAATAAATTATTTTAAATCTCAATAATACATTTAATCATGAAATGTTTCAAATTAGTTTCTTATAAAAAAAGGCTATTCTTTCAAATAAAAATGTAAAATCAAGTAGTTATTTTTTTTGGTGTATCCCCATTCTGTCCCGGTGATTGTTTATATAAAATTTTAGGAATATTACGGCACTCGTATGATAGTGGTTTTAAATTCGTAATTTTTTTAGTTCTCAAAAATACTCTGGGCCAGTTTGATTCTTTACGAATTCCTTAATTGATAAAATGTTTCTTGGATTTTTTGTTCAAATATGATTGCTAAAAAATATTTTCAATTACTACTTCCCTTGAAGTGTGTTTCGAATGTGTTTATTTTTTAAGGAACTTCATACCTTCATTTTTTTTCTTGATAAATATAAACTAATCATGAACATGTATAATAGAATAGGATCATTTTTGAAGAAGTGGAATGCAAGCGGCAAATCAGCGGATCTGCCTGTCGCCATTCCGAAATGAACCGGAAGTACGGAATACCGGAAAAGGTGCAGCCCATACAAAACTTTTCATCGTACATCTAGTAAATCGTTGTTCCGGTAGCCTAAAAAGGTCTAATTGTTATGGTTTTTTGATATGTTGTGAAGGAAGACATGTCATGGTAACCCAAATTCTAGCTCTTTAGCTTTTTCCGTAATTTTGGAAACACTGACACTTTTTTCGGTTTTATGCCTTTACTGTCGTTAAATTTCATTCTAGTGCTAATAATCATGGCTTGCACAGCCATATTGTAGAATGCAAAATTTACTAAAACTTTTGGGTTCAAAGATTTTTTCCAGGACCCCTAGGGACGAAGATATAGAATCGTATAGGGGACCTAGCGTTAAAAATGGCTACTTTTTTCTAGTTTTCCTCCCATATTTACCTTTTAGTCCATTTTAGCGCAAACTGTAGTTAAACAATCACAAAAAATATATAACGTTTTGATTGAAATATTTTTTCCACGACCTATAGGAACGAAGATATGGAATCATCTATGGAGTGCTACCGTCAAAAAATTCTTTCTTTTCCAGATTTCCTCCCATATTTACGTTTTAGTGCGTTTTAGCGCAAACTGTAGTGTGGCAATATTGTAGCTAATAAAATTTGCTATAATTTAGACAAGATTTTTAACTGTGCAGTATACTATATACTTAGTTATTAAATATGTGATGGCGCGTCTACACAAGATCGTCAAACGCCTTCTACGAGCTAGGTACTTCACCTTGCAAGCCAACGCACCATAAATTGTTATAACGCTGCTCATCACTAAATCAATGTTTCAGTTTCAGATCACGCTACCGCGGTGCTGCCTTTTCCTTCTACAAGTCAAGAGGGATTACCTTCTACTTCAGGAAAGAGCTTGAATGGTAATACACTTGTACATAAATATAATTCGTACGAAAACGAGGTTGTGTCTGTCCGTCGCACAGTGGAGTAATTTGTTATTCTAGCCAGTTAAAAATATAAGAGTGGATTGGGACTCGTCAGTTCGGTCTTGATAAGCAGATAACGACTGAAAAAAAAGGAACGTCGGCAACAAAAGCTTGTCCCAAAAAGTTTCTGTTTCTATTCGTGCACTCGTAATCTACTGTTCATGGAGATAGAGTCGATAACCTATTGAACATTCAATATCTATTGAATATTCATTGGTGGTTGTAACGACTTATTACAACGTCGTGTTTTTCGGCTAGCCGCACACTGGTATTTGGATTTGCCAAAACAAAAAACAAACTGTGTAGTGTACTTTAAACTTAGTTATTAAATAGGTGACGGCGCGTCTACACAAGATCGTCAAACGCCTTCTGCGAGCGAGGTACTTCACCTTGCAAGCCAACGCGCCATAAATTGTTATAACGCTGCTCATAACTAAATCAATGTTTCACAGTTTCAGATCATGCTACCGCGGTGCTGCCTTTTCCTTCTACAAGTCAAGAGGGATTACCTTCTACTTCAGGAAAGAGCTTGAATGGTACATAAATATAATTCATACGAAAACGAGGTTGTGTCTGTCCGTTGCACAGTAGGGCAATTTGCTAAAAAAATATTAGAGTGGATTTTTTTAGTATGCTGAGCACTTTCCGTAAAAAAAAATATTGAAACAAGTTGATTTTTGTATGTAAACACACAATGTTATGTATGTATGTAAACACTTTATTGAACAAACAAAAGAAATTACAATTATAAAAAAGACAGGTATAGCAGTAAGCAGGATGTACAAAGGCGAACGTATCCCTCAAAGAGATCTCTTCCAGTTATCCTTTGACCGATTGAGGAATAATTAATGACAACGAATTGCCAAATAAGTACAACGCTGAAGTAAATAAAAGTATAAATTGCCATAAATGTATATACATATAATTAAATTCGTAATTACACGTGGATAAACAAATAATAATATAATAATGTAATCAAATCTCAACCAACAAGGAGCCTGGTTTTTCCAAAAAAAAAAACCGAAGCATCGTCGTATTCCATCTTTTGTTTTAATTGTGATTGCTGCGATCCATCACATCCCCATTTGCATATAAGCTCTAAAGATTGACATTCTACTTGAGTTGGCAATAATACCTGGCTTACTATTGTTACTTGATTACGTTATCTGCATTGACATTTTATTTTCTGACTTTTAACCGACTAGAATGGCAAATTACCCCACTGCGCGTCGGTGTATCTGTCAGCTTGCAAAACCGAAAAGAAAAGAAACAGACATTAAGCCCTCTGGCAAAGAACAGAGATACATCCATGTTCTCATTAAAGTTTTAGTTAATTATGGACAGTCGAAAATAAACAAAAAAATATTTTGACTACGTCGCACTATGATCTTTAAATTAACAATATCTTTTGTTATAATTATATTTTTAGAAATGACACAAAGGAAAAGGAAATTTGATGATGCATTCCATTCTCACCGCGGGCAAGAGGGAATCAATATAGGTAAGTTCACCTAACTCAGTTACATATTTTTCATCGAAGATACACTTTTTTAAATATGAGTTTGAGCCGATATAACACATACAGCACAGCAGCAGTAGGTAACTCATCATTCAGTCATTCTTTTTTAACTCTCTATACAATTTAGACACTTCGTAGTACTTTGGAGGACAATTCCCCCTAACAGGTTGAGATTGGGCAGCTAAAAAAACATACATTATGCTTGAACGACGTTCGTCTATTATGACTTTGAAAACAGTTCACAGATATAGATGAATTACCGAGAGCGTGGAATTGCATATGTAGTGGTAACATGTCTTTACAGGCATTCTATATTTAAATTTCTTCTACTTCTTAACCATCAGCATAAAAAGAGTTTTTTCTACTCGCGTATTATAAACCGCTAATATTGATATCGTTAATTGTATCAGAATACCACCTATAGCGTAACCGAAGAGTAAAAACAATTCTATAATGAGCGTTGCCATGGTAATAACAGTTCTATAATTTATTCATTCCGGATATCAGTCTTGGCGTTTAGTTAACACTTGACATCCTAATAATTTGTATAATAAACCTTTAAAAACATTTAACACCAATTAAAATTATGTATTATAAAAATAAATATAATTTTGAGACTAAATATGTGTTTAGAATTTCATTTTTATTAAGTTACTAAAATAGATGAGTAATATCCATCGATTTGTTATTTGGTTACCATGGTTACGTTCAATATGGATATCAACAAAATGGCGTTTTGTTTGGCATTCCAACTTTTATGATAAATTGTCAGAACTGTTTTAGTACCCAACTATTAAAAATTGCATGAAATTTGTAAACATTTATCAATAAAATTTACAAACTATTAACGCCAATCGGAATAATGAAAATGACTTTGCTAACAAGTAATTTGTTAGCAGAAAAATCGAGTGAAGTATACGAGAAAAGTTAGCGATTGTTTATTTTTGTCATTATCATTCTAAGCTTGTAGAAAAAGTTATGTATGCAACGGTACATAATTAGCTCTTAAGGTACTCGTGCCTATAATTAACCGCGGCGCTCGTACCTTAAGAAGCTTCATTATGTACCAGTTACATAAATAACTATTGTTATATATTAAATAAGTAAGTACAAAAATAATGTCAGTGTCAAATTCTAAATACTTTTTACAATGCACTAAAATATACGTCTTATTTTATTGTACATACATACATACCTATACGCCTGTAATCCCAGAGTGGGGTAGGCAGAGCTATAGAATTACCTACAACTTTAAAAACTATTTTATTGAATGCTAGCAATTTTCAGAATTATTTTGACTGGGCACGTGCGACTCTAAGTTACACAGTTTGCAAAAAATATGGCAGAAAGAAACAGTAATTTTGGTCCGATTGAGAGTCGGAGTAAACAAATAATTTTAAACATTTTGAACTCGAACTAATGAAAAATTTAAATTCACCTTACACCGCTGCCCAATTCGTTGAAAAGGCTACAGGTGTTTCTCTCTCGACTATTTATGATAAATCCCCCTCTACTAGTAAGAAAAAGTTACGTACGGTCCGTCGGCAGTAGATGATTTTGATCAAGAAGTCATCAGGAGAACTACCTATATATAATTTCATCTGTCCCATAAGCAATTTCCAACCTCAAAGATGAAAATTTAAATATATGATAGCGATTAAAAGCAAAAAAACAGGTCAAGTGCGAGTCGGACTCGCGCACCGAGGGTTCCGTATGTAAAATAATATGGTTGGAAAACGCAATAGTACTTTCTTCATTTTATTATGTACTTTATTGTCTATGCAATAAGGTCCATTTTGATTAGCCTAAATTTCAACACAGATTTTTAACTCTCTGCGACTGACGTATCAGACACCGCCAAAAAAAAAACTCCGTATAGCCTGTTAATTGGCTGAATGGTGAAGGCCTTAAATTTACTATACAACTTAAAATAATATAAATTTGAAAATTAGAGCAAATAACGCCCTTTTTACAACATTTTAGGGGAAATCAGCGTACAGGGAGATCAAATTATACTGGATATTAAGTTTTTTCGTTAAAAATAGCTTGTTTTTCAACTTTGTATAAATATTGATATTTCTAGCTTCAATGTGTTGAGTTTTGATCTTATATTTAGCGTCAAATAATATTATCCACCTAGATCGGGCTCTTGTCGCACTGTACGCCGTTCCTTGCATAAAGACCCTGTTTTTTTGTGATTTGGTTAAAAATTTACAGATTTCAGATTTTTCCCTATACTTGCAGTAAAAGACGGTGTTACTTGCCAAATTTCATAGTTCTAGGTCAACGGGAAATACTCTATACATTTTGATTCCCTCGAGAGTGTCGAAATACACGTTTTTTGCGACATAAACGGCCGTATCTTTTTTTTACGTAAATGTAGAAGTTTGATTTTTTTCCAGCTTCAAGGGACTGTAGATTTGAGTATATGGTTTAAATTTCAACTCGATACCTCCACGCGTTCCCGAGATAAAGGGTCTTGACAGACGGACAGACGGACGGACGGACGGACGGACAACAAAGTGATCTTATAAGGGTTCCGTTTTTCCCTTTTGAGGTACGGAACCCTAAAAAGGACATACTTATTCCACTTGTTTAGGGTAATCCCATTAAATTAAGATCAAAACTTAAACGGTTTTTCCTTTTCATGCGAACGGTACAACCACTACATATGCAATTCCACGCTCTCGGTAATTCATCTATAATAAAAAATCGTCTTTCTAAATGATAGACGAAGTATACCCGTTTTTTATAAATATCTACGTCATCTTGTCGTTACAAGTAGGTAAGGTTACTTTAGTTTAATAAATTATTTTAAATCTCAATAATACATTTAATCATGAAATGTTTCAAATTAGTTTCTTATAAAAAAAGGCTATTCTTTCAAATAAAAATGTAAAATCAAGTAGTTATTTTTTTTGGTGTATCCCCATTCTGTCCCGGTGATTGTTTATATAAAATTTTAGGAATATTACGGCACTCGTATGATAGTGGTTTTAAATTCGTAATTTTTTTAGTTCTCAAAAATACTCTGGGCCAGTTTGATTCTTTACGAATTCCTTAATTGATAAAATGTTTCTTGGATTTTTTGTTCAAATATGATTGCTAAAAAATATTTTCAATTACTACTTCCCTTGAAGTGTGTTTCGAATGTGTTTATTTTTTAAGGAACTTCATACCTTCATTTTTTTTCTTGATAAATATAAACTAATCATGAACATGTATAATAGAATAGGATCATTTTTGAAGAAGTGGAATGCAAGCGGCAAATCAGCGGATCTGCCTGTCGCCATTCCGAAATGAACCGGAAGTACGGAATACCGGAAAAGGTGCAGCCCATACAAAACTTTTCATCGTACATCTAGTAAATCGTTGTTCCGGTAGCCTAAAAAGGTCTAATTGTTATGGTTTTTTGATATGTTGTGAAGGAAGACATGTCATGGTAACCCAAATTCTAGCTCTTTAGCTTTTTCCGTAATTTTGGAAACACTGACACTTTTTTCGGTTTTATGCCTTTACTGTCGTTAAATTTCATTCTAGTGCTAATAATCATGGCTTGCACAGCCATATTGTAGAATGCAAAATTTACTAAAACTTTTGGGTTCAAAGATTTTTTCCAGGACCCCTAGGGACGAAGATATAGAATCGTATAGGGGACCTAGCGTTAAAAATGGCTACTTTTTTCTAGTTTTCCTCCCATATTTACCTTTTAGTCCATTTTAGCGCAAACTGTAGTTAAACAATCACAAAAAATATATAACGTTTTGATTGAAATATTTTTTCCACGACCTATAGGAACGAAGATATGGAATCATCTATGGAGTGCTACCGTCAAAAAATTCTTTCTTTTCCAGATTTCCTCCCATATTTACGTTTTAGTGCGTTTTAGCGCAAACTGTAGTGTGGCAATATTGTAGCTAATAAAATTTGCTATAATTTAGACAAGATTTTTAACTGTGCAGTATACTATATTGTTAGTGAAAAAGTAAAAAAGATACTACATTAACAAAATATTTAATTAACTAGCTTTAAACTCTAAATATTAACAATAAATTAACCACAATAAGTAATCGCTATTGGCAAAGTTATCGCACGAAGGTGTCCAGAAAAAAGAGGCCCGTTCCTCTCTGCAACCGCTTATATAGCCGCCATCCAGTCCATCTCCCCACTGCCGCTGCTGCTAGGGATGTACCGTGTCGCTAGTGATGTCTAACACGGCCTCTCCTGACTCCCTGACGTCCACGTCAGGCTCTGTGTAGGTGTCAGACTCGTATGGCGCTGATGACTCGAACGCTGGTCGAGATTCCAGTTGTCCATGTAAGGATAAGTTTGGTCCCGATGACATCGATGTCTCTCTGATGTTTTCGTCAGGCTCTGTGTAAGTATCAGATTCATACTGCGTTGGCAGATCGAGCGTCGGTGCTATCAATGCTGATTGATCAATCGGTTCACTTGTCTCGGAACCAAGCTGATCAACCGTGGGAAGACTTGACCTTGGAGTTTCATCGTCGACATCGCTTTCTGTAATCGAGACAAACAGAAAAATTAGAACAAGGCTCATATAAACAAAAACATCACACTGGCCACAGATCTATACATAAAAAAATATTCAAATTCTTGCAGGAGTTGAACCCACAATCTAAATGTTGAAATTTGTTCAGGAAAGGTGTGCCACGAGAAAGTGGCAAACTGCTAAATATTAACTAATGGTTTAAGTGCAAACTTTAGTCCTAGTTAGTATGATATGACTTGCACTAAGCATACGCACGTAATGTAAATTAATCTAAGAGAAAAATACAATAACGAAACCACTGAACATACCAACACAGTGACTGGTCGGTATAGGCACAAAGTTTGCGTGCCGACCAGATTCCAACGCCGTGGGTAACTTCATTATTAAAGTCACGCCACAATGACTGGTCGGTATAGGCACAAAGTTCGCGTGCCGACCAGATTCCAACGCCGTGGGTAACTTCATTATTAAAGTCACGCCACAATGACTGGTCGGTATAGGCACAAAGTTCGCGTGCCGACCAGATTCCAACACAGGTGGCAAGTCTACGGGCATAGGCCCAAAGTTTGCATACCACGTAGGCTTCAAAAGCTCACCTTCAAAAAAAACAGAGCACGTCTCGGGTGTCCATTCACCCCTCCAAGGCACCATATACTCTGCGGCAGCATAGGTTGTCTTCCCACATGCGCCAGCAAGTAGCCTCAGCTGGTAGCGGCCTTTGCGCATGACCTTGATGACACGGTAGGGGCCGCGCATGCCGTGATCCAGCTTACCCTTGGACTGGGCGTACTTGATAACGAAGACCAGGTCGTCTTTCTGAAACAAACTAGGTGAATGTCGGTTTTTGTTCACATAGGCATCCTGTGCCGCCTGATTCTTAGATAAACGTTCGGCCGTCCTTTGCCGGACTAACTCCCTTCTTGCTTCCCGATTGTTCGGTGAAGATTCAATGGCTACATCTTTTATTAAAGTTCTTATAACTGGTGTAGAATTTTCATGGCCTACTAATAAATTTAATGCCGACGTTTGGGTGGATTTTTGCTTAGTAATGTTGAGAATTAATTGAAGTTGCCATAATTCATCTGCCCAATCGTTTTTTTTATAATTTGTTTCGATTCTGAGCATATTAAGGACAGTACGGACGTATCGTTCTACTTGCCCGTTGGCGTGATGCATTCCAGGAGTTATGTGATGGAGCTGTACTCCTAAAACTTGCATCCATGACGTAAAGCCAACAGATTCAAACATCCGTCCTCTATCGGACACGATTAATCGAGGTGTGCCAAACAAGGAAATAACGTTTTTAATGACACGCTTTAGCTCCTCGAGATCTTGACGGGAAATGGGCATGAGCAGGCAGAATTTTGTAAAGGCATCAACCACCAACATGATGTGTCTAAAACCCTTAGACTCGGGTAGCGGCCCCAACACGTCAGCGTGCAGGGTATCAAAAGGAACGTCTGGCTTAGGCCAGGAAGTAATAGGCTGCTGAGGTGCACGCGGGACCCTTTTGTGTGCGATACAAATTAGACAGTGCGCGATATATTTTTTTACAAAAGACCTATACTTGGGAAACCAAAAATGTCTTAAAATCAAGTCAATTGTTTTATCGGCATTAATGTGACTATGTTCATCATGAAAGATACGAAGTAAGCTTAGACGATGCCCCTTTGGTACATAACAAAGAAAACGAGGTTCTTCCCCTATTTGGCTAAATCGGTAGTAAAGAACATCATTTCGCATAACATATCGAGCTTGATCCAACTCCCCGCGCTCTAAGGACTGAATTAAGTTTTGAGCATCCGCATCCGCAGATTGAGCAATTTGGGCCCAGTTTCGTGGCTTGTCAATGTTGTTTACAGGATTGCAAGGATTACGACTCAGAAAATCAGCGTGCGGCAACATAGCACCTTTTCTATACACAAGGGTAAAATTAAAATCTTGTAAGTAAATCCACCATCTTGCCACACGGGGGAGAAGGTCCCTTTTGTTCTGAGTCGCTTTCAAAGCATTACAATCGGTCACTACTGTGAAATCTATTCCTACCAAATAGTGTCTAAAATGTCTTAGTGCCTTTACAACCGCCAAAGTCTCAAGCTCGTAGGAATGATATTTAGCCTCCGCGCCTTTCGTAACTTGACTGTAATAAGCTACAACACGTTTATTACCGTCTTTGTGAATCTGAAGCATCAAGGAGCCATATCCCAGGGAACTTGCGTCTGTGTGGACCTCAGTGACCAAATCTGGGTCAAAAATTGCCAAAACGGGTTCACTGGTCAGACTAGCTATAATGTCCTGTCGTACTCGTTCATGTTCAGATCCCCAAAGAAATGGTACATTTTTACGAATTAAACTAGCTATAATCGCAGTTTTAAGAGAGTAATTAGCAATATACTTGCGAAAATAACCCGCTAAACCTAAGAATTGGCGAACTTGCCTTACATTTTGTGGAGCAGGAGAATTTACAAGTGCCTGTACTTTACTTGGAGAAGGTCGCACTTCGCCATTAGATATCACCCTACCCAAGTACTCAATCTTCGTGCACAAAAAAGAACACTTACGCAGGTTAATAGAAAAACCAGATACTGTCAAAGTCTCTAAAATTTGTTTTAAAATGATTAAACCTTCCTCAATTGTATTGGCCATTATTAAGCAATCATCAATAAAAACTAAAACTGTACCAGCATTTATAAAATCGCGGAGGGTAGTGCTAATAATGCGCTGGTATACGATAGGGGCATTAGCTAAACCATACGGCATCTTCAAGTACTCAAAATGCCCCTCGGGCGTAACAAAACCCGTAAAAGGAATAGACTCATCATTTATTTTGATTTGGTGGAAACCGGTCGCCATATCAAGAGTTGTGAAATATTTGCACTTGCCCAATCTATCGATATGGTCATCTATCAAGGGTAATGGATATCTATCCTTGACAGTAATTCGATTAAGAGCACGAAAATCGACACACATACGATCAGAGCCGTCTTTTTTTTTTACTAAAAGAATCGGACTTGAATATGGCGACTCTGATTCGCGAATAATACCTTTAGACAAAAGATCGTTAATAATATCACGCACTTTTAACTTCTCATTATGTGACAATCTATAGGGACGGTAATTTACGGGAATATCACTGTTGAGCCGGATATGCATACTGCCAGTAGTAACAGTAGATGTCGCAGTGCCAGAAATCATGAATTTCGAGTATTCATTCAAGATAGCCTCGAGTTTTATTAAATCATCTCCGCTTAGTGATGTTTGAATTTCTGGTTGCATATCCAAATCCACACTTGACACTTTTGACGGTGCACTTATAAGACGCTGAGCGTGTTTAGTACGTATGAAAATCACGCCATCCCTATTTAGTACATCTGTACCGATAACGATTGGTGCATTCATGCATTCGTCAGGGACGACTAATAAATCTGCTTCTAATGAAATACCCTCCAATTCAATTGTCAAAGTGACAAATGATGTTATTTTAGTTACAGAGGTACCTACCCCCTTAATTTGACAATTAATCGGCTTTAGTGTACCCGAAATATGTTTTACGACCGACGATGAGATAAGAGAAACATCTATTGCACCGCTATCTATAAGAATATCTACTGGAATACCCTGAATAATGCCGACTACTATATCGTCACGCTTTTGTTCGCGAGCAAAGCAGAAATTTACGTTGTTTTTGTTGCGTTGATCAGATCGTAACTTTGCGTAACATGAACTTATATCATGACCAGGCTTTTTACAATAAGTACAATTTTTAGAATTAAAACTTTGCTTTTTCTGAACTTGCCCTGGGTCCGGAACAGGTTTGGACAGTTTAGGGCAAACAGATTGTTTATGACCAATTTCACCGCACAAAAAACACTTACAAGTATCTACCCGCCGGGAGGGCTTTTGGTAACTAAAACTATGAGACTTAGTAGCCGCACCTTGTGCTTGACGACCAGTGCGAACATCCATCGTTATAGATTTAGTCGTTGGTTTCGTAAAAGTAGAAAGATAATTAACCAAACCATTAGTTTCTAAATTGGCGTTAGTCGCGGATGCTTTTACCTGAGGGTCTGTAATGCCCCGGATAACAATAGCAGTAATAAGTTCATTGCTAAGTCCTTTTACTATTCGCAAACGCAATAGTGTCCTACGTGCATATTCAGCGTATGTTTGATACTTATCAGAGTTCGTGGACATCGCTTCAAATAATACTCCTGCAATATCTACCTTCCTACTGCACAACGATATGAAATCTTTTTTAAAATTTGACCAAGAACGATCATTGGAGACCCATTCTTGTAACCACGATTTCGCATCACCTTTCAAGCAATGACCTACACGAGAAAGGGTCTCGCGATCGTTCCATCGGTTAGCAATCATAGCCCTGTCAACTTCACTAAACCACGCATCAACATCGTTAACACTAGGATCAAAGTTGGAAACATAATAGTTGTAAGCACTCACCGACCTCAGAGACTGCAAAGCCTCGACAATTCGCTCTGTACCTTGGCCCGCAGTTGGCTCGGTGGATACCGGAGCACAGGGCCGGTTTTCCAGTACAGCCAAGCGAGTCATAAGGGAATCCCATGACTCACGGTGACTGCCAGGTGCAGGCGAGGGAGTGCTCACGTTCCTCACGCACCCTCGCTCGCAATCACGACGATCGCCGTGAGCGCGACTAGCGCGGGCTGTCTCGTGACGATCGCAGCAGGCGCGGGGTGTCTCGTGACGATCGCAGCTGGCGCGCGGCGTCTCACCCCGGCTTCGGCTGCGATTGGAGCGTGGCCTACGCCACGGGGAGCGCATGCGCGAGTGGCTGCGTGAGCGACGGCCACAAGACCGACGGTCCCGCGATCTTCTTCCACGAGGACTTCGCGAGCGGCGACTACGAGATCGGGGACGACTCGGTCGCACCATCTTCTACCTGAAGCTTATAAATCAAAGTTACGGTGCGCGAACGCAACCCGAAACACACAGAAAACAAAATGGAGGTTAAGAACACGTGTGCGTGCGATAATCAGATTAGGTTTAAGGTTTTTTTTTTTTTTATGTATCAGAAAGAGAATGAGTTTTTTATCCAACTTCTGATGTTAGTGAAAAAGTAAAAAAGATACTACATTAACAAAATATTTAATTAACTAGCTTTAAACTCTAAATATTAACAATAAATTAACCACAATAAGTAATCGCTATTGGCAAAGTTATCGCACGAAGGTGTCCAGAAAAAAGAGGCCCGTTCCTCTCTGCAACCGCTTATATAGCCGCCATCCAGTCCATCTCCCCACTGCCGCTGCTGCTAGGGATGTACCGTGTCGCTAGTGATGTCTAACAATATACTTAGTTATTAAATATGTGATGGCGCGTCTACACAAGATCGTCAAACGCCTTCTACGAGCTAGGTACTTCACCTTGCAAGCCAACGCACCATAAATTGTTATAACGCTGCTCATCACTAAATCAATGTTTCAGTTTCAGATCACGCTACCGCGGTGCTGCCTTTTCCTTCTACAAGTCAAGAGGGATTACCTTCTACTTCAGGAAAGAGCTTGAATGGTAATACACTTGTACATAAATATAATTCGTACGAAAACGAGGTTGTGTCTGTCCGTCGCACAGTGGGGTAATTTGTTATTCTAGCCAGTTAAAAATATAAGAGTGGATTGGGACTCGTCAGTTCGGTCTTGATAAGCAGATAACGACTGAAAAAAAAGGAACGTCGGCAACAAAAGCTTGTCCCAAAAAGTTTCTGTTTCTATTCGTGCACTCGTAATCTACTGTTCATGGAGATAGAGTCGATAACCTATTGAACATTCAATATCTATTGAATATTCATTGGTGGTTGTAACGACTTATTACAACGTCGTGTTTTTCGGCTAGCCGCACACTGGTATTTGGATTTGCCAAAACAAAAAACAAACTGTGTAGTGTACTTTAAACTTAGTTATTAAATAGGTGACGGCGCGTCTACACAAGATCGTCAAACGCCTTCTGCGAGCGAGGTACTTCACCTTGCAAGCCAACGCGCCATAAATTGTTATAACGCTGCTCATAACTAAATCAATGTTTCACAGTTTCAGATCATGCTACCGCGGTGCTGCCTTTTCCTTCTACAAGTCAAGAGGGATTACCTTCTACTTCAGGAAAGAGCTTGAATGGTACATAAATATAATTCATACGAAAACGAGGTTGTGTCTGTCCGTTGCACAGTAGGGCAATTTGCTAAAAAAATATTAGAGTGGATTTTTTTAGTATGCTGAGCACTTTCCGTAAAAAAAAATATTGAAACAAGTTGATTTTTGTATGTAAACACACAATGTTATGTATGTATGTAAACACTTTATTGAACAAACAAAAGAAATTACAATTATAAAAAAGACAGGTATAGCAGTAAGCAGGATGTACAAAGGCGAACGTATCCCTCAAAGAGATCTCTTCCAGTTATCCTTTGACCGATTGAGGAATAATTAATGACAACGAATTGCCAAATAAGTACAACGCTGAAGTAAATAAAAGTATAAATTGCCATAAATGTATATACATATAATTAAATTCGTAATTACACGTGGATAAACAAATAATAATATAATAATGTAATCAAATCTCAACCAACAAGGAGCCTGGTTTTTCCAAAAAAAAAAACCGAAGCATCGTCGTATTCCATCTTTTGTTTTAATTGTGATTGCTGCGATCCATCACATCCCCATTTGCATATAAGCTCTAAAGATTGACATTCTACTTGAGTTGGCAATAATACCTGGCTTACTATTGTTACTTGATTACGTTATCTGCATTGACATTTTATTTTCTGACTTTTAACCGACTAGAATGGCAAATTACCCCACTGCGCGTCGGTGTATCTGTCAGCTTGCAAAACCGAAAAGAAAAGAAACAGACATTAAGCCCTCTGGCAAAGAACAGAGATACATCCATGTTCTCATTAAAGTTTTAGTTAATTATGGACAGTCGAAAATAAACAAAAAAATATTTTGACTACGTCGCACTATGATCTTTAAATTAACAATATCTTTTGTTATAATTATATTTTTAGAAATGACACAAAGGAAAAGGAAATTTGATGATGCATTCCATTCTCACCGCGGGCAAGAGGGAATCAATATAGGTAAGTTCACCTAACTCAGTTACATATTTTTCATCGAAGATACACTTTTTTAAATATGAGTTTGAGCCGATATAACACATACAGCACAGCAGCAGTAGGTAACTCATCATTCAGTCATTCTTTTTTAACTCTCTATACAATTTAGACACTTCGTAGTACTTTGGAGGACAATTCCCCCTAACAGGTTGAGATTGGGCAGCTAAAAAAAAACACGTCTGTTATTTTAGACTATTCTCTAACATATATCAAAATACTGGAAAAGGGCCGAATTTTAAGTACCCGAAACCGACGTGCGTGCATGACTCGATGTATGAATGTGGAAGAAGCGAAAGAGATTTGTCAAGATCGTAGCAGGTGGAAAGAAGTGGTCTCTGCCTACCCCTCTGGGAAACAGGCGTGATTTAATGTATGTATGTATATATCAAAATAAACCAAATCGGACTGTAGAACTGTGACGGAGAGGCCACAGAGCCAAAAGTTTTGATAAAAATTTTTGGAGAGACATGATAAAAGTTTAAAACATCTGTGCATTCCTTCACATTTGATCTTAATAATATTTCAGCTTTATCAGGAGATGATGGTAACGATTTAAAGGTATATTTGTAAAGAACCACTGAAACTCTTAAGCTACATCTAGGTCCAAGTTCACTACAGTATTTCAACCTGCAGCAGGCTGGTAGTGCGGGTCTCTAATTCTAGCTTCCTTTTTTGTAGACTTTAGTGGGGGATCTTAGGTTCGGCACCTTGCATTTTTGAGACAAAGCAAATCGCTTGGAACAGGTGTTCCTGGGTGTGATCTGAGCTGATTTAGCCCGGTTGCCCAGAGTGCATCCGGCGCGCCTCACTCTAAATTTTATATCTGCATACATCTAGCAACTATATCAAGTTTGGAGTCTTTTTGTTATAATTCGAGGACGAGGAATTTATTTCTGGAACAAAATTTTTACACACCAATACAAAAAAAAGAGGAATTCAAAAATAAAAAAAATACTTTAAATATTTTATTTCGGAAATCCTCTCTTGACTTAAAACTATGTTGACTGGCTCCAGAAAAAAAATACTACAGTGGTTTCTTGAGTAGATTCCGACATTTAAAATAGTTCTTACTATGTTATCCATTACTTCGTAATGAATTATGCTTTTTTGTTGTTTCAGACGATTCACCTAGAGCGAAAAAGAACTAATAGAAAAGGTGCAATCGTCTATCTTGAAAGACTTGGTGGCAGCTGATCTAAAAAATCAGAAAAGAAAACCGAGAGGCAGGCGTTGGACACTGAAAGAAAAAATATCGGCTCTTGCAATATACAAAAGGTCACCTAAGACGTACAGGTATTTAGAGCACAGTGTAATGTTGCCTTGCGTAAAAACACTGAATAACTTATTAAGAAAGATACCTATGGAAACGGGAATTAATAAAGCTGTTTTACTAAATATGCAAAAAATATCCGCAACAATGGATGAGAATAATAAGTTTTGTGCTCTTTTATTTGACGAAATTGCGCTTAAACCACGTCTTATTTACAATGAAGCTACTGACCAAGTTGAAGGTTACGAAGACAAAGGCAAAACTGCAGAACCTGGAAGAACCGAAAGGGTCGCGGATCATGCTTTAGTTTTCATAGTCCAAGGTCTCCGTGCGCGGTACAAGCAGTTGATAGCCTATTACTTTGTAAAAGGCACAGTATCTTCTCAGCAACTAGCTGCCTATATAAAACAATGCATTAAATCGATTAACGATGTTGGGTTTAACGTAATGGTTACAGTTTGTGACCAAGGTCCGACGAATATGGGGAGTTTAAAGTTATTAAAGGAACATTCATCAGCAAGGTCTGGTCAGTTCACCGGTTCAATCGAAAACTGCAACTACTTTATCACAGACGATGACAAAAAAAATTACATAATATATGACATCCCACATTTGTTCAAGTCCATCAGGAACAATTTCATGAACCATGGTCAAATACAAATCGACCATAATTCTGGTAGGTGGTCATACATATGCGAAGCTGAAGAAAAAAATAAATCCTTGCTGCACCTAAGCAAGATAACTGAAGCCCATGTGCGACCAAAGTATCGTGCAAAAATGAAAGTTAAATACGCAGCACAAGCCCTAAGTAACACAGTAGCGGCAGTATTAAAACTTATGTCCCTGGCTGAAACCGACGAAAGAAGAAAGGGAGAAATTATGCAAACCGCACTTGTTGTAGAGCAACTAGATCGTCTCTTTGACTACACCAACGGTCCATCTTGCAAAGAAGATATAAAAAAAGGTCAAAGGCAAAACGTCTCTGCCAGGACAAACCATCCTGAAGTTTGGAATGACTTTAGGAAAAGCTTTCTGACCCTAAGATTCATAAAAAAAGATGGCACCATAGCTTATAACGTGAAATGCGTCAAAGGCATGCTCTTATCGCTGAAAACATTACAAGATGTGTGGAATGTGGTACGCGTACAAGGGTTTCGCTATTTGAATTTAAGATCTTTGAACCAGGATGGATTGGAAAACTTTTTTGGTATCGTTCGTCAACACAGTCCTACCAATCGAAACCCCACATGCGCAGGGTTTACAGCTGCGTTGAAAACTTCAGTGGTGTCGGGAATGACTGCACCGCATAGTAAGGGTTCAAACTGCGAAAAAGATAATCAGAGATTGCTTACTAATTTCGAAGATATCCTACATGATGCAGACACCCATGATTTGTCAACGACATCTGAAGTTTCTTCTACAAAGCAGAATGTATTGCCAGTGACATCTACAGCTGCAATACACGATCAAGATGAATATCCAGTACTGAACATTCCAGAGGAATTTGAAATAGATTGTGAAATTGATTTGACAAACATTCAATTTCAGCCATTAGTTTATGTCAGTGGATATATAGCATCTACCTTGAAAAAACACGAGTGTGCAACATGCCGAAAGTTACTAACCGAACAAGATGAGGAAAAACAGCAGGCAAAAATATATCAATACATTCAACTTCGTGAATGGTGGGATGACAAACGTTCACTTACCTACCCCTCGTTGCCGCTTTGTCGAATGGTGGAAACAGCTGTTAATGTTTTTGAAACCGATATTATTTCTAGATTGCATGAATGTAACATTTCTGAACTTTGTACAAGTGTTTGTGGCCAATTGTAACACAAGTTGGTTCACGTGTAATCACGCAATGTTGGATATCATATTTGGGCGTTTAAGACATTTACTAATTAGACGACGACAATGCCAGCGTATCAACCAAAAATGTGCTGCTTCTGAAGAACACTTAAAAGATATTAGCAAGAAAGCAGAGCAAATGTAACACCTAAAATATGATACCAATAATCGTGACTTTTTGTATGATTACGTAATATTTTATGGAAGCCTGGTAAGTTTTTAGTTGTCTACAAGGTAAGGATGGTGGGCCCTATCAATGATTGGTTTCATACTCTCAGTTTTACTCGTTTTCAATCTACCGTTACTGCTTTAAACGCCATTAATATTGGTCCCGGTTCGACACTCTAGAACCTCCTCATAGAAGGCCTCATCAAGGTGCCGAGGCGTTACAAAAGATGATGCAGGGTCCTACGTGCAGCATGCGGTTACCATTAGTGAGAGAGAGAGCGCGGGCTTTGGGAAGATGTCCCGCCAGTCGGCATCGACCTTAGGCGTGAGGTTGAGAGCCCCTACGAGTGGTTAGAATCGATTCGTATGGGGCGACTATCACCTACGCTGCTGCAGTATGGTATCAACGCTCTTCTGAGTAAGCGTCCTAAGGCAGACCCTTATTTAACGAAGGCTTACAGGTTGGCTAGCACAGCACCATGACTTATACTTGCTGGTATCTTTCCTGCCAACCTGGAGCATTTCGAGCAGGAACATTCGCAGAGGAGAAAAGAGTGTGGGCCGGCAAGGAATTCTAAAAAGGAGTTACGGACCGCTATCCTTACCCACCACCGTGAGCCTAAAATTGTTATCAAGGGTAAATTAGCGCGTTAATTAAAGCGGAGACTGTTTAATATTTGTATTCAAATTGACAGTTTGTCGGGATTTTTCACTCCGCGTTAGTTTATCCTTGGAAACCTGGCTAGGCCCGTTGGAACTTATTTGTTACAGTTGCATCATGGAACGATTTCAAAGGCTGCTCTGCATCTGCGAGCATTCATCCGGATTGGCACGGTGACGCCAAAGCCTGAGGAAACTTGGCGACGCTGTATTCAATCGAGAAGAAAGCATTTTTGGACAGCCTGTAACGAACAGAATTGCGCTACAATATCGTCAATTGGTCAGCTGCAGAGAACTACTGTTTTTTTGTGCAAGTTTGCACACTGAAGCAGATCGAAGCGAGATCAAGGCTTATAAGAGAAAACTCACGAGACATGAAAAATACATTATTGTTTCAATATCTGTTTTTTTATTTTTCTGCCAAATTATTCTTACTAGCACAATTTCGATGCAAGGAGCCCTTCAGACTGGAATTTCCGAAATATGCTTTAAAATTTCCTTAAAAACTAGTATATTTCCAAAATTCGGTCTGAGGTGCCTTTGCATTGAAATCGTTATTTACTATCTGAGCTGGTCGTGTGCTTTTTTTAAACTGTCGATATCGATATATAGATAGTGCTCAACACTATAAATATCGATAGCATCGAAATATTTTCGTCCCATCCTTATTGACAGCTGTCAAATCTATAATATTGGTACCACTGAAGTTTGTCTGTTGCATTGGTAGTAAATGATCTAGGTACAGTAAAAACGTAATGTTCTAAGTTCCGCCTCTTCTTAACGTAGTGTTATATTCTCTTTGGCATCACCGGTCACAACGCTTTCGCCTTACCTGACGCTTTGATTATTTACTCTCTAGATAGAACTTTGATGACATGAATGCGTCGAAATTTTTATCAGCTAACTGTTAGCCTATAAGTAGCTTTCCGCTCCTTAGTGTCAATTGTGTTGTCAAGGGATACGGTCGTGTTACATGTTAGAATTTATTTCGCTAAAAAAGCACTAAAATTACGAGTTGCGTTATTAAAGTGTGTCGAAATTACAAAGGACGTATTAAATCAACCAGCAAAGTCACCTACCACCCATAAATAATTCAGAATTCATAGTATCGTCACCTCCATGCCAAAGTCGCGTATCTGCTTTTTTGGCAAAAATGAGATTATTGATGCAGAGTTGTTCCAAATGTAGAATGCACAATCTCTCAATTTTATGTATCCGTAGCATTAACGGTTAAAGAGTTATAAACTCACGAATCTGTAATTTCTTGTGGTTACATCCATGGTAAACTTACGAAATACTTATAAGACACTTTTAACTCGCGAATGTGGCATATTCATAAGTTTTCAGTGGTAGTGATTATTACTACGTTATCAATAGAAGCCCATGGCAAATATGCGAATCTGGCATATTCGTGAATTTACTATGGTGATATTTATTAATCACTAGTAAAATCAGCCCATGGCAAATATACGAATCTGGCATATTCGTGAATTTTCCATGGTGATTTATTAATCACTAGTAAAATCAGCCCATGGAAAATATGCGAATCTGGCATATTCGTGAGTTTGCAATGGTGATATTTATTAATCACTAGTAAAATCAACCCATGGAAAATATGCGAATCTGGCATATTCGTGAGTTTGCAATGGTGATATTTATTAATCACTAGTAAAATCAGCCCATGGAATATATGCGAATCTGGCATATTCGTGAGTTTGCAATGGTGATATTTATTAATCACTAGTAAAATCAGCCTATGGAATATATGCGAATCTGGCATATTCGTGAGTTGACATTTATGGTGATCATTAATATGTAGGTGAATAAAAACAAAACTCATTTATTTACGTTAAAGGTTGAAAAATAAACATAAAAACTAGTTGTCCCGTGAAACTTTTTTGCGAGGAATTTAATAGGCTGTATTTTTTTTACCTTTGACACTGCAATTAAACAGTTAAAAAAAAACATTAATGCAGAAAATTACCTGTGTCAGTAAAATTTTACTCTGAGCTTTTTCTTTTGTTTTAATTAGTATTTGATTAGTTTTCAATATGAAAAGAAACAGGAAGATGCTGCTTAAAATATTCGGGGACACAAATCGAGATGAAAATATAACAAGTAAGTAACTATTTATCACTGCTTAATTGTATAACTTAAATAAAATAGTTGAACTTGAAACATTTATGTGAAAACCAATAAAGGAATAAGCATGTGCGTGAAGTCATTGTCATTGTATTTTGTTAAAGATTTAAATACAGATGTAAAATAACAAATGTTATCGTTTTACAAACGATTTAAAAATTATGTCGATTTAAAACAAATACAATGATTATTCCTTCATTAGTTAATAACCGTATGCATTATTTTTTAGTTCTTAACATGGTTCTTCATGCTATTAATTACAAACTAATTTACCTTGCTACTCCGCATAGCAAGTTTTGATATTTCGTATTTTTCTTAACTTTATATCAATCACTTTAGAGCGACTTATATCAATACCGCATGCAGTAGGTAAGCAAGTAATTTTGCAGTTTGCAATTTTCGTGTGCATTTGTTGATATTAAACGTTCTAAATCTTCAATTTTTCTGGTGCCGGTTGCCCTTATTATAATAACCTTAATAATTATATTAGCACCCACTCACGTGACAGGGCGTAACGTGATTGACGTGAGGGTTAAACATGTTTGAATAAATCAATTTGCTACTGTGAAACCAGAGTGGCTATTGCTTAAAGCACTCGCAATTGCAATTGTTTTCATTTTGAAAATCGAAAGCTTGTCTGCATACAAAATGAAAATAATTGTTCCGCTTTGAACCCAATTGAGATTGCGAGTGCGTTAGGCAATAGCGACGCTGATACTTATTGTCTAATGCCCGGTTCCTACATTCAAAAAACGAATTGTTTTCCTTACGTCTCGTTAAAATTTGACATTTGCTACGTACAAAATGTGTCAAATTTTAACGAGACGTAAGGAAAATGTTTCGTTTTGTTGAATATAAAAAAAAAAAAAAATTCAGATTTCTCAGATCCATAGGTTGTTAGTTACAAAAACACTATTAAAACTTATAAAAACTACGTTAGTAAATTAATATTAATAAGTTACATACTTAAACTATTTTAGTGTCGTAAGACATGGAGGTCGGTGTATCGGCGGAGAATATTCGAATCCCACCTCCCTGCTATCATTTTCAGAATGCTATTTGTGCTCCCCCTCATCTGCCTCACCACAGAGGCAGTCTTTTTCCGTAGTACTGCATAAAAGTCCTCTACACTAGCTCCGGCAAACATCCCAGAGGCGCTGCAGAATCGAGGAAGCCCAAACAGCATCCTAAAAATGTTATTATATTGGATTCGCAGGGTATTGTAGGGCCTCAGCCTGAAACTAACCCACAGGCCGCACGTATAGAAACTTTGACAGTAAGCTCTAAATAAAGTCAGCTTCACTTGAGCACTGCAGCGCGCGAACCTGTGCGCCAGCATCCCGCCTCGGACCGACAACGCCCTGCGCTCCCGCTCTATATCGAGATCGTCTTTCAGGTCCTCAGTCACAATATGACCTAGGTATTTGAAATGTGTAACACAATTTAAAGGAACTCCGTTTAACAATATTTTGGGCGAGTAGGCTGGACACTTAATTTTACCTTTGAAAATCATGAACTCACTTTTAATAGCGTTGTACTTCAAACCGTGCTGTTGTGCATACATCTCGCATGTATCAATAAGCTTTTTAAGGCCTGATACTGATGGGCTCAGCAGCACCATATCGTCCGCATAACTAATATTGTTTACACAAACATTATCAATTCTACAGCCAGCACGAATGCTGCTAAGCCCCTCAATCAGTGCATTCACATACAAATTAAACAATCTAGGCGAGGTGAGCCCCCCCTGCCTCACCCCACACTTTAGCACATATGGATCTGAATATCCTTTAGCCCACTTTACCACGTTTATCTGATTGCTATACCAGTGAGACATGATTCCTGTCACAGCCGGATTTATGCCTGTCTCCTTTAGCTTTGACCATAGTATATCATACGACACGGTATCGAAAGCCTTAGAAAGATCCAAGAAACAAGCATAAATGGGCGTATTTCTCTTAACTTAATAGCTAACTGTATGTTTTAAGGCTAATATTGCACTCTCAGTAGATAGTCCTTCACGAAAGCCGAATTGAGCATCATGTAATTTGACATTTAGGTTCAAAAACGTGTCAAGAATCCTATCTAGTACCTTTGCGGTGACTGTAGCCAAGGAAATTGGCCTATAATTACTTTTATCCGCGAGATCTCCTGTAGAATTCTTAACTAGGGGAATGACCACAGTTTTCATCAAATCCGGAGGCAAATAAGTGTGTCTCATGCAGAGCGTGAACAGCATAGATAATAACCTCCCAATGTGCGAGCCCGCGTGCTGGAAGTGCTCAATGCTGAGTCCGTCGTGCCCCGGAGACTTACCTCTTTTCTTTTATTTTTTATAGAAACCGGGCATTAAATTATAACCTGTTTTTTTTTCAGCTTCAGCAAAAATTCCAGAAACTCAGAAACTGACTATGGAATCTCTAAACAACCTACAGCAAAAAATATGTCCAACTAATAACTGTTATAACTTAGTATCAGACCAAACTCAAAAACCACACAAAATTGATGAAAATGTAACAATATGCACAGAATTGGTCGATAATGTAGTCCAGAGTAATGTTCAGCAGTGCAGTCTTATAGCAGTACCAGATGGTAGTGAAAGTGTACCATCTCCTGTTTCGATTGGTTGCCGCGACGTAGCTGAAGCGACACCAGAGGCACCATTGTATTCGCCGATAACTCCTAGAGACAGGGATGCTTTTTTATCTCTAAATAATAACATGTTTCCTAACATTAGCGAAAATTCTTCACCCGTTCGTTCCATATCATTGTCACCCAATCCAGATGCTGTAAATGCGTTTGATTCGTTGCCCCAATCGAGGGCTTTTGATTTCAATAATTTAAGTGATGACGACAGTGTTAAGGACCCTGATTACGAGCACGATAGAGATTACATTAATAACAGTTCATCTGATGATTGTGCTTCTCCTACTCATACTGTCACTAGGGCAATAGTTCACACAAAAATTCCATCGTATTTAAATCGTACTACATCAAGTAAACATCGCCAAATACAGACGAATGATAACAAGTTTTCGTTCGGTGTTATCATGGGCACAGACAAGGATATCCAGGATTATAGCGAAGCTGAAATACCAGTGACCACAGATGATTCCAGACCCCAGTTGCAAGTGTCCACCTCAAATCCTCTCAAAAGACGAGCTTCTGAAAATGACTTACCACAGTCAGGACGATCACAAAAAAAATTGAAAAGGAGCGTTTCTTTATCAGGGACTCTGCTTTCGCGCAAACAGTAACAGTGACACATAATTCACCAAAAATAAAACATACTACATATCCTACAAAATGGAAAAAAAAACACAGAAAGAGAGAAACGCCTTAAAGGGGAAGCTTATAAAACAACCAAAGGTAAAGAAATTTCAGCACGACCCTTGAAAGAACCACAATGTGCAACAAAACCTAAACATAAATGTAATAGCAACGTGCCGGAGGAAGCTAGAAAAAAAAATTATGAATCTTTTCGAGCACTAAAAACCTTACAAGATCAACGACAATTCATAGTCCAACACGTGAAAAGGGAAAAGAAAAAACGATCAACGGTAGATGGCCCCTCCCGCAAAGAGTCTACGAACCATTATTCATTGACCGTGAATAAAAATGAGCAGGTACGAGTGTGCAGAGATTTTTTTTTGGACACTCTTAATGTAACTGAAGCTATGGTTAGAGGAGCATTAAATAAGCTTTCTTTAGAAGGGGTACTTCTAGCGGAAAAGAGAGGCAAAAGCACACCCCCTAACAAACTTTCCACAGAAAGATGGAATCGAATTAAGTCCCACATATTTTCATTCCCTGCAGTAGAATCCCATTATTGCAGAAGTAATTCCGAATATAAATACCTAGATACTGGACTCAACGTGAACATTATGTACTCTCTCTATAAAAAACAGTGTATGGAAAATGGCACAGCACCGGCCGGTGTGGAGACGTACCGAAAAAATTTTCGTTCATATAAATTAAGATTCCACGTGCCAAAAAAAGACTTGTGCAAAAAATGCGTCGCTTACAAGGAACTCGAAAGTACTGGACTGACCAGCTCTCAAGAGGACGATCAAGCAAAGCACCTTCAGCGAAGAGACAACGCTTATCTGCGTCGAGACGCTGATAAACAAGCGGCAAAGAACGACGCGAAAACTTTGGCCTTTAATTTCGACTTAGAGGCTGTGCTTCAAACCCCCAAAGGTGCGGCAGGGCCATTTTTTTATGTTCGCAAGCTGGCTGTATACAATTTGACATTTTACAAATTTGGAGACCAAGATGTTGATTGCTTTACTTGGAATGAAACCGAGGGTAAACGCGGAAGTATTGAAATCGCAACCTGCGTTTATAAATATATTACGAGCAAGCAAAATGTGACACATATCAGGATGATGTCCGATAATTGCGGGGGCCAGCAGAAAAAATTTAACTTTTGTAGCATGCTTCTACATTTGGTCACAACTCACGAAACAATTGAGGTAATTGATCATGTATTCTACGAATCGGGGCACAGCCACATGGAGTGCGACTCTATACATTCCAAAATAGAACAAAAATCTAAAAACTCCCCTGTATACACACCAGACGGATGGGTTCAGATTATGAGATTGGCGAGAACGAAGCCCCGCCCGTTTAATGTCCATGTATTACTTCATGACGACTTTTTAGACTTCAACTCAAATCAAGTGACATTTGTTGCAGAGAATAACACTAAAAAACAAACACAAAAAAAGAAAAAAACAATTAAAAACAACGAACCGGAAGAAAATGAATCGGAAGGAACAATAAAAACTAAATTTCAAGATGCGGTGTGGATACAATACCGTAAAGAGAGTCCGAAGTCTATATTTATAAAAAGTGATTATACTGACGCAGCGTTCAAAGAATTGCATCTGAAACCAAAAAAGGGGAAAAGTGTCGCAAAAGTATTACCTGTTGTGGCTTACCGGGATAAAATACCTATATCAAAAGCTAAAAAACGTGACTTGCTGAAACTATGTATTGATAATCAGATACCTAGATGCTACCATTCATTCCACGAAAATCTACAGGATTCAGATACTGTGCAAGATCGCCTGCCGGAACCAGATAACGACGAGGAAGAGTAGGGTTTTTATTCAAATAAAGAATTTTATCATCCAAATACCGTAATCTATTTATTTACATGTTTTCATTTTCAGCATTTTACAGAAAAATACAGTAACCCCCTTACTAATAAACGTTGAGTAACGGTTGTATAGCTATACAATGTTTTGTCCTTATCTTTCATTGTGACATTTGAATTTGACAGATAAAGACAAAACATTGTATAGCTATACAACCGTTACTCAACGTTTATTAGTAAGGGGCTAAATCATTAAAACATGCATTTCACAGATAGAAAATGATTTCTATTTATCAGAATATAAAATTAATTCACATTCGCGACTTTGCAACTCTATGCATAAAAATAAAAAGGTATTATTACACACCATTGTAAACTAACGAAACTGCCACATACGTAAGTTTACTTTGGTCTAAATAGAACGTTTGTTCGAATAATTCACGAAAGTGGTACATTCGTGAGTTTACAATGGTGTATAAAAATACCTTTTCATGTCCATGTATGGAGTTGCAAAGTCGCGAATGTGCGTTATTCCGCGATTCTGTTATCAAATTGTATATCTGTCTAATGCATCATGTAATATATACACTTTTTAAAAACCTTACAAACTTAAAGTACTAATTTACTAACAAATGTCTATGTTAAAAAACAAAAAAATATTCAAATCGCTCCCCTGAAAAATGTGATTTTTGCAGATAGGTAGGTGACTTTGGCATGGAGGTGACGGTATTTCTTTCAAAAATCAATCAGTTAAATATGTCTAATTATTACAATTCCCTCTTGGCATTATTGTTGGTATTGCCAGTTTTGAAATACGAAATTCCCTAGGGGTGTGAGTATCGAAGTATGGAAGTTAAGTTTGGATATGTTCACTTAATAATAGAAAAGTGCCAAGTGAAAGTCGTGAATAGTGGAAATTGATAAAAACATATTTTGACTTACAAACTGGAATGACATGGGGTCAGCTGGCCTATTGCCTAACGCACTCGCAATCGCACGGCATATTTAGCGAAACATTAATGAAAAGTCTTAATTTAGAACGTAATAGTTTTGTTTCACAAATACAACTTTTTTTTTAAATACTGGATAAGGGCCGAATCTTAAGTACCGTGTGAATGTGGAAGAAGTGAAAGAGATTTGTCAGGATCGTAGCATGTCGGAAGAAGTGGTGCCTACCCCTCTGGGTAACAGGCACGAATTAATGTATGTATGTATTTTTTTTACACTTAATTAATGACGTCTTATCTGTTATTTTTTTTATAAAAAACAAATTACTTAAAACATTTTATTCGGGCAAAAAAATAACTTTATCAAAATGTCTTACTTTTATTTTGCTAAGCAAATTTTGCCGGTGAGTTTATTTTGTCAATCGAAAACATTAAAGGCAACCATTCCAACTTGAATTGATATCTTTTTAGTTTTTCAAACACCTCACAACAACTAAACCT
Source organism: Acleris cristana (assembly GCA_948252455.1). Taxonomy (NCBI): domain Eukaryota; kingdom Metazoa; phylum Arthropoda; class Insecta; order Lepidoptera; family Tortricidae; genus Acleris; species Acleris cristana. Next base: position 50,392,822 of record OX411771.1, read on the forward strand.
TAACATGATCAATTTTTCCAGTAAAATGGGAAATATGTCTTTAGCTGGCATCCCTATGTACGCCCACAGAGATAAATAGAATGACGTTTTGCGAGTGTCAGGCAAAGCAGTCACGCACACAAGCATACAAAAACTGGCCTGTTTCTGTCGTAGTGATTACAGGGCCACACTCTATCTAGAGAGTAAATAATCAAAGACCTGACGTTAGAGTCTGTCTAATTTAAGATGAACCTGAGAAAAAGCGGCAAATTCAAAAAATCTTCATATGGTATTACCGATCAATGTAGGAATAAACGATTTTGATACTTTTCTAATTTTGTTTATTTTGGTGGGCACAAAGGAAGAGAAAACGCGTACTTTTTCACAATACTAAAGCCCGTATTAATAAACTTTAGGTACACAAGTCTACTAATACCGCACTCAAGTGTCCGTTTATCCATATTAAGACCACACACGGTATCATATTTAAGTACAGTTTATTAGTAGAAGAGTCTTACTACTTAATACGTATGGGTGGATCAACTTTTTTGTTGTTGTTAGTGACCCGTAAGCCAGGAGAAAACAGTGATAGTTTCATAGAAAAAATGTTATAATGTATATTTCTATCACACTCAGGAGAAAAGTCATAAAAGAATGGTAGTGGACTTATATCCTTTGAAATCATAGTTTTAATGAGTGACCCAGGAAACGTCACCCTGGCACCGAACTATATAGAAAAGTTGATTGACCCGTATAGTCAGCATTAAATAAATAGATAGTAACACCCAAGGTCGCCAAACGTGTACCGAACTATTTGGCGACTTTGGGTATCACGAAGTATTTGATGCTTTGAAACTATCTATGAAAAAAATGCAGACCACCATAATAATGCTTGCATCAGCATGCTTTCTCATTTGTGAGCTCTTTTAGTAAATAACATCACCAATGACAAGTCATTAAGTAAAAATATTTTATTTATTATTAGGGTAAAACCGATGCTTTCTCTCAACTCTGCTAATAGGCATCTGAGTGTAGGCACTTGCTTCTTTACAATATAAAATTCGTTCACTTTATTTCCGATGGCATGGATGTCAAAACTATCTAAATTGGATACTGTGGCCTTGTGAGTTCGCTTCTTTCCCGGAGTACTGAAGACACCATGGTTTACTTTGCCTTCATTCTCTTCAATGTCGAAACACTGATATCTGTAAGAAGAAAGAAGGAATGAATTAAACAGAACACCATTTACAAATATATTGTGACACGCAGTACAGCCCCGTTGTACAGTCCGACAGCTCTAAGAATATTTGGGTTTAGGTGAAATCAAATTGCATCGGTGAAGTTCAAATCGCAACGGTTTAAGAACAAGGATGACAGGTATAACCCGAACATCTTTTCTAAGAGCTCATGAAGTGTACGTATGTACATATTAATATGTTAATGATATCTTTTATATAAACACCTCCTTAGTGTTTTACTGAAACTATGAGTGTCAGTTATATTAATCATCTGTCTATTTAATTAATTTAATAAAATTGCGATCGTTACGAGATTCAAAATGGTATAGTTACAGACAATACACCTATGTATAGGGAAAGACAATGATTTAATTAATTTTAGTATTTACCAGTCATTGATGATAATTCTTCTAAATACTTCGTTTGACTCTGGCATAGTAAATCGTTTTGCTCCAACTCTTTCAACTGCTGAAGATTTTTCAAAACCGTTTGTTTTTCACCATTGACGGCCAGCTTATCTGAAAAGAATACATCGTTTAATTTCTTAATGGAAAAGAAATACCAATTTCAAAAGATAGGTAGAACAGAAAAGGTATATATTCTATGAAACTTTGGATTGAAGATATAGAAATAATAAGTATCAAAATTAACATGCCATACTAACCTTGTTATAACCTATGAATTCGGTCACCGTATGTAAACACTCTATTTTTTGTTTCAACAATGCTTCCCTCTTCTCTTGTTTTTCTTTATATTTGTTTATAATGGTACAAAGGATCTGTCGCACACCACTTTTGATAGTTTTACGCATGTTTAGTCCGTAAATTTCGAGAAGAAAACTTTAATTTGACAGACTCGAACCAACAACGACTTGTTTGTCAATGTCAAAACGTCATTTTAATAGTGTTGCCAGACCTGCCAGTCAAAAAAAAGCCCGGTTCATCATTCATTAGACAGACTCTTGTAGAGAATTGCGTGTAAAATCAAAGGTGGTCGAGCAGACTAACGTATAAGGCTGCCTAATTGAGAATACACGCGCTAAATGTGTTTTGTTCGCTTTGACGGGACTACTTAAATTCGACGCTTGAACATTCACTCCTGCGTTCGCTCACCTTTGCTCTTGAAAGAATCACTACCCTGAACGGATCGGGATGAAACTTGGCACACATACATAGGTTGGTTCCTGGAACAGGACTCGGTATCGAATTGCTGCCTTGGGGTGGTCAAGGTCACTGGGTGGTTAAGCGATTTCCCTATACAGCGCAATAATAAGCTTTATATTTCGTTCTCGGTTCGGTTAGGACAAACTTATACTATTCATCCTGGTAAGATCGAATTCTGAAGTCCACGCAGATGAAGTCGCAGGCAGAAGCTAGTTTAACAACACGGATCTAAAATAAAATCCGGATTTAACCTCGTCTAGTCATGATTGAAGCATGCAAAATGGCCGGCCGTCTACCTATGTGCGTACTTTGAGGGTTGCCATATAAATCGTCAAATTGCCCATTTTAAGGCCTTTTTTGCAGCGATACAAATGCGTATTTGACAGCCGCGCCGCTGTATTACGACTAAACGTAGACCATTTGTGACTGTATCGATGCTCTATCGAGACTGAATCGCGAATGTATCGCCGCAAAAACTTCATATAATTAAATCATGTTATCTCTCAAATAATGACCCACCTAGTTTTATTAGAATTTTAGCTGTAGTAAATCTTTCTAAATATTTATTAAGGAGGTTGATTTATTACATTTTTATTATGTCTTTTTTGAACACTGTTTGTCAATGTGTCACAGTATTGTTTTTAATTTTCAGGGTTGGGTCATTATTCGAGCGTTTCAACCGCCTCACTTTTGTGGACATATTTTTTAAGAATTGGGCGTATATTTTGATGCCGTTTTTGGATATTTGATAGATGTCCGGTAAACTTAGATACCTAACCAAAAACGAAATCGAAATCTGCAGCCACTTCTACAAAAATGAGAATAATCCAGTAGCTTTCGTGTAAAAAAAGGAAATTTACATATCTACTAGCTTTTGCCCGCGACTCCGTCCGCGTAGAAGTCTTTTATCGTTGCTCCCTCGGGATCTGTCTAATTTTCCGGGATAAAAAGTAGCCTATGTCCTTCCCTGGGACTCAAGCTATCTCCATACCAAATTTCATCTAAATCGGTTCAGCGGTTTAAGCGTGAAGAGGTAACAGACAGACAGACACACTTTCACATTTATAATATTAGTATGGATAGTATGGATCAAAGAACACAAACAGTCATTAACGTAACTGGGTCATTATTTGGGCGTTTGTTCCGAATCACTTTCGTGGTCTCATTTTTGTAGAAGTGGCTGCAGATTTCGATTTCGTTTTTGGTTAGGTATCTAAGTTTACCGGACATCTATCAAATATCCAAAAACGGCATCAAAATTTACGCCCAATTCTTAAAAAATATATCCACAAAAGTGAGGCGGTTGAAACGCTCGAATACAGTCACAAATGGTCTACGTTTAGTCGAAATACAGCGGCGCGGCTGTCAAATACGCATTTGTAAAATGGGCAATTTGACGATTTATATGGCAACCCTCAAAGTACGCACATAGGTAGACGGCCGGCCATTTTGCATGCTTCAATCATGACTAGACGAGGTTAAATCCGGATTTTATTTTAGATCCGTGTTGTTAAACTAGCTTCTGCCTGCGACTTCATCTGCGTGGACTTCAGAATTCGATCTTACCAGGATGAATAGTATAAGTTTGTCCTAACCGAACCGAGAACGAAATATAAAGCTTATTATTGCGCTGTATAGGGAAATCGCTTAACCACCCAGTGACCTTGACCACACCAAGGCAGCAATTCGATACCGAGTCCTGTTCCAGGAACCAACCTATGTATGTGTGCCAAGTTTCATCCCGATCCGTTCAGGGTAGTGATTCTTTCAAGAGCAAAGGTGAGCGAACGCAGGAGTGAATGTTCAAGCGTCGAATTTAAGTAGTCCCGTCAAAGCGAACAAAACACATTTAGCGCGTGTATTCTCAATTAGGCAGCCTTATACGTTAGTCTGCTCGACCACCTTTGGATTTTACACGCAATTCTCTACTAGAGTCTGTCTAATGAATGATGAACCGGGCTTTTTTTTGACTGGCAGGTCTGGCAACACTATTAAAATGACGTTTTGACATTGACAAACAAGTCGTTGTTGGTTCGAGTCTGTCAAATTAAAGTTTTCTTCTCGAAATTTACGAACATAAATGTTATTTGTTTATTTCTTTCCTTCAGGTCACATCCTTCCACCAATTTCAAAATTATCTACAATCATTAATTATCCTTCTCTCTCTGTCTCTACACTTTGACATTGGCGAAATACCTCCTGCTAAGTCAGCAAGAGGTGAAAGCCAGAAGAAAAAAAAAAAAAAAAATTTACGGACTAAACATGCGTAAAACTATCAAAAGTGGTGTGCGACAGATCCTTTGTACCATTATAAACAAATATAAAGAAAAACAAGAGAAGAGGGAAGCATTGTTGAAACAAAAAATAGAGTGTTTACATACGGTGACCGAATTCATAGGTTATAACAAGGTTAGTATGGCATGTTAATTTTGATACTTATTATTTCTATATCTTCAATCCAAAGTTTCATAGAATATATACCTTTTCTGTTCTACCTATCTTTTGAAATTGGTATTTCTTTTCCATTAAGAAATTAAACGATGTATTCTTTTCAGATAAGCTGGCCGTCAATGGTGAAAAACAAACGGTTTTGAAAAATCTTCAGCAGTTGAAAGAGTTGGAGCAAAACGATTTACTATGCCAGAGTCAAACGAAGTATTTAGAAGAATTATCATCAATGACCGGTAAATACTAAAATTAATTAAATCATTGTCTTTCCCTATACATAGGTGTATTGTCTGTAACTATACCATTTTGAATCTCGTAACGATCGCAATTTTATTAAATTAATTAAATAGACAGATGATTAATATAACTGACACTCATAGTTTCAGTAAAACACTAAGGAGGTGTTTATATAAAAGATATCATTAACATATTAATATGTACATACGTACACTTCATGAGCTCTTAGAAAAGATGTTCGGGTTATACCTGTCATCCTTGTTCTTAAACCGTTGCGATTTGAACTTCACCGATGCAATTTGATTTCACCTAAACCCAAATATTCTTAGAGCTGTCGGACTGTACAACGGGGCTGTACTGCGTGTCACAATATATTTGTAAATGGTGTTCTGTTTAATTCATTCCTTCTTTCTTCTTACAGATATCAGTGTTTCGACATTGAAGAGAATGAAGGCAAAGTAAACCATGGTGTCTTCAGTACTCCGGGAAAGAAGCGAACTCACAAGGCCACAGTATCCAATTTAGATAGTTTTGACATCCATGCCATCGGAAATAAAGTGAACGAATTTTATATTGTAAAGAAGCAAGTGCCTACACTCAGATGCCTATTAGCAGAGTTGAGAGAAAGCATCGGTTTTACCCTAATAATAAATAAAATATTTTTACTTAATGACTTGTCATTGGTGATGTTATTTACTAAAAGAGCTCACAAATGAGAAAGCATGCTGATGCAAGCATTATTATGGTGGTCTGCATTTTTTTCATAGATAGTTTCAAAGCATCAAATATTTCGTGATACCCAAAGTCGCCAAATAGTTCGGTACACGTTTGGCGACCTTGGGTGTCACTATCTATTTATTTAATGCTGACTATACGGGTCAATCAACTTTTCTATATAGTTCGGTGCCAGGGTGACGTTTCCTGGGTCACTCATTAAAACTATGATTTCATAGGATATAGGTCCACTACCATTCTTTTATGACTTTTCTCCTGAGTGTGATAAAAATATACATCACTTTCTTTGCTTCAGCAATAAATTAAGACAACACGTCACTTAACAAGCATTAAATTTAATTGACGTCTCTGAGTGCGGCAGTATGATTCCTAATTCATTCAACATAGGTACCAATTATATTTTACTTAGAATAGGGACTGCTCGGCTAATTGTCAAAATTAAACAGAGCAGCTGGCAGCAGTCTTAGGTGCTTGGGTACTTTTTAGGGTTCCGTACCCAAAGGGTAAAAACGGGACCCTATTACTAAGACTTCTCTGTCCGTCTGTCCACCTGTCCGTCTGTCCGTCTGTCCGTCCGTCCGTCCGTCCGTCCGTCCTTCCGTCCGTCCGTCCATCCGTCCGTCCGTCTGTCCATCCGTCCGTCCGTCTGTCCGTCCGTAACAACGTAATTTCTGTTGTTTTACGAGTTGCGGAAACGTTCTGTTACAGTAATTATTTTATTGTTAAACACGGACCTAAAAAAATACGGACGTAACGTTGCACTAAAAAGGTGTGAAGTATGCAAAGTACACCATTTCGTTCCGTCATACATGATCTACCGTCTCACAGATGCACTAAAATAAAACAAAACACACTGAAACAAAAAAAATCGGGTAGGCAAAGAAACAAGTTCATAAAATTTTGGTGTGTCCTTTAATAATTATAAAAAAATAGTATTTTACAAATTTTTAACTTAATTTTAATGTTAATGTAAGAGAAGTCACCTAACTACCGCCTACAGCTATTATCACCTCTCCAGAGCAAATAAGAACACTCACCTGGAAGTCGAAATTTACCTTTGTGCAAGTCATTTAGTTTTTAATATTTTTTTTGTACACCACAAAATGGATCACTTATCACAGCTGCAAAAGAGTCTGGATGACATGAAGAACATGTTTGAGGCCAGAATGTCAGCCTTTGAAAGCACTGCTCCGGTACAAGGGTTGGACCCTGTTTTTGATGCAGATTAACGCTCTTTTAAATCTTTGATTGGGAGTGCAGTTGCAAGTCTCCAAGCTCAAATGAGTCTAGTGCTTAAAATACTCGAGGATCAGGAGATGAGATCCCGCTCAAATATGCTGCTGCTTTATGGGGTCCCCGAGGTGGAGAGTGAGGACACAGCTGAAGTGGTCGCAGATATCTGCCATAAAAACCTGGGGCAAGCTGTGAGCTCCGAGGCCTTCAATGCTTGCCTTCGCCTTGGTAAGAGTCGTGGGGTATCTAAGCCTCGGCCTATCCTAGTCAAATTTGCGAGCCAAAGAACACGAGACGCTGTGTGGAACCTTAAAAAACGTCTTAAGGGTTCTGGGATGACTTTGTCCGAGTTCCTAACACACACTCGACATGCTGCTTTTATGGAGGCTCGTCGGTTATTTGGTATAAGAGACGGCTGGACTTCGGATGGGCGTATTGTAGTACAATGTCGGGATGGCATCCGCCGTAGGATAACCTCCATGGCGGAATTGCGATTGCTGCCTGTTCCGACTCCTGCTTCTGGTGGAATCACTGCGGTGGAGCAATCTCAGCGCGAGCGCGCTGATCTCGGTGCGGCTCCCACTGCGCCTGCGCTGCGTGTTCGTGCGCCTCGACCCACCGTCAAAAAGAGCCCTGCTGTGGCACTCCGGAAGTAGTGATTTGCGTGTGTATTGTGTTCAAACTTCTATTAAGCTGCCTATAAATGATAAAGGCATAACTCAAAAAAGCATTTTTTTCAGGAGAGCCATTTAAAAAAAAAAAACATTTTGAAATAACTTTTGACCTTCATAAGATAAAAATATACTTGTTTTTGTCGTAATATTATCACCTCCCAGTTAATTTATGAAACCAAAAATCAAATGCAAGAGACGCAAGTCTAATTTAATATCTTTACAAATTGTAGATCTATTCGACATGCTTCTCAAAACCTTCGTCGTGATTATATGCAATAAGGACACAAGTAGTGAAACTACAAAATTATACGTGTAATCTTTTGGACAACAACGATGCTTTTGTGTTAAACCCTAGTATTTTTTTATTTTTTTGATGACTAATGATGCATATTGTTTTATACCTAAAAAAAAAACAATAAATCATGGACAAAATCGAAGAAATACGAATTATGTCTATAAAAATATTAATTCTTTGTCATAAATAAGGGCATATTTTGTGATCGCACACCTCTTTTTTCACATTACAAAGTAATGATTTACCTTATTTGACGTGTGAGACCTTAGAAAACGCATTGGTCGAACATAATAAACCCTGAATTATTTTGCTAACATAATATCTAAGACAAACTGGAATAAAACAGCGATCAGGGGTTCAACGACGCGGTTAGCCTAGTTGGTAGGTAGTGACCCTGCCTACGAGGCTAGCGGTCCAGGGCTCGATTCCCGGTAAGGAAAAATATTTGTGAGCTGAGCGCAAGTATTTTTTCCTAGTCTTTGAAGTTTCCTATGTATTTAAGCATTTCTTTCTCTATGTTTATCGTTGTCCAGTACCCATAGTACCAAGCCTAGGACATAGTTTGGGACTAGGTCAATTTGTGTGAGATTGTCCCATCGATCGATCCTGACCGATTTCGGCCACAGCGACTGGGATCCGACTATTTAGAGCGTCGCTCGAGAGCTCTATGATGATTGACATAGCTGATTCTTGCATCAAAAGTTCGACCACATTCGATGCAAGTCATCCCTCCAATATAATAGGGTATTTTCCTAATGTTTTATTAGTATTTAAATTGAAGCTTTTTTACCTTCCGAATAGCCTAATTTAAATAGTTTTTTAATATCTTTAAAAATACAAAAGATATAAATGTTTAAAACTTGCTTTTAGAAAAAGGGGAAAATACAGTAATATGAAGTCATATTACTCAACCGCCATATGAATTACACGCACCACATCGTTTTGTGAGACAGAAATAGACAAAAAAACTTTATAAGGCTATATATTTTTTTAATTACCAATTTCAAATTTGATTTTGAATTATTTTATCATACTACGTATGTTGATATATTATCCAAATTAATATATGAAATGTAATATCAGGCAAATAAATACCCTATTGTAGTGAATAACCGCAGGTGTACGGGCCTTGAGCTCGTCTCGCTTAACATCGAACACCTCACGTCTCTTCCTTTCGAACTCGGAAACCTTAGTGCTCACTGTATGCCTCCAAGACGGCCGGTCTGCTGCTATTGCCTTCCATGATGACGGGTCCACGTCACACCGATTCATATGTCGCTCAAGCACATGTTTGTACCGCAGGAATTGGCCGCCTTGTTTCCGCTTGCCATCCTGTAGTTCTGAGTAGAAGATGCGCTTTGCCTCTCTGTCATCTGACATGCGGGAAACATGGCCGCCCCACCGCAGCTGTCGTCGCATTAGATAGGCCTCTATTCCATCGCCATTAGCTCTTCGTAGGACTTCCGTGTTACGAACACCAGTGCCGGATTAGCCACGTAGCAAGAGTAGCAAATGCTGGGCCCCGCGCATTGAGAGGCCCCGCGCACCCACATCTCCCAGACATGGATTTCTACCAGTACTTTTTTATTTAGCACCCTAGACTTAAGAAATAACCTAAAACAAACCAAGGGTCTCTTTATATATAGAACTTACTACGGGCCCCGCGCTGGCTTAATCCGGCACTGACGAACACGGTCAGACCAACGAATGTTCATAATGTCGCGTAGGCATTCTAGGTGGAATCTATCTTATGTCCGAATATGCTTGCGGTAGAACTATCGCCATGTAAACAGCTATTTTCTTAGAGCTTTTATGTAGTGCGAGCGAAACACCTTGGAACGAAGTTTGCCGAAGGCTGCGGCAGCTGCTCCAATTCTGCCGTTGACTTCGTTCTCAAGGAGGCACCGCGATATTATGGTGCTACCCAGATATTTGAACTTGTCTATCTGCTTAAGCGAGTTATCACCGAGTTTGATGTCAACCTGGGCCCCATTCAGCGTGTCAAGAACCAATACTTCGGCCTTTATCACACTGATTTTCAGGCCAAATTTGCGACAATTCGAGACTCGTCATAAACCTTTTTAGATCCTCTGGGGATTCCGCCACAAAACCTCATAAATAGCATAGATCAACTCCGTAATAGTTCCGTGAGACACCTTGGTGCCAGCTTTTAGAATTGCAAGGTTGAAGACTCCGCCACCAGCGGTACGGAAAGGAATACGAATGCCCCCTAGTTATTCTACCTAGATAGGATACTGATATATTTTTTAACTTTAATTTTATTTTTCGAACGTTCTAAATTGAAATGATTTTTTTGCCACAAAACATCGAATTGCCGAATATGCAATGGTAAGATGTGACACAAAACGCAATATAAGCCTCACAAGTACACACTGTATCCACATGCAAAAAATAAGCGACTTTAGAGTTTTTGTAACTTATGACATCAAAACATTCCAGCGCCCCGCCGGAATAATTCGCTACCTATATTATAAACTAGTTTTTGCCCGACTCCACCCGTGTAGAAGTCGTCTATCGCTGCTCCCGCAATTAAACAGTAGCCTATGTCATTTCTCGAGACTCAAGCAATCTCCATACCAAATTTCATCGAAATCGGTTGAGCGGTTTGGCCTTAACGTAAGCGGTTTTGAAAGCGTATCAAACAGACACACTTTCGCATTTATAATATTAGTAGGTATAGATAATTCATCAGCATAATTGACAGTAATTTGTATTTCATCCCATTTAATAACGGAAACTGGTTAAAAAATGCCTAGCACTGTTGCTAGGCATTTTACAATAATATACTTAAATACTAACATACAAGTTAACTAAATAAAGGGCCTTTAAAAATTAGTTTCATGCGCAAATAATGTTTTTGAAATACTTTTAATCTACTTCTTATTTAGGTTTTTTCACTAACAAGGTAACATTTGGTTTCCGATCAAATTATTTTTCATAAAATGTATCGAAATGTATCGTGCATAAAGATTTTTTAAGTTAAGGTCACAATTTTATTTACATATAAATATTGAATATAGGCATATACCGAAAACATAATGTACCTTAACGACTATTTTTTCATGACTAAGGGCTTATTTTGACATGTTACAAAAAAAAGAACTTACTTTCTGGATGATAAAGTTGCAACTAAAAATTAATCACTATTGCACAAACTATTTTGTAATGTATCAATGTTACAAATATAATCAGCATTTTTTTCTGAATTATTTTGGGGTGTGCCTGTAGTCATGATAAAAATTTAGCTTCTTTGTTGGTAGTTGCGGCTCAACTGGCTTACCTACGCTGTTGCCCACAATATGGCGTCACAATTGGACCAATGGCATAAGGGCACAGTGCTGCCACGTGGCTGTTTTTGGAGATAATGCAATGGGTGTCTTAGTCATCATAAACTTTTGAATATTTCACGCGTCGTGTTATACTTATCTCAAAAACGTAGTATTTCGTGTTATGACACTATCATCGATAAGCAGCGATTTGTCTTCTTATGGTGTAATAGTCCCGTTAACAATTGTACTTCCTTTCCCAATTTATCTACCTGTACTTTTTTCACAAGCTATCTGGCATACCCTCTTCTTCTTTCTATTTTTATTAGTTATACCGTAAACTGTTTATTTATTTTTCACTTCTCATGCTCTTAAAATGTTACTTTAGTCTCTGCACATCAGGACTAAAGTTTCCTTTTTAATCTCTAGGGATTAAATTAAAATTGTTTTAATTTACTTTGGAATCCCCTAAACATCCAATCACGGTGTTTGTGAATGGAGGATTTATTGCTATTTTCAGTCTTTTTGTATAGACCACAGAATAAAGACTAAAGGCATAGAAGCCGTGCAATAAGATGAACGTTGCGCTAGCTACTTGTCTCTACTTTATAGATTACATTTTGATAAGAGGAAAAGAAACAAAACCTAGGTGTCTTTTCTTCTTTAATCTGTCATGATCAGAAGGTGAAGAAATGTCAAATCAACGACCGGTCTTCTTTGGCGTTACTTTCTTCCACACTGGTGCTTAAAGGTCCAAAACACGCCTTGTGACGATCTCTTTCCAACTCACTATGAAAACCATAAGTAAAAAGAAGTCAACCATAATGTATTTTCTGTCTATTTAGTACGGTTTCTATGCCCCTAGTTTTTGTTCTGTGGTGTAGACAATTTTTAGCGCGTGGAAATAACCTCAAAAAGACAATTGTGAAAAAATATAAAATAAAAATGATTTAATTTCGTGAAACACGATTAATGATTACGAATATGAATATATTTAATGATATTAAGGATGAATTCATTTTATTATGCTTGGTCCAATTAGTTTTAAAATAGTTTTCAAGTTTGAACCTGTTGGCTAAATATGCAAGCATTTAAAGCGGCACTTCACAAAAAAATACAAAAGAAAAGAAAAAAACCGCGGAAGAAATTTGTAAGAAACTTTCTTATAATCTATTTTATAAAAATTATAAATGTGGTTAGAACTTCGTCAGTGCTGGATTGAGCAAGCACGGGGTCCGTAGCAAATTCTATAAAGAGACCCCTGGGTTTGTTTTAGGTTACAGGTTGTGGCGGGCTTTTTTCCGCAACTGAGCGACTTAGATATGCACCTATTTTGCGTGGGTGTTTGTTTTAGGTTATTCTGGTGGAGAATATCGACTGGATTATTCATCTTATCGTCAACCCTGATGCATAATAATATGAGTACACGCATACGCATACTGATGTAAGTACTAGCAGCATTTTAGAGTTTAGACGTGGGTGCGCGGGGCCCGTAGCATTTGCTACTCTTGCTAGGTACGTGGCTAATCCGACGTTGTTTTTTTTCCTCGCATTCAAAGTGAAAAGTAGAGTGTTTAACGCGAGACTAAACAAGCCATAATGACACTCGAACTATAGCCACTCTCGCTCGCTGGCTCGCTCGCGTGGCTAAACATCTCGTGTCATTATGGCTTGTTTTAGTCCCTTGTTGAACAATCTACTATTACTTTAGTGCAGGGTCGTTTTTTCAGTAACCGTTTTAAGAAACGGTTTTTGTCAAAAAAACGAAGTAACAGTTTCTTACAAGAACTAAAAACAGTTTTAAAAAAAACAACACTTCAATGACACCTATCGCCGTCCGCCGCTGACTGAACGAACGCGTAACGAGACAAGTCGTCAGTCGACGGAATGAAAAACGTCTCAGTAACGATATAACTAGTTTTTTAAGTAACTGGCGCCGCCTCAGAGCTCAGAGTTGCGGAATGGGCGAGACAAAACTATGGCGCAACAAGTTGAACGAGCGAGACGGAAACAGTTACTTTTCTTTCAAGTTGCACTTGACACGCCTTAAACAAATGAGGAACGGAAAATTATTTTTTGACGAATCATAATATACTCTATGTCTATTGCGTTAAGATCAAAAGTTTAAAATTACAAATGACTACTCGGAAGTAAACGATAACGACGATTGGGGCGATAAGTAGTGATGGAAATTTGGAAAGAAAAGAGCCGTTTATTTTCGTTTGTTTTTGAACTTGGTTTGTTTGTTTACTTACGCTAGTTGTTTTGTTTGTGCCGCGCGCTCTAAACGATATTAATAAAACTGTTATGTAGTACGTACAATTATTGCGTTTTCACTTTAAATTAAATTGTGTTATTGTGTATATTAGTGTTTATTATTTAAGAATGTTAGTTAACAAACTGTGGAACTGTGTAAATATAATTGCAGTGTAAATAGAAGTGTAAATAAACTGACTAAAATAAACTTTAATTTTGTATATGTGTGTTAGTACATATTTTAACTTAATTATTAGTGTTGTAGTTTACTTAATAGTTAATACCGTAGTTTTATAAAAATGTCGCAAAGAAAGAATGCGAGTGAAATTTGGGACTATTTTGAAAAAAATGAAAACGGGAAAGCCTTGTGCGAAACTTGCAATGAACAGTTCAGCTACGAGTCAACTACAGCGAATTTAAAAAATCACCTTAAGCGTAGGCATATCTCGCTTTACACTTCGCTTCAGTCCGTAGTAGACAACCAAACTGCTGCAACCAGCAGAAGCAGTGAAGCCGCGGCAGTCCCGGCACCAGTACCGTCGACTTCGAGTTCAGATACGGCATCAACGGCTGCGTCAGGGACACACACGGAGGCTCTTCATGACATAAGAACCGGTAACGGCCAGGTCGTACGGAAACGTAAATGTCAGAATAGCTTAGATAGCTATATACCGAAAAAAAATTCTACGGACCAAAAAAAGTTAATAGACCAAGCTGTGTTGGACCTATGCATAGACGCATTCCACCCATTCAGCATAGTAGAAGAACGGTCGTTCCGCAAACTGATGTGGTGGATTCCTGGGTATACATTACCATCAAGAAAAACATTATCGAATAACCAGTTGGCATTGTTGTATAATAAAACGAAAGAGAAAATTCAACCAGAAGTAGCCACTGGTTGTGATGCTATTTACATCACATTTGATTTGTGGACTTCACGTAAAACAGAGCCTTACCTGGCAGTTACAGGTCACTATGTATTTAGACCAAAAGTTTGAATTTAAAACCGTGCTTTTGGACTGTTGTAGTTTTGGTGGGCACCATACTGCAGAAAATATTGCGGCGAAAATACGATCCATCACAGACGAGTGGAACGTGTCAAACAAAATAAACTTCGCAGTAACAGACAACGCGTCAAATGTAACAAATGCTGTTACGGAGATTTTAAAATGGAAACACTATGGCTGCTACGCCCATACGCTAAATATTATGTTAACCAATGCGTTAAAAACGTTTGATAATAGTATAAGTAAGGTAAAACGAATTGTCGCATTTTTTTTAAAAAGTTCTATTGGTATGGAAAAATTGGTACAGCAGCAGGTGCTAAAAAACAAAATACCTAAACGCCTTATACAAGAGGTAGAAACGCGATGGAATTCTACATTTTATATGTTGGATCGCTTCACTGAATTACACGAAGAAATTAAGGTGACCATGGCGCTCCTGAACCGAGGTAACCTGCCCATTATTTCGGAGGAAGAATGGGCTGCATTTTCTCACTTGTGCAAAATTTTAAAACCGTTTGAGGAGATGACTGTCACAATGAGCGGCGAAAAGTACGTCACAGGGGGCGATGTAATTGTAGTCACCCGAATACTTAGAGAAAGCTACCAGGCATTTTACTTAATGGAGGAAAATGTACCGGTAACGCGGGCCTTCATCAGGACGTTACAAGCTGACATTGAGGCTAGATTGGGTAACGTCGAAAGGAGTGGGACGTTATCATTATGTACCTTCCTAGATCCGAGGTACAAAATGGCGGCTTTCTCAGATGAGCACGAAGCCATACGAACAAAGCGCAGAGTGATAGAGAAGGTACAAGAAATTATAGCAAGAAAGCGTACTATAGACTCCACTTCAGAGGAAATTCCTTCAACCTCTTCGACAGATAAAGTGTCTGCATGGTCAGTCTTTGACAAATTTATGTCAGAGAAGATATCGTCGCAACAAGGTACACCGCTATCAAAAGCCATACAAGAGGTCCAAATGTATGTTGATGACGATATCTTACCACGCAAAGACTGCCAAGGCAATTACAACTGCCCGAGAAAGTGGTGGCAAATACACCGGAATCTATATCCCAATTTGGCTGCGATCTGCAGGGGCAATTGCAACATAGTTGCGACATCAGTTCCGTGTGAACGAATGTTCAGCAAAACGGGCTTTATTGTCTCAGACAGACGGTCCTGTCTGAAGACCGAAAAAGTAAGGCAACTGATGTTTTTGCACGTGAACATGGACGATAATAGATTCAAATAGAAAAGAGAGCAGCAGTGTAAATAAATATAAATATGTAGATACAAGTAAATTTAAGTCAATCATGTATGTAAAATCAACTTTTAAGTACGCCTGTAATACTTATTCGCATTTCGCAGCGAGTCCTAAGCCTGGATATAGTACGAAGGGAAGTCAATTTTACTATTCATGTAAAAAACGCTTTTTGTTAGACTAGTCAATTCGACCTTTGCTTTAACGTTATTGAAGTAACGTAACAGAGTTGTAACAAAAAAAATAAGTAAAACTGTTCTCCGAAACGAACGCAGTGCAAAACTGCAAACTTTAAATAACTTGACTGTAACTAAAACAACTAGTTTTTAAAAAAACTGTTTTTGGAAACCGTTTTTCAACCAAAAAAAACGGTTCCGTTTCGTTCTACGGAAAACGCGAAACGACCCAGCACTATTTTACTTACGAACGTCAGCTGTCACTCTTGGTTACTGACGGATGACAGATAGCAATTATATCACTAGTTGTCATTTGCGTTTGGGTTTTGCTACAGTATTTTCGGGACATTGTGTGTTTTACTACTTTGTTATCACGTTTCGTGGATTTATTCTTCTTTTTCTTAGTATTGTAATTTTTATTAAACTTAGTATTATTCGATCTATTTTAGTTACCTAAGCAATTGTATAATAGCCAGCTGCTGGTGAGTGATGGTGGAAACTTTGATCAGCAGTAACTACTTGGTTTTAATTTGCACATATTTATTTAAATACATTTTAAATATTTATATTTATATTGTTTACTTATTATTTTGTTATTTTTAAATATTATATATATTTATGTTAATTGCCATTTATGTCTGATTTGTTAAACAATAGTATTGACAGCGAATTTTTCTCATTATCTTCATCTCGATGGGTCCTACGTAAGTTATGGTAACTTGAAATACGCAACTTTACAGCAGAGTAGTTTAAAGTTGAAAATTGATGCGGTGGATACAATTTTTAATGGATCCTGATGAAATTTTGTACGAATGTCAACAATAATTTTGTGTTTAAACTTATCTTATTAATATTTAAAAAAGTACTTTGGTTTGGCTGCAATTGTTCTTACGATACTTTTAAGTGGATTAAAGGTTTCGATAACTATTGTTTGTGATACTAACCATGTTGTACGTCGGAAAAGCTTGCGCATAAAATATCGTAAGTACAACAAACCATAATTTACGTGGGAATAGTGCTATACACATGTAGGACATACTACAATGTGCTACGGGAAGTTAAAACAAAAATGTATCGAATCTTTAAAAAAAATCTTAAATTTCGTTATAGAAAGTTAAAAATGATTATTTATTTATTATATTTAAGATTGATAAGTATTAAAACACATTACTTCAGTTAAAAAACGTTTATTTATAATGACTAAATATTTTGTATTCTTCGGTAAATAGATTATCTCTTTTTACTAAGTACCTACTAATAGTATTTGAGATGGTTTTAAATGTTCATCATGTCAGCCGAAAGACGTCCACTGCTGGACATAGGCCTCCCCCAAGGTTCTCCACTCAGACCGGTCTTGTGGTTTTCGCATCCACCTCGTTCTCGCGATTTTTACAAGGTCGTCACTCCATCTTGTTGGAGGCCTACCTACAGCTCGTCTCCCGATCCGCGGACGCCACTCAAGAACCTTCAGACCCCATCGGCCATCAGTCCTGCGAGCAATGTGCCCCGTCCACTGCCACATAAGTTAAGCTATTCTTCGGGCTATGTCGGTAACCTTAGTTCTACTGCGGATATCATCATTTCTGATTCTATCGCGCAGAGAAACTCCGAGCATAGTCCTCTGAGTGACTTTTTTTTGTACTAATTTATGTTTAACTAATTCGAGTCATTGTCGGACATCGGTTCCACTATATCTACTGCTTTTTAAGTCTCAAAAAATTCGCTATGAAACCTTAGGATTGATCCTGTTACTGCATAAACTTAATA
This sequence comes from Acleris cristana, assembly GCA_948252455.1. Taxonomy (NCBI): domain Eukaryota; kingdom Metazoa; phylum Arthropoda; class Insecta; order Lepidoptera; family Tortricidae; genus Acleris; species Acleris cristana. Next base: position 50,410,578 of record OX411771.1, read on the forward strand.
AAAAATCATATTTATTTTTATCTTTATCTTTATCATGTAGACTTGACAGAAGCGCGTGGAGCTAACTCCATGTGCTTCTGTTTAGTCCACTACAGAAAATACTCTTCTATTTCTCTAATAAGTCCATGGGAGTGTCTATAAATAACTTGACATTGGCAAAATACATCCTAAAAGGAGTGAAAGCCATTACTTAATTATCATTGGAATTAAAATTAGAAATCATCAATTTTTGCTTTCGAAATAGACAACGGATTTGAATAAAGCGGCGGCGTGAGGATAATGGAGCTGATTTATTTTTAGCTGTAGTGTTACTTGTTATACATATTACGTATCGAATATTCATCACTTAAAAGCTACTGTATTTATAGTGTCTTTAAACTTCTGTGTTTAAAGGGATCTTCAGCGTTTAATTCAATTTTTTTATTTTATTCCACTCTACTTTTCGTGCTACTCAATTTTTCTTTCAGTTTCTACCTTGCAATAAATTGTGTATTTCATTTCTCTTACGACCTAAGGTTTGCCGTCTGTTTTTGAAAACCCTACTAGAGAATACCACTCAGAGGGCGTAAATATGAGTTTAATTTTTGAAAGAGATGTATCCACTTTTGGACCTTATTACAATACAATAAGGTGTTAAAGGGTATTCTTCTCTTTGTAGTCGACTGTACACTGTCACTTTCGGCCTGTGTGTGATCTTTCTTTAAAAACTCGAAGACTTTTATGTTATATTTTAATACCACATACATAAATATTAAAAAATTATACACAATGCGGTTTCGATTCTAATATTCATAATAAAAGAGTCTTGATTTTTAATAACATAAATAATATTCTCATAAATAAATTGTGACGCTACTGTCAAAATATTAATTTGTTTTTTCTTAAAGAATTACGGGAGTTTTGTTAGAGTTAAGTTTTAGGTACATATAACGAATGGCCCTTTTTTGCGACACGAATGTAATCTGTACTTCAACAGCTTTTCCCCAAATCAGAATACCGTGCGACATAATATGTACTAAGAAAATAATTATTATAAACTAAGCGAGTTGTCTCAACATTGGTGAGTTACCTTATTTTCCTAACAGCGTAAGCTGCCGAACTTAATTTACCTGTAAGTACTGCTATTATGGGGACTCCATTGCAAGTTTTTGTCTATAGTTATCCCTAAGAAAAGCGCCTGATCTACCATTTCCAAACACTTCTCATTTAGAAATATATGTAAGTACCTACTAGATTCTACCTGTCTAACATTAGGCAAAACAAACCTAACAATTTAATTTTCTTAGCATTGAGTAGCAAATTGTTACTAGTATACGGCCTCTATACGAGCATGCCATGCCACTATTAGAGGTATTGTAGCGCAATGTGATAAAAGACTAAACGGTGTACTTAAAGAAAAAATCGAGCCTCTTAACCCAAAATTATACCCAAATCAGCTCTGCTAATAAAACCAATAAGCTTACTCTGCGCCAAGTTAGTATCATTAGAACAATTAATAACATGGGCTTGCCCATGCGATGCGTTGTAAAGCAAAGACTCATAACCATTGTCCTGAGGATCGTCACTGATTTCCTTGTCACTGTCGCTGAATACACTTTTCCAAGTATGTAGCTGCATTGACACGTTATCAGGTCCAAATGGAAATGGGGATTCTGCAAGAAAAATAAAAATGAAGGCAAAATTTGTACCTCGTAATCGGTATAATATCGTATGTTTATTTCCCATCCGGAGTAAACTATAGCAAGTAAGACTTACAACAAATAAAATTAATCACAATCCGAAGTATACCATTGTAAGTAATTGTACCATATGTTTTTTTACAAAAATCCCGTCGTAAATAATCGTAAGTCATACATACAATAGCTTTTACATGCTAGACTCCAACGTAAATGACCGTTAGTAATAGTTACCATATTGTACGCTGGAACCTACAATTAAATAAATATGGAATTAAAAAAATAGGAATCTGAATGCGTTTACCTGATTTCGTAGATGTATCCGATGTAGTGTAATTTCTACGTCTTTGTTTATTGGGAATTTCTCCTCCCACAGCGTCATCGTTTAAATTACAACTGTTTTTCGTTTCTGGGCTATAGCGTTTTCGTATAATAATTTCGTTCTCGACGATACGTTTGGTACTTTATTAGCACAACCAGACTTTTTGTTAATATTACGCTTATATGGAGCATCTAAACCACAAATTTTGTTAATAGCCAACTAAAAACGTGTACTCACCCGCCGCCCCGCGTAGCCGGTCGCAACTGACACATGCGATACGCAAACGCGGGCGGCGCCCCCCGCGCCGTCCCGCGTACTTTGTCGTCAAGGTACTTACGATAGAAAACATCGGAGCCGTTTGAAACATAGGGTAAACCCTCCAGTGAATGAACCCCCCCCAGTGAATGAACAAAATCACGTTTTTTGCCTAAAATAAGAAATATAGCCATTTCTACCAATTGTCGTATTTTTTTTCTCATTAGCAACTCGTTTTCCTATACAATGGCAACACTTGTTAAATTTATTTTCGACCAATTTCAACAAGGCCGGCGTTTGAAATTCACGTGTTTCTGATTTTGTAGTTTTGTATGGAGAAATTAAATCCCAGGTAAGAACAGTGCATGTTTGGAGTAACATTAGAAGTGTTTATTTAATGTATAACAGTAGAAAGTTTAGTTATTTGGTAAGAATAAGATTTAAACCTTCTATCAACGTACACTTTGGTGGCTGTTTTTGCGATAAAGTCGTCATTTTTAGGTGTTCCATTACCGGCTTTTCAAATGTTCTAAAACCGATAAATGAACAGTGTGTTCATTTACTGGTGTTGGCTCAGTCATGTTTTTCTTTTAAATTTAACTGTTTACGTAATCGTATGAAGGTTATTTTTTGAGATTCTGCATAGAAAACGATTCTGATTCTTTGAGCCAGTATTGGAACACTTGTGTTCATTCTTTGGCATGAAAAATCTAGTAAATGGACTATAGAAATTTGCCTTGTTCATTTACTAGATAGCTACTAAACCTAAGTATGAACAACGTAACGACCGAGGTATTTTTGTCCATTTTATATGTGTTAGTTCATAATTGTTTTTTTTGTCCCAAATGATGATACTTTTGAATAATTAGAGACTGATTAGAAGTATCAACAGAGTTCAATGATTGTAATTAAGATTTATAATGGCACACCCATTATAAACCGAGCTATTGGATAACAAGAAGATTATTATATTGTCTTAATTAATAACTATATTCAGTGCTTAATTTATACCTACTTAAATATAAATATAAGACAAAATTTGAATATTAGGTAGATACTGTCACTACCTTCATTTTGATATAATAATTACTGACGAAAAAGAGTATGTTAAAAATGTTTTTTATGTTGATTAAAAAGATCTAAATAATGTTTATTCACTGGGTTATACTATGTTCATTCATTGGTTTTTTTGTTCATTTACTGGGTTTCACTATGTTCATTCATTGGGTTTTTTTGTTCATTTACTGGGTTTTTTGGTACTTTTTTATAAATTCTTCTATAACTCAAAAACTATAAACGTAATAAAAAATCGCAGAAATTACTTTCTTGTTTATTAAATGACGATTGATTAAATTACTTGAAACCATGATCATTATTGATAAATACAGAGTAATGATTTTTCAAAGTTGAAAAAATGCTTAAGTGTTCATTCACTGGAGGGTTTACCCTACAACAGTTTACGTTTCGAAAAAGTGGTTTAAACTACGAATTTCCTTTTTTTTGTTTTAGATAATAATAGTAATGGAATAATACAATGCATTTTTGCTATAAACCGAATTTTGCCATTTTGTGGGTTACGATAACTTACGTAGGACCCATCGATCTAGTCTTTATGATTCCCTCAGCGATGTCTCAGATATGCCGGATCTTAGCGAGCGGTTGAACATTTCGTTTAGTCTCTAGCGAAAAATTTCAATGTTGTTCACATAAATGCACAGAGTGTACCGGCTCACTATTCAGACCTTCTTGCTTCTTTTACATGTAAAAACATTCACGCTATCCTTATCTCTGAGTCGTGGCTCAAGCCAACACTTTCTTCTACTCTATTTCCTCTGCCCGGTTACCGCCTTTTCCGAAATGACAGGTCCTGTGCTAGGGATGATGGACGTGGCACTGTTTGCGGTGGTGGTGTTGCCATGTAAGTATGTCCGGGACGATTTGGCTTATCAGGTAGTTTCTCGGTCTTCTTCAATCTGTCCTAACACTCCTGAGTATTTATTCATTAATCTTACTTTACACCACACAAAGGTACTTTTGGGAGTTTTCTATAGCCCTTCCTCTAATATAAATTACTTTGATACTCTTGAGAGTGCCCTTATTGATCTTTCCCCGCAATTCGACCACATTATTTTAATGGGTGATTTTAACACTTGTCTGTTAAAAAATGATAATCGTACCGGTAAGCTTCTTTCACTCACTTCTTCGGTCAATTTAATGCAGCGGCATTTTCAAACCATGACCTTATTCATGCATCATTCAAAATTAGACCACCTAAGCGAAGGCACCAAATTATTATGCGTCGAAATCTGACTGCGATTGATGTACAAAAATTTAGCAGTGATTTGTATAATGCGGACTGGCATAGTATTGACAATTTTATGCATATAGACCAAAAGCTCAGGGCTTTTAATGACATTCTGCTCTCTATCTTCGACAGACATGCACCTCTGAAACCTATGCGTGTAAAGCATGTCCCGGCTCCATGGCTTACGCCGGACATTAAGTTGCTCATGGCAAAACGAGATCGAGCTCGAATCAGGCTGCGCCGTGAACCTTCGGAGATTAATCGTTGTAGGTATTTGTCGTTACGAAATCGCTGCAATAAAACCTGTAGGGACGCTAAACGCCAATACGTCCATAAGTCTCTCGAAGATTGTCCCCCCACTAAGCTGTGGAAATTTCTTAAGTCATTAGGGGTGGGCAAAACGCAACAGTGTTCCTCAGGCATTTTAGATTTAAACGCTCTCAACAACCATTTTTGTACTTCTCCGGTTGTCTTTAACCCCTCCGTTAAACAGCTTACTCTATCATTTCTTGCCAATACCACGCACCCCGACTCTTCTCCCTTTGAGCTTGGTAATATTTCACCGCAAGAAGTTCTTGCCTCTCTCAAATCTATTAAAACGAATGCTGTTGGTGAAGATAACCTCAGCTTAGACATGCTCATGCTCGCGGCAGACTGTATCGCTCCTATCCTGTCTGATATTATCAATTTCTCCTTTTCGTCCGCTGCCTTTCCCTCAGTATGGAAACATGCTCATGTTATCCCTCTCTCCAAATCTTCAAATCCAACTTCCCTTGATCAGTACCGCCCAATTTCCATTCTCCCGGTTATGTCCAAAATTGTTGAACATTTTGTAAATCGCCGACTCCTATCCCATCTCAACAGGCATAAGTACCCTTCTTAATCCCTTCCAATCCGGTTTCCGCCCCGGGCATAGCACAGTTACTGCTTTGGTTAAGGTCACTGATGACATTCGTTTTAATATTGAAAGTAAAAAGCTCACGGTTCTTGTACTACTTGATTTTAGTAGTGCTTTTAATACCGTCGATTTCGACATTCTCCTCGCCATTCTGAACACTCTTAACTTTTCTCCTTCTGCTCTTTCTTGGTTTCGGGCTTATCTCTCAGGGAGACGCCAGCGCGTCAAGGTTGATGACAGGTTCTCAGAGTGGTGTGAACTCTCCGCTGGTGTACCTCAAGGTGGGGTGCTCTCTCCTCTTCTCTTCTCTATTTTTATTAACAACATTTCTCAATCCCTTGCCTCGTCATTTCATTTGTACGCGGATGATCTACAGATTTACGCAGCGGCTAGTTTGGACGATTTATCCTCTTTGATTAATGGTGTTAATAGTGATCTTGAGATGATACGCTCCTGGGTGGAAAGGTTTGGGTTGAAAGTAAACGCAAAGAAGTCCCAGGCTATTATCATTGGCAGCTCTCATTTTATCGCCAAAATGTCTGAAGTAGTGGTTCCCAATGTTCTCTATGATGGAACGCCAATTCCCTTTTCTTTAACTGTAAAGAACTTGGGTGTCACTTTTGATCAGACACTATCATGGTCAGCCCATATTAACCAGGTCAGCCGCAAACTCTTCGCGTCATTGCATTCTTTAAGGCGTCTGCAAAAATTCTTACCCTTAAAAACTAAACTCACCCTTGATCGTTCTCTTCTGCTTCCACTTTTGGATTACAGTGACATTGCGTTTATTGATCTGAGGGAGGAGCTACTTGACAAGCTTGAGCGTCTGCAGAATGTTTGCATCAGGTACGTTTTTGGCCTACGCAAATATGACCACGTGTCACAGTTCCGTGCGCAGCTTAACTGGTTGCCCATTCGTCGTCGCCGAGACGTGCATGTCCTGTCATTACTTTTCAAAATCCTTTTCCTTCCTTCTTCTCCTCCCTATCTTTCCGAAAGGTTTAGCTACTTGGCTTCTGGTAGCGGACACCGCTTGCGGTCTAGCGCAAATCTTACTCTCGCCATCCCGCCAAACAAGACGTACACTTATGCTAAATCTTTCTCGGTACACTCTGTCAAACTTTGGAATGGGCTTCCGTTGGACTTAAGACAGTCTCCGTCAGTTAGCTCGCTTAAGGGGAAGCTAAAAAAGTTGTGGATGAATGAGTGAGCTAGTCTTTGCTGGCTTATTACCTCGCGTCATACTAATGTAATAAGTGATGTTTTACATATCTGGTCGTTTTCATAATTAGATATTGATGTATTTATTTAATATATACTGTATTTTATATGTATACGTAATTATATTTTTATTTAGGCATATTTATTTTATTTGTGTAGCTACATATATGATGTTTACTTATTATAAGTATTGTTTAAGGTTATTTAAGTTTGGATTTTTTGATTAATTTACTTTTTGTGCACTTCTTGTTATTTTGCCTATCCTCGTACAGTTTCCTCAATCACAGTCAGGTTAACTGGAAGAGATCCCTTAAAGGGATAAGTTCGCCATTGTACTCGTTATCTTGAATTTAAGTATGTACTTACTTGTTATTGGTTTTATGTGCAATAAAGAGTTTACATACATACATACACTAGGTACACCAACCCGCCGCCATTACGCGTCGAGCCACTGCACGAGTGACGTAAAATTTTTCGCCAAAGAAAATGCCGACTTGTGTAGTAAAAACATGTAAAAACTACCATAGTAAATATAAAAAGCCACACGGTATCAGTTATAACGTGTAATTTATGATTATTCGTGTTATTGTTCATAAATATGTGTTTGTTTACTTTGACGCAAGTTACAAACAAAAATGACAAACAGTGTTGCCATTTTTTTCAAGGATTTTTTTTCCTAAAAGTTGAGAAATCTGTACGCCGTTAGTTATGGTACGGAACCCTGCTTATGCGAGTCAGACTTGATTTGATCGGTTTTTTTACACACTTTTAACTAAGTCACCAACAATCTAAGAAAGTAATAATGTAATTAAATCTTGGATCTCTGTTTTATATAATATATTATTCTGTCGTGCAACCGTTGAAATTTAAATTGTCATACAATTTTCTTATCTCTTAGTCCCATTATTTTTTAGTGGAAATTGGTTTTGTCGTTACAAAATGAGAAAACCCGATTTCAATTAAATTAAAACGGTTGCATGACACAATCGAACCCAATGCTGAAGTAGGTAGTACATAAATGATAACATGATTTAATTGAACTAAGTTGTTGCGGCGATACATTCGCGATTCAGTTTTGATGCAGCATCGATACAGTCACAAATCGTCTTCGTTTAGTCGTAATACAGTGGCGCGGCTGTCAAATGCGCATTTGTATCGCTGCAAAAAGTTGCAGTGGGTAAAAGGCCTTAAAATGGGCAATTTGACGATTTATATGGCAACCCTCAAAGCACACACAGAGGTAAACGGACGGCCATTTTGCATGCCTTAATCATGATTAGACGAGTTTACATCCGTATTTTTTTTAGATCCGTGTTGTTAAACTAGCTTCTGCCTGCGACTTCATCTGCGTGGACTTCAGAATTCAACCTTACAAGGATTTATATTATAAGTTTGTCCTAACCGAACCGAGAACGAAATATAAAGCTTTTTATTGAGCTGTATAGGGAAAAAGCTTAACCACCCAGTGACCTTGACAACACCAAGGCAGCAACTCGATACCGAGTCCTATTCCAAGAACCAACCTATGAATATGTGTGCCAAGTTTCATCCCCATCATTTAGCGCAGCGTGATTGAGTAACAAAAACCCAAACATCTAAACATCCAAAATTTCTCATTTATTTATAATATTAGTAAGATAAGATAAGATTGTATTTATGTGGTATAGTGATGAGTTGATGACTGATAACACTGATGACTTAAATTATAATCATCTGGCTCCACGATGTATCATTATTAGATTGGCATTTAAATTATTATTTTATGGGACGCATGACATAACCTACTTAATTGAATTGAAAATGTTATATGTAATTAATATCCGTAATATAAAGCAAGGTGACTTTTTTTATAAGCTACTTAACTGATGTACATTTCTATTACTTGACCTATTATTTATACGGCTATTGACGGGTAGAAAGTGGATAAAACTATTTTATTTAAGACCTACACTTTGATTATTTACTCTCTAGATAGAACTTTGATGACATGAATGCGTCGAAATTTTTATCAGCTAACTGTTAGACTATAAGTAGCTTTCCGCTCCTTAGTGTCAATTGTGTTGTCATGTTAGAATTTATTTCGCTAAAAAAGCACTAAAATGACGAGTTGCGTCATTAAAGTGTGTCGAAATTACAAAGGACGTATTAAATCAACCAGCAAAGTCACCTACCACCCATAAATAATTCAGAATTCATAGTAGGTATTTCTTTCAAAAATCAATCAGTTAAATATGTCTAATTATTACAATTCCCTCTTGGCATTATTGTTGGTATTGCCAGTTTTGAAATACGAAATTCCCTAGGGGTGTGAGTATCGAAGTATGGAAGTTAAGTTTGGATATGTTCACTTAATAATAGAAAAGTGCCAAGTGAAAGTCGTGAATAGTGGAAATTGATAAAAACATATTTTGACTTACAAACTGGAATGACATGGGGTCAGCTGGCCTATTGCCTAACGCACTCGCAATCGCACGGCATATTTAGCAAAACATTAATGAAAAGTCTTAATTTAGAACGTAATAGTTTTGTTTCACAAATACAACTTTTTTTTAAAATACTGGATAAGGGCCGAATCTTAAGTACCCGAAACCGACGTGCATGCATGACTCGATGTGTGAATGTGGAAGAAGTGAAAGAGATTTGTCAGGATCGTAGCATGTCGGAAGAAGTGGTGCCTACCCCTCTGGGAAACAGGCACGAATTAATGTATGTATGTATTTTTTTTAACACTTAATTAATGACGTCTTATCTGTTATTTTTGTTATAAAAAACAAATAACTTAAAACATTTTATTCGGGCAAAAAAATAACTTTTTCAAAATGTCTTACTTTTATTTTGTTAAGCAAATTTTGCCGGTGAGTTTATTTTGTCAATCGAAAACATTAAAGGCAACCATTCCAATTTGAATTGATATCTTTTTAGTTTTTCAAACACCTCACAACAACTAAACCTTAACATGATCAATTTTTCCAGTAAAATGGGAAATATGTCTTTAGCTGGCATCCCTATGTACGCCCACAGAGATAAATAGAATGACGTTTTGCGAGTGTCAGACAAAGCAGTCACGCACACAAGCATACAAAAACTGGCCTGTTTCTGTCGTAGTGATTACAGGGCCACACTCTATCTAGAGAGTAAATAATCAAAGATATATCTATGAATGATGGAGAGAGTAAAAGTGCACAATTATGGGGTTGGAATTTCAATGGAACCGTGCAAAAGAATGGTCATTTCTCTGTTATCATACCATTAAACAAAGTGCTAGGGTTTGCGAAAGATTACAACAAAATTCTCGTTAATTGTAGGCATGAACTAATACTTCATAGAAGCAATTCTAGTTTAAATAGTGTTTTGATTGATAAAAACGAAAAAATTGAAATAGAAGTACAAAAAGTTCAATGGCGCGTACCACATGTCAAAGTTTCAGGGGTGTAATTCTGTCAAAAGCAGAGGTGATCGAACGCAGAAGCGATCACGATCGCATCGCCACCACCTTTGCCTGACATTTCATGACATTGACATTTGACTTTTGCTGTCATATTAGTAAAATGACGTTTGAAACCTAAGGCTTGTCGCTAATGCCCTAAACTAGCCCTTATTTATATACTTACTAAAGAGTTTTAAAATTACGTATGTAGCATTTTCCGGTACTTTAGTAATAAAATGACCTAATACATAACGATTTTACCGACGGCAGTACCTAATCATGTTTTAATTTCCAACTAATTATTGCGTATTCTACACCGAACACGGTAATAGCGATACTAGCGCTCACAGACGTAAGCGGAACTTTTTGTCCCTACTATCACGCAATTCTTAACTTTCTCAATTCGTTCACTCGTTCGACAACGAGATCACATTAGTGTCAAATTGCAAAGCTCCTATTTTAGAGGTGAGTTGGTTTAGGGTGCGGTTTCCCTAAACAGAAGCAAAGGTGAAGAGAGAAATCAACCAATCAGAACCTGCGTTACGTGTCGTTTTCACTCTTTCACTGAGCATTGTTTGAGTGGAAACGTACCCTGACTTCTCAGACGAAAGATGGCCGCCATCTAAAATAATGGCTGTGTAAATGTGAGTAAAGTGAATTTGTTGACCATAATGTGGAAAGTGGTTGTGTGGTGGTGGTGAAATATTATTTTTGTGTATTTACGTTTGTTTACAGTTGCTACTGGAAGAAGGGACATATACAGGTATTTTTTTTCTTATTTGGGTAATAAACTCATTCATTATTTGACTGAGCTAACCTTAGTAGAGGTTTAAAACAATATAATTTTGTCACGAGTTGGTTTACCGATTGCTTGTTGCTTTCGTACCTAGCCTTTAACTGTTTTGCGATGCTAATCTAACAAGTTCACAAATTGATGTTTCTACTTTTTTCTTAAACGTAATTGTTACGAAAAAAACATACCTAAAGCTTACATTATTTATTTGGTATTTATTTTACCAATAGGACCATCATCAGATGATCTTCCCCACATGTTATTACTGGGTTGTAATAGAGAATGTCAGCCGGTTTAGATTTTTGGCTTACCGTATTCTTCATTAAAAACAAAAAATAGCTGTAAAAAAAATCATTTCGATACGTCAAATAGTTTTCGAGATATTGAATTTTAAACTCGAAACTCGGCGGCTAGCGCTCACGGATAATGACGTCATCGTTTAACAGCGGTACGCGCTCTTATATGAACGAGTAAGTTTACAGGGCCACAGAATAAGTAATAGTACAAGTACAGAAGCGACTCTCTGTGACAGCAAACATGCGAATTTAAACCTACTCACAACGCGTTAACAATAATAATATAAGTGCACGGCATGGAAGTGACCTTGGTTACATTTCTGCGATCGATAGTGGGGGCGCTCCTAACGAGGCAAAATGCACCTTAAATCTGCGCCGCGAGAGTCTGTATTATTTCGCCCGTCATGAGCTTTACTGACTCCGCCCACTTCGCAGGGCCGGCAGTTACTTTTATTCTGTGGCAGTTGTGAGAAAAAATAATGAATTTATTATTAATTGTAGTTTTCTTATGTAATTCGCTTAAGTTAAATGACGAGAAAAAATAGTAAGTAAATGCCAAATATTGTCCGCGACTTTTTTGTTGTTTGCTCGGATCTCCCTTTTTATCCAGTAGACGTAGACTAGTTTTATCGTAGTATTATGCTGTTTTAAACTTCAAAATATTTGTTAATTCTATTTTTATATTTTCTTCGTCATTTTTCTGTAATGTGATATGTGCCTAGTTTTTTAGTTTTATTAATCCCAGACTGTGCACACCTGTAATTGGTACACAAACAGGACTTTTTTCTTTATAGGTACCTATCTTTCGTATTTGTATTTGTTTGTGCAACTGTTGGTCTGTCTAATTCAATCAGTTAGATTTCTCTTTCTTAGGTAGGTACAGTCAAGTTCATAAATAATTTATACACTTTAGTACCTTGTCTGTTTAATGTCATGTTTAAACTGCCATATATAAATTGTCACAACGATTAAAGTGACAAGGTACTAAAGTGTATATATATTTATGAACTCGACTGTACGTATGACAGACGTACTGAAATAATAAACTACCTATTTTAGGTAATAATTAACATTTTGCAAGATGTAACGTCGAGAAAAATGTTGAACATAACGTGAACGTCTTGGAAACTTAGCTAACTTAAATATCTGCTAGGTATTTTCTGTTTAACATTTTTTGGCGTTTACAATACAAACATGCAACACGCGACGACATTAATACCTAATAAACGAGAGGCAAAGAGAAATGCTGCCATTTCGAGTAGCCATATCAAACAAAAACCGGAATTAGGTACTTTGGTAGCGTACGGCGGCGCGCGTCAAGACGAGCGCGCGCATGACACTCAACTGATTAGCATCTTGGAGGCGGCCGCAAATTTTGTAGGCACTAAGCGCGGAGTGTCACCCGCCTGGTATAGGCGACAAAATTAACGGAACCGGAATTACGTTTATGTAATTGTATAGAGTCTGTCTAATGAAAGATGAACCTGAGAAAAAGCGGCAAATTCAAAAAATCTTCATATGGTATTACCGATCAATGTAGGAATAAACGATTTTGATACTTTTCTTATTTTGTTTATTTTGATGGGCACAAAGGAAGAGGAAACGCGTACTTTTTCACAATACTGAGGCCCGTATTAATAAACTATAGGTACTCAAGTCTACTAATACCGCACTCAAGTGTCCGTTTATCCATATTAAGACCACACACGGTATCATATTTAAGTACAGTTTATTAGTAGAAGCCCGAGAGTCTTACTACTTAATACGTATGGGTGGATCATCTTTTTTGTTGTTGTTATTGTCCCGTAAGCCAGGAGACAACAGTGATAGTTTCTTAGAAAAAATGTTATAATGTATACTTCTATCACACTCAGGAGAAAAGCCATAAAAGAATGGTAGTGGACTTATATCCTTTGAAATCATAGTTTTAATGAGTGACCCAGGAAACGTCACCCTGGCACCGAACTACAAAGAAAAGTTGATTGACCCGTATAGTCAGCATTAAATAAATAGATAGTGACACCCAAAGTCGCCAAACGTGTACCGAACTATTAAGCAACTTTGGGTATCACGAAGTATTTGATGCTTTGAAACTATCTGTGAAAAAAAATGCAGACCACCATAATAATGCTTGCATCAGCATGCTTTCTTATTTGTGAGCTCGTTTAGTAAATAAAATCACCAATAACAAGTCATTAAGTAAAAATATTTTATTTTTTATTAGGGTAAAACCGATGCTTTCTCTCAACTCTGCTAATAGGCATCTGTGGCTCTTGCTTCTTTACAATATAAAATTCGTTCACTTTATTTCCGATGGCATGGATGTCAAAACTATCTAAATCGGATATTGTGGCCTTGTGAGTTCGCTTCTTTCCTGGAGTACTGAAGACACCATGGTTTACTTTGCCTTCATTCTCTTCAATGTCGAAACACTGATATCTGTAAGAAGAAAGAAGGAATGAATTAAACAGAACACCATTTACAAATATATTGTGACACGCAGTACAGCCCCATTTTACAGTCCGACAGCTCTAAGAACATTTTGGTTTAGGTGAAATCAAATTGCATCAGTGAGGTTCGAATCGCAACGGTTTAAGAACAAGGAAGATAGGTATAACCCGAACATCTTTTCCAAGAGCTCATGAAGTGTACGTAGGTACATATTAATATGTTTATGATATCTTTTAACTAAATGTATATAAACACCTCCTTAGTGTTTTACTGAAACTAGGTATGAGTGTCAGTTATATTAATCATCTGTCTATTTAATTAATTTAATAAAATTGCGATTGTTAAGAGATTCAACATGGTATAGGTACAGACAATACATCTATGTATAGAAAGACAATGATTTAATTAATTTTAGTATTTACCGGTCATTGATGATAATTCTTCTAAATACTTCGTTTGACTCTGGCATAGTAAATCGTTTTGCTCAAACTCTTTTAACTGCTGAAGATTTTTCAAAACCGTTTGTTTTTCACCATCCACGTCGAGCTTATCTGAGAAGAATACATCGTTTAATTTCTTAGTGGAAAAGAAATACCAATTTCAAAAGATAGGTAGAACAGAAAAGGTATATATTCTATGAAACTTTGGATTGAAGATATAGAAATAATAAGTATCAAAATTAACATGCCATACTAACCTTGTTATAACCTATGAATTCGGTCACCGTATGTAAACACTCTATTTTTTGTTTCAACAATGCTTCCCTCTTCTCTTGTTTTTCTTTATAATTGTTTATAATGTTACAAAGGATCTGTCGCACACCACTTTTGATAGTTTTACGCATGTTTAGTTCGTAAATTTCGAGAAGAAAACTTTAATTTGACAGACTCGAACCAACACCGACTTGTTTGTCAATGTCAAAACGTCATTTTAATAGTGTTGCCAGACCTGCCAGTCAAATAAAAGCCCGGTTCATCATTCATTAGACAGACTCTAGTGTCTGTGTACAGAAAATGGAGACTATATTTGAATTTGGACGTATCTTCTCTTAATTATCTACACCACTACAAAGACTTTCGTTAATTTTTCCACCTTCAGTAAGATAATTATATTATTAATTATTAAAAACGGATTGGTGCCATCCGGGGCTCTACTTTGAAATCCGTACTTCGAACTTCGTCTATTTCTATCCCTTTTGCTCTCGACGCGTCACTAATTCGCAAGAAAGTGACGGGGCGATCCGATGGGGCCCCTGGGGCTCTACTTTGAAATCAGTAATTCGAACGTTAGATCGCCCCGTCACTTTCTTGCGAATTAGTGACGCATCGAGAGCAAAAGGGATAGCAATAGACGAAGTTCGAATTACGGATTTCAAAGTAGTGCCTCTGGACCGTCATACTGACAAATGTTTTTGTGACAGTGACATTTCTTGGTAGGTTTGATGAGCATTTCTCAAATTGCCACTTTTAGTGACATCTCAAGAAATGAAAAAAAATTGGCAGGTATGTAGGTAGAGAACATCAAACTATGCAATAATTAAATATTTGTCTGGAGAGTTCCTTTTGTGTTACCGATACTCAAACGTTTTTACTATCCACTCCCCGCAACCTTGGCAATGTTTGCCAAACCCCTGACTCTCGATCTAAACAATAATAAAACTCAATTAAAATGTATCAATCAAAAGACAAATTAAGAATAATATTGATTGTTGTTATACTTACAATTCTAGGCATCACAGCAAACTATGTTTTTTTTAAATATTTTTTGGCCTGGTTGCGGGACCTTTAAGCCACGTCTTTATTGGGTAATATTAAATTTTACTTCACAGTTTTTGTCACTTCATTTTCTTAAATAGATTTCACCGTGTTTTTTGTTGTGAATTTGTAATAGTTTTATGAGTATTAATGTCTTTCAAAACGATGCGTTCACAGAGAAGAGAGCGTAACTCTCGTCGGACTGCTGAAGCTATAAAACCTATCCCAGACGAACCAATTTAACCTGCATGCAGTCCTTCCATAGCAAATCAGAACTTATAGCTCCGTATTGCACTTCTGAGAAAAAGGCGGAGCACTCCTTTAATTCATTTTTTAGGCCAGCCGCATACATACGTTTTCCGTATACGTTTTCGTGTATACGGAAAACGTATGTATGCGGCCGGCCTTAAAGGGCTTAAAGTATTATTAGTGACCAAAAGCGTCTACTTAAACGTAAGGTATTAAGCGAGACCCTGTGGCGAGACCGATCCGAACGTTTCCGAACATTCCGAACAATGGTCGACGGTTCAAATTGTCAATGTTATCGAGATTTCATATCGTGATTGTAGAAAAAATACGCAGCGAAACCGGTAAATTTTATGCTCTTGTTCTATTCTCATGTCTAGAGAATAGATTTCAATAGTTTATTCTTAGGCAACGTGTGTTGTTTTCGAGAAACGTGATAACAAAGTTCTTAAAATTTGTAAGGCGCCATCTCGCTTCTTCCTTCGTTTTTTATCCCGTTCTGGTTTTTCAATTTTATATAATAGATTATGGATGTAAGGTAGGTGTAACAAGTTTCTCATATTAGAAAAAGAGGATTAAAGCAAAAAAATACGTTTTCATACCTTAAAGGTTGACTTCCATGGGTAGCGGCTGATGCGACAGACGCGTGCGGCTGACGTGCGCGATTGTAGCGCGCGTCTCGCGACAGTAGTAAACACTATGAAAACGTATGGCACCGCTTCCGTAGTAAGCGGCTCAGCCGCGCACCGCACGGCTCGCAGATTCGTCAGCCGTTAACCACGGAAGCGGTGCCATACGTTTTCATAGTGTTTACTACTGTCGCGAGACGCGCGCTACGATCGTGCACGTCAGCCGCACGCGTCTGTCGCATCAGCCGCTACCCATGGAAGTCAACCTTAAGTGATCCACCCTTTTATGTACACTGGTAAATGTTATTGCCATATACTTACATAGGTGGTCACAAATACTGTGCGGGTGGTCTTGTAAAGGGTTAATTCCATAAAGTTTGGAAAAAAATCTTTGGCATTTGGCATTCCCTAGAAAGTTGTAGGTACTGATTTGTATGGACGGATGTGACAGCACTTAGTTTATCCCTACCTGTAAAATATAAGATCAGCTTTTAATACAGGTTATTGTACATACATACATACATAAACTCACGCCTTCATTCCCAAAGTGGGGTAGGCAGAGCCACAGACTCACCAACAACTCCAAAAACTTGTTGATAATTCTGTGACCACATTTTGCACAACCAGGCAAAGATGTTATCCAGTGTATTAGTGACATGTTGCAAACCCATCGCCTTACAGCACTACACAGCCTTTAGTCCCTTTGTCTTTGTTATTGTACCTTTTTAGACTTTAGTCAATTAAAATCTGTCTAATGAATGATGAACCGGGCTTTTATTTGACTGGCAGGTCTGGCAACACTATTAAAATGACGTTTTGTTTTGGCATTGACAAACAAGTCGTTGTTGGTTCGAGTCTGTCAAATTAAAGTTTTCTTCTCGAAATTTACGGGCTAAACATGCTTAAAACTATCAAAAGTGGTGTGCGACAGATCCTTTGTACCATTATAAACAAATATAAAGAAAAACAAGAGAAGAGGGAAGCATTGTTGAAACAAAAAATAGAGTGTTTACATACGGTGACCGAATTCATAGGTTATAACAAGGTTAGTATGGCATGTTAATTTTGATACTTATTATTTCTATATCTTCAATCCAAAGATTCATAGAATATAAACCTTTTCTGTTCTACCTATCTTTTATATTTGGTATTTCTTTTCCATTAAGAAATTAAACGATGTATTCTTTTCAGATAAGCTGGACGTGGATGGTGAAAAACAAACGGTTTTGAAAAATCTTCAGCAGTTGAAAGAGTTGGAGCAAATTGATTTACTATGCCAGAGTCAAACGAAGTATTTAGAAGAATTATCATCAATGACCGGTAAATACTAAGATTAATTAAATCATTGTCTTTCCCTATACATAGGTGTATTGTCTGTACCTATACCATGTTGAATCTCTTAACAATCGCAATTTTATTAAATTAATTAAATAGACAGATGATTAATATAACTGACACTCATACCTAGTTTCAGTAAAACACTAAGGAGGTTTTTATATACATTTAGTTAAAAGATATCATAAACATATTAATATATACCTACGTACCCTTCATGAGCTCTTGGAAAAGATGTTCGGGTTATACCTGTCTTCCTTGTTCTTAAACCGTTGCGATTTGAACCTCACCGATGCAATTTGATTTCTCCTAAACCCAAATGTTCTTAGAGCTGTCGGACTGTAAAATGGGGCTGTACTGCGTGTCACAATGTATTTGTAAATGGTGTTCTGTTTAATTCATTCCTTCTTTCTTCTTACAGATATCAGTGTTTCGACATTGAAGAGAATGAAGGCAAAGTAAGCCATGGTGTCTTCAGTACTCCAGTACAGAAGCGAACTCACAAGGCCACAGTATCCAATTTAGATAGTTTTGACATCCATGCCATCAGAAATAAAGTGAACGAATTTTATATTGTAAAGAAGTAAGTGCCTACACTCAGATGCCTATTAGCAGAGTTGAGAAAAAGCATCGGTTTTACCCTAATAATAAATAAAATATTTTTACTTAATGACTTGTTATTGGTGATTTTATTTACTAAAAGAGCTCACAAATGAGAAAGCATGCTGATGCAATCATTATTATGGTGGTCTGCATTTTTTTTTCATAAATAGTTTTAAAGCATCAAATACTTCGTTATACCCAAAGTTGCTAAATAGTTCGGTACACGTTTGGCGACTTTGGGTGTCACTCTATTTATTTAATGCTGACTATACGGGTCAATCAACTTTTCTTTGTAGTTCGGTGCCAGGGTGACGTTTCCTGGGTCACTCATTAAAACTATGATTTCAAAGGATATAAGTTCCATACACCACCATTCTTTTATGGCTTTTCTCCTGAGTGTGATAGAAGTTTACATTATAACATTTTTTCTAAGAAACTATCACTGTTGTCTCCTGGCTTACGGGACACTAACAACAACAAAAAAGTTGATTCACCCATACGTATTAAGTAGTAAGACTCTCGGGCTTCTACTAATCAACTGTACTTAAATATGATACCGTGTGTGGTCTTAATATGGATAAACGGACACTTGAGTGCGCTATTAGTAGACTTGAGTACCTATACTTTATTAATACGGGCCTTAGTATTGTGAAAAAGTTTCCTCTTTCTATGTGCCCACCAAAATAAACAAAATAAGAAAAGTATCAAAATCGTTTATTCCTACATTGATCGGTAATACCATATGAATGTTTTTTGAATTTGCCGCTTTTTCTCAGGTTCATCTTTCATTAGACAGACTCTATTACTACATTTACTACCTAGCAATAAAATTGATTAAGGTAATGGAACCAATAACCGACAAGTATCCAATGATCGACACTGATTCTTATTTTACAGAAGATAAGGGTTTTTCATTTCATTCATTTGTTTTGTAACACTCAAGTTATGACCGTATGATCTTTGAATTAAGAGTCAAGTGTCGATCATTGGTGCATGTCAGCTTAAAGTGTCGAACATTGGTGCCACTACCTTAGGTACTTATTTAATGGTATGGAAAATATGTGAACACCTAGGTATATATATTCACAGTTATTAGCAAGACTTTCCCAGGGTCTGTAATAGTCTGAAGGGGCCCGTTTCTCAAAAGTATTAGGTACTTTAATAATATTTGTGTTTTGTTTCATTTTGTAGTTTTATTCACGAGACAGAACACTATAATATTATTAGACTAATACTTTTTGAGAAATGGACCCTAGTCCGTACAACTTGTCAGGCTATAAATACCTATAATGCTTTTTTTTACATAATCGCACTTTTAATCCAACAGCGACACTGGGTATTTAAAAAAGACATTCCTAAAAAAGTTAATTCTTCTTTACCTCAATAATGTCACTGTTCAAAATATGGTTTTTAACATGATTGATTAGATGTAATAGTAGTAGATTATTTACTCCATATTTTTCATACGACGACAGTCGGCAGGTATTATGTCATAAGTTGTGTTGTCTTGTCTTGCTTGTCATGTCATGTCAGAGGCTCTACTTTGAAATCCGTAATTCGAACTTCGTCTATTGCTATCCCTTTTGCTCTCGACGCGTCACTAATTCGCAAGAAAGTGACGGGGCGATCCGAAGTTCGAATTACTGATTTCAAAGTAGAGCCCCAGCTTGTGTGACATATGGACACAAGGCAATTTTTCATTTTACGCAATCGTGCAAGCTGTCAACCTTAGTTTAAAAGTATATGTAATTAGTATATTTAAATTAAAATATAGTTCTGTAAAATTATCTTTATATTTTTTTTATTAATTTCAATAATTAAGTACACTAAAACACTCAATACGTGAAGCAGACCATAGACCCGTTTCATGAAGCTACAATTTACAAATTACAAGCGGAAGTCTCTTTCTAACTCCTTTTGCTAAGGTCTGATTTTTAATCCCACGGAAAAAATGTAAACAAAGGTGTTGCCGCTAACGAAAAACATTTCCAGCATTCAAAATATTTATACTTCCCACTTTTATAAGAAATCGACTTACTATAAAAAAACTATATATTGTAATCAAGATGAAAGAATTTAATTTGTTGATGGCAAATTTTATTTTGAAATATACTCTTTGTTATATTAATTTAAAACGAGAATACTGTTTTCGTATGCATAATTTATTTATTGCACTGGTATCACTGATTCGATACACCCGTCTTAAAAAGTCGAGGGCCGCTTGACTTGATTCACGTCACTTCACTCGCTTCACAGTTAGTGCTCCCGTCGTATTAGCTTTCCAGTTACTTTTGTTAAATTGTTCTGTTAAATTTTCATTGTTGTTACGTTTTTTATTGTTATTACGTTGTTCGTTGTTAAGTTTTCCGTTGTGTTTTTGTTATTGTTGTGTGGTAGGATGGACATGCGGTAGGTGGAATGGTCTGTTAATAAATGTAAAAAAATATTGCTGTTTCATTTCACAGATTTGTGCGATTTTAATTTTAATTATTTCTCAAATTTATTTTTAAAATCACTGTTCCAACGACATGATAATATCTAATATTATTTTTCTTGCTGGCCCGTACTTTGAGATCCCCTGAAATGTCACTTTGACAGTGACGTAACTTTGTTTACATTTTTTCCGTGGGAATAAAAATCAGACCTTAGAAAGAGACTTCCGTTTGTAATTTGTAACTTGTAGGCTTGTAGCTTCGTGAAACGGGCTACAGGTTGGTAGAAATTGACTGTCTATGTAAGTTGGTTATAATCTGTGGACTCTGTGGTACTGTGGTTAGTATAGTGAGTGCCTAAGTGCCGCACTCAGAGACGTCAATTAAATTTAATGCTTGTTTAGTGACGTGTTGTCTTATTCTATCGCTGTAGTAAAGAAAGTGACAGCATCCACTTTAATCAAGCATTAAATTAAATTGACGTCTCTGAGTGCGCCAGTTAGCAAGAAAGAAAGACTAGAGTGTAATATTTTTTGCAGGACACGTGCAGTCTTAATTTCAAGAATATGCCTGTACAAGCGCCGACGCGCGCCGCCTATAGAAGACGGCAACCTCAAGTGTTTTTATGTTTTCTGAGGTGATGTCATCAAGATAATGTTGCGAGTGTTGCGACCAGCAACTTGCATCACTGGCTTACTCGAGCGAAACTAGCTAAATCTGTCAATGGGGAAGAAGTTTAGTGATCCTGACGAGAGTTCTGCGGGAGCCTAAACTGTAAAGAAAGCAGAGCCGCCGATTTGAGTGCATCGTATCTGTTGTGGGTGCCAGGCCTTAAAATAGATAAGGGCTACAACTATTTAATGAGTTACGTGAACAAAACAAAGAAAAAGTAAGTGAACATTCATGTATCATAGTTTAAATACAGTTTTACCCAAACATTCTTTGAAACAGGAGTAAGTAATACGAGATAGAAGACCTGAGAATGTAATAGGTTCGGGGTAAAACAAAGGGACGCAGGACAGAAAAAAAATCGACAAAATGGTGTCATAATGACACCTAATTTAAATTATTTTATCTTATAGAACACGTTAAAATAAGCATGTTTTACTTTTAAAAACTATTCTCTAAAATCAAAATTGGCTGAGATACGGGGGCTCAAATGTTGGTTAATTACAAGGTGTCAGGGATGAATTGTCGAATTTTTTTCCAAGTCCTGTGTCCCCTTTTCTTTACCCTAACCTATAACAGTGACAATATATATGGTCACTTTTTATAAACCCGTTTATTATAACATTCACTGGAAATAATGAAACAAAGAAATGACTATTTCCATAAAGTACAACATTATTAGTATATAATACCAATTATTATAACTATTAAAGCCTATTATGTACATGACAGCTAACATATAATATATAAAACATATACAAATCAATGAATCTAACATCAAAAAACATGATGCACATTATAATATAAACAGATAAAAAAATAACCTAACCTAACCTAGTCGGTTCTACCCTGATTCGTCTTGCTCATTGCATTTTCTGGAATTTAAAAAAACTTACAAGCAAGATTATCTAGGGAAATGAAAAAACACCTCAAAGCCGCTAATGAGTTGTAAGGTATTGTTCAATCTTGGGATACCTTGCCAAATTTCCCTTTTCTGGTAGCCGATTCTTTCAGTACCTATTGAGTATAGCATACAATATTAGATCTTATAACCCTTATACTAAAAGATGCATTATGATCTCTATAATATGTCATGTATAATATATGAACTGAAATTATACAATATGAGTGTTATAGTATAGACAACATTACCTAATTAAAATTAATATTATGTTATTTGACCGTTATTCCTTATAAAAATATTGATTTTGTTATAATAGCTAACGTTGATTATATCTTGTAAATTTTTTTAACATAAAAATATTGATTTTGTAGTTATATCTCGTGAGACGCACCCAGAATGAATCATTTAGAATTTCATAGAAAGCTATTTTCTGCTGAACCCATGTTGATTTCAGGTTATCTTGTGATGGTTACAAGTCTAATCTAACCTAGCATATGTTAACCATATCTTCTATGTATCTTCTTCATATATACATATATACACCGTGCTCGGGACGTACTCGAAGGATTTTGACCATCGATTCTAGACCCTTTTTGGAGTATATAATGTGGTGTCGTATACTTTGTTCCCTTCAGGGCTATGTCTGTTTGCAGCGCAACAGAAGTAATTAAATGTACCCAAGGCTAGAACCCAAAAATATAAAAGTGCAAAATAGCACAGAATAAGAAAAGAAATGTACCGGGCGCCAGGGTCCTATGCCAGGCTAAAAAGAAAACGGATAGCTAAAAAAACAGAAATGGTAGAGTACTGGATACTTTTAATCTCAAGGCGGGCGTGGTTATAGTCAGGAGTTAAATAATTAACACTAAAATGTTTACAGGCTGTTTATTTACTAATAAATTATGTTCAGGCGGTTACACAGTAGCAAATAACCTATATACTTAGGTGGTATCCTAGCTAGAGCTTAGGTCTATAGGTTACAAAGTGATTAGGTCTTAGGTTTTTAATTAGAAGTTAGGTTTGGTCGGATAGATTTGAATTGGTCGTTCACCTGGACAGTTTGAAATTAGATAAGAAAGAAAACTTACAATTTAGCGAAGATAAGGTTACTAAAGTCACACCAACTGCACCAGAGTCTCGAGGTAGAACGGGGCCGTTTCACGCCAACCACGTCCTGGCTGCAGAACTCCTGCTTCGCAGATCCGGTACCATCGGTGTGGGGCAACGTAGAGGGGGAAATCAAAGAAATTAGGACCAGAAGGGTCCGGACAAAGTACTAAACTGGGGAGACGTTAGATGAGAAGAAAGTAGAGAGATGGGGACTCAAATAGAAAATTATAAGAGGAGGAAAAATGCACATGGGCGTTAAATCATACTTCCCTAGGTCGAGCGTTTTTTTATAAAATAAATAAAGTTGCACAAAGGCGAATGCACATGGGCGTTAAATCATACTTCCCTAGGTCGAGCGTTTTCCTATAAAATAAATTGCACAAAGGCGTGAAGTCCTAATTCCCTAAAAGTAAATGCATCATATGCACCTAAAGAGGGTCCATATATAATGGAGATTGAAAGTTTAGATCCACATAGTGGGTGAGAAAGAAGCTAAGTTGGTAGAAGGTAGTCAAATGGACGTAAAAAGTGAAGTTAAATGGTAAAAATGGTAAAGATGGGGCCTAAAATGTGGGTAAAAATGTGGTAAAAAATGGGTGCGAGATCGCTGAAACAAGAAAAAGAACCAAAATTATAACCATTGCTTATGCAGCAACAAGTTGCCCGCGTTCGCAACATGGCGGCGTGAGAAAGTTTTTACCTAATAAATATGAAAATACGTACCACCCATTTAATCCAAATGAGCCGGGCTTTCCCATCGTCGGTTACCCGCTGGCGCTTGGTTTTAAAGGCTTACAGTAGCATCCCGACTGAAAGAAAACAATCCGTGAAAATAACGAGGTCCAAGGCACAAGAGGTCGGAAAATATTCATCGAAATCAAAAGATATTTACCGATGGTTCCTCAGCAACCGGTCATATTGTGCCACGGCACCACATCCCCGCCATATAATGGCGTTATCCCTCGTAAAAACCTTGGGATTTGCAAGATTCAACTCGCTTCAAAAAAAACGCACTCCGCTCGTCACGGAGGCTTTTGAGAGAAAAAAAGAATAGACCAAAGAGTCTGACAGCACAATCCAAGTGTTGCCAACCCACAATTGAAAAACTGTTCGCGACATACAAAAACAAGACGCTATTGTCCCGATCCGAACAGGCATCTGTCAAAACGAACGTGAGTCTAAGACGTCATAGAGCACTATAAAACGAACCTAGATGCAAGAAATAATCAAATCGCATCGCATGTCGCGCGAGTTTAAATAATCGCGTGACATTACCCCCTTCCCTGAAAAAATAAAAAATAGGAACTATTTTTTATGCAAAAAGTTAAAGTTCAAAAACCAGAAGTTAAACGACAGTAACCACCGAAGGATATTAAAGAAAAGGTAAGACCACCTAGAACAAACGAAACCCAAATAATAAAAAAGTAAGAAACGATAAAGTCTTAAGGTAGAGACCCATAGTGACAGAAATGCAACAGAGCCATAGCTCACAGGAGTAGAGACTATATCTCCTCCCACAACAGCAATAAATGAAAACGTTTCAGGGATCCTGAAAAACCACAAAACATTAAAAAGTCAGAGAGGAATTCAAATTAGGAACGGATAAGTCCTAAAAAGTCCCATAACCTTAATTGAAACAAGAGAAAAATACTTAAGTCAGCATAGAGTTAAGAAATGTTCTAACATTTTAACCTAGCCATCGGCTTAAATGAAAAAAAAAGTAAGGAAACAAACTAAGTTAGTAATAAAGCTAACAATATAGAACGGTTAGGCCACCTAGCCACCGGCTAATAATAGCTTTCCAACAAAATTGAAAAGTAAAAACAAGTTAAAGTAACAGTAGAGCTAGCTATCTAGAACAGTTAGGCCACCTAGCCACCGGCTAATGTAAGCTTCCACCAAATTTAACAGTTAAAACAACTCAAAGTTGAAGACCACTAAGAAGACAGATAGGCACCCTCGCCTCCGGCTCGGAATCTTTCAACAAGTAAGCGTCCACAACAGCTGAAAAAAATTATAAGTTGTAAAAGGTGAAGTTAAAGTTCAACACTTACAAAAATTCAAACTACCAATAGTTATATCGCGATAACTAAAAGCAATAATTGCATAAAAGCAAATCCGCTTTGTGACTGGCTCAACCCCACCAATTTTCCATTCACAAAGGGAAAAAACAGGAGAAAACAATCTTCAACTATGCGACTGGCTCAACTCTACCAATCTTCCAAGCACAAGGAGAGAAAAATAAGATTCGACAGATGTCGAAATAGAAGAGCTCTACTATGTGTCTGGCACAACCCCACCAACTTTCCATTCACATAGAGAGGGGTTCGTATCACAACAAGGCGGTGATACAAACAAAAAGAGGTTCCACTAAAGAGTAGAGACAGGAGAAGTTCAGCGACCGCGTAGCAGGCGCTACGACAAACCGGAAGCTGAAACAAAAGAGGCTTTGTATCACGACAAGACGGTGATACAAAAAAGAAAAGAATACTCTACTAAAGAGTAGAGACAAGTTTTTCAGCGTCCGCGTAGCAGATGCTACGACAAGCCGAAAGCTGAAAGAAAGGAGGCACCGTCAGGGATCAGCTGGCAGGCTAAAGTCAAAACAAGTTCGCGAAAAGAAAATGTGTCAAGTCCAGGGAAATCCTTAAATGTAAACTTAACAAAGAAATATGTACTAACATGTACTTAAGAGTATGTACTTATAAAAAGTACTTAAGAATAGGTACGCACACAAAAGTATGTACAAGTAAGCACTAATGTACATATAAAATATACAAAACTCTTATATGCAGGAACGTACCTAGAGCAAGCTAGCATACCTAAAATGTCCAAAGTTCTTTTTAGGATAACAACAAACGAAAGTGCAAATGAGGAAAGTCTACCTAACAAATTTACCTTACATTACTCTATCAAATAACCTTACATTCATCACACAATCAGGGGTACTGACCTACTCAGATAACGCAAACAGTGAAGTTAGGGTCTAAATAAAATTAAGTTTTAATAATGTCTTTTATATGGTAACGGCCGGAAGTGCCTTTAGTAAGGTCTTTTAAAACATAGACATTATCTGAAATTTTGTTAAGAATTTCACATTTAACGAACCTTGGAGCTAATTTAGCCGAAAAATAGTGCGCAGCACTGGACTGAACGAAATTTCGTCTCCACACTACATCACCTACAAGATAAGAGACGGCTTTGCGGCCTTTATTATAATAAGTCGCATTGCGCTTAAAAGCTTTTAATAGGGAATTAGTGACTTTTTCGAAAATAGGTTTTAATACCTGAAAGGAATTAGCAAAAGAATGACGACTATCTATAGTCAAGTCGTCCAAATTATCAAACGAATTACTAAAGCGATGCAGAGCAGCATCGAAAATAAGCTCTCTTCCAAACATAAGAAAATTAGGAGTAAATTCAGTAGCAAAATTAATAGAGTTATTTAAAGCCAATTGAATATGAGGCAAGAACTTTGACCATAACCTATGGTCGTCCTTTACAAAACAAGAAATACAAGTTTCTACGGTCTGGTTGTAACGCTCTATAACGTTATTTTGTGGGGTGTACAAAGTATTATAAAATATTTTGTTTATATTAAATCCTTTTAGAAAGTCAACAAAATGTTTAGAAGTAAATTGGGTACCATTATCACAAATTATTACTTTAGGTGAACCAAATTTAAAAAATATATCTTTTTCTAGAAATTTACACATGACTCTAGTAGTAGCGTTTGCTAAGGGAAAAAGCCAAACATACTTAGTAAATACATCAACAACGGACAAAATGAAACGGTGACCAGAATAGGTACGGGGTAAAATTCCAATTAAATCCATGGACAACATAGTCATAGGTTTATCAACAATTTTAGGGTTAACAGAGATACCAAAAGGAGGAGCATTAGAACATTTATGAGCTTGACAGGTGTCACAGAGTTTAATATAATTTTGAACATCTAAAAACATTTTATTCCAATAATAATGTAATTTTAATTTATGTAAGGTTTTATGTATACCTAAGTGACCAGAATTTACATCATCATGGTTGTTCCTGATGGTGTCTATTATATTTTCTTTGGGAACTACTATTTTCCAATCTAAGCGCGAATTTTGATTAAATTTGGGTTTACAATATCTGTATAGAGTTTTATTTTCCACTTTGTAATTTTTATATTTAGTGGGAAATTTTTGACAATATGTAAATATCTTTTTATACCAAGTATCCAAAATTTCATCATCGGGGGAAACAAAGTCAGAGGGACCAACAAAGGCAGCAATTTCGATGCGAGATAGAGCATCTGGGACAACATGTAAAGAACCCTTTTTATGAATAATGTCAAATGTATATTGAGAAATCCGAGCAGCCCATCTAGCCAAACGTCCGCTAGGATTAGAAAGACCTAACAACCATTTTAAACTAGCATGGTCTGTAATAACAGTGAATTTCATCCCTTCTATATAGGGTCTAAAGTGTTCTATGGACAATAAAATCGCTAACAATTCACGCTCTGTCGTACTATAATTCCTTTCACACTTTGTAAGGGAGCGGGAGTAAAATGCAATAGGGTGCTGGTCTCCAGCATCATCCTCCTGACACAACATACTTCCAATTCCAACAGAACTTGAGTCGCAGTGAAGGAAATAGGGTTTTGCAAAGTTAGGGCACAGTAAGACAGGGGAAGACATTAAAGCCAATTTTAAATTATCAAAAGCATCATCTGCTTCGGTATTCCAGACAACAATTTTCTTAGAATTTTTACTACCACCTGTAAGACAAGTTAACGGAGCAGCAATATCAGCAAAATTTGAAATGAACCTTCTATAGTAAGAGCACAGACCTATGAAACCACGAAGCTCCTTCACAATAAGAGGCTTAGGAAATTTTTGAATTGATTCCAATTTAGAGGGATCCGTATGTAAACCTTGACTGTCAACAACATAACCCAAGTAGCGTAGTCGATCCTTACAAAACTCACATTTTTTTAAATTAATGGTTAAACCAGCGTCTTTTAAAACTTTATGAACTTTACCTAAAAGTGAAATGTGGTCAGAAAATTCAGAAGAAATCAAAATTAAGTCATCTAAATATTTAAATAAAACATCATCAAACTCGGGACCAAACAATCTGTCGACTAAGCGCTGTAATTCAGCAGGAGCGTTTGTCAACCCAAAGGGCAAACGGACATACTCAAAAAGTCCTTTACCTGGAACAACAAATGCGGTTTTCTCACGTGAAGATTTCTCCAATGGAATTTGTAAAAATGCCTTAGACAAATCTATAGCGGTTATATATTTAGCGCCCCGCAGGTTAT
The DNA here is from genome assembly GCA_948252455.1 of Acleris cristana. NCBI lineage: Eukaryota > Metazoa > Arthropoda > Insecta > Lepidoptera > Tortricidae > Acleris > Acleris cristana. The sequence continues at coordinate 50,439,215 of OX411771.1, forward strand.
CTAGAATTCTAGAGGTATAAGGTAGTGGATAAGAGTCCTTAATAGTAACTGAGTTGAGACGCCTAGAGTCCAAACATAATCTTGTGCTACCATCCTTCTTGGCAACTGCTATAACAGGAGAGCACCAAGGGGATTTAGAAGTTTGTATAACGCCATCCTTAAGAAGGACTTCTACCTCAGCATACAACTCATTTTGTTTTGCTGGGCTAAGAGGCCAATAACGCTGCTTAATAGGATCACCTGTAGTGTTAATTTTATGTTCAACCAAATGAGTCGAACCTAATCCCTTCTTTTCATAAGAAATGTCTTCAAACTTTTTAATAACTTCTTCTAACTGAGTTTTTTGAATAGAAGTTAGAAGAGCAGCTGACGTTACCGAACAAATAGAGGGAGGAACGTCACTATAGGAAATATTATCAAATAATTCTTTAGCTATACCAAACTTTAACCAGAAATTAAATCCTAGTATGATAGGAGGTTCAAAGGAAGGAATTACCAAAAATGGAATAGTGTGAGTTATATTATCAACGGTAACTGGGATATCCAGAACACCAAGAACGCCTCTCGAAGAGCCATCAGCTGTGCTAGCCACAAGCTTTGGATTTTGTCTAAGTGTCAAACCAAAATTCAAAAAAGTTAAATGAGAATTTGAACCAAGAACACAACTGTTTGCACCACTGTCCAATAAACCTGAAAAGATTTGATTTCTAACCCTGAAATTTAAATAAGGCCGAGAGTCACAAGTATCAACAAACAACACCGGGGCAGCTTTATGAACTCCAAAGAAAACTTTTAAATGGTCAAGCCAAGAATTAAAATCAGTTTTAATTACTGTATCGGAGGGTTTAAAGTTAAAGGGAGAAGTAAAATTATCTTTGCCAGCCGAATCACGAGTAACTTTAGTGCAAAGTGGTGTTCGACCGGGGCCTACAAGTTTTTTGAACTACTAGTACCAGGTGACACGTCCATTACATTACAATTGTCACATGTCATAGAGGTGACATCTTTTTTATTACATTTAAAACATACTATGCCTTTTACAGTTTTACAATCTCTGTAATGATGTCCGGGCTTTTTGCATTTTAAACATAAGAGATCCTTATTTACAGAAATTGGATTTAGTTTCCTTACACTAGCTGTAGGCGGATTTGATACCAAATTAACAGAATTAAAAGCATCAATTTCCTTGCTAAGACGAACTATGGAATCCAAATTTGTAATAGGTCTGCCTATAAAGTGCACCATGAGAGACGGTGACATATTTTGTCTAATAATGTCGATCAAGGTTGCTTCAGACAAAGGAAATGTCAATTGACTAGACATGTCCATCATATCAATAATATAATCAGAAAGCGACTCTCTAGGCTTCTGCTTACGTGTGCGAAGTTGATACTCAAGTGTATAATCAAAATCATTTTTATCAAAACGTCTCATTAAAGCTACTTTCAATTCGTACCAAGTGGCAATAGTAGTACGAACAGAACGAAACCATTTCAACGCCTGATCGGACAACAGAGAAGAAAAGGCTCTAATCAGGTAAGATTCATCAATGCTACGCGCAAATTGATAATCCTCCACTTGCATCAAAAATTCACGAACGCAAGTGCACCCATTGAAATGAATTTTAGTTTTAGATAAATCTGGCTGTTTCACAAAAGTATTATTTGACCTCAAACGGTTATCCAAAAGCAAAGTGTTATTATGAGCATTAGTCAAATTTAATGCATTAGGTAACTGAGAACGAACAGAACTAGTATTATGAGAATTATCTGGATACACTGATAATGTTATCAAATCACCATGAGGAAGGTTATTGAGGGGATCTGACTCTGTACCAATACCAGTTGAAACAAAAGTTGGTGGTTCCGTATTAGGAGCCATTGTATGCTCAGATGGAGCTGTACCAGAAGGATTAAGATTCCCTCCAGCCGACACTAAATCTTCATGATGTTCCATTTTTAAATTGAATTACAATTGAGTTACAAAAGTATTACTAGCAAATATTTAAATGATTATTAAATTTATCAAATATTAAAAGTTATTTTTTAAGTTAACATCCAGAAGCTAAATTATTGTATAAAATACAATGAACGGACTAAAAAGTATCAAAACTGTAGGCTTACTTAATTAAAGATCTTCATACACAACCACAAAAAACTATACTGCAAAAACTGACCGCAAGGTATGTTAACAGTAAAAGTTACAGTAACAATATTACACTGATACCATAGAAAATATCACTCAGCATATGACCAGCAAAAAACGTCTTATGGCTGAGATTAAAAATAAAAAATACACTGTTAACAGATAATAAAGCAGGTGAATGACCACTACTTGCACTGAACACAACTTATGTCAATAGATGACCATATAAAATACCCAAACTTGAGATATAAAAGCCCAAAGATCAAAATACAAAAACAGTGACTATATCATGTCCCTGTTCGCGAGCGACAAATGTCATATACTCTGTTCCCTTCAGGGCTATGTCTGTTTGCAGCGCAACAGAAGTAATTAAATGTACCCAAGGCTAGAACCCAAAAATATAAAAGTGCAAAATAGCACAGAATAAGAAAAGAAATGTACCGGGCGCCAGGGTCCTATGCCAGGCTAAAAAGAAAACGGATAGCTAAAAAAACAGAAATGGTAGAGTACTGGATACTTTTAATCTCAAGGCGGGCGTGGTTATAGTCAGGAGTTAAATAATTAACACTAAAATGTTTACAGGCTGTTTATTTACTAATAAATTATGTTCAGGCGGTTACACAGTAGCAAATAACCTATATACTTAGGTGGTATCCTAGCTAGAGCTTAGGTCTATAGGTTACAAAGTGATTAGGTCTTAGGTTTTTAATTAGAAGTTAGGTTTGGTCGGATAGATTTGAATTGGTCGTTCACCTGGACAGTTTGAAATTAGATAAGAAAGAAAACTTACAATTTAGCGAAGATAAGGTTACTAAAGTCACACCAACTGCACCAGAGTCTCGAGGTAGAACGGGGCCGTTTCACGCCAACCACGTCCTGGCTGCAGAACTCCTGCTTCGCAGATCCGGTACCATCGGTGTGGGGCAACGTAGAGGGGGAAATCAAAGAAATTAGGACCAGAAGGGTCCGGACAAAGTACTAAACTGGGGAGACGTTAGATGAGAAGAAAGTAGAGAGATGGGGACTCAAAATAGAAAATTATAAGAGGAGGAAAAATGCACATGGGCGTTAAATCATACTTCCCTAGGTCGAGCGTTTTTTTATAAAATAAATAAAGTTGCACAAAGGCGAATGCACATGGGCGTTAAATCATACTTCCCTAGGTCGAGCGTTTTCCTATAAAATAAATTGCACAAAGGCGTGAAGTCCTAATTCCCTAAAAGTAAATGCATCATATGCACCTAAAGAGGGTCCATATATAATGGAGATTGAAAGTTTAGATCCACATAGTGGGTGAGAAAGAAGCTAAGTTGGTAGAAGGTAGTCAAATGGACGTAAAAAGTGAAGTTAAATGGTAAAAATGGTAAAGATGGGGCCTAAAATGTGGGTGGGGTGCGAGATCGCTGAAACAAGAAAAAGAACCAAAATTATAACCATTGCTTATGCAGCAACAAGTTGCCCGCGTTCGCAACATGGCGGCGTGAGAAAGTTTTTACCTAATAAATATGAAAATACGTACCACCCATTTAATCCAAATGAGCCGGGCTTTCCCATCGTCGGTTACCCGCTGGCGCTTGGTTTTAAAGGCTTACAGTAGCATCCCGACTGAAAGAAAACAATCCGTGAAAATAACGAGGTCCAAGGCACAAGAGGTCGGAAAATATTCATCGAAATCAAAAGATATTTACCGATGGTTCCTCAGCAACCGGTCATATTGTGCCACGGCACCACATCCCCGCCATATAATGGCGTTATCCCTCGTAAAAACCTTGGGATTTGCAAGATTCAACTCGCTTCAAAAAAAACGCACTCCGCTCGTCACGGAGGCTTTTGAGAGAAAAAAAGAATAGACCAAAGAGTCTGACAGCACAATCCAAGTGTTGCCAACCCACAATTGAAAAACTGTTCGCGACATACAAAAACAAGACGCTATTGTCCCGATCCGAACAGGCATCTGTCAAAACGAACGTGAGTCTAAGACGTCATAGAGCACTATAAAACGAACCTAGATGCAAGAAATAATCAAATCGCATCGCATGTCGCGCGAGTTTAAATAATCGCGTGACATTACCCCCTTCCCTGAAAAAATAAAAAATAGGAACTATTTTTTATGCAAAAAGTTAAAGTTCAAAAACCAGAAGTTAAACGACAGTAACCACCGAAGGATATTAAAGAAAAGGTAAGATCACCTAGAACAAACGAAACCCAAATAATAAAAAAGTAAGAAACGATAAAGTCTTAAGGTAGAGACCAATAGTGACAGAAATGCAACAGAGCCATAGCTCACAGGAGTAGAGACTATATCTCCTCCCACAACAGCAATAAATGAAAACGTTTCAGGGATCCTGAAAAACCACAAAACATTAAAAAGTCAGAGAGGAATTCAAATTAGGAACGGATAAGTCCTAAAAAGTCCCATAACCTTAATTGAAACAAGAGAAAAATACTTAAGTCAGCATAGAGTTAAGAAATGTTCTAACATTTTAACCTAGCCATCGGCTTAAATGAAAAAAAAAGTAAGGAAACAAACTAAGTTAGTAATAAAGCTAACAATATAGAACGGTTACGCCACCTAGCCACCGGCTAATAATAGCTTTCCAACAAAATTGAAAAGTAAAAACAAGTTAAAGTAACAGTAGAGCTAGCTATCTAGAACAGTTAGGCCACCTAGCCACCGGCTAATGTAAGCTTCCACCAAATTTAACAGTTAAAACAACTCAAAGTTGAAGACCACTAAGAAGACAGATAGGCACCCTCGCCTCCGGCTCGGAATCTTTCAACAAGTAAGCGTCCACAACAGCTGAAAAAAATTATAAGTTGTAAAAGGTGAAGTTAAAGTTCAACACTTACAAAAATTCAAACTACCAATAGTTATATCGCGATAACTAAAAGCAATAATTGCATAAAAGCAAATCCGCTTTGTGACTGGCTCAACCCCACCAATTTTCCATTCACAAAGGGAAAAAACAGGAGAAAACAATCTTCAACTATGCGACTGGCTCAACTCTACCAATCTTCCAAGCACAAGGAGAGAAAAATAAGATTCGACAGATGTCGAAATAGAAGAGCTCTACTATGTGTCTGGCACAACCCCACCAACTTTCCATTCACATAGAGAGGGGTTCGTATCACAACAAGGCGGTGATACAAACAAAAAGAGGTTCCACTAAAGAGTAGAGACAGGAGAAGTTCAGCGACCGCGTAGCAGGCGCTACGACAAACCGGAAGCTGAAACAAAAGAGGCTTTGTATCACGACAAGACGGTGATACAAAAAAGAAAAGAATACTCTACTAAAGAGTAGAGACAAGTTTTTCAGCGTCCGCGTAGCAGATGCTACGACAAGCCGAAAGCTGAAAGAAAGGAGGCACCGTCAGGGATCAGCTGGCAGGCTAAAGTCAAAACAAGTTCGCGAAAAGAAAATGTGTCAAGTCCAGGGAAATCCTTAAATGTAAACTTAACAAAGAAATATGTACTAACATGTACTTAAGAGTATGTACTTATAAAAAGTACTTAAGAATAGGTACGCACACAAAAGTATGTACAAGTAAGCACTAATGTACATATAAAATATACAAAACTCTTATATGCAGGAACGTACCTAGAGCAAGCTAGCATACCTAAAATGTCCAAAGTTCTTTTTAGGATAACAACAAACGAAAGTGCAAATGAGGAAAGTCTACCTAACAAATTTACCTTACATTACTCTATCAAATAACCTTACATTCATCACACAATCAGGGGTACTGACCTACTCAGATAACGCAAACAGTGAAGTTAGGGTCTAAATAAAATTAAGTTTTAATAATGTCTTTTATATGGTAACGGCCGGAAGTGCCTTTAGTAAGGTCTTTTAAAACATAGACATTATCTGAAATTTTGTTAAGAATTTCACATTTAACGAACCTTGGAGCTAATTTAGCCGAAAAATAGTGCGCAGCACTGGACTGAACGAAATTTCGTCTCCACACTACATCACCTACAAGATAAGAGACGGCTTTGCGGCCTTTATTATAATAAGTCGCATTGCGCTTAAAAGCTTTTAATAGGGAATTAGTGACTTTTTCGAAAATAGGTTTTAATACCTGAAAGGAATTAGCAAAAGAATGACGACTATCTATAGTCAAGTCGTCCAAATTATCAAACGAATTACTAAAGCGATGCAGAGCAGCATCGAAAATAAGCTCTCTTCCAAACATAAGAAAATTAGGAGTAAATTCAGTAGCAAAATTAATAGAGTTATTTAAAGCCAATTGAATATGAGGCAAGAACTTTGACCATAACCTATGGTCGTCCTTTACAAAACAAGAAATACAAGTTTCTACGGTCTGGTTGTAACGCTCTATAACGTTATTTTGTGGGGTGTACAAAGTATTATAAAATATTTTGTTTATATTAAATCCTTTTAGAAAGTCAACAAAATGTTTAGAAGTAAATTGGGTACCATTATCACAAATTATTACTTTAGGTGAACCAAATTTAAAAAATATATCTTTTTCTAGAAATTTACACATGACTCTAGTAGTAGCGTTTGCTAAGGGAAAAAGCCAAACATACTTAGTAAATACATCAACAACGGACAAAATGAAACGGTGACCAGAATAGGTACGGGGTAAAATTCCAATTAAATCCATGGACAACATAGTCATAGGTTTATCAACAATTTTAGGGTTAACAGAGATACCAAAAGGAGGAGCATTAGAACATTTATGAGCTTGACAGGTGTCACAGAGTTTAATATAATTTTGAACATCTAAAAACATTTTATTCCAATAATAATGTAATTTTAATTTATGTAAGGTTTTATGTATACCTAAGTGACCAGAATTTACATCATCATGGTTGTTCCTGATGGTGTCTATTATATTTTCTTTGGGAACTACTATTTTCCAATCTAAGCGCGAATTTTGATTAAATTTGGGTTTACAATATCTGTATAGAGTTTTATTTTCCACTTTGTAATTTTTATATTTAGTGGGAAATTTTTGACAATATGTAAATATCTTTTTATACCAAGTATCCAAAATTTCATCATCGGGGGAAACAAAGTCAGAGGGACCAACAAAGGCAGCAATTTCGATGCGAGATAGAGCATCTGGGACAACATGTAAAGAACCCTTTTTATGAATAATGTCAAATGTATATTGAGAAATCCGAGCAGCCCATCTAGCCAAACGTCCGCTAGGATTAGAAAGACCTAACAACCATTTTAAACTAGCATGGTCTGTAATAACAGTGAATTTCATCCCTTCTATATAGGGTCTAAAGTGTTCTATGGACAATAAAATCGCTAACAATTCACGCTCTGTCGTACTATAATTCCTTTCACACTTTGTAAGGGAGCGGGAGTAAAATGCAATAGGGTGCTGGTCTCCAGCATCATCCTCCTGACACAACATACTTCCAATTCCAACAGAACTTGAGTCGCAGTGAAGGAAATAGGGTTTTGCAAAGTTAGGGCACAGTAAGACAGGGGAAGACATTAAAGCCAATTTTAAATTATCAAAAGCATCATCTGCTTCGGTATTCCAGACAACAATTTTCTTAGAATTTTTACTACCACCTGTAAGACAAGTTAACGGAGCAGCAATATCAGCAAAATTTGAAATGAACCTTCTATAGTAAGAGCACAGACCTATGAAACCACGAAGCTCCTTCACAATAAGAGGCTTAGGAAATTTTTGAATTGATTCCAATTTAGAGGGATCCGTATGTAAACCTTGACTGTCAACAACATAACCCAAGTAGCGTAGTCGATCCTTACAAAACTCACATTTTTTTAAATTAATGGTTAAACCAGCGTCTTTTAAAACTTTATGAACTTTACCTAAAAGTGAAATGTGGTCAGAAAATTCAGAAGAAATCAAAATTAAGTCATCTAAATATTTAAATAAAACATCATCAAACTCGGGACCAAACAATCTGTCGACTAAGCGCTGTAATTCAGCAGGAGCGTTTGTCAACCCAAAGGGCAAACGGACATACTCAAAAAGTCCTTTACCTGGAACAACAAATGCGGTTTTCTCACGTGAAGATTTCTCCAATGGAATTTGTAAAAATGCCTTAGACAAATCTATAGCGGTTATATATTTAGCGCCCCGCAGGTTATCTAGAATTCTAGAGGTATAAGGTAGTGGATAAGAGTCCTTAATAGTAACTGAGTTGAGACGCCTAGAGTCCAAACATAATCTTGTGCTACCATCCTTCTTGGCAACTGCTATAACAGGAGAGCACCAAGGGGATTTAGAAGTTTGTATAACGCCATCCTTAAGAAGGACTTCTACCTCAGCATACAACTCATTTTGTTTTGCTGGGCTAAGAGGCCAATAACGCTGCTTAATAGGATCACCTGTAGTGTTAATTTTATGTTCAACCAAATGAGTCGAACCTAATCCCTTCTTTTCATAAGAAATGTCTTCAAACTTTTTAATAACTTCTTCTAACTGAGTTTTTTGAATAGAAGTTAGAAGAGCAGCTGACGTTACCGAACAAATAGAGGGAGGAACGTCACTATAGGAAATATTATCAAATAATTCTTTAGCTATACCAAACTTTAACCAGAAATTAAATCCTAGTATGATAGGAGGTTCAAAGGAAGGAATTACCAAAAATGGAATAGTGTGAGTTATATTATCAACGGTAACTGGGATATCCAGAACACCAAGAACGCCTCTCGAAGAGCCATCAGCTGTGCTAGCCACAAGCTTTGGATTTTGTCTAAGTGTCAAACCAAAATTCAAAAAAGTTAAATGAGAATTTGAACCAAGAACACAACTGTTTGCACCACTGTCCAATAAACCTGAAAAGATTTGATTTCTAACCCTGAAATTTAAATAAGGCCGAGAGTCACAAGTATCAACAAACAACACCGGGGCAGCTTTATGAACTCCAAAGAAAACTTTTAAATGGTCAAGCCAAGAATTAAAATCAGTTTTAATTACTGTATCGGAGGGTTTAAAGTTAAAGGGAGAAGTAAAATTATCTTTGCCAGCCGAATCACGAGTAACTTTAGTGCAAAGTGGTGTTCGACCGGGGCCTACAAGTTTTTTGAACTACTAGTACCAGGTGACACGTCCATTACATTACAATTGTCACATGTCATAGAGGTGACATCTTTTTTATTACATTTAAAACATACTATGCCTTTTACAGTTTTACAATCTCTGTAATGATGTCCGGGCTTTTTGCATTTTAAACATAAGAGATCCTTATTTACAGAAATTGGATTTAGTTTCCTTACACTAGCTGTAGGCGGATTTGATACCAAATTAACAGAATTAAAAGCATCAATTTCCTTGCTAAGACGAACTATGGAATCCAAATTTGTAATAGGTCTGCCTATAAAGTGCACCATGAGAGACGGTGACATATTTTGTCTAATAATGTCGATCAAGGTTGCTTCAGACAAAGGAAATGTCAATTGACTAGACATGTCCATCATATCAATAATATAATCAGAAAGCGACTCTCTAGGCTTCTGCTTACGTGTGCGAAGTTGATACTCAAGTGTATAATCAAAATCATTTTTATCAAAACGTCTCATTAAAGCTACTTTCAATTCGTACCAAGTGGCAATAGTAGTACGAACAGAACGAAACCATTTCAACGCCTGATCGGACAACAGAGAAGAAAAGGCTCTAATCAGGTAAGATTCATCAATGCTACGCGCAAATTGATAATCCTCCACTTGCATCAAAAATTCACGAACGCAAGTGCGCCCATTGAAATGAATTTTAGTTTTAGATAAATCTGGCTGTTTCACAAAAGTATTATTTGACCTCAAACGGTTATCCAAAAGCAAAGTGTTATTATGAGCATTAGTCAAATTTAATGCATTAGGTAACTGAGAACGAACAGAACTAGTATTATGAGAATTATCTGGATACACTGATAATGTTATCAAATCACCATGAGGAAGGTTATTGAGGGGATCTGACTCTGTACCAATACCAGTTGAAACAAAAGTTGGTGGTTCCGTATTAGGAGCCATTGTATGCTCAGATGGAGCTGTACCAGAAGGATTAAGATTCCCTCCAGCCGACACTAAATCTTCATGATGTTCCATTTTTAAATTGAATTACAATTGAGTTACAAAAGTATTACTAGCAAATATTTAAATGATTATTAAATTTATCAAATATTAAAAGTTATTTTTTAAGTTAACATCCAGAAGCTAAATTATTGTATAAAATACAATGAACGGACTAAAAAGTATCAAAACTGTAGGCTTACTTAATTAAAGATCTTCATACACAACCACAAAAAACTATACTGCAAAAACTGACCGCAAGGTATGTTAACAGTAAAAGTTACAGTAACAATATTACACTGATACCATAGAAAATATCACTCAGCATATGACCAGCAAAAAACGTCTTATGGCTGAGATTAAAAATAAAAAATACACTGTTAACAGATAATAAAGCAGGTGAATGACCACTACTTGCACTGAACACAACTTATGTCAATAGATGACCATATAAAATACCCAAACTTGAGATATAAAAGCCCAAAGATCAAAATACAAAAACAGTGACTATATCATGTCCCTGTTCGCGAGCGACAAATGTCATATACTCTGTTCCCTTCAGGGCTATGTCTGTTTGCAGCGCAACAGAAGTAATTAAATGTACCCAAGGCTAGAACCCAAAAATATAAAAGTGCAAAATAGCACAGAATAAGAAAAGAAATGTACCGGGCGCCAGGGTCCTATGCCAGGCTAAAAAGAAAACGGATAGCTAAAAAAACAGAAATGGTAGAGTACTGGATACTTTTAATCTCAAGGCGGGCGTGGTTATAGTCAGGAGTTAAATAATTAACACTAAAATGTTTACAGGCTGTTTATTTACTAATAAATTATGTTCAGGCGGTTACACAGTAGCAAATAACCTATATACTTAGGTGGTATCCTAGCTAGAGCTTAGGTCTATAGGTTACAAAGTGATTAGGTCTTAGGTTTTTAATTAGAAGTTAGGTTTGGTCGGATAGATTTGAATTGGTCGTTCACCTGGACAGTTTGAAATTAGATAAGAAAGAAAACTTACAATTTAGCGAAGATAAGGTTACTAAAGTCACACCAACTGCACCAGAGTCTCGAGGTAGAACGGGACCGTTTCACGCCAACCACGTCCTGGCTGCAGAACTCCTGCTTCGCAGATCCGGTACCATCGGTGTGGGGCAACGTAGAGGGGGAAATCAAAGAAATTAGGACCAGAAGGGTCCGGACAAAGTACTAAACTGGGGAGACGTTAGATGAGAAGAAAGTAGAGAGATGGGGACTCAAAATAGAAAATTATAAGAGGAGGAAAAATGCACATGGGCGTTAAATCATACTTCCCTAGGTCGAGCGTTTTTTTATAAAATAAATAAAGTTGCACAAAGGCGAATGCACATGGGCGTTAAATCATACTTCCCTAGGTCGAGCGTTTTCCTATAAAATAAATTGCACAAAGGCGTGAAGTCCTAATTCCCTAAAAGTAAATGCATCATATGCACCTAAAGAGGGTCCATATATAATGGAGATTGAAAGTTTAGATCCACATAGTGGGTGAGAAAGAAGCTAAGTTGGTAGAAGGTAGTCAAATGGACGTAAAAAGTGAAGTTAAATGGTAAAAATGGTAAAGATGGGGCCTAAAATGTGGGTAAAAATGTGGTAAAAAATGGGTGCGAGATCGCTGAAACAAGAAAAAGAACCAAAATTATAACCATTGCTTATGCAGCAACAAGTTGCCCGCGTTCGCAACATGGCGGCGTGAGAAAGTTTTTACCTAATAAATATGAAAATACGTACCACCCATTTAATCCAAATGAGCCGGGCTTTCCCATCGTCGGTTACCCGCTGGCGCTTGGTTTTAAAGGCTTACAGTAGCATCCCGACTGAAAGAAAACAATCCGTGAAAATAACGAGGTCCAAGGCACAAGAGGTCGGAAAATATTCATCGAAATCAAAAGATATTTACCGATGGTTCCTCAGCAACCGGTCATATTGTGCCACGGCACCACATCCCCGCCATATAATGGCGTTATCCCTCGTAAAAACCTTGGGATTTGCAAGATTCAACTCGCTTCAAAAAAAACGCACTCCGCTCGTCACGGAGGCTTTTGAGAGAAAAAAAGAATAGACCAAAGAGTCTGACAGCACAATCCAAGTGTTGCCAACCCACAATTGAAAAACTGTTCGCGACATACAAAAACAAGACGCTATTGTCCCGATCCGAACAGGCATCTGTCAAAACGAACGTGAGTCTAAGACGTCATAGAGCACTATAAAACGAACCTAGATGCAAGAAATAATCAAATCGCATCGCATGTCGCGCGAGTTTAAATAATCGCGTGACAGTGGTATAACATGTAGTCCAATATCACATAATTTCCGAGATTTTTATTATTTAAAAAACAATTCCATAGTAAATTTAATTTGAACTCTGTCACCTTAACTTAAAGCATTATTTACTAAGAAATTGATTAAATTAATTTTGTTGTACGTTGATGATATTGCTACTTACAAAATGAATCTTTCTTAGTAAATAAAAAGGGGAGTGACTGACCGATCGGTCAACGCACAGCCTGAACCGCTGGACCTAGGGACTTCAAAATTGAAAGGAATATTTTTTAAGGTACAACGGGGGTGCATTAAGTAGAGGTTTTTAGAAATTCATCCCCTAGGGGTTAAAATTTTTATAGTCGGAAACGTGGTAATTGGTTTTTAACACTTTAACTGCCAAGAGCTCTGATTTTCATACAAAATGGACTCGCCTAGCAGGTTGGCGGCAGTTAAAGTCGCTACTGTTTATAAGCAAATAAAAAAAAATACAACTTTCATTGATTTTGGAAACAATACCCACAAGGCAATAAATGGGGGGTAGAACTTTGTATGGGAGATTAATTATTTTTGAAGTAAGCAACCACCAAGGGTGTCATTTTCTTAGATTACGGTGACGCAGATTTCAAAAATGATAACGAATTTGAAATTCAAAATGGCGGCCTTGATATTTTTTTTAAAGTCGTCATGGGTATCATTTTCTTAGATTTTGGGGACGCAGATTTCGAAAATGATGTCAATTAATTTTAATATTTAATTTGCTGACCAAAATAATTTAGAGCAGTTCAGTATATCATTAATTGCAGACAGATTTATAAATGTTTGCTTACCATAAGTTGCTTACCAACTAGCTATTTTCGCTGACCAAATACATTTTTCTTTTCACCAAAATAAGAATATCTTGCTGATCGGTTAAATGATAGGTACCCGTTTTAATCTAGGAGTGCTTTACTCTATTCTGATTATTTCTTTGTTTGAAATCCCATAACACGACATTTAAAATGTTGATTTGTTAGGCTTCTATACAAATGAAAGTAATATATAGGAGTCGCAGGCAAGAGCTTGTCTTTCCTTGTGTATTTTGTTGTTTGTATGTATTTGTTTTTTTTAATGTCATGGGTTGATTTCAATGTCATTAAAAGAATATTGTATAACAAATAATTTTAGTATTATACTCGAAAATGTAATTCAAGACCAAATTTGACAGTTCCCATCTTAATTATTTAGTTGTTTAACATTATTTCATAAAAACATGAATGAGAACTTGTGTAACCAGTAACATTAGGGTAAGTTTTATTGATAAAAATACCTATACTTAAACCAAAATGCAATAATCACAGCGAATGTGAGCCCATTAAGGTAAAGATTTTGGTCTTGAATTAGATTTTCGAGTATAGTAGTAGTATTATTTAGTGAACATTTTATGAAAACGAGATGATAGTCATACTCATATTAAAGTAACAGACCCAAATGTATTTCTACCCTGATTCTTTGCGGTACTTGTTTGCCCTACCCCTAGATTGTAAATAGAAGCCTGGAGGTGCGAAGGTAGAGCAGCCTCTGCCTGCTGTAACACAATCAGGCACTCCTAAAGTGCTTGATGGGTTACGCTAGGGCAGAGGGACTGGTCTTACCAAAGGTCCGGAGCAGTTGCTAACCACTTTCTGCATCATATATATATATATATATATATATATATATAAAATTAGGAATAGATGAAGGGATGGTCTTAGATATAAAAGGTATAAACGTACAATTAGTGTTATAAACAGGGTTAACAGGGTTATTTAGATGAAGGGTTATACTTTAATGATTCACTTCACAGTTTTATAGTACATTGTGCATCAAGGGCGGTAAGAAAGGGATTGCTAACGAGAGACTATTAGAAGCCCGACGCCGTAGGCGGAGGGCTTTTAATGACTCGAGTTGGTAATCCCCTTACTGCCCGTGATACACACAATGTTTTTCATCACATTTGCGAGAAAGTAAAAAAAATAGAGAGAAAAAAACAACAATTAAACAAATTAACTCGACTCGCTAAAAGAGTTTGTTAACTATTTTCATCAATGTAGTCTTCAACGGATAATGCTTAGAACTGTTAAACTTATAATTATTATACTTATACTACACTGCCAGATAGTATTGATATTCAAAATGAAATTTGTTTAATTATACAGTAAAATTGGTTTGTAGCCAAGTTTCGTATATAGGATATAAACCTTGGCTGAATTTACACCTCCTTAGTCTGAAATGATGTACGAGTGGATTCTATAGTTTAAAACTAAACTCATAACTCCCTAGGTAGTTATAAAAAACCATAACTCATAACTCACTAGGGAGTTATAAAAATACATAACTCCCGCGGGAGCTAAATCGGCTATAACTGTTATAGACGTCTGCGTGTTATAACACCCTTTCCGAGCAAGTGTGATGAAAAAATAATTATATTATATTGACTTGAATTATAATAGTTATTTATGTGACTGGTGCATAATAAGATCACACGAGTGTTTTAATGCCTAATTATGCGTACAGTCGCATATATAACTTTATCTACATACATATCATAAGTTTTCTACAATATGTGAGAAACCTGTATCCGTCGTTACCCTGCATCTTAATGTACCTGCATCTTAATGTTCACATTAAAGTGCAGGTCACTTATACTGTAAAGTGAACATTAAGATTCAACTACAGCAATAACCGATACTTTATTGACATGTTATACTTTAATGTTAACATTACAGTGCAACCACAGATACAGGTAACATAATGTAGGGCATTTGCTTATCGCTTCTGAACATATTATATTGAAATTATGATATGGATGTAGGTAAAAATGTATTATGATTGGAACTTGTTCATAGTTTGGAAGCATGTGAGCGACTGAACTTGTCGTCATGCGCAGGCGATCGTAAAATTAAGAATAAACTCAAATTTAGAATTAAAAATAGAAATAGCCAGATAGAAAATGCCAGAACGATTTTAGTTGAACAAGGTGTAACATATAGGCGAATACACCTCGTTACAAGCCCACCCCCTTCCTCCCCCTTATGACTAATCACATGTAAAAGTAATTGTTTTTCTTCTTGTTTCAGTTAGCAGCCATCACAGACTTTTTATGGCCTCCGTCACAAACATTCACGACGCAAGAGCAGTCTTTGCCGTCTTGCTCAAAAGGGTCTAGTTCCAAATACAGGTACAAGAACCATTATAAAGAAAAAAATAAAATTCAAAGGAAATTCAAGAAAAAATCGATGGGAACCGCTGATCAGTGTTTACATACATAACCGAACTTATTATGTTAGTGTTGTATTTTATATAGTAAAATGTTAAAAAGTTATACAGTTGTTTAATTTATCTCTGTCTTTAGTGTACTGGTATTGGTAATTGAATTAAATAAATATTCTGTTTTATTAACATATACCTATACATTGACGCCCTCCCACTCTATTAATATCATAAAAACTAATTTCATTATTCATTCACTCATATTCATATTCAATTTCATTGTTGCTTAAATAGAAAAGAGACACAAATCAAAATGTGTTTGTTGCATTTAAAGTCGGAATGCTATTTGTTTTAAGTTTGAAATCAAATTATGTTTATTTTTGATTTGTGGCGCTTCTGTATACAGGGTGGAAAGTTGAGAAGGGGCAGTAAGGGCAGCTACTAGATCCCTTGCTGCTACGCGAAAATGCTTTTAGCAGGCATTTACTAACTTTTTAAGTAATGAAAATCAACATTCACAGATTTTTGATAAAATATATAATGTATAATGTCAGCGAGAAAATCGTCAGATTTGAGTAATTTTTTTTTAATGCCAATCGATCCCATTTCTATCAAGGATTAAAACACTCTTAAAACACTCACTACTCGGCCTAGGTTGTATGTTGCTTTAATAAATAATAAAGTAAGAGACTAAGACTTTATAGGGAAAATATTCTTGTTAATGATGATTTATTATATAAAGGTATATGTAAAAATTAACAATTCTTTAAAACTTTAGGATGGGAAATGGAAAAGACAATATGTTATTTATTATTATTTTAAGAATGTTTTATCCTACCCAAGTATTCATAGTTACTACTGGTTGTGACTGCAGCAATGAGAATAATTGCTGCAGTCACAACCAGTAACTTTGAATACTTGGGTAGGATAAAACATTCTTAAAATACAATAGGTACCTTACCATTTAAGTAATTGTGATTGGTGAATTAAATCCAAAATACGGGAGAATGATATTTATAAAAATTGGGTAAGTAAAGTTTTTTGAAGGGGTGTATTTTTTTTTTCTGATAGTGTTTGGTCTATAAACCAGTAATCTACAGTTATTTTATTTTTAAACATTATAGTTCTTCTAAATTTTTTTTTTTTAAGTCCGTTATGACAGTTCTCTGAGCGTTACGGAACTATACGCGTTACCTTAGCCTAAATGATAATTTAAAAAAAAAGCCGTATTATGACAGTACTTTGTCTGTCTGTTGTCAAAATTGTCAAACGAATAAAATAAATAATGGTTTCACTTTCGTTTGTTTACCTCCGTGTTATTTACCAATTGTTTCCTTGAATTTTACGATGACTTCTGCTCAGACCCTTGGATTTGGATATTACCGCATTTCTCGACAACCACCGCAACGCTTTTTTGGACTTGAATTGGACCTACTCTTGACGGCGTATTTTGGCTGACGATTCTTACTATCTCTGACGACCTCTGCATTAGTTTTTGGACTAGGATACAAGTTGTTTGCATCATCTTCATCCTTATATAATGGATACATCAAATATAAGTCCTGCAAACGCTGCTTATGATAGAGTATAATAATATTACAGGGATGAAGTAAGATGTTTCGTACCGTCGTGTAAAAAATTTAGAAGAGACCATCCCAATGCCACTTATTCTTGTCCATACCAAAAGCTCTAAAAGCCTAATAAGTGCCTAACCATGGAAAGGAATTGCCCAAAACGACTCTTGTATGTCTGTGAAGAGCATGTCAATGTGATTCAGCAAGTCAGTATGAATTTCAAAAAGTACATAAGGCAGCCAGGATAAAATCCATAGTAAGCACCGCTAATATTAAAGCAGTATCTTTAACCAAATTTTCTATCATCAAGTGGCTTTGCGACACCAACAATGTTTGAGCCCTCGAGCCCTTCAACCTCAACATCATCAAGCAACAAGGAATATGTGTCTGCAAAGCACAGACATTTTTCTGGACAGCAGCACATAATGAGCCTTATAAAAGAAAAACCCAATATGTATATTGAAGTGCCGAAACAGTATTATTGGGTTATAGATTTTTTGGCAAAGCAGCTATGTTTAAAATAAAACAAAATGATACTCTACAAAGAAGACCATTTTAACTTGAGCAAAGTAACCATTCAAAAAATATTAAGAGTATGCCGCATCTGGAAAAATACTTGAAAAATATTTTTTTTAACTGCCAGAATCAATAGAAATAAAAAAGACGTTACCTCCAGTATTTAAGGCCAGATATGCAAATGTCCAATGTATTATCGATTGTTTTGAAATTCAAATAGAGACCCCTTCAGACCCTGTAACTCAAGCCAGGACATGGTGACAATACAAGTACTGTAACACATTAAAATATCTTATAGCTTGCTGCCCAAACGGTTTTATCTGTTTTATTTCAAAAGTCTATGGAGTAAGGATATTAGACAAAGCCATTACAGAATGTAGTGGCTTTGTTGATATTGTTCCTCCAGGGGCTGTGGTATTAGCCGATTGAGGCTTCAACGGGATAGAGATTCTTCTTAAAGACAAACATGTAAAACTCCTTCACCCTCCGAGTGTATCATCAACTGAAACGCCAACAAAAAACCGGTCAAGTGCGAGTCGGACTCGCGCATCGAGAGTTCCGTATGTAAGATAATATGGTTGGAGAACGCAATAGTACTTTCTTCATTTTGTTATGTACTTTATTATCTATGCAATAAGGTCCATTTTGATTAGCCTAAATTTCAACACAGATTTTTAACTCTCTGCGACTGACGTATGAGACACCGCCAAAAAAAAAACTCCGTATAGCGTGTTAATTGGCTGAATGGTGAAGGCCTTAAATTTACTATACAACTTAAAATAATATAAATTTGAAAATTAGAGCAAATAACGCCCTTTTTACGTCATACAAATCCAGTTTAAGCTGACCTCACATTTTAGGGGAAATCAGCGTACAGGGAGATCAAATTATACTGGATATTAAGTTTTTTCGTTAAAAATAGCTTGTTTTTCAACTTTTTATAAATATTGATATTTCTAGCTTCAATGTGTTGAGTTTTGATCTTATATTTAGTGTCAAATAATATTATCCACCTAGATCGGGCTCTTGTCGCACTGTACGCCGTTCCTTGCATAAAGACCCTGTTTTTTTGTGATTTGGTTAAAAATGTACAGATTTCAGATTTTTTCCTATATTTGCAGTAAAAGACGGTGTTACTTGCCAAATTTCATAGTTCTAGGTCAACGGGAAATACCCTATACATTTTGCTTCCCTCGAGAGTGTCGAAATACACGTTTTTTGCGACATAAACGGCCGTATCTTTTTTTTACGTAAATGTAGAAGTTTGATTTTTTCCCAGCTTCAAGGGACTGTAGATTTGAGTATATGGTTTAAATTTCAACTCGATACCTCCACGCGTTCCCGAGATAAAGGGTCTTGACAGACGGACAGACGGACGGACAACAAAGTGATCTTATAAGGGTTCCGTTTTTCCCTTTTGAGGTACGGAACCCTAAAAAGAAGTCATTCAAAGCAAAATCATCGCAAGTCTAAGGATACATGTGGAGCGCGTGATATGGAGGGTGAGGGAGTTCACTTTCCTGAAACCTCACTCAGTAATTAATCACAGTTATATAAGATACATTGATGAGAGTTTGACCATTGCCTGTGGTCTAGCAAATTTACAGGGTAATATAATAAAAATACAGTTAATATTTAAAAACTTTGTTTTATTTTATTAAAGCACTTCATAACATTAACACTTCTGGCTTTGATTAAAATGGGTTCACTAAGGGCCGCTTGCCAGAAGCAAAAGGATAACCTGGTTTTAGATTTCAATCTAGATTTGACATAATTATAGTTCCATACTTAGTTTGACTAAATCTAAGTACACACGACACGGCGCCGTACGCCACTTAAAGGTTCGACCCCACCGCTGCTTAAAATACGGCTAAGGTACGGAATCGCAGTGACGCATCGTATCCGTACCGTTTTTATCGCATGCCCTCCACACCGCTGCTTTAAAATAAGGTGTCGTTGTGTAAACCACCGTCATGTTCATATTAGGTAAATTTCTGGAATCAGCTTGCACGAACTCGTTTGACGCACTCATTATATCGCCTGGTGTCAGGGCAAAAAAAGTGTAATCCAAAGGCAGAGCAGCAAGGGTACGCGTAGCGTGTTTAACGAACAAATAGTTCAGTACCCGGACTATTCTGGAAAACGCTACGCTGAAATCCGACACCACGCAAACCTCTCGGGCACAGGACCGGGCAGGATTCCACGCCGAAACAACCCCCACAGACCTCCCCCAACCTTCCCTCCAAAACTTCGTATTTTCTTCTCCCTCATCCCAAACCCAAACAAAAACCAATTCTTAATGCACCCCTAATCTTGTAGTAGTATAAAATAAATAGTATAAAAAAATTCAACCCCTAACACCCCGTTCCCTAAGCACCTCTGTACAATTTCTTTATTTAAACCCGAGCTAACTCTAACCTTCAGTGTACCTATGTTAACATAAGCAACCTCCTGATGCACGCACCACCCGAACAACTAAAGGGGGACGGGGGATGGGGAATCCTGCGGCCTCCTAAACGGGAGAATGATTTTCTCTCCCGACCCTTCAGCACTGGCTGGGGTAAGTCTCCGCTCGTGATTCACTGGTCCTTCGTCAAACTGACACCTGCTCCTCCCTCCTTAATTAAAGTAGATGTTTAGGCTAAATTGCAATGGAAGAGGTCACAAAAGAGGGCAGCGCAAGGAGACACGCGCAAAAAATAGTGTCTCCAGGCAAAAGACCAAGCCTCAAAAAAGGGTAGCCCCACCCATAAAGATGGTGTCCACAGCCATACAAGCGGTCCAAAAAGATCTCCGACCCAACCCTTCCATTGTCGGGCAAAAGAAAGGAAGCCCGTAGTCTGTAAGCATGCATACGTCAGGATTCCCACTCCGCGACTCACATAGATAAGTCTCCCCCCTCCATCCCAACCCCCCCTCCTATCCCCCGTTTTTGGAAAAACCCCGAGGATAAATAAACGGAGGAAGGACTTCCTCCTCCGGCCTTTCAGCACTGGCTGGGGTAGTATCCGCGGGAGTCTAAATTCTAGTTGGTAATAGGGGCATTGGTGTTTTTAGACGGTGCGAGCCCGGCAGTACCTAGGCCCTCCATTCCCAGGTCTCTGGAAGGGATTTTCACCTCTGCCCTTTTTCTTTTTCTCAAGAAATTGAATTAAAAATAGTAAACAAAAGTAAGGACTTTTGTCTTTGGGCTTCAGGCGATTACCAAAAAAAA
The DNA here is from genome assembly GCA_948252455.1 of Acleris cristana. NCBI lineage: Eukaryota > Metazoa > Arthropoda > Insecta > Lepidoptera > Tortricidae > Acleris > Acleris cristana. The sequence goes on from OX411771.1 coordinate 50,460,214, forward strand.
ACCTATTGCCTATTCCCTACTCCCTGAGTAAACCGTTTTCCATAACTAACTAATATAATTTAATTACTACGTTAATCTATAATACTAATACAAATAAACTACATATTTTCGATACGAATGGCTACGCAACTAGCTTTAAAAACGCGTCTTCCAAACACTATCAAAGCAATATATAAACCTATCTAAAGCCGGTAAAACAATAGTTAGCCAATGAATCGCATGTACTTAAGCCCTACGTATCCTATACCTCACTACTAACTCTAAAGACGAAGTTAACGTTAACTACACAAATGACATAATTTAAAACACTTTAAAAGACCGCAAATACTAAACCGAATACTACGTAGTCAAAATTTTACTGTAAAGCTAGCACTGAATCATGAATTTAACCGCAAACGCGTCGTACTCCTATTTCTCTATAAAACTCGTAATTTATCGAATTTTACACGAACTAAAGCAAATAAACTGGCGCAACACAATTTTTAAAACAAAACGAATTTAACATGTTTAAAATAACTACAAACAAACCGTAAGTAAATTTTACGCAAAGCGAACCCCAGAGAGCGAGCCTATGCCCTTTGAACGACGTGATAATCAAGTAAAAAAATATGAATGCTCCGCGATGAATGCCCCAGAAATAATTCCCATTTTCCCTTGAGAACCTAAAGATAAAGATAAAGATATAGATTAAGACATTTATTCAGTAAGAAGGCTGCACGGGCACTTTTACACGTCGCCAGCGCTTGCAAGAGGAGACCACTGCTGAGAAGAAACGCCGCAAGAAACTTAGCAGTCAGTCTTTTTTTTAAAACATATTACACATCTTATCACAATGGTACTACTTAGTCTAGCATTATATAAAGCTATAAATATTAAATTAAATATAATATCAAATAACATGCGTTCAGCAGGAAAACATGCCAAAATTTTTGCGAGAGAGATAGAAGGAGAAAAGGAAAAAAACACCTACTTTTTGTGTATATAAGACGGTGCAAGACGACCACATAAAAGTTTCGATATTGTACTGGAACACGAGTGTAGTGTCCTTTTTAAAATCCATTTTAAGACTCAGGTTAATCTTCGCCATCAGACAGCTAGAAATTAGTCATTAGATTTTCTAAAACAAACTGAAAACAGCGCTCTCTCTGGAAAACATTGACAACTATTTAAACGATTAGACATTAACATTTGAAAGATTAATTCTGAGCGACTAGCGGAAATATAGGTTCACTTTGAGTTACCTAGATGGCGCTGAGGTGTGAAATAAAAGAAATTAATAATATGAATTAAAACAGATCATTCTAATTAGAATTTAGGAAATAAATAGATTTATTTCGTTATGTTAGTAAAATAAATTAAAGAGGGAAGGTTTACACAAATTATTTTGTAGTGAAGTAACATTATAGTTGTGTAACCTAATAAAGAAAGATCGAATTGGCTGGAAGTTGAATAAAAAAAGAAATGACGGCTATAATGCTAAGGAGAGTAGGAGACAAGTTCAAAGTATAATGAACTAGACGATTAGACATTTAAAATTGACAGGTTAATTCTCAGCGACTAGCGGAGAAATGGGTTCACTTTGAATTACCTAGATGGCGCTGTGGTGCAAGCAAAGGAAATGGTTGAAATTAAATAAAAACAGATCATTCTAATTAGAATTTAGAAATAAATAAATTTGTTTCGTTATGTTAGTAAAATAAATTAAAGAGGGAAAGTTTGCACAAATTATTTTGTAATAAAGAATTGGCTGGAAGTTGAATTAAAAAAGAAATGACGGTTATAATGCTAAGGAGAGTAGGAGACAAGTTCAAAGTATAATGAACAAACCATTAGACTTTTAAAATTGACAGGTTAATTCTCAGCGACTAGCGGAGAAATGGGTTCACTTTGAATTACCTAGATGGCGCTGTGGTGCAAGCAAAGGAAATGGTTGAAATTAAATAAAAACAGATCATTCTAATTAGAATTTAGGAAATAAATAGATTTATTTCGTTATGTTAGTAAAATAAATTAAAGAGGGAAGGTTTACACAAATTATTTTGTATTGAGGTAACATTATAGTTGTAAAACCTAATAAATAAGGATCGAATAGGCTGGAAGTTGAAAAAAAAAAAAAAGAATTATGACCGCTATGTTGCTAAAATGAGTAGGGGTCAAATTCAAAGGATAATGAACTTTGTTTGTTACATGTTATGTTAGAATAATCATTGTCATTAGAAGAGTAAATGCATTATTGCGGGAAAACTTCTGCGCATCCAAGCTTCTTAATACGCAGAGACGCTAGAGAGACGCTAATATGAGGAGAGATGAGTTCAAACGAAAGTGAGCTTTATTTGTTACTTGAAATGATGAAATAGACACTAAAGTTGAATAATTGAAATTTCTTTTGCGGGAAAAGTTTACGCACCCAAGCGATCTTATACGCATGTTTCATACAGCGGGGCCGAAAATTAGGGGTTTCTACGCATGCTCAGGGTTTTCTATATAAAGTCTGGCGAGGGTCTGAGCGGGGCTTTTTTATTCCGGTCGTCGAAGGGGTGAGTTGATATTTTGCTGAGAGGTGTCACGTATCGTCCATTTTTGCCTTGTTGGTTTTTATTTATTTGTGTTGTGCTCGTATATTATAGGTGATATTATTTTGGGTGTCGCTTCACGTTGCGTTCGAGTAACGCTACAAGTTAACGATTATCGCTACACAGGAATGTTGTAGTTGACTTTCTTTTGCTAGGATTGTGAGAATGTTTTAATAACTGGTGTTTGTGTGTTCAGGGATTGTTTTAACATGTTTATTAACCTTCTTTTGTTTTCCAGAACTCTGTAACGTCGCCACAAATGGTAGTCGGTTACGCAGAGCTCCAGGCAGTTGTAGTTTACGAAAATGAATACCTACACTCACATTTTGGTTGTGAGTTGAGACCTGAAGATTTCCACAATCAGGAAACGGACGGTTTTAACTCATTAACTGAGTGAGTTTGGAAGGTACGCGTACAAGGTTTCCTGATACCTTTATTCGGTATATCAGGCTCTGCTGAATGGTACTTTTTATGTCTCCTCTTCAGGGCCCGTAGAAGTGGATCCGAAATCAGTTTGCGATTGTTGTGTGGCCATCTAAAGTACCTTTGGCATTGATCCCCTTATTTATATATGTATATATAGACCACCGTAGGTATTTTCCCCACCTGGAAGCCAACTAAAGGCTAGAAATAGCCGGTCGAAGGGTCTTAGGACTACACACAGGAAGTTTTACTTCCGAAATCGAGGTTATGTTAGGTCTTAGTTGGTCTAGCAAAGGTTTTCTTACACCGGAATTCCTTTACACTACTCACACGTTTAACGTAACTGTAAAAGTCATTTTGGACTTTTAATTGCTCTAAAACAATAGATTAATAGGTGGTTAGGGGTTATAGGTAGTCAGTAGCTTTTCCTTTACACCGAGGGAAGCTTATAAACACGTAATGTGACTAGCTAGGTATATGTAGACAAAGTTTGTTCTACTACTGGCATAGTAAAACAAGCTCTGTCGACGTAAGAAATATAATTATTGAACCAAGAAGACTTAAATTAGCCTTCTAAAGCCAATAGGAAAATTAGGAACTAGTAATAATTAATTCATGTTACAAAAGTCCTCCTTTTAAATTAAATTCATATTAGGCAAATATTCAATCTAGGGTATCGAAACTTACTTATTGAATGTAATCTTGATAGTCTGTGGTTAGGTCTATCTATTCCTGTCAGAAACGTCAAATTCTAAGACTGTCCGTCTAATTAGAAAATAAATAAAGCTCTATAGGCTGCGGAGTATGTATGTTGTCCGATAAACCCGTGTTGGTATGATTAGGGAGTTCGTTTAACATGAAAGGTATTGTAGTGGTTATAATTAGCAGATAGGTAGAGGTCTAAGTTTAAGAAGCATTCGCGTCTAACCTTAGTGATAAACCTAGGCGGCTAACTAGGGAGACGCCCGCAAACATGTTTTATCAGTTAGTGTGTATAAAAGAGTTCACGTTAAAACTGTCCCAAACGAATAAAGTAATTAGTTAGCTATGTGTATTTACACAAGGTTGTTGTCATAGAGGTCATCTAAGCACGTAACGAAACTTATTAGTCTACGGTATTATTATTAACCTTCTAGGATAGTAAGGGTAAATTAAAGAGTTCACGTTAAAACTGTCTCAAACGAATAAAAGTAATTAGTTAGTTATGTGTATTTACACCAGGTTTTTGTCATAGAAGTCATCTAAGTAAAACGAGAGTCTATGATATTATTATTAATTTTCTAGGATAGTAAGGATAAATAAGTACGGTTACATACCTGCTAAAAGATAAGCTAGGCTTATCATATTTAGATATTATTCCGAAGAGGTTCTAGTTGTAAGAATTAAATCGTTATCATTATAAGCTATACATTATCTTTAAACATCAGGTAGAGTAAATAAATCTAGGTTAACGTAGTCCTTTTGTATAGGTAAAATTCAAAGTGATACTTACGAGTTGGTCTGTCCTTTCAATACACCTTTAACAGCTATAGATGTGCGGTACATACCTAGCTACGGCTTACTGTCTCTGTCCAAGGACAATCAGTGGTCACTGTACTTACACATATGCTTAGTTGTTGTCTGAAGGAACCCCAGTGTTGAGTATACACTATGTGGTTCAAGAACACACCACCTTTGTGAGAATATTAAGGTTATTAAAGAAGTTATTTAGTGATAAAACCAAAGGACTACTAATTTAGTTAAATTAAGTGTTGAAACAGGATATCTGAAAGCGCACTAAATCAATTATAGGGTTACTTGCTAGGGCTAATTAATTTTAGAAATAATTCAGTGTTGGCAATTTCAATGAAGTAGATGGTATATGTAAAATTTACACAATAGTGTCTCAGACTAAGCTATGAATGGTGAGGTTACACTAATTCATTATTATATTACATTTTAAACTAAACAGTTTATGTACTAGGGATATAGTACTGAAATTGAATTATAGTAATCTGAGTGATTCAATAATTCATACTACAATCCAGAGTATAAAGGTTGTAGAACCCGCCTAGTAGGGTTACATTTACATGATAATTACAGTAGGTATACTACTAAATAGTTTGGTAGTTATGACTACAAATTATAGAGAAAGACACACAAAGTTTGTCATAGGCATATTGAGTTTAATTCTATAAGTAAGAAGTAACAGGCTAAGAAATAAGAATAAAGCCTAAAATTAAGCATTGATATTATATTGTTCTAATATATTATTTTGTGTTCAAAAGTAAAATGAATAATTGAATTAAATAGTTTAATCCTTTGAGTTTGTCTCGGTCTCTCTTCTCAAAGGATCCTTTTGGAGAGACTAGTAGAATCAAGTTTACCTAATTAACTAGAATTAGTCTACTAAATTTAACACTAATAGAATAATGTGTTATACTAAATAATAAAAATATATTAGTGGGCGGGCTCTGATGTTATGGTTGAAGAGCAGCGGCACGGCGGGTGATGGGGCCGTTCCTTATCCGCTAATATATTATTGCCATTTTATAAAAGTATAACTAGTAAGATATTTGAATTAAACCTAGAGTTTGTTCATAGTTATGTAGGTTATATCTGAAGCTCCAAGTAATATTCTAAGTTGCCTATAGATATTTTGTTTCAACAGTAGAATGATTATATTTTATGTTAGGATTTCTATATTCATGCTTGCCATAACTCTGTTCCTTGGTTAATAATAGAATGTTAGGTTAATTAATCCTTTCCAATAGACTATTACAATAATTTGAACCATGTTTCAATTAGGAATTTTATTAATATAATTCTTTATTGAATAGTTAATACTTTTAGTTTTGACTTAACAATATAAATATATTAGCCTGCAAATTTAATGGTATTCTTCAATAGTAAACAGTAGAAAGGAGTAATTAGGTACTTCAAAATAGACTAGTAATGATAAACTCTCGCTCATTAAAGTTCTTTGGATTACTATTCGGTTCACAATGTAGGGTTCTTAGACATTAGACGATCATGAGGCCAACTTAAAGATAAATATTTAATTATAAAAATGTATTTTTGGGGGGGATCAGTACAGTTTGGGATGCCGTGACCAGGATGTGAAACCTAAATTATTTTTTATTACGTGATCTTAGATATAGTATAAATATTTATACTATGTCTTTCGTCACAATTTGATGTCCGTGTAAAAGGAGTGAGCTTGAGTTTATTATTTATACCTAACTTAGTTGAGGTCGTTTCATTAGGTAAATAACTTAACAACACAAATTGAATATCATTAATTTTAATTTTCTGTATTACAATAGGTTAGGTTAAGTCTAATCGAAGTATTTAGCTAAATCTATAGGTGAATTTTATGCAGGCTATCCGATCCATTTTGTTCTGAAATGCATGTCCGCAATTTCACTAAAATACGTCCATGACGATTGCCCGCGACAGCGCAATGGCACTGAGTTTCACTAAGGCACTGTGTTTTCGCTAAATCACAATTTTTAACGCACTTTCCACTTATAATCACTGATTGTTTTGGTCACTAGAACTTAACCTTTTATCAGAGATACGTGGTGATGGACATTGGACGTGACTCGGTGTTATGTATAATTTTTACAAGTCTTAATTTAAAATGATACAGTTTACTAAGTGGTCGTTTAGAAGCGTTTAATAAAATCGTGTTACGTTCTCCTATCGTCTAACTTCACTGAACGCTAGGATTGGTCGAAATCGTTATGTTTATCATCTATTTGACCAATCTGTGGTCATCGCATTGACAGTAGTCAGGGGCGTTTTTATAATGTGAAACGAAGCGAAGACAAAATGATTATTATACACGCTTCGTCTCATAAAAAGTTGTAAATACCTAGTTCCATACGAGTATATTAATTTTTAGAATCAAAGCCCCTAAATTTTATATAATACGTTTTTAAGTAAAAGGCTAATTACTTGCCATATGACGGATTTAGGAGTACTTTAAAAGAAAAAGTCGCGCGTGGCTCATACATAATGTAATAATAAATATTGCGTTACGTTTTACAGGAGATTTATTCGATGATTGGTAAATTCGATAGTCATTTGTAATAATTAAAATTCATTATATTATTTAGACTTACAATATAATTGAAAAAAAAAAGACATGTTAAATACCCAAGTTGGTTATTTAACTACTGATTCTAAGTTAACTGTTAGTAATTAGGATTCTATAACATTCATTCCATAATTATAGAATTTTATTAATAGTGAGTATCGATTATACTTATTAAATTAATAAAAAAAAATCGCTTATCTAGACCCGAAAATGGATAAGACGTTGATATATAGGTAGGTAGGTAGATATTTGAATGGGTTAGATGAGATAAATTAGGAGATATTTAGAATTTAACTTGTAATAAGTAAAAGCTGGTATCTTATTTGAATTTACAAGACCAAGCTGGTTTTTGGGTAAGATTAATAAAATGGACTATACTTACCCATCTTATAGATATGTTTGACAAATTTAAAACTGATTAAGAGATTTGCATATGGGGGGGTGATAATTGTTTGTTAGTAAGGAACTAAGATCATAACATAAACATCAGGCAATATTTAGTCATATTGTATAAGAAGTTAGGCATAAACATTGTTTTGATGTATTTTTAGTAATTAAAAATAATGTAAAGCTTACATTATCATGAATCATTCATAACCTTTAAGTCAGGAAGAAATTTAAAGTAAAACTAGATTTTATTTATAAAAACAGAGGTAAACAAAATTGCATCAACTTATCCCAGCTGATACATAAAAGAAACAAATCATGCTTGGTTTAAGGTAAAGTAGGTAAATCATAAGACATTATTATGTAATCCATGAACAGTACATAAAACAGGGTTAGTAGAAAGAAAAATAAGGTTTAGCACAACACAAATCACAATCGTTCACTTAGCAGGAAGCCGGACCAGGTAGCTTGCAATGGTTTCACACGTAGAATAGTTACTGCTAGATTGGTTAAAACTTGCAGGCGATTAAACATAATGTTAGTAGGGTAATGAACTCTATCATAACTGCAGAGGGTGTCATCTCTCAATATTGCTGAAATAAAAGCAGAATATTCCGTTAGTTACTGAAAACAACATTAAGTAAACTTCATATCTAACAACTATATTCATTACTAGAAAGACTAAGGTACATAAAGGTACATAAAGGTAGTAATAATACTAAATTTAAGTTTAGAATTATGCTAAATAAAGGAGTTATGCGCATCGACATGAACTAAGGTTAATATAAATAAGTTATAGGTATAACTCACTATACATAGAAAAGGATTGTATACTTACGTAATATGAGCAGTTTTCTCCACTAGGTTGTAATATGGTCCAAGTTATTAACGGGCAGGAACACATTAGCCAATTTGGTTTGCTAATCACACCGGGTGATAAATTTAGCTATATAAAACTTCTTGTTCTTCTCTTTAATGGCAATCTCAGAGCCTGGTGCCAATGTCAGGAATGTTCGATTTTGGTTAAGTACGTAAAACACGGGACTTCTGTTTTATTTTGATAAACAAACAATATTAGTCATAGAGTTGGTAACGAACAATAAGCTCAAACAAAGCTGTTTAGCTGTCATATTTTGCAGTAGCATCCACAGATAATGTAAGGCGCGTCTCTGTCCGTTCAGAAACCTAAACACGTTCAAGTCGAAAAAAAAAACAGGTCTGAAAATGTTGAGTGAAAACATAATAATAATAATCTCACATTTATTTAGCTATAGTTGCTATGTATCACTACGTACGGTAACTTTATTTTTATTGGTTATGATGGATGCGGAGATATTTAAGGCAAGGATGGTCAACGAATAATAAAACATGTGTGGCCGTACCTTTATACAGATTACGATAAAATCCCTTTTTAAAGTTGTTGCCTGCGAGTTGGACCGTCAATGTGACATGTCATCGTAATAGGTGTCAATGTCAAAATAGGGAGCTGTCAGAGTTTGTTGTGTTTATCTGTCATAATGTATTTAGTTATGAATATTTTATTCAAAGTTTAGTGAAAGAAACTTTTATATAGTGCAAAAATAATTACGCGAGCCGGGAATATAACTTGGTAATCATGGCGTATGTTTTTATAATAAGTTAGTGTCAAAAGTTATTAGCTTTGAAGGTTTGACTGTCAGTGGTTAGGTATAATAATAAAATGTAAGTTTATGGTTTTGTATTCGAATAAGTTAAATTAAATGGTATTTAGTACACATTAGGTTAAAGGATCAAAACTATCGAGTTATTATCAAAGTTTTCCATGCTAAATTCGCGGTGTAACTACATCTGATTTACGCGTAGTGTAAATGACTGAATTTTCTCTTGTTGAGAAATATATACCAGTCAATGTATATGTAAATATATATATAGTTCATACATAGTTAAGAACTTTTATCAAAGTTTTCTCTTGCTGGATCCGCAGAGAAATATACATCGGACGTTATGTATATACTTTGAGAATCTCATGCTAGATCCGCTGAGAGATATACAATCAGACCAGATGTATATATGAATAACTATAATAGTAATTTCACTTGTTAGATATGGTGGAAAATATACGCCAAGTATAGTGTTTTTATACTTTTAAAATATTTAGGGAAACACTGGAATTATGTACTGGACATAATATATGAAACTATTTGAGTATTAAATTCAAATTGGACATAGTGTGGTATTAGTAGATCTATAGTTTTTGAAGGTGGATTTTCTTATTTAATATAAGTAAGTAGGACAAATAAAATTTAAAATAAAAACAGAAAATCTAAATAACAGATAAAAAATAAATAAAATTAAGAGTTTTAGAATAAGGCGATTAAGCATACTAGAATAATAATAATAATAATAATAATAAAATAATTAGGTTGTTTACTGGCGATATTAACTTGAGGAATAGGGAGAGGTTATAGTTAAATAAAATTTAATTGCGAAAATGACTTGTATCATAATAAGGTGAAATTAATTAATGAATAATAAGGTTAAGGGAAGGGAGATTTCTTGCAAAGAAATCTGGTTAAGAATTTATAGGGACGACTACTCAAATTTGGTTATTTGGTTATTATATTAAATAGTGAAATGAGAGTGTGGTATCATGGTTTGAGATGAATTCAGAGGATGAAGTATGGTTTGAGGTTTACTTATAATTGGACCATTTTGGAGTAGACGTTTTTGAATTGTAACCAGGCTGGATCTGTCGGTATCTGAACCTCTGGGAGGGGAATTATACACAACTAATTGTCAAGAATTTATGTGTTAGGTTAAAATCGTATTTACGATTCGACCCATTGGAAGGGGTAGTTCTTGATAATTAATACTATACAAGTGTAAGAAGGTTATAACAAAAAAATACACACCTACTTTCAGTGATGAAAGGTTCAAAGTTAAAGGTTAAATAATAATCAAAAAAAGGTATCTGGGTGTATTGACATGCTTAATAGTCACAATATTGAGTGTGCTAATATAGCTGAAGTTGAACTATTTAGTTGTTGAAAGTAACACATGCACCAAGAAGGAGATGACAGATGACTAATTTTGTGGGGGTGAGGAATGGTTTTTGGTTTTGACTTTTGAAGATATTAGTACTTGCTTAACATTATATTAGTCTGCAAGTAGATTTTCTCGGAGGAATCTCTTATTCCGGGCATTGTGGAAAAGAAATTTGAGTTCGGGCGATGTGAGCGTACAGATTTCGATTGATTCCCAGGAAAATTATTACTAGAATACACTTATCTCACAAGTAAGTGCTACTTTTGCGAACTAATAAAATTAGAGGAACATATCATCATAAATTAATACTAGGAATCATAGATCCAAGCTTCTACCTAAGGTGTCGTATGTTTGTCTTGTGATTGGTTAAATACACAAGACATTAAAGCATAGTGGTCGGAACAGATATCAACGGATTTGGTTTCCCATATAAGGTTAGGGTAAGGAAATAGGTATTTGAGAATAATAAAAAAAGGAGTAAAAGCTAAGATTAAAGAACTTTGACTATAATTGACATTCTGAATCACGTACTTTAAGGTAAACATGTAGGGAAGGTATTATCGATTTGTATGAGAGGACTCAACTGTTTCTTTTACCAGAGCAATGTTGGATATGAACAATAGTCGGGCAATGTGACTAAGTTCTAATTGAAAAAGTGGAGTCTGAAGGTATTTTCTTTTACTCCTATAATCGGTGCAGTGATGGGGGTATAAGAACATCTGAGGGATCAATGTGATTATATCTCTAACTACATTGGTGTAGTTTGAGTTTTGCAAATTATTAACACACATCAGGACAGATTATATAAAATAGAAAGGACGTGATTCATTGTGTAAAATTAGTTATGATAAATACATACCTATTTCTAATTGGTTCGTATATCAAAGAATTGAAAATTCAAAATTTTGATATGGGGATCTAGTTAAAGGAGGTCATCCTTTTGTTTTCCAATGTCTCTTACAGATAACATCAAAGATGTTGTCTTTCTTAGTCATTGTGGGGGTGAGCTGTACTGGAACACGAGTGTAGTGTCCTTTTTAAAATCCATTTTAAGACTCAGGTTAATCTTCGCCATCAGACAGCTAGAAATTAGTCATTAGATTTTCTAAAACAAACTGAAAACAGCGCTCTCTCTGGAAAACATTGACAACTATTTAAACGATTAGACATTAACATTTGAAAGATTAATTCTGAGCGACTAGCGGAAATATAGGTTCACTTTGAGTTACCTAGATGGCGCTGAGGTGTGAAATAAAAGAAATTAATAATATGAATTAAAACAGATCATTCTAATTAGAATTTAGGAAATAAATAGATTTATTTCGTTATGTTAGTAAAATAAATTAAAGAGGGAAGGTTTACACAAATTATTTTGTAGTGAAGTAACATTATAGTTGTGTAACCTAATAAAGAAAGATCGAATTGGCTGGAAGTTGAATAAAAAAAGAAATGACGGCTATAATGCTAAGGAGAGTAGGAGACAAGTTCAAAGTATAATGAACTAGACGATTAGACATTTAAAATTGACAGGTTAATTCTCAGCGACTAGCGGAGAAATGGGTTCACTTTGAATTACCTAGATGGCGCTGTGGTGCAAGCAAAGGAAATGGTTGAAATTAAATAAAAACAGATCATTCTAATTAGAATTTAGAAATAAATAAATTTGTTTCGTTATGTTAGTAAAATAAATTAAAGAGGGAAAGTTTGCACAAATTATTTTGTAATAAAGAATTGGCTGGAAGTTGAATTAAAAAAGAAATGACGGTTATAATGCTAAGGAGAGTAGGAGACAAGTTCAAAGTATAATGAACAAACCATTAGACTTTTAAAATTGACAGGTTAATTCTCAGCGACTAGCGGAGAAATGGGTTCACTTTGAATTACCTAGATGGCGCTGTGGTGCAAGCAAAGGAAATGGTTGAAATTAAATAAAAACAGATCATTCTAATTAGAATTTAGGAAATAAATAGATTTATTTCGTTATGTTAGTAAAATAAATTAAAGAGGGAAGGTTTACACAAATTATTTTGTATTGAGGTAACATTATAGTTGTAAAACCTAATAAATAAGGATCGAATAGGCTGGAAGTTGAAAAAAAAAAAAAAGAATTATGACCGCTATGTTGCTAAAATGAGTAGGGGTCAAATTCAAAGGATAATGAACTTTGTTTGTTACATGTTATGTTAGAATAATCATTGTCATTAGAAGAGTAAATGCATTATTGCGGGAAAACTTCTGCGCATCCAAGCTTCTTAATACGCAGAGACGCTAGAGAGACGCTAATATGAGGAGAGATGAGTTCAAACGAAAGTGAGCTTTATTTGTTACTTGAAATGATGAAATAGACACTAAAGTTGAATAATTGAAATTTCTTTTGCGGGAAAAGTTTACGCACCCAAGCGATCTTATACGCATGTTTCATACAGCGGGGCCGAAAATTAGGGGTTTCTACGCATGCTCAGGGTTTTCTATATAAAGTCTGGCGAGGGTCTGAGCGGGGCTTTTTTATTCCGGTCGTCGAAGGGGTGAGTTGATATTTTGCTGAGAGGTGTCACGTATCGTCCATTTTTGCCTTGTTGGTTTTTATTTATTTGTGTTGTGCTCGTATATTATAGGTGATATTATTTTGGGTGTCGCTTCACGTTGCGTTCGAGTAACGCTACAAGTTAACGATTATCGCTACACAGGAATGTTGTAGTTGACTTTCTTTTGCTAGGATTGTGAGAATGTTTTAATAACTGGTGTTTGTGTGTTCAGGGATTGTTTTAACATGTTTATTAACCTTCTTTTGTTTTCCAGAACTCTGTAACGTCGCCACAAATGGTAGTCGGTTACGCAGAGCTCCAGGCAGTTGTAGTTTACGAAAATGAATACCTACACTCACATTTTGGTTGTGAGTTGAGACCTGAAGATTTCCACAATCAGGAAACGGACGGTTTTAACTCATTAACTGAGTGAGTTTGGAAGGTACGCGTACAAGGTTTCCTGATACCTTTATTCGGTATATCAGGCTCTGCTGAATGGTACTTTTTATGTCTCCTCTTCAGGGCCCGTAGAAGTGGATCCGAAATCAGTTTGCGATTGTTGTGTGGCCATCTAAAGTACCTTTGGCATTGATCCCCTTATTTATATATGTATATATAGACCACCGTAGGTATTTTCCCCACCTGGAAGCCAACTAAAGGCTAGAAATAGCCGGTCGAAGGGTCTTAGGACTACACACAGGAAGTTTTACTTCCGAAATCGAGGTTATGTTAGGTCTTAGTTGGTCTAGCAAAGGTTTTCTTACACCGGAATTCCTTTACACTACTCACACGTTTAACGTAACTGTAAAAGTCATTTTGGACTTTTAATTGCTCTAAAACAATAGATTAATAGGTGGTTAGGGGTTATAGGTAGTCAGTAGCTTTTCCTTTACACCGAGGGAAGCTTATAAACACGTAATGTGACTAGCTAGGTATATGTAGACAAAGTTTGTTCTACTACTGGCATAGTAAAACAAGCTCTGTCGACGTAAGAAATATAATTATTGAACCAAGAAGACTTAAATTAGCCTTCTAAAGCCAATAGGAAAATTAGGAACTAGTAATAATTAATTCATGTTACAAAAGTCCTCCTTTTAAATTAAATTCATATTAGGCAAATATTCAATCTAGGGTATCGAAACTTACTTATTGAATGTAATCTTGATAGTCTGTGGTTAGGTCTATCTATTCCTGTCAGAAACGTCAAATTCTAAGACTGTCCGTCTAATTAGAAAATAAATAAAGCTCTATAGGCTGCGGAGTATGTATGTTGTCCGATAAACCCGTGTTGGTATGATTAGGGAGTTCGTTTAACATGAAAGGTATTGTAGTGGTTATAATTAGCAGATAGGTAGAGGTCTAAGTTTAAGAAGCATTCGCGTCTAACCTTAGTGATAAACCTAGGCGGCTAACTAGGGAGACGCCCGCAAACATGTTTTATCAGTTAGTGTGTATAAAAGAGTTCACGTTAAAACTGTCCCAAACGAATAAAGTAATTAGTTAGCTATGTGTATTTACACAAGGTTGTTGTCATAGAGGTCATCTAAGCACGTAACGAAACTTATTAGTCTACGGTATTATTATTAACCTTCTAGGATAGTAAGGGTAAATTAAAGAGTTCACGTTAAAACTGTCTCAAACGAATAAAAGTAATTAGTTAGTTATGTGTATTTACACCAGGTTTTTGTCATAGAAGTCATCTAAGTAAAACGAGAGTCTATGATATTATTATTAATTTTCTAGGATAGTAAGGATAAATAAGTACGGTTACATACCTGCTAAAAGATAAGCTAGGCTTATCATATTTAGATATTATTCCGAAGAGGTTCTAGTTGTAAGAATTAAATCGTTATCATTATAAGCTATACATTATCTTTAAACATCAGGTAGAGTAAATAAATCTAGGTTAACGTAGTCCTTTTGTATAGGTAAAATTCAAAGTGATACTTACGAGTTGGTCTGTCCTTTCAATACACCTTTAACAGCTATAGATGTGCGGTACATACCTAGCTACGGCTTACTGTCTCTGTCCAAGGACAATCAGTGGTCACTGTACTTACACATATGCTTAGTTGTTGTCTGAAGGAACCCCAGTGTTGAGTATACACTATGTGGTTCAAGAACACACCACCTTTGTGAGAATATTAAGGTTATTAAAGAAGTTATTTAGTGATAAAACCAAAGGACTACTAATTTAGTTAAATTAAGTGTTGAAACAGGATATCTGAAAGCGCACTAAATCAATTATAGGGTTACTTGCTAGGGCTAATTAATTTTAGAAATAATTCAGTGTTGGCAATTTCAATGAAGTAGATGGTATATGTAAAATTTACACAATAGTGTCTCAGACTAAGCTATGAATGGTGAGGTTACACTAATTCATTATTATATTACATTTTAAACTAAACAGTTTATGTACTAGGGATATAGTACTGAAATTGAATTATAGTAATCTGAGTGATTCAATAATTCATACTACAATCCAGAGTATAAAGGTTGTAGAACCCGCCTAGTAGGGTTACATTTACATGATAATTACAGTAGGTATACTACTAAATAGTTTGGTAGTTATGACTACAAATTATAGAGAAAGACACACAAAGTTTGTCATAGGCATATTGAGTTTAATTCTATAAGTAAGAAGTAACAGGCTAAGAAATAAGAATAAAGCCTAAAATTAAGCATTGATATTATATTGTTCTAATATATTATTTTGTGTTCAAAAGTAAAATGAATAATTGAATTAAATAGTTTAATCCTTTGAGTTTGTCTCGGTCTCTCTTCTCAAAGGATCCTTTTGGAGAGACTAGTAGAATCAAGTTTACCTAATTAACTAGAATTAGTCTACTAAATTTAACACTAATAGAATAATGTGTTATACTAAATAATAAAAATATATTAGTGGGCGGGCTCTGATGTTATGGTTGAAGAGCAGCGGCACGGCGGGTGATGGGGCCGTTCCTTATCCGCTAATATATTATTGCCATTTTATAAAAGTATAACTAGTAAGATATTTGAATTAAACCTAGAGTTTGTTCATAGTTATGTAGGTTATATCTGAAGCTCCAAGTAATATTCTAAGTTGCCTATAGATATTTTGTTTCAACAGTAGAATGATTATATTTTATGTTAGGATTTCTATATTCATGCTTGCCATAACTCTGTTCCTTGGTTAATAATAGAATGTTAGGTTAATTAATCCTTTCCAATAGACTATTACAATAATTTGAACCATGTTTCAATTAGGAATTTTATTAATATAATTCTTTATTGAATAGTTAATACTTTTAGTTTTGACTTAACAATATAAATATATTAGCCTGCAAATTTAATGGTATTCTTCAATAGTAAACAGTAGAAAGGAGTAATTAGGTACTTCAAAATAGACTAGTAATGATAAACTCTCGCTCATTAAAGTTCTTTGGATTACTATTCGGTTCACAATGTAGGGTTCTTAGACATTAGACGATCATGAGGCCAACTTAAAGATAAATATTTAATTATAAAAATGTATTTTTGGGGGGGATCAGTACAATATGTTTTCCTACATCAACGGTGTCCCCTAGACAAGATAAAGGTTTTACATTTGAACAAATTATTATTGACTAAGTTTCGAGTTTAGGCCATGCATTTTTGTCTGTTAGATAATCCACGTCCCCATAATACGCTTTAAAAATTTACGACTTTTTCAAGTAATTTTTAAGTGCTGAAAAGGGTAATTTTAAAACTACGTCAGGTAATTTATATTATTTATCGTTGTATGCTCATCCGGTTCTTGGTTATAAATGCCTGCCCCTGCTCTTTTAGTTGAGGACTTCCAAGAACCGTCCGTGAAGCATGTCACTCTGGGTTCCGGTATCTCTGTCTCCCAGTTATCTCTCTCTCCTATATGGATTCTGTATTTCTTGTCGAAGATCTTCCTTTTCTTTATTAGGTCGTTGTTGATCATGAGCATGTTCATGCTTATCATTGACTCCCTTTGTATGCTTGCGTGTCTCTTGTCCATCTCGGATCCAATCCACTCTCTGCTCATTTTTATTCTATACCACTGTTCTGTGGCTCTCTTCTCCGCTTCGAGGTGTACGGGGTTCAGTCCTAGCATTATCTCCAGGGCCTGAGTGGGGGCTGTCCTCATTGTCGCGGTTGTCATTAGGCATGATAGTCTCTGGACCTTCGTCAACTCCTTGTCTATATCTTTTATTCTTGCTGTGTGCCACCACACTATGGCTCCATATAGCAGTCTTGGTAGGACCACTGCTTTGTATATCCATTGTGTAATCAGTGGTCTTAGTCCCCATCTTCTTCCTATGGCCCTCCTACATTGCCACAGCGCTATTGTTGCCTTTTTGCACTGCTCCTTAACATGTGTCTTGTATAGCAGTTTGCTGTCTAGTATTACCCCCAGGTATTTTATTTTCTTGAGTGTTTCTATCTCTTGACCTTTGATTTTAATGGGTGTCAGAGTCGGCAGCTTCCTTTTATTGGTGAAGAGTACTATTTTCGTCTTAGTCGGGTTCAGGTCTAGCCCTCTGCTTTGAAACCAGTTTAGTACCTGTTTTATCCCTCTTATCAAGACTTCTCTCATTACGCTGAGGGTTTTGCCCCTTATTAAGAGTACCCCGTCATCTGAGTACGCTTGCATATGTATACTTCTCTATTTGTTTCTCTAATAAGCGCGTCTAGTAGGAGACACCACAGGAGTGGTGACAGACAGCCCCCTTGCGGGAAGCCTCTGCTCGTCCTTATCCTTATCGTGTCTCCCCCTAGTTGCGCTTGGATCGCTCTACCTGTTAACATTGCCATTACCCACTTTCTGACTGCTGGGTCTATGTCGTCCCTCTTTAGGCATTTCTCTATTGCACCGAAGGTAGCTCTATCGAAGGCGCCCTCCACGTCGAAAAAGCATCCTAGTGCCAGCTCTTTATCTTCTATAGCTCTTTCTATTCTTGTGGTCAGATTATGAAGGGCTGTTTCTGTTGATTTTCCTTCCATGTAAGCATGCTGATGCCCGTGTAGGGGCAATCTCCCTGCTTGCATGCTTGTTCTTATTTGTACATCTATGATCTTCTCCAGTGCCTTCAGTGCAAATGATGACAGACTGATGCTTCTGAACGATTTTGCGTCTTTGTAGTTCTTCTTTCCTGGTTTCGGTAGGAATATTACCTTTACCTCATTTCAGATGGTCGGGATGTGCCCTAGTTCCAGACTCTTTTCATAGATTTCCCTTAGGCTGTTCCAGATGTGTTTCAGTCCCTTTTGTAGTAATATGGGTAATACTCCATCTGGGCCTGACGCTTTGTAAGGGGCGAAGGAATTTATGGCCCATTCCCCTAACTCATTGCTAATTCTTAAGTTTTGTGTTACCCCTGCTCCTGTTATTACACTGCTGTTCTCTTTCGCAGCCTCATGTATGCAGTATTCCCTGCAATCTGGGAAATGTGTGCTCACCATGTGCTGTAGTACTTTTTTGGGATCTGTTAGTTCGGTTGAGCCTACCATTAGGCTTCCTAATTGGCAGGATCTTTCGTTCGCCAGTATCCTTACTATTCTTGTCGCCTCCGAGTAGCGTTGTATTTCTCCCGTAAAGGTCTTCCAACCTTGTGCTCTTAGCCTCTCCCTTGTATTAGTGTATTTGTTCCTAATACTTCTATATTCGTTCCAGCCTTGGTCATTGCCCTTTTTTAGAGCTAGTCTAAGCGCCTTACGAGTTCTTTTCCTTAGTTTCTGTATCTCTTTATTCCACCATGGCTGTCCTTTATCTCCGTTGCACGTTCTCTCTGGACATGCTGTCTGATAGGCTTCCGCTATGGCCCTGTTCAGGTCCTCAGTGGCTCTGTCCAGTTCTTTGCTAGTTCTTGGGTTCCTGTGGCTCGGTGTCCACTCGCTCAATATGCTGTTGTATTTCTCCCAGTCCGTTTTCCTTGGGTTTCTTATCTTTGTTCTTTCCGTGTAGTAGTCCAGTCCGTACAGTAGTCTCCTGTGGTCCGACTTGCTGTCTTCCTGGTCTACTCTCCAGTCTTTTACATGTTTGCCTATCTCCCCTGAGGTTAACGTTATATCTAGTACTTCCTTTCTTGCCCTGGTTATAAAGGTTGGGGTTGTACCTGTATTATGTATGTCAAGGTCATTACTTACAATAAATTCTAGTAGTGCTTCCCCCTTCTTGTTGGTGTCGCTGCTCCCCCACACCTCATGGTGTAAGTTCGCATCGCAACCTACAAGAATGGGTGTTCTCTTACCTTTATATCTTCTGATTGCTGCCTCCAGTTCTCTGGTTGGCGCGTTGCTTTCACCTGGGATGTAGCAGGATGCCATCGCTACCTTAACTCGCACTCCGGTCCTGAGTCACGAGGCTGAATTCTACCACCACTAGGTCTCTGAAACATATGGTCATTAGGCATCCCATATTTCTTAAGTCTCTACTTGCGTATATACATGCCCTAGGAGGCAGCTAACCATTTCTTACAAAGTGGAGGTCGCCCCCTGGGCTACCCAGTCCTGTTACCTGGTTTTTCCACGCGTACGGCTCTTGCATCAGGACAATGTCAATTTTCTCCCTCACTATGTATTGGCACAGTTCGGACATAGCATCCTTACAGTGCTGGAGGTTTACTTGACATATTCTTATTTTTTTGTATCTGTCTGTGTTGCTGTGTAGTGTGTGTTGTTTGTCTGTGTTGTCCATTACTGGTTGTGTATTTGTTCTGTGTAGACTGCCTCCCGTCTCCCTAGTCTGCGGAGCCCCCTTCGGTTTCCATCTGTGGTGGATGGTTGCCGACCTGGGCTGCCTCAGCCTGGTTCCCGGGCTGCAGCGCTGGGTCACCACAGCTGCACCTACAGCTGCTGTTCCCCTTCCCTACCGGGGTCTCCGTCGCCTCTTTCACTCTGTGAGGAGAGGACCTCGTCAACCGCGCCCGGATGCGCGTGGCTTGGAAGAACAGCCACTGGCTGGCCTCCTCACCCCACGCATCCTCCACGCTCTTGGGCACCGAGTAGCACACCCGGATACCTGTGACGAGATCCTCCCTGCTCACCTGCATCCATTCCTGGATTTTCAGCCTTCTTCCCTATCCCAGTTTTGGGCCCTAAGGTAGAGGAGCGGATCCTCCGTCAATTCATCCGGCGAGCCTGGGATCCAGATGTTGACCCTCGTGCTGTTAAGCATTCGGGCCTTCAGTCTGTGTCCCTGTGGCTCCTCCAGGTCCTTCCCGAAAAGCCACTCCCTCGCTTCTGCCGTGGATGGTGTCACAAGGAAGAATCCTTCCGACACCAGCCCTGACATTGCGAATTGAAGCGGCTTCCCGCGAATGCCCTGCTCTTTTATGGCCTCCGTAATGAACCGGCTAACAATTCTCCTGACTTCGGTTCCTAGCGACTCCCAAACCTTAACACGCAGACTAAGTTGTCGTAGCCACCCTTAAGTTTTTCTTTGTATTAGTTATTTTAAACTTTTTATAGTAACGTAGGTATACCTATTATGTACACATAAGTTCCATTAAACTCAGTGGTGCGGACCTGGGATCAAACCTCACACAGAACCTCTGCTTGAGAGGCGCGCGTCCGACTACAAGGCTACGTACCACTGCTTCTATAGGCTACCACAGCTTTACTAATAGGTATTTAAATTCCGACTTTTCTATAACATATTGCAACAGGATACGAAATTCTGTGCTATTTTAAGTAAGGCATCTTCACAAAAAGCTGTAAAATATAGTGTAAAAGCAAAAACAAAACAAAAAAAAGTGTAAGAATGTGTTTGTATTTTATTTATTATCACTGGTTTCAAATGTTGAATTAATGGCAGAATTGTAAAATTTTGCAATTGAAAGTTTACCTAACTTAACCGGCATACCTATGTAGTATAAACCAAGTTCTCAAATTCAACCTAGCAGAAAAGTGACAAATTTATTTTTTAGCAACTATCTTGTGTAAGGTTACTGCAAAGTTTTTTTTGTAATGTTATAGTTAGAAGGTTGCTGTATTATTACGTTTGAAACTTTTAAAATATTGAGGTCGCAAAGTTATAACAATATTGGACAAGTAACTTGAAGATTCATTTGTCATGCTACTTTTCATAACATTGCATAAGTCATGTTCAAACACATTGAAATTTTGAGGTGTGGTAGCTTTCTTGAAAGTTTCTTTGGCAATGTTGAATTAATGGCAGAATTGTAAGTTGCGGGAATTTCAATTTTAAAATGTTGCAATTGAAAGCTTAAAATAACCTAACAGGAATAATGTTACAATACTAACCTTGCAGCAAATTTGCATTATAATGTTTTATTTACAAGGTTGCTGAATGATTGCGTTTGAAAGTTTCAAAATGTTAAGCATGCAAAGTTGCAACAATATTACACAAATAACTTACATGAACATTTGTAACGCTACTTTGCACCAAATATTTTTATTACAACTTTACATTTAAAAGGTTCCTGTAACATTGAATTTGAAACTTTCAAAATATGACGGACGCAAAGTAACAACAATGTTATAAAAATAAGTTGCAGTAACTTTGATATTACACGTTTAGGCAACATTTATTGTGCCACGTTTTATCTGCAATGTTGCTACAAGTTACGGCGACATTGCATATGCCTCATTCGAATACCGCGAAAATGTAAATTATTTGAAAGTTGCATTGGCAACGTTAATAATGTGAACTGCATCAACATTGTAGAAAGGTTGAGTTTGAAACTTTTAAAACATTACGAATGCAAAGTAACAACAATGTAATAAAAATAAGTTGCAGTAACTTTGATATGGCACTTTTAGGCAACATTTATTGTGCCACGTTTTATCTGCAACGTTGCTGCAAGTTACGGCGAGATTGCATATGCCTCGTTCGAATACCGCAAAAGTGTAAATTATAGTTGCGTTGGCAACGTTAATAATGTGAACTACACCAACATTGTAGAAAGGTTGAGCTTGAAACTGTCTAAACATTACGAATGCTAAGTAACAACAAAGTAATAAAAATATATTGCAGTACCTTTGATATCGCACGTTTTGGCAACATTTATTGTGCCACGTTTTATCTGCAATGTTGCTGCAAGTTACGGCGACATTGCATATGCCTCATTCGAATACCTGAACTACATCAACATTGTAGAAAAGTTGAGTTTGAAACTTTCACAACATTACGAATGCAAAGTAACAACAATGTAATAAAAATAAATTGCAGTAACTTTGATATCGCACGTTTTGGCAACATTTATTGTGCCACGTTTTATCTGCAATGTTGCTGCAAGTTACGGCGACATTTCATATGCCTCATTCGAATACTTGAACTACATCAACATTGTAGAAAAGTTGAGTTTGAAACTTTCAAAACATTACAAATGCAAAGTAACAACAATGTAATAAAAAAAAGTTGCAGTAACTTTGCTATGGCACATTTAGGCAACATTTATTGTGCCACGTTTTATCTGCAATGTTGCTGCAAGTTACGGCGACATTGCATATGCATCGTTCGAATACCGCGAAAATGTAAATTATTTGAAAGTTGTGTTGGCAACGTTAATAATGTGATCTACACCAACATTGTAGAAAGGTTGAGCTTGAAACTTTCAAAACATTACGAATGCAAAGTAACAGCAATGTAATAAAAATAAGTTGCAGTAACTTTGATTTGGCACGTTTAGGCTACATTTATTGTGCCATGTTTTATCTGCAATGTTGCTGCAAGTTACGGCGACATTGCATATGCCACATTCGAATACCGCGAAAATGTAAATTGCGGTAACTTTCTAGAAAGTTGCGTTGGCAACGTCGATAATGTGAACTACATCAACATTGTAGAAAGGTTTCTGCAAGGTTCTTGCTCAGTGGGTTGCCAGCCACGACATAACCAAAGCGTGTATTTTGTAAATATAACCCATTTGATGATACTGGTAATTGTTTTTTTAACATAGTATTTTATTACTTTACTTAATATTTCAAAGAAAATATCACAACCTAACAACATACTTATTTTTTCACTTTTATTAAAGGTTGTATCAGCTAGTGAGATGTAAGAAGGTATACACAGTGACATTCTATCACACTCAAACTGGGGAAGATCAGATCATAGTATAAATAGACAAGTAGCTCGACTCCGGCCCTTTAGGAGATTCTGATACCTATTGCCGCTCGGGCGTCAGGGTTGTCCGAACATGTTTTTCAATTTTGGTCACCTACTTGACCATACCGAATTTGATCTATGATTTATAATCATAGTAGTTTTCATAAATTACACAAACCTAAAGTAGGTAAGTATAAATATTGTTAGGTACCCAAGTACCAAATTTAAATTATTTTCCTTAAATAACTACTTTTTGTCTGTTGACCCTATAATATGTTTATAGGTATGTGATGTGATATGTAAATTCCTTTTTGACCTTGATAATGCCGCTTTCGCGCAAGGCGGCTTCCTTTGACTGCATACTTGTCTGTTATTGGTGGTTTAGGCTTTGGGTACTAGGCAACGATACATAATTACTTATGTAGTGAAAAATACATACTTAATATTACTATATAGGTACATATAAAACACCTAAGACTCAGAAACAAATTACCTTTCGCACTCATCACACGAATATTTGCCCTGACCGGGAATCGAACCCAGGACCGCTAGCTTCGTAAGCAGTACTTAGTCACTAGGTCACTTCCAACTACCTAGGCCATCCACGTCGTCACATGTTAACTGACACGTCACACTCAATAACTTAAATTACCTACTTAATACGTATTTATTTCACCTAAGTAGGTATCTATTCTATAGGTATAGGCAAGCCGGTACGAAATACCTCATTAATTGAGTAGGTATTTACATTAATCACTTGCAGCTTTTATTAAATCTGGATAGTTGTAAGTACCTACCTAAGCTAGGTTTAGGGCACAGTTTAGGTGTTTTGAAACGAAAGAAAATGTCACGCTGACAATAAAATAGATTTAACAAAAGCTGCAAGTGGGCTATAAGCTATAGGTAAGTAAATATCAAAAAATAAACAGCATTCTTCACACCACAAACTCTAAACAGGTATGTAGGTACTCACCTTTCCTACTCAAAAGGTATGTGGAAATACGGAAACGGATTTCTAACACCATGTACCATGTAGCCGCGCGATGTACCTTTGTTTGAAGACGAGCTACTTCTTTATTTATACTATGATCAGATGTTATATTTTCCACTACACAGCAAGTTACCGAGGTACTGAAATTATTAATTTCTGAATAAATTTGTAGGGATGTTTTTTCATAGGTTATATTGGCATTGTGACACACACCTACCATGCGTTGATCACTTTTTAGCAAGTTACACTGAACCATGTTAGTTAGATCAAAAAGTTAGAGAAAAGATACTAAAAGATGCTCGAACTGTTATATAGTTACCATCCTTAAAGTCTGTTCCTATTCGGACTGCCAATGAAAATAACAAGTATACCTGACTGTAATTGTCCGTTGATAGAGGATGAAATAATGATTGGAATAATTTTACCTCTAATTATTTAATTAAAAAGGTTGAGTTGTTATCATCATCGTATTATATTATGTCCAAATAATAATTTTGAATGTGCTTCCCCACCGGAGACACGAACAGAGAATTTGATATGAGTAAATTGAATTGCAATGATTTTTTTACGAATCCGTGGTAGTAATTTTCTGGGTTAACGTATCGAAATATCTCTTACGATATTTACAAGTTTGTACCTAAATTGAATTGGTATAGTTGCGTATGATAAAATGAGTTACAACCTTACCTACAACATGATTACATATAAATGTTTTGAACTGAAATTTTTAACTGTCTGTATTATTTGTCGTACGCTTTGTTCTGACAATCCGGTAACCTTGGCAACAGTTTTATGAACATCTTGATGTTTGCCAGACAATTCGTTGAGTTGGTCTACTATGCCTATGGTGAATTAGACGTCACATTATTTTAAAAGGGTTGGCACTCAGAAGAGGACGCAACATCCTACGTAATGCGCAATATATAATCCACGTGGCGCGATGGCAACGCAGCGCAAAATTCCGCGTCCCACGGACCCTGAGTAGGCATCGCGCTTTCGTAAGCGTCACACAGTGGGCTTAATATGCTACGCGTGAACTAGTGTCACATTTTACGTCATTCATGAATTATAGTAGCAGATAAAAAGTTGCTAGTTAAATAAAAATCCATATAGAATAAGAACATGCTATAGCATAGAAGCCGGACTATAAGATGAACTTTGCACCAGCTATCTTTCTCTAATTATGTAATTATAAAAAGAGAAAATGAACCAAAAAGTAGGTTGTTTTTTCTTCTTTAACTGACATTTTTACCAGTTTTTAAGACGTAAAATTTGAATGAACCTCGATATGTCTGCGAACGTGTGTACTTATGTATGTATGCAAACACAAACACTATCGCATAAAACACAAAAATTCAAACACGAATAAGAATGTACAAATGCGAACTTATCCCTTTTAAAGGATCTCTTCCAGTTAACTTTTGGGTGATAATTTATACGTAACCTACTGGACTAAGGGCCGATTTTTTCAATTGCCAAACAAAAGCACATCAGATAATTATGCCTTTGTTAGTATTTGTTTATAATTTTAGATATAAAATTTAGTTCATGCAGTTTCTATAAACATTGTTTTTGTGCTTATGCCTACTCGTTGCCACATTCTGTTTTTCTTGTTTTCCTCAATCACCCAAAGGTTAGCTGGAAGAGATCCCTTAAAGGAATAAGTTCGCCTTTGTACATTCCTATTCCGTAAATATTGTATTTGAATTTCTGTGTTTTTTACAATAAAGTGTTTACATACATACACACGTTCGCGGACATATCGAAGTCCAATAAAATTTGACGTCTTTAAACTTCGTTCAAATAACAGTTAAACAAGAAAAAACAGCCTATTTTATTTACGTTTTATTTTCTCTTACGTAATGCGCAATATATATACTTAGAAGAGAAATATAGCTGGTGCAAAGTTCATTTTATAGTCCGGTTTCTATGCTATTCTTGTTATTCAAACCGTTTAATTCGTCCCTGTCGCACTGCTAGGTGCGATAGAGACGAAAACCTCTCTTAACTACTTAATCAATCAAACCTATCAAGACATCACTACCTACTTTTTATGTCAAATTACATTTAGAAAAAATATAATATATATGTCAAGCACCAGTCAGTGTCATCGTATGTTACCGAGAGTGTTTTTTATCAAAAAATACAAGGTTAAATTGAGATTACTGCCTCAAAATAAACATGAAGACAATGATAAGTGTATAAAGAAATAAAATGACTATGCTCAACCTTCAAAGGTACGCGAATATAGAGTTATAATGGTAAATTGATTTGTTTATAAGAGTGACGGAACTAACAGGAACAGACTTTACATTGCAATCTTACCTTTATTGTTGGTAACAAAATATTATCACCACCTATTTATGAATGAGCAGACATAGTCACGTTATTTGAGGCCTCACATTGTTGAGCCTCCTCGTGGAGTAAAGTGTTATGTTTGTTTTTACATTTAGAACATCTTATATTCAAAGAGCATTTGTTTTTGTGCAAATTCAAGCAAACCTTGCATAGTTTATGTTTGTCAACAAATGTATTACGCTTATGGGCAGTAGCTAGTTTGAACTTTGGACACTGGTATAACTTATGGTCAGAACTGCAGTACTTACAATTTAGTTACTATATTTCGCAGAGACTGCGCACACCTGTCTATAGGACTGATATTTATCAATGAAACAATATTATGATGGTTTATTACCTTTTTTCGGTTATCATATCTTTCCTTTAAAATATCCAAAGCACTTTTGTAGCTTTCAGCTGTTACCGGCAAATGCTTGACCGTATTTAGGGCATCGCCCTCGAGGTTAGACAGTAAATAATAGTATTTATCACATAGTGCCTTCACATTGAGACAATTCATTGGCCTAGTTGGTAGTGAGTGACCCTGCCTAGGTACGAAGCTAGCGGTCCCGGGTTCAAATCCCGGTAATGGCAGATATTTGTGTGATGAGCGCGAATATTTGTTCCTGAGTCATGGACGTTTTCTATGTACTTATTTAAGTATATATTTATCTAAGTATAAGTAGGTATGTATATCGTTGTCTAGTACCCATAGTACCTACAAGGCTAGAGCTTAGTTTGGGACTAGTTCAAATTGGTGTGTCATTGTCCCCTGATATTTATTTACTTATTGGCCACCCAAATCACGTGACGACGCCCCCTCATTTTCAACCGTTTACCTTTCTATAGCCTAGATACCTTTCCCCAGTCCTAGTTAACTTTGTTTTTTTTTAGATTTTTGCGGCAAAAAGTTTCCGTGATGAGTACCTAATATTATTGTTTTGAGTTCACCAATGTCCTAAACTCGACGTACCTAATTCGACTCCGAAAAACGACCCTGTTTACCTGATCGCTTATAAACCCGTATTATAAATATGTATTTTAGGGACGTGTTCCCCAATCGCAGTTCGCATAGGTATATTAACAAAATATTTTTTGTGTTAAAAAATCGAACTCTTGCGTAAAACATAACAATACTCTTGAGCAGAGAAAGTACAGGCTATAAATGTTCTTTCCATTACATAATAAATCTATTGATTTAAAAAATCGGATAGGTAGGTATTTGATGGATATTTGCATGATATTTTGACATCAAAAATGAGAAGTTCTTTAACAATTAACTAAGACACTTGCCCGGTTTTGATCAAGAATTTGAATCAATTATACCTATGTAGGTATACGGTTCGCCTGCGATACCGGAGGGCTTATTGTCTAACGCATTCGCAATCACGATCATTTTCATTTTCAAAATCGAAGGCTTGACTGCATACAAAATAAAAACAATTGCTCCACTTTGAAGCCGGTTTCGATTGCGAGTGCGTTAGAGAATAAGCCCTCTGGTCTAATATAGTTACCTACCTAGATTGTCTAAGTCTCCTAGGTTACATAGAATGATCTATAGAATGCGAAAGAGACGGGAAACCATCATGTTCCTGTGCCGCAGTCGTTAAACGTAAATTTGCAATACCTATTGATTCTTATGTTATAGACGTCATAGTTTTAAGAAAGTAAATACCTAGGTACCTACCTACTCAATAATATTCCGTCATTTTGAATAGGCATAGGTTGCAACTTATTGGCATGTACTTAATTATATTTTTTCTCTTCTCCAAATATGAAAACTAGGTAGGTTGCGTACTTAAGTAAGTAGGTACCTAACAACAGGCACTAAGTTGTACCTATCTGTTGTGTTTATTTTTTTTGGCAACACCCCGCTTTTATAAGTATATGCCTACTTAATTTACTTATGAGATGATAAGTACCATGGCCACATGGCCTAGGTAGGTAAGTACTTAAGTACCTAACAACAGGCACAACTTGCACCTATCTGTTGTGTTTGATAATTTTGGCTACAACGCCGCTTTACAGGTAGGTACCTACTTTTACTTTACGGCTTTAAAATAGTACCTCAGTAAATGAGATGATAAGAATAAGACATGCGTTTATGAACGTAGCGGTATTGTGTAACGATGAGAATTTTTGAGCCTTATTTCGTAAATAGAACACGTAGTAGGTACCTATCTACATACCTACCTACCTACCGAAAAAGTGTTTATAGTGATAATGATAACAATATCCAATCATAATAGCGCTTTTAATTCTTAATTCTTAACTCAAAAATTATTTCCTTGGGTAAATAGGTATTTGTAATTTTTTGAAGCTCTTGATTTCAGTTGTTTATGTCATTTTAGAACCAAACAATATCTTTTTGAAAGAAGACTCGTACATTTCATTTAAGATTTTGAATCCTGGGTACCTATTAATTAAATCTCTATTTCAGTTTAAGATAATTTTGTTTGATATCAATTGATACAAAGCAATAATTTCTTCGTATTTTCGACTAATTTTTTATCAGTCACAGAAACGAACAGAAAATAAGTTGCTTCGCGAATCCCGAAGTCGATACCAGTTATATGTTATATCACATCATGTGGTATTATTCCGCATCCGAAGCAAGGGCGTATTTTATAAAGATACAAGTTACAATTGTATAGCCAATTATATGAAATCTGACATCAGTGTTGCCAGTTTTAAGTTAAGGCTCAAAATTCATTAAGCGGCAATAAATTTATTTAACTGTTAACAATTTAGTGGCTGACTTGGTACCTTTTAAGATGTTACTAGATGAACAATGAAATGGTTCCTAAATGGGCGAAATTTAGTTACTTTTCTGTATTAACTTTAGCGGCATCGAACCTAGCGGCGCGGCGACAGATTCTAGTTGCAAACTCGCCAACGCCAAGACGCAAGGCGTGCGGGTCATTCGTCATCCATCACACGTTCAATAATAAATCGAATGTAGGTATAATATTAGGTTACAGACCAATTTAGTTGAAACGCAATCAGAACCTCTTAATTTTAAAATCCCTTTAATGGGTTATGGTTTGGGAGTAAGTCGAATTGTTGAGTTTATTGAGTTCAAGTGAATGGCTAACCCACTCGTTTAAATCATTAGAGAATGTCAGCCAGTTTAGATTTTTAGGTTATCGTATTCTTCATTAAAAACAAAAAAAATCTTTAAAAAAATCATGTCGATACGTCAAATACTTTTCGAGATATTGAATTTTAAACTTCGTATGCGGCGCTCGAAACTCGGCGGCTAACGCTCACGGATGATGACGTCATCGTTTAACTGCGGTACGCGCCCTTAGGTATATGAACGAGTAAGTTTACAGGGCTATATCTTTTTAACCGTAATAAGTAGCCAGTTGAAATCTTCACAGAATACGTGTGAAGATAACAGGGCAAGGGAAATGGAAAAAACGCGTACCTGGTTCTCTGATGCTACGCGCTGGCAGGAGATGGTGTGGCTGCCGGTCTTACGCACTTCTCTTCCTTACACCTTCTGCGTTGATTTGGCGTAACGACGCCCGGTTGTCGCGGCGGCGTAGCTGATGTACCTTGAGCTCACTATTTCGTAAACTTGGACGAATGGCGGAATGGAGACCATACTCGACATTGACCGACTCGTACCGTTGTCTAAGCTGAACTGTCAGTAGTTGAAGGGCAGTCAGCGCTGTTAGGTTTCTACCCGCGTTTTCCATGGGAAAGGATATGACTGGGATAGGGGTAGATGACACGCGACTTGACGTTTAACAATCAGATGATGTTTATACTGAACATAACCGCCCCCCAAAGAGCTACCAAGCTCTTTAGATGATATCGCAACATGATGATTTTCCCTAAAATTATATTACCTATATTTTTATGGTTGAAGTTCCCTTGAAAAAATCGTAAATCTAATGTTCTAAAGCTTAGTTTTTTGTTTTAATTATTTTTCCTAATTTTCATAAGTCGGTAAGGGGCAAACCCAAAGGGGTGGTTGATCTGAGGCAAGTACCGGAACTCGTTTTGAGCTCTACTACGCGAACTACACCGTCTGCGCCCGGATGGAGCCTGAATACTCGCGCCTTTCGCCATTGAAGTGGTAGCAAGTTGTTCTCTTTGATAAGGACGAGATCTCCCAACTGAAGGTTTGGTACTTCCTTGCACCACTTCTTGCGCTGTTGGAGGTTATGCAAGTATTCATGCTGCCATCGGCGCCAGAAATGCTGTGAAACTTGTTGAATAAGTTGCCAACGATTGAGCTGTGAGATTGGAGTATGGTCGAAATCGTGTTCAGGCAGGCTTACTAATGGATGTCCTATAATAAAATGGCCAGGCGTCAGTGTTTCAAAGTCGTTCGGATCGTCAGACATTGGACACAGAGGCCTGGAGTTGAGTACTGCCTCGACCTTAGAGAAGATTGTTGCCAATTCTTCCAAGGTGAGTACTTGTTCCCCAATAGTACGTTTGAGTAAATTTTTGGCAGACTTCACGGAAGCCTCCCAAAGTCCACCCATATGTGGAGCATATGGTGGGTTCATGTGCCAATTGACGCTGGCCCTTGCGAGAGCGTCAGTTAAATCTTGTTGTAGAAAGGAGTCTATTTCGCTCAAGTGGCGCTTGGCTCCTTGAAAATTCTTACCACAGTCCGTGTAAACGTCAGAAACCATGCCTCGTCTTGAGACGAACCTATCGAAGGAGGCCATAAAAGAGTTTGTTGTCAAATCCGAAGTTACCTCTAAGTGTACCGCCTTAACGGACAAACACACAAAAACACAAAGATAGGCCTTTGTGACCTTGGCCTTGCGTATCTTAGAGGTCTTAATGTTGAATGGGCCGGCGAAATGGATCCCAACCTTGAGAAAGGGGCGTGCTTCGCGCACACGACTGGGCGGGAGATTGCCCATAAAGGGCTCTAATGGTTTCGCCTTCAAGCGATAACAACGATGACAGAGAAAAACCCGGTGTCGAACAACACGCCGAGCTGATAAAATCCAATACCGTTGATGGAGAATGTTGATAAGCTCATTGGGTCCTACATGAAGGTAGGCCAGATGATGAATGAATGAATGAATGAATGAATGATATTTATTTTCCAAAGTAAGTCACAGTATACATTGCATGTTATGTCAAAGTACAAGAAATTACATTTGGAATCGTCAAAATTATAATATTATCAAAAATAAAAATAAGAAGTCAGGATAACAATAATTACAATAACAATACAGAACTAAGGAGTTATCACCGTTAAGGATCGTCTTAAAAATAGCATACAAAAAATTAACATATCACAATATAAGTCAAAATCAGAAATAATATAAGCTACTATACATATTAAATATCTAATTTTAATTTAAGGTCCATAAACTCCTTTACTGAATATAATGGATTTTGTAATAAAAGGTTTTTCAGCCGGCGTCCAAATGTTTCGTCGGATGGTTCGTTTTTGAGTTTGGAGGGTAGACGTTCGTAAAATGTGGGCCCAATTACGCGCGGATTTTTCCCTGCAAGTGCCATGCGACGGGGAACTGTTCTCAAACACCCCGAGTGGCGGAGCTGCTTGCCGACTGCGTGCACGCGAGCGAACATGTTGATATTTTTTCTAACAAACATTACAATTTCGTGAATGTACAGTGAGTAGTGCGTCATGATGCGGTACGTCACGAAGAGATCCCTGCACGAGTGTTTAGGTTTTACTCCAACTAATGTACGTACAGCACGTTTCTGCATTAGCATAACTCTGTTGGCATCCGTAGAGTTTCCCCATAAAAGAGTACCATACGACATAAGGGAGTGAAAATGTGCAAAATATACTTGTTTCAGTGCGTCATCAGAGATGAGGACCTTTAGTTTTCGCAACGCAAAGACTGCACTTCTCAGTTTACCACACAGTTCATCGACATGGCACTTCCAGTTAAGGTTCGAGTCCAGAGTGAAACCAAGGAACGAAGTGAAGGTCGAGGAGTGATAATCGATGATGAGATCCGTAACATGATGTCGCTTCGGTAAGAGAAGCGGATGCCTTGCAGCGTATGGCAAGTTAGAATGCCGGCCACCCACGCGCAAGAGCTCTGACGAGTCTACAAAGGGATGCAGGCGAGCGAGTGGAAGCCTTAAGGCATGTTTATCCCAAAGAAGTTGCAGTTGATCGGCAAAAGCGTCCTCCTGAGCGAGCTTGACAACTTTATTAATGGCGTCGTACAAGTCTCGAACACTAAGCGATCCCTCAATTTTATTTTTGGGATGGCGAGCGTTATGAAAGAAGCGCAACGACCATGCGAGAACTCGTTGAAGCCTCGAGAGAGAGCTATACCGCCTGATAAAGAGCGAGCCTGGTGGCTCTACATTCGCGTCATCAGTGACCTTGAACGTTGAGTTAACTGAAGGTTTAAGTCCGGGAAGGTCATCGCACGAAGGCTGAATCGGCAATGGCCAAGAGGATGAATCTTCTTTTAACCACGGCGGGGACCACCACAGCTCATGAGCCACGAGATCTTGTGGTAACAAACCCCTACTGGCACAATCTGCTGGGTTAACTGCTGAGGGCACGTAGCGCCAGGTCACGGATGGGACAAGACCTTGAACCTGTGAGACTCTGTTCGCCTCGAAAGTCTGTAATCTGTGAGGTGGAGTACGGAGCCACGATAACACGATAGTAGAATCGCACCAAGCTATCGTGTCAGAAATAACGGCTTTTCCTTCCAAAACCTGCGCAACATGGCTGAGTAGGCGAGCTAGGAGCACGGCTACTGACAGCTCGAGCCTAGGAATGTTGAGTTTTTGTTTTATTGGTGCGACTCTAGATTTAGCCAAGAGTAAATGAACTCCTACCTCCCCGGTAGAGTCGAGCACTCGGAGATTAACGACAGCGCTGTATCCAGCCTCCGAAGCGTCACTGAAACCTAAAAGTTCGCAGCACTCAGGCTGATTACTTAGAATAAATCTAGCTATTCTAGGAATGTTTAGGAGATGAAATCCATCCAGGAAGGCATTCCATGCTTGAACGCTTTCCTTAGGAAGTGGATCATCCCATGAGAGATCGAGCGCCCACAGGCGCTGCATGATTACCTTTGCGTAGAAGGTGATTGGTGCCAGATAGCCGCACGGGTCATAAAGTCGTGCAATGTTGGAAAGAATGTCACGCTTTGTGTAACATTTCCCAAGTTTCGAAACGCGGTACACGAAGCTATCTGTGCTAGAACTCCATTCGATACCTAAAATTTTGAATATGTTGTCCCCTTCTTCGAACCGAAACGGCGTTTCGAGGTGATCAGAAGGATGAATATTCAGTAAGTCCTTACTATTGCTGGCCCACTTCCTTAGTTGGAAACCCCCCTGAGCCAGTACCTCTACTACTTGCTGCTGCAAGACTCTAGCAGTCTCTACGTCATGGCTACCACTAATGACGTCATCACCAAAAGTGTCCTCCTGTAAGACGCGTGCGGCTTCAGGATACGTGGCTTTATTAATGATAGCTAACTCATGTATAACACGCATAGCCAGATACGCTGCGCTGGATACACTATAGGTGACCGTCGTTAACTCAAATTGCTGGAGCGGCTTATCGGGTGATTCTCGCCAAAATACGGTTTGGAATTTGCAATCATCGTCGTGCATTCGAACCTGGCGGTAAATATGTTTGATGTCACAGGTGAATACGACTGCATGCGTTCTGAACCGCAAGATGATGTCCTCGATGTTCTGCTGTAGCTTGGGACCTGGCATCAGAGACACTCCTGAGCTACTGGCAGCGGAAGCGTCGAACACAGCTCGGAGTTTTGTTGTGCTACTGCTTTCTTTAATAACCCCGTGATGAGGGATATAGTACCTGGCCTTAGATAGAGCACCCGTTACTGGTCGCATGTGTCCTGTTTCGAGATAGTCGGCCATAAATGCCACGTACATCTCCCTCAACCTTGCGTCCTTGAGCAGCTTGCGCTCCAAGTTGTGAAACCTTTTAAGAGCGTTATTGTATGTGTCACCTAATGGTTTACACTCCGTTTTGAAGGGTAGCCTAACGATGTATCTCCCTGTCTCATCGCGCGTGTGCGTCTCTACGAAATGCTTTTCGCATTGGAGGATCTCCGGATCATGCACGACCTTTGTCGGAGCCTCTTCCACCTCCCAGAACTTGTTAAGTGTAGAGTCCAAATCCGTCGAACAATGTAGGGCAACAATATGATTAGAGACAGCAGACTCCATAGGAGCAATGCCCATCAAAACCCAACCGAAAATAGAAGCGTATGCAGTAGGTAAGCCTTCCCCTAGCTGCAGCCGTCTGCCATCAAAAATCCTGTCGTACAGGTCTACGCCAATTAACAAGTCAATCGGACCAGGAATGGAACATTTAGAGTCCGCTAGAGAAATATCCCTACACATCTGTAAAACCTTTGATGATACTTTAATGTTGGGAAGGTCCCCTGTGATGCGCTTGAGAACAACCGCAGTAGTCACCAAGGCAGGTTTGAAAGTGTCGACTAGAGAATTGATAGTACACTCTACACTGCCGCTGGTGTACTGCGCGTTTGAACCTCCCAACCCAAATAGAACACCAGAAGTAGAACGAGGAAGACGCAATTTCTGAGCTAAATTTTCTGTAATAATCGATACTTGTGACCCGCAGTCTAATAGGGCTCTTGCAGTATGCAGATGCCCGTTGATATCCCGAAGACCTACCAAAGCCGTACCTAACATCATAGTGGATTCATTGCGAACACCATGACTGCGAAAAGGTTTGACAGCAGAGCTAACAGTAGTGAGTGTAGCATCTGAGCATGAAGACTTAGGTGCGGGTGCTGATGTGGATGCAATAGCAGCGTCATCCATAACCTTGTGTTGATTAGCAAGTTGATTCATGTGAAGCTTAGAATGGTGACGACCATTACATACTTGACACCTGCTTTTAGACAAAGTCCCTACGTTGAATTGGTGACATGTTGTTAAACTTGTCACATGTATAAAGCACATGCTCACAGTTACAGCAAACGCAATGTTGAGAGGAGTTAACGGTGAATTGTGACCTTAGAAGTCCTACTTTGTACTGCAGTAGTTGGACCCTTCGCCCCACTGACAGTTTCCAACACCCTAAGATGAGTATCCAAGAAGTTAATTAAGTTCTCGAATGTTGGAATGCTATTGGGGGAACTGCTATGGGTCAGCTCAAATTTACCACGCAGCTCTATAGGAAGCTTTCGTAGAATAATGTGTAGCAATAGAAAGCTCCATGCCTTAACGTCAAATCCTAGCGCATGCAGAGCTTGAGAATTTTCCTTAAGAGTGTTGACAAACTTACGCAAGTTAGCCTGATTCTGTTGATTTATCAATGCTAAAATAGCCTCTAAGTGTTTGTCTGCTATAAGCCTTTTGTTTTCATACCTATCTATCAACAACCTATATGCTATAGAGTAATTGTCATTTGAAAGTTCTAAATGTTTAATTAAACTCAAAAGCTCTTTCTCTAAAACACTAAAATAGGTAATGCATTTTTTGTGTTGGTGATAATTCTATATTGTTATGAATCAGACTATCATACAAGGCTCTGAAATTTGGCCACTCGGTGTACACTCCAGAAAAGTGTGGTAATGTTATTTTAGGTAAACAGACTTGATTCGACCTTGAAAGACATGGTGCTATTAGGATAGATTTCTGTAATACTTGAACCGAGTAGTACATATCGTAAAATTTATTGAACAGTGCCTCAATACCTGAACGTGTGTTCGCATCCTCACATCTCGACATAAAAATGTTATAAGCATCTTGAAAACGATCCCGAATGTTATCAATGTCCCTATATCTTGCTTTAAATTTCGTTACTCGTACCGGATCCTTATCAGATGAACCACTAATTTCTCCCGCTAAGTTATACAACGAAGTCATGAAGTTACCTTGAACATTCATTGAAATTGTTTGACAATCACTGACTGACAGCAGTGACAACATCTATACCTCGTAAGTCGCATATTAACGTAGACGTATTTGTCCAAAATATGGGAAGTGCAGTGCAGGCATTACTCATTATGCTTCAAATACGGCGAAGTTACAGATCGACCTTAGGTCAGTTATTAAGGCTTAAAAAAAAGTCTGTAGTACTACGGATTTTTTTAATAGCAATCTACGGAATTCTACGGATTTTTGAGCCTCAACCTACAGATTTACAAAATTCCTATCTGACAACACTGTACGACCAGTCTGTTTGCGCAAGGCCGCCGCGCCGCTTCTTAATTGTTTTTGCTTTATTTCATATGTTTGTGTATTTTGTCAAGCCAGACCAGTGTCAGTTGTGTTCTTTTAAAGTTAATTATACATTCAGTGATTTAAAACCTACATTATTTTCACTACCCTGCACCTAAATAACTACAATTTTGGTCCATCGAGTTTGCCAGATGCAGTAGGTATTAGTGGAAAACGGCAGACACGCAATTCAATACGAACGAACATGACAATAAATGCAGACTCAGAAAGCGTAATAAATAAGAAGCTGGCTTTAGAACTAGCAGATTTAGAGGCGCAAGAGGAAGAACAGGACGAGCCGCCGCGCAGCCTCGCGAGCGGAGCCGCCTCGCACGTTGAGCGCTGGCAACACGCGCCGGCGCCGTCGCCCAACAGCCGGACAGACATTGACCGATTGGCAGAAGCAATCCAAAAGCTAGGCCAAGGTAGGAGAGTGCCCCGGCAGGTACATGAAATACCAGCTTATGACGGTAACGCTGCGGATTGGCTCGGTTTTAAGAAGGCGTACCGGAGTACGACCGAGATGCACAACTTCCAGCCTTTTGAGAACATGGCGCGCTTCCGGATGGCACTCGTCGGGGAAGCGAAAACCGCCGTCGAGAACCTACTACGGACGTCTTCCGATCCGGAGGAAGTACTCGAAGCGCTAGAAGACGAGTTCGGGCATCCAAATCGCCTTCTAGAATGTGCCATACGGAAAGTACGCAATTTACCTAAAGTGAGTGAAAATGGACACGAATTACGTAAGTTTACGACTACGGTGCGTAATTGTATATCTGTGTTAAAGAATGTGCGCGCCGATGGCTACATAAATAAACAATCCGCAACTAGTGAACGAACTATTAAATAAATTAACGCCTTATCAACGCGCGCAGTACGGAGAATTTGCGATGCGTTTGGACAATGATAGTGGTGTGGATTTACGAGTTTCTCCAAATCTCAATGTTTTAGTGGACTTTCTTAGTCAACTAACGCGCGCGTCGTCATATTGCGCGCCGATAAATATAAGCGCTGTCGGCGCGACGACGAGCGTTGAGCGTGAGCGAACGACGATAACCGCCGGTCGGCGCGATAAGGGCGCGGCCCCAGTGCGAGCCAGTCACCGCGTGCACACGCAAGTTGAAACGATCGCCGCCGGGCGCGTGTGCTCGAGGACAATGTGCACCTGCGGGACCTGGATTGCAGCGAGATGAGGGAGGCGAAACCCATGCTGTTGTTGGGGCGGCAGGACAACTGGAGGCAGATCGTCGGAATGAGATTCGCCAAGGTAAATCTGGTCGCCCAGTCGCTTCTCTTACTCGGTTAGGTTGGGTCGTTCACGGCCCGTTAGGTGGGGGGGGGGGTCCGCGGGCGCGATCACGACTCCGTCAACTGCATGTCCACGCCGCTTGTCGATTTACATACGTTAGTGAGGGCTCAATTTGAACTAGAGGCAATAGGTATTTCTCAGGTGTTACGTAAAAACACTAATTCCGAACGTGCTTTAGAAATACTAAATAACACTAGTCGCCGCGTGTCGGACAACGCCCAACAGTGGGAAGTGGGCTTATTGTGGGTCCGTGATTATGTAGAAATGCCCGACAATTACGAATACGCGCGTCGGCGCTTAGCCGGTATAGAACGAAAAATGGATCGCGATTCTAATTTCGCTAACGACTATACGAAACAGACAGATAGATTACTAGACGAAAATTACGCGCGTAAACTTGAAAGCGGTATCAAAGCAAGTCCAGTTTGGTATCTGCCGCACTTTGGTGTCACTAACCCAAACAAGCCCGGCAAACTGATTCGATGCCACCGCGACCTACCAGGGTGCGTCGTTGAATAGAATAGAATAGTAATCTGTTAAGCGGGCCCGATCTAATGAATTCTTTGCTAGGGGGGTTAATTAAATTTAGATCGGGTAAAATAGCCTTTACCGCCGACATCGCGGACATGTTTATGCGTGTAAAGATTCGTGAGGTCAACCAGGGGGCGCAGCTGTTTTTGTGGCGCGGTCAAGATAGAACCCATGAACCCGCGATTTATGTTATGAATGTCATGATTTTTGGTGCCGCATCCTCTCCCACTTCGGCAATCTATATCTTGAACAAAAACGCCGAACGGTTCACCAACACGCACGCCGCGGCTGTAGACGCTATTAAACACAAGCACTATGTCGACGACTACATAGATAGCGTAGATTCGGTAGACACGGCCCAACAGCTGATCGCTGATGTCACCCACATTCACCGAGCGGGAGGTTTTAATATCAGGGTGTGGGTGACGAATTCACAAGAATTAAGTGAAAAGCTACCATCTGTTGTGCCAGGTCGCGTTAAACTGGATAAATCTGACAACGAGCGCACGTTAGGTATGATCTGGTGTTCCTCAAGTGACTGTTTGAAATTTGATCTGTCGTTTAAGCGGTTACCGACCGAGTTAGTCGAGGGTCAGATCAAACCTACCAAGCGTGAATTCTTGAAATTCATCATGAGCATATTTGATCCACTGGGGTTAGTGTATCCGTATGTTATACAATCGCGAGTCCTGATGCAACGGGTCTGGCAGTCAGGCATAGGCTGGGACGAGTGCATCAAGGAACCTGAAGCTGTTACATGGTTTCAGTGGCTTGCCAAATTAAAAACACTGTCCAGCGTTGCTGTGCTGCGGTGGTATGGCCTGCAGCTGACAGCGGTAGACCTACCTGCAGCTGCGAGTTACGACCAGTCTGTTTGCGCAAGGCCGCCGCGCCGCTGCTTTTATTTTTGATTTATTTCATACGTTTGTGTATTTTGTCAAGCCAGACCAGTGTCAGTTGTGTTCTTTTAAAGTTAATTATACATTCAGTGATTTAAAACCGACATATTTTCATTACCCTGCACCTAAATAACTACACTGACTGTAACTGAGTTTAGTTGATGTTTATTAAGTATATTAAAAATTGTTATCTAAAACACAACTTAATTGTATACTAAGCTAATTTGAGACTAGGTCACTTTGACTTAATGTTCTAATATATAAAATTCTTGTGTCACAGTGTTTTTAACAAAACTCTTCCGAAGTGGCTCGACCGATTCTTATGAAATTTTGTGTGTATATTCAGTAGGTCTGAGAATAGGACGTAAAGTATATTTAATAAGGTTTATATGAAAAAAAAAGGCAATATTGAATAAATCAACTTTTTTTTAGAATTACACAGAGAAGACCGAGAATGGCTATGCACCCACAATGAACCATGGCCAGAGGTTATAGAAAAGTGGAAAGCAACTGCTGAGGCATGCCATGCTCAGGAGTATAAAAACATAGAGGATATGATTGCCCATTGTAGCATCTACAATAACCCAAGGGCAGTGGAACTGGTATGTATATAATTTAAGAAATAAAATATTTATATTATAAAAAGCTGTGTGGTCTGAATTATCAATTCAATTCTTTATTAAAATGGCTTCAGTCCAGTAGGACAATAGAGAATGTCAGCCAGTTTAGATTTTTGACTAACCATATTCTTCATTAAAAACAAAAAAATTGCTGTAAAAAAATCATTTCGATACGTCAAATAGTTTTCGAGATATTGAATTTTAAACTTCGTAAGCGGCGCTCGAAACTCGGCAGCTAGCGCTCACGGATGATGACGTCATCGTTTAACAGCGGTACGCGCCCTTATATGAACGAGTAAGTTTACAGGGCTATATCTTTTTAAGTGTAATAAATAGCCAGTTGAGATTTTCACAGAATACTTACGTGTTATTATAAAATCTATCGTTTAAAATGATAAAATGAACAAGAAACAAAACAAGAAATCTTTTTTGCTTAGCATTTTTATACGGATTGTATTTTTATAATGGCTTCTTATTTTGATGCTATTTTAAGCTTAAATTTTAGTCTAATTTTCATTGTTTACGACTAAATAGCAATCTTTAGTAAAACTTCTAAAAATATGTGACAAAACCGATTTTATCAGCAATGGTTTAGGCGGTCACAATTGTTTCAACTGGCTACTTCTTACAGTTAAAAATATATAGCCCTGTAAACTGACTATTTCATATTATAAGGGCGTGTACCGCTGTTAAACGATGACGTCACTCCAGCAAGATGGCCCCCACGCGCTTTAATATTATTGACCCAAATTTCAAACGTTTGTAGAATCAAAACTACTGGGTCTGTTTGAATGAAATAAAAAGTAGTATGTTGGTTTATTTATAAACATTACTGTTACAAAGTTTCAAGCGATTTGGCGTACCTACTGCCATTCTTCATTCTGCCAGTGTTAAGGTTGGGAGTGACATGCATATCAAAGTTGACGTTGTACGGTGATCCTCTAGCCTCCGTGACCCATATTGGATTTCTACTCGTATATAAGAAGTTATTTAGGAGTGTATAAATTTTGATCATTATTTTTTCTGAATACTTTGGCGGGCTACATACCATCAGTTTTAACTGCACAGTTTCAACTGTACAATCGAACTATTCCGTTAAAACGTATGTGTGTAGGGACTTCAAACTGTGCAGTTAAAACTGATGGTATGTAGCCCGGTTTTGTTGCAGCATTTTAAATCAGGGTTGCTAATGATACCGATATGTCTGCGCTGCGGTATATGACCTCAAAACTTGAAGCAACTATTCGTATTCGGAGGTGTCTATTCTGGTTTGTCAAACTTATCGAAATTAAGGTGAACCAGCATAAGTATGGTCTCTGATATTGAACAGTTGCTTCGTGCCAAAATAAATTGAGGATCAATTTTATAATCGTAACAACTTCAAAGGCGAGCTCGTCATACAGATTAAGAAATAGGAAGGCAAGTGTGG
Organism: Acleris cristana; assembly: GCA_948252455.1. Taxonomy (NCBI): domain Eukaryota; kingdom Metazoa; phylum Arthropoda; class Insecta; order Lepidoptera; family Tortricidae; genus Acleris; species Acleris cristana. The sequence continues at coordinate 50,501,618 of OX411771.1, forward strand.
GAGAGACATGATGTCTTTAAGGATTGGGTTTTTCGCATGAATTAATTCTGTGTTATGTTATCTTATGTCTTGGCATGATTTTTGACCTTTACTAATACCGTGGGACTTCACAACTTTTTGTCACATTTCATGGTTGTTGTTAAATATAAGATGCACCCTATACCGATACCTATATTGATGTGTAGGAACTAAATTGTTAATGATTGATGGAAATTACAACTGTCAAATTAATACACCGAAATTAGACGGTATTCTGATAATAGTTTTTTATTTTAGATTGAAGAGGATTTCAAATTTTTGTACCAGAAGAAGACAGAGTTTTTTTCTAAAACCTGGCATACATTCTTTATAAACTGACGACCCTCAAGAAAACTGGGATAAGTGCTGACGTCTACAAAGAAAACTTATTTGCGTCATTAAACTACTTGAGCTTGGAAGGTAAGGTATCCTGTGTGCAGGGTTATGTGTGTTTGTGTTTTGTTTATTCTAAAAATATGATGCGTTATTATTATTTAATTTTTTAGACGAAAAAATCCCATCGCAACGCAAATCAACAGTGCAGTTAGTCCCACCTAAAGGAAGATACAACAAAAATGATAAAATTTCCGTTCAGGAATCGATAATCGATCGATAATTGTTCAGGTAAATATCTGAAGTATATTCATATAAATATTTCATTCTGATGGGGGGTCACATTATGGATAAAGAACTCGTGGGTTATTTATCTGCATCTTTAAATACAGGGTGACTGGACTCTGGAGACGTGATAGATAATGAAATTATATATACTTTAGTTTTTCAAAATTTACGTGGATTTTTTTCATGCGGCTCGGTCGTCCTCCTCTGTACTGTACTTATATGTCAAATTTCCTTAATGTACTGTTAAAAAGAGTAGGGTAACCACGGTTTTTTGGATTTATGAATTTTTTGTTTGAAATTATTTTTGTTTGACTTTTGTTTTGTATTACTACTACTATTTAGAAATTGCTGTAAGTCGGAAAAACTTGATTCTGTCTCGCGTCTTGGGAATAAAAACTATTATCAAAATCAAGCAATACAAACTTGGCTAAACAAAGTATTCCATTTAATGTATTTTCTTTTGTTTTAGAACCCGGCAGATATAAGTGAGATTGTGACCAAACAATAAGATAATGCACTTAAAAGAAAACAGCCTGTCCAGCCATACTTGATATTGTTAGGGAGCCTTCAAAATGTTGACAACTGTACCTGGTGGTTCACGTTATAGTAAATTATTGCGCGTTTTTTTGCGATGCGACGTCGCAACGTAGTGTTGCGGCTTCGCCCTTAGGAAATAGAAAAGCGACGCAGAATTAAAAACTGTGGATCGAAAGTTATGTGCTGGTATCACAAAGTGAACTATGTTAACATGCTATTGTCTAAAGAACTCGCAATTGCAACCGGGTTCAAAGTGGAGCAATTGTTTTCATTTTGTATGCAGACAAGCCTTCGATTTTCAAAATGAAAACGATCGTGATTGTGAGTGCGTTAGACAATAAGCCCTCTGGTTAGTGTGTAATAGGACGCACTAATTGCAAAAAAAAAGCGAAGTTCGAAAAAAATGAATTTTGAAAAGCTTTGTCTCAAAAACTGTCGAGTCTACTGAGACAATTTTAGTTTCATATGGTAGCAAATTAAGTTTGGATTAAAAAACGTCCTGAAAAGATACTTTCAAAAACCAGTCTGTTACGGGTCAACTCGGCGAAATGAAAGAATAACTACAAAGTACTTAACAATTATATTTTAATAAACTAACCTACTTCCTTACAACTAACTTAGATTCACTAACTAAGACTAAGTATTGAGCGCCAGGAGGGTTTTTAGCTTCCTAGGGAACCCTACCAATCCAGAATGTCACCGGCTAGTAACAGTCTCTTTAATTGACTATGGTATTTAATCTCGCCAGATTTCGAAGGGCATGACCAGAGGCTAAAACAAGCGGAATGTCCCTTTGTAAGTCGAGTTATTAACGAATAAAAACAATTGAACTGTCTCAACGAGTCTTAATCCTATGACTTACCCCTTCGTCCAAATTTTATAGCACACACACAAAAGAAAATTACTTTAATTGCTGTAAGTAACTATGACTTATAAATTCCACATCACCTCGTCACATTTGAACATTAGGGTGGGTATTTTTAAGTGGCTCACAAATTTCGCAACACAAGTGTGACCTCTTCTAAACCCTGAGCTGGAATGGCTAAATAAAGAAACGGCAAGTATTTAAATTATTAAATCCCATAAAGAAATAGAAAAAGAAGTCCCCGTATGGGGATCGAACCCGCGACCTCAGGTTCGTAGTTGATGGTATTAAATTATACACTGAAGTATAGAAAACGTAGTTTAATAAGATAAAACTATATTAATATTACAACAAGATAAATGACGCGGCGAGAACGTTACAGAGATCGAATCAAAGAGAAAGGGAGGAGCGACCACAGACAGTCAAGTTAATGTTTTTAAATTATTAAGTTGCGTTCATATTCCAACATCCCCTCTATGAACGTAACTGCAGAAGCCCCATCTTGGTAGAGCAGAAGTCCAGCTTGAGCTGCGGCGTGCCCTTGGTGAGCGCGTCAGCGACCATCTCGCCGGTGGGGACGTAGCGCACCTCGACCTCGCCTTTAGACACCTTGTCCCTCAAGAAGTGATGTCTCACATCAATGTGCTTTGTCCTGGAACTATATCCATCATTGCCTGAAAGTTTAATAGAGCTCTGATTATCACTATATATTACCATAGCCTTCCTTTTAAGTTGTGGCCAAAATTCGTCTTGTAACTGCTTAAGCCATAAAGCTTCTTGAGTACAAGCAGATAAAGCCATATACTCTGCTTCGGTTGTCGACAACGCCACGGTTGGTTGACGTCGTGAGTTCCAACTTATAGAGCCTCCTTGGAAAGTAAAGACGTAGCCTGTGCATGATCGTCGGTCTACATCTGAGCTTGCCCAATCAGCATCGCAGTAACCAGTAGGCATAAGCTCATCACATTTCTTCTTATAAGTTAACTTTAAGTCTTCAGTGCCCTTTAGGTATCTCATAACACGTTTAAGAGCTAGCCAGTGATGAGTTTCAGGCTTGGAGTTAAATCTGCTTAATTGATTAATAGCATGACTTATGTCTGGCCTTGTGCCCTGAGAGAGATATAATAGACATCCAACTATTTCATGATATGGAATGTTAAATAAGATGTCAGCCTCGCTTCCACTAGAGCTTAATTTCACACAGGGATCAATCGGAGTCTTCACTGGTTTACAATCCGACATTCCATATTTAATCAATACCTCTTGAATGTATTTTTTCTGATCAATATGTATAAAGCCTTTTTGCCTATCCCTTGTAACAATGTAAACCTAGACAGTATTCTAACTGACCTAGATCTTTCATTTTAAATTTCTCACACAGTTTATTTTTAACATACATTTTATTTTCATTGTTACTGGAAAATATTAATAAATCATCAACGTAAGTTGCTAAAAACAAAATGTTTTTGTCATCAGTTATTTTATAATAAATGCATGGATCAAGTTTAGACTGTGACAATCCTATTTCTTGCAGAGTTCCATTCAACTTTTTGTTCCATTGCCTGCTTGCTTGTTTCAAGCCATAAAGAGACTTCTGTAACTGACAGACTTTATTTCCTGCCTCATACATAGGCGGCTGTACCATGTAAAGTTCTTCTTCTATGTCACCTTGAAGAAAAGCGGACACGGCATCCATTTGGTCAATTTCTAAGTCATATTTGGCAGCAAGTGCAAATAAATACCGTAAAGATGAATATCTGACAACAGGTGAGAACACTTCATCATAGTCTACACCTTTTCGTTGTGCACACCCTTTTACTACAAGCTTGGCTTTATATTTTGTTATACAGCCATTTTGATCAGTTTTGGTTCTGAAAACCCACTTGCTGGGTATTGCTTTTTTACCACTTGGCAAATCAGTTAATGTCCATGTGTTATTTGAAATAAGAGCTTTGTACTCCTCATCCATTGCTTCTTTCCAAAAATCTGATTGCTCACTTGATAAAGCCTCTTTTACAGTTAGTGGATCTTTTTGTTGTGCCACACACATATAACTGATCGGCATACTATTTTTATTTTCTTTGTGTCGGGGCCTCAATGTGATATTTCGGGTTAGTGTATCAACAGAGGAGTCACTCGGCTCATATGAATCACCACTGTCATATTTGGCTGTCTCAAAACTTTCATTTGAAGTGTTGACATTAGTGACATCATTATCCCTTACCTCATTATTGTCATCATTATGACATGGTTGCAGTGACTCTGAAAATCTAATTGTTGCAAGTGGTAGTTTCTCAACATTTTTTCTTTCTTCACTGTTCTGGAAGCAATTTTCTATAAAAATTACATCTCTACTCTTCGTAGTTTTCCTAGTTTTCGGGTCATATAATATATATCCCTTGGTATTATCACAGTAGCCAAGAAATAACATTTCAGTAGATTTTGCATCCCATTTTACCCGTTTCACTTTAGGTACATGGACCATTGCTTTACAGCCGAAAATTCTCATGTGATTTAAATTGGGTTTTTTACCTGTCCATTTCTCTTCAGGGGTGATGTTAGATAAGGCTCTATTTGGGGAACGGTTGATTATATAAGCTGCAGTTGCAACGGCCTCAGCCCAATACTGCTTGGTTAACTTGGCATCGATTAACATACACTTGGCACGCTCCACAAGTGTGCGGTTGAAGCGCTCTGCCAGTCCATTTTGCTCCGGTGTGTATGGCGTACTGGTTTGATGCTTAATGCCAGAGTCAGCTAGAAATTTCAAAAAGGTATTATTACAATACTCTAACCCATTATCTGTCCTTAAGACTTTTATCCTTCTGTCTAACTGATTTTCTACCTTCTTTTTAAAATTCTCAAACACTGCTTTTATATCCATTTTATTCTTAAGAAAGTACACATACACTTTTCTTGAATGATCATCAATGAATGTTATAAAGTACTTTGCCCCACCAATTGATGTGGTCTCCATGGGGCCACACAAATCAGAGTGGATTATTTCTAATAAAACAGTATCTGTAGAACTTGAGTTTGTACTAGAAAAAGGTAATCTTGTTTGTTTCCCTTTAATGCAACATATACATGTTTTATTATCTTTATGTTCATTAAATTCTACCCCTTCAGTACATATTCTTAGTTTATCTACATCAGCATAATTTAAATGACCCATTCGACGGTGCCAGATTTCAGCATCCTGTTTAGCACTGGTTGTTGCAACAAAAGCTACTTCATTGACCACATTAAGTTTGTACATATCATCAAACAGACTGGCGGTTGCCACTAACTGCTGTGTAGGGTTATAAATATCACAGCCACGGTCATAAAATATCACTTTGCAGCCATTTTGAGTTAGCTGGCTGACAGAGAGCAAGTTAGTGCTTAAATTTGGTATACACAAGACATCTCTTACCTGTATTTGGTGTTTGTCTTTACCATCATTGCCAGTAATAGTTGTGAAAAACACATTTCCCATACTTTGCACGGAGATGGATGAATCATCAGCCACCTTAATAGATTGAAGCGGAGGTGGCCGCACATCAGACAACCAATCAGATCTTCTTGTCATATGTTTAGATGCTCCTGAGTCTACATACCAGGCATTGCTGTCAACTGAATTGTTAGCTGAAAAAGTGGCAAGAAATAAATTATAATCATTTTTCTTATTATAACACTGTTTGCTGAGGTGCCCATACTTGTTACAATGAAAACAGCGTGGGCCTTTGGGTTTTTGCTGATTCTCACTAGTACTGGGGTTATTATTAGTATTATTACTTTTGTTCTTATTGAAATTCCTTTTGAACTTGTGCTTTGCGTAAAATGCAGACGTTTCCGAACCAGAAAGTTTAACTTCCTGAAGTAATTTTGTCTTTATACTATCTGCTGAAATTTTTACGCCGGAGCTTTCCAATCCCATTATCATCGGTCTATATTCTTCCGGCAAGCCCGCTAACATAAGAGTTCCCAACCACTCTTCACTGACTTGAAAACCAATGTTTCGTAACTTATGGGCGGTGGTAATTATTTTATTTACGTATTCCTCAATGTTCGAACAACTGTCAAGGGTTGAATTCACTAAATCGCGTAATAAGCCAACTCTTCTCGTTAAACCATTGTCCTGGAAAGCGTCCTGAAGCTTTGACCATACTTCTCGTGAAGTTTTTGAGTCTTGAATATGAACGTAGTTCACCGGTTCAATTAACAAAATTATCTTTGTTCTGGCTTTGACATCTTTCTTGGCATCAATTTTGGTGGCATCATCACTGCTTACGCATTCCCACAACTCTTCGTGTTCTAAGTAAGTCTGTACGGCGAACTTCCACGTATTATAGTTTTCTCTGCCCGATAGCTTTTCAATTTGAACGTTTGACAATGCCATAACGGTGCAGACTTAAGTTTCGGTATCTCTTTAAATATCTGAAAAAACAATTCCTACTGCAGGTATAGGACGGCCCATAACCTGATGGTATTAAATTATACACTGAAGTATAGAGAACGTAGTTTAATAAGATAAAACTATATTAATATTACAACAAGATAAATGACGCGGCGAGAATGTTACAGAGATCGAATCAAAGAGAAAGGGAGGAGCGACCAAAGACAGTCAAGTTAATGTTTTTAAATTATTAAGTTGCGTTCACATTCCAACAGTAGTCGTGCACCTAGACCAGTGAGCTACCGTGGCGAGTACTCGATGCGTTGAAATTAAGCTTCAGTTTATCTAGTCACGTGACGCTACGTATACCTGCGTCACATATGCCCCCTCCTTCAGGAAAAAAAACCACACGAACTTAAGCACATAAAGGGTTTTTTTTATTTTTATAATGCCTTTAGATCCTTCACGTGCCAACTACCAATGGATTTACCAACGACATTGTTTAGCTGGAAAATGTTGTCTGATAATTTACTTACAATAATTGCCTTTTCGAACTTCTGTGCTAACTTTGCCATAAACTTATTGGGAGCACTAGACAAATGTTTCGACCTTTTCCACACAGTGTCTCCTACTTGAAATGTACCTGTCCTACGTCTACTATTGTAGTACCTACTACTGTGGTCGTGTGCAGTTCGTAACCGTTTCTGTACATCACCATAAATAATATTTCGCGTATCGGTCTTCTTAATATAGTCGGTAACATCAATCTGGTAGTTATTATCTGGACCTTGAGCTAATTGATCAGGCACTGGGTCAGAGTTCGGTATTACAGTTTCTCGACCAAGAAAAAGGTAAGAGGGCGTGTATCCTGTCGTTTCATGGGTTTCTAATCGCATTTCCTATCTGTTGTAAATTTTGATCCCATGTATTGTGTCTGCCTGGCTTCGTGTAAGTAGCGATCATGGTACCTATTACGCGATTTACACGTTCAGTGGGATTGCTCTGCGGATGGTAATTCGGAGTGAACCACAGTTTGCTGTTGTATTTAACCGATATGTCTCTGAAAAGCTGTGAGTTAAATTGCCGGCCATTATCACATATAATCGCTTGAGGAGCACCGTATAACAGAAATTGCTTTTCAACTACTTCGCATATTTTGTCAGCTTTCCCCGTACGTAGTGGAAATAGTAAAACGAATTTGCTAAACCAACACGTCATAACTAACAACATGGTATTACAACTAGTGCTCTTTGGAAAGGGCCCCATTAAGTCCAAGGATATTATTTGCCATGGCCGTTGCACTTCTCTATGTTGACCCATTAATCCCAAAGGCACCTGTTGTGAAACTTTATGTCTAGCGCAACTTTCGCATTTACGCACGTATTCTTTTACGTCGTGTAGTAAATTTCTGATCCTAAAATATGTCTTCCGAACACCTAAATGACCAGCCGTTACATCATCATGGCATTCTTTAAATACCTTATCTCTCAATGCTTCCGGGATATATAATTTCCACCTATTGTTTTCGTCAGGGAACTGTTTTAAGTTTACTTTTTTGTACAACAAGCCCTCCGTAACCGTCCAGTCCGATAAGTTATTTTTTCCGAGTACTTGCTTAACCTTGGATTTGTACCATTCGTCCTTATGTTTCTCTAAGATGTCCAACTTACACATCTCTCTAATTTCGTTTTCTGTGGTGCCTCTCGAAAGTGCGTGTGGAACAATATGACTCTTGCCGGGTCTGTGAATTATGTCGTAGTGGAACTGTTGCAATTTCATAGCCCACCTTGCTAATCTTCCATGAGGGTCTTTCATCTTATGCAACCATTGCAGAGCGCTATGATCTGTTACGACTGTAAAGTTAACTCCGTCTATGTAAGGCCTAAACTTCTCTATTGCGAACACAATACTTAATCCCGTTCAGACGCTGAGTATTTCTTTTCACGATCACTAAGTTTCCTACTTAAAAATGCAATAGGCTGATCACCTTCATCAGTCTTCTGGCAAAGGACCGTTCCGATTCCGGTATTAGATGCATCACACTGTACAGTGAATGGTTTCGAGTAGTCAGGGCATGTAACAACCGGTGTTGATGTCAGTAGAGTCTTTAATTGTACAAAAGAGGACTCTGCCTCCGCGGTCCAAATGAGTTTCTTGTTTTTCTTACCTTTAGTTAGGTCGTGAAGGGGTGCTGCAACTATAGAAAAGTTTTTAACAAATCGTCTGTACCAGCTTGCTAATCCAATAAATCTTTTAAGTTCGGTATAGTTTCTTGGTCTGGGAAAGTTAATGATAGCAGTCACCTTTTCTGGATCGGTTCTTAAACCATGCTCGTCAATTATATAACCCAAATATCGTAAATTGGACCGCGCAAATTTACATTTATCTACATTAATCGTCAGACCCGCTCTTTGTAAAATACCTATTACCTTCTGTATAAGCTGAATATGTTCCTCAAACGTGGCAGAGGATATTACTATATCGTCTAAGTAAGCCCAGACTTTATCTTCATTACAACAAAATAACATATCCATCAACCTCTGCTGTGTTTGTGATGCATTTACTAGCCCAAATGGCATAACCTTGAAGTGAAAAAGACCTCTCCCGGGTACTGCAAACGCGGTTTTTTCCTTACTGCTATCAAGTAAAGGAATTTGCCAGAACGCAGAATTGAGATCGATAGTGCTTAAAAATCTGGCGTTTCTCAAATTGTCAATGATATTTGATACCCTAGGCAACGGATAAGTATCTCTTTTGGTCACTTTGTTAAGTTGTCTGCTGTCTAAACACAATCGATTGTCCCCATTTGGTTTCTTTACAATCAAGATTGGGGAACACCAAGCACTGTATGACGTTTCTACCACATCACTCTCTAACATCTTATCCAGTTCTTTTTCAATCCCTGCTTTAACTACGGGAGAAAAATTGTACTGTTTCTGATGAATAGCTTTAGAATCACCTGTATCTATTTCATGTTTTAAGATGTGTGTTCTACCTAGCCCTTCACCAATAGTACTACGCATGTCCTCAATTATACTTGCCAGTTGCTGACTTTGTTCCTCAGTTAAATCATCTCTAGATATGATCACAGGGACTTTTGTTGAAATGCTGTGCAATTCTAGCTCCTCATTTCGATAACTTTTAAATTGCAGGGATATTCCAAACATGTCGAAGAAATCCTTTCCTAAAATTAGTTGTTGATTTAACATAGGCATTAACATGACTGGAATAACTTTAAACTGCCCGTCAAACATAACTGGTATGTCGAAAATTTCAGTTATGCTATGAGACGACCCATCTGCTGTCATCACCTGGTTAGGCTTTATTTTTGCCCCCTTTATGCCTAATGTCTTTAATATGTCCGCAAAATTTACATTAATGACAGTGCGATTAGCACCCGTATCCAGAAGCCCTATGAATTGTTTGCCTATTATACTTAGTTGCACGTAACATCTAAATATTGCCTTACATTTTCTAACCAAACCTGCCACTCTTTACTGTCACGAGCAAGGGAGAAGTTTATGTGGCAGGATTGGAGCTTCCCCCTTCTACGTTTCCCGCACACGTACACTCTTTGGATGTGATCCCAAAGCGCCCACACTTAAAGCAAAACAGTCTTTGTTTTGGTGTCTTACAATCTCTAAACAGATGTCCACATTCACGACAATTCCAGCATCGCCTCATGCTGATCGGAGCTGGACTGACTTCTGCCACCTCTCTTATTGCTTTAGCTTCATTTATAGAGGACGGGACATTTACTTTATAAGCTAAATCAGGCTCTAATAGATTTTTACACTCTTTCGGATGATTAAAATTGTCGCAGTTGATTTTAGTTCTTTCTACAATCCTAAGCACATTAAGTAGGTCTGGAATTGAACTAAATTGGTCCCTACAAACTGCTTTCTGATAATACGGCTGCAATTTTTTTTGTATGATTAAAATTTTCTCGTTTTCTGTTAAACCGTTAGGCAATCTTTTAAACATATTTTGCATTATGGCTATATATATAAGGACTGATTCCTCACTACCTTGCGTTCGAGACTTAATTTCCGCTAAAAGTTCTTCCTGATAATAAGGTTTTTGGAAAGTTCATTTAAGTAAAATCACTAAGTCTTCCCAATTACTGGCGTATTCCTTATTTGCCCTATACCACACTAGCGCATCTCCTTCAAAAAAATCAATTGCGTACCTCCAGAGGTCATAGTCGGACGCATTCCTAGCTTCTTTAAGCTCAGCAACACGTTCCAAAAATGCGTTCACGCTCGAATTATTAGCTCCAGTAAATTTGAGCCCCCACTGATATATCGGTACCAATTTTCGCTTTGGACTGTCCTCTTCTACCGTCGATGTGCGCAGTAACCTAGGCTTACCTACCCTTTCATTTTCCCACTGTCCTGACATGAAACTAACACTATTGTTTACATCTACTTGCTCATATCTACCCTCGCCATTACCTTGTTTCGTATCGTCTCTGACTGTGTCTACCTTGCCCTCCAACTTCTGAATTATTCTGAGACCTAGCTCACCCAAAGTTTCCTGTAACATATGTTTATCATTCGCTGTTAAGTTTTCATCCTCTACTAAGTCGTCCTGTATTTCTAATTTCTCTAATAACACATGACACTGTTGTGTAAGCCCTTCCTTCTTTAACCCGTTATCTTCTGTATCATGCTGTAATAAATTGAGCCTATTCTGTACATGATAGAGCCTAGTTATTAATCTCTTAAAAAGAGCTTTATCAGGTTTCCCTACAATTTCTGAGATATAATTTGATAGCACCTTTATTTTTGCCGAACAGACCTCCAATTCAAAATCAACCCTCCTAGCGGCCTGGTCTGGAGCCTTAATTTCTCGCGACGACCCCTCAGACTGCTCACTGATCATAAGTTCCTTAAGTAACTTTTTCAGCACGGGTACGGTGCTATTCGCGGAAATGCCACGACACGCCAATTCGTATTCCAGCTCATCTTTTAGTAAGAGATTAGGATCCATTATGAATAGTCACAAAATTATTTAATGACAAAATTTATACAACACTCGGTTCCAAACTCTAATGATCACTTCAATCAAGATAACTTAATTACTTGTTAAAAAAAAAAACCTTACAAAAAATACATACAGTGGAACATATAACCTCCTCCTTTTTTGAAGTCGGTTAAACAATAACACAAACACCCTATTTACATCGGTAAACTTATATAATGCGCTTTTGTAAGGCAGTTATAGCGCTTAAGATAAAAAACTTAAACATTAAAAAAAAACCGTGCCTCCGCTCTGCTAACCCTTAAACAATTTTTAACGTTGGGCGCTATCTTGTTACGGGTCAACTCGGCGAAATGAAAGAATAACTACAAAGTACTTAACAATTATATTTTAATAAACTAACCTACTTCCTTACAACTAACTTAGATTCACTAACTAAGACTAAGTATTGAGCGCCAGGAGGGTTTTTAGCTTCCTAGGGAACCCTACCAATCCAGAATGTCACCGGCTAGTAACAGTCTCTTTAATTGACTATGGTATTTAATCTCGCCAGATTTCGAAGGGCATGACCAGAGGCTAAAACAAGCGGAATGTCCCTTTGTAAGTCGAGTTATTAACGAATAAAAACAATTGAACTGTCTCAACGAGTCTTAATCCTATGACTTACCCCTTCGTCTAAATTTTATAGCACACACACAAAAGAAAATTACTTTAATTGCTGTAAGTAACTATGACTTATAAATTCCACATCACCTCGTCACATTTGAACATTAGGGTGGGTATTTTTAAGTGGCTCACAAATTTCGCAACACAAGTGTGACCTCTTCTAAACCCTGAGCTGGAATGGCTAAATAAAGAAACGGCAAGTATTTAAATTATTAAATCCCATAAAGAAATAGAAAAAGAAGTCCCCGTATGGGGATCGAACCCGCGACCTCAGGTTCGTAGTCGCGCACCTAGACCAGTGAGCTACCGTGGCGAGTACTCGATGCGTTGAAATTAAGCTTCAGTTTATCTAGTCACGTGACGCTACGTATACCTGCGTCACAAGTCCTTTAGGGTTAAAATCGCCGAAATCTGAAAAAGCCCGAAGTTTTCGCGTTTTAATTTTGACAAAGTTGCGTTCGGCGCCTTAGGTCACATACTTGGATTATTCATTGGGCCAACATCATAAATAAGTCAGCAAACAATCAGAACTACCGGATTTGACGCAAACACATGTTGACTAAAGTTACTGGAGTGTTCTTATGTGGTGTTTTATTTACCAGCATACGCCACACAATCGACAAATTATATTAATGATTTATGTAGTTAATTGATAGGCCGAGGCCACAACACTGGCGGCGCGACGCCGCATCATAAAACAACTAGATGAGTAGTAGTAGACGTTAAAGTAGATTTTTGTGCGTTTTTTTGCGATGCGACCTCGCAACGCAACGCAGTGTTCATAGTCCTATGTTCTTAGAAAATAGAAAAGCGATGCAGAACTCAAAACTGTGGATCGAAAGTTTTGCTCAAAAGTCATGTTTACAGTATTATAAGAATGCGAGAGGTAGAATATGAAAATAGGTACACGGACTATCATAGAATTTTGTCCTATCGATAGAATTTCAAAAATACAATTCTTTAACATCGTTTCTTATTTTCTACCGCTCGATTTGATGTTAATTTTAAGCACTTAAAACAAAGAGGATGAATTTCGATAGTCCATTTTGTTCTACCTACGATAAAATTATCCGTTTAGTCCTACTACTTCTGGCACAAATTTTAATAAGACTAAACGGACGAAATAACCCATTTAGTCCTACTACTTTAAGAAAGTCGACGGAGCTCCGTTGTCGCGGAGCTCCTATTTCTGGATGTTTTGGCCCTTCGGGCCAGCTGAAGAACTGACATAACCTAAACCTATTTAATTCCGTTTAGCTCTACTAGTAGTAGAATTTTCTGTCCGTTTATTCCTAAATGGGACTGAATGGTATACCAAAACGTACTACACTGACAAAAATCCTTAAAATGATTGTCGTTTTATAGCATTGTTTTCGGCTGCACATTAATAAAATACTGTCATTACTTGTAATGTCACTACTTGAAATAAATTTATTAATTTTAAAATATTTGTTTTTATTTAAAAAAACTGAATGTTACTTAAGAAAATTTTTGTAACTATTTTTGATCATTGTAATTTCTTAAGTTTTTTAACATAAACTTAAGAAGTAAACAAAATAAATTAATAGTTTCAGATGATTATGTAGTAGGTAAGTCTTACGTGTAAAATTACTGTAAGTTTCAGATAGTCAGAGTAGAAAGCTGTATTGTCGTGTAAAATTACTGTAAGTTGCAGATGATCAGAGCAAAAAGCTGTATTTACGTGTAAAATTACTGTAAGTTTCAGATGATCAGAGTAGAAAGCTGTATTTACATGTAATATGACTGTAACTTTCCGATGATCAGAGTAGAAAGCTGTTTTTACGTGTAAAATTATTAAGTTTTCGATGATTAGTGTAAAAAGTTGCCCTATATGTTACTATAAGTCAAAATGTTTAGAGCAGTAGAGTTCATTAATGTGTACACTTTTGATCTCTATTCCATTGTAATAAGGTCGTGAAGTGTATACATATTAGTGAACTCAACTGAACATAAAGTAGCTACACCTGTAATATTATCTTAACGTAACTTTTTTATAATGGGATAGTTAAACTTGATCTTGGAATATTAACAACTGGGTGATTTCTTAAAAAAACGTCAGTGCGTTTGTATGGAGAGGCGAGTTTTGTTGGCTCTCCTGGTGCCTGTTAATATTTCATCTTATTATAACAAAGTTACGGTAATTTTACAGGTCCTACTTTCTGCACTAATCAACTGAAACTTGTAGTAACTTAACAGATGCAACTTTCAGCACTAAGCATCTGAAGCTTACAGTAAGTTTACATGTGAAACTTTCTGTACGAATCATCTGAAACTTACAGTAAGTTTACTGGTGCAACTTTCTGTACTGATCATCTGAAACTTACAGTAAGTTTACAGGTGCAACCTTCTGTACGAATCATCTGAAACTTACAGTAAATTTACAGGTGCAACTTTCGGCACTAATCATCTGAAACTTACAGTAAATTTACAGGTGCAACTTTCAGCACTAAACATCTGAAGCTTACAGTAAGTTTACAGGTGCAACTTTCTGTACGAATCATCTGAAACTTACAGTAAGTTTACAGGTGCAACTTTCTGTACGAATCATCTGAAACTTACAGTAAGTTTACTGGTGCAACTTTCTGTACTGATCATCTGAAACTTACAGTAAGTTTACAGGTGCAACCTTCTGTACGAATCATCTGAAACTTACAGTTAATTTACAGGTGCAACTTTCGGCACTAATCATCTGAAACTTACAGTAAATTTACAGGTGCAACTTTCAGCACTAAACATCTGAAACTTACAGTAAGTTTACAGGTGCAACTTTCTGTACGAATCATCTGAAACTTACAGTAAGTTTACAGGTGCAACTTTCGGCACTAAACATCTGAAGCTTACAGTAAGTTTACATGTGAAACTTTCTGTACTAATCATCTGCAATTTGCAACAATTATTCTTAAGTAACATTCTATATGATCCCTAAGTAACTTGAAGAAACATTCATTTGAATGTTAAATGTAATCTTCACCCTGAAAGAACTGCAACTTACCTATATACCATACCACAACTGTATCGAGAAAGTCGCCATAACATTCATTTAGAAATTTTAAGAACCTTCAGTTTGAAACTTACATTTATGTTGCCTGTGAAAGGTACTATAACCTTCAAATGAAACGTTTCTAAAATGGCTTACAAAGTGGGTACTTCCAAGCTCGCAACAACGTTCCCTCAACGTTATCTAAAGGTTGAAATTGAAACTTACCCCAACTTTATCCTGAAATGTTGGTTTTTTAGTGGCACAGTAATAGTTTATTTAAAAGTTGCCGTCACGTTCCTTTGAAAGTTACAAGGAATCTTAATTTTAAACTTACATGTATGTTATGTGTAAAAACTACTGCAACTTTCTGTTGAAACGTTTCAAAAATGGCTTACAAAGTGGGTACTTTCAAGCTCGCAACAACGTTCCCTCAACGTTATCTAAAAGTTGAAACTGAAACTTACCCCAACTTTATCCTGAAATGTTGCGTTTGTAGTGGTACAGTAATAGTTTATTTAAAAGTTGCCCTAACGTTCCTTTGAAAGTTACAAGAAATCTTAATTTTAAACTTACATGTATATTACCTGTAAAAAACACCGCAACTTTCTGTTGAAACATTTCAAAAATGGCTTACAAAACGGGTACTTTCAAGCTTGCAGCAAGCTAGCTGGTATGTTGCATAAACGTTGCAACCTTTCAAATGTAACTTGCAACCTCCCAAATGTAACGTTCATTAAGGTTTCAGCAATGTTGCCTTGCTCATAGTAGCATAACAATTAAAGTCCTTGACTGTACCTACCTAACCTATAACTTTCATGTTTAGTAATACTTAATACTTTGACAGTTTTTAATATCAAATTAATAATCAATATGATAGGTAGGTATTAAGGATGTTACGGAGGTGGGTTTACCAGAGCCGAAATCGGAGCCGGAGTTTTTAAATTTTGTTTATCGGAGTCGGAGCCCGAGCCGCAGTTTTAAAATTGTATTTATAGGAGCCGGATCCGGAGTTGGATCCGGAGGTGGTACCGGAGGCGGAGTCGGAGCCTAGCAGATAGGTAGTTTATAAGACGTTTAAATCCTAAACTCCCCACGAAATTGAAAGAATGATCATGAAGCGATTAATTTATCTATTTCCTTGGATTCGGGATGTGACTTTTGATTTTTTGTCAGTGCATCTTTAATAGTCATTAGTTTTTTAACCTCTTGAAAAGGCTTCGATGTTGAACTCGAGCCTGAGCACTGAACTTGTGTTGCATCCTTTTTTTCTGACTCTAATTTAACAATCTCTTTATATTAATTATACAGTGCAACTATTTTAGGTGGCCCTTTAAAGAAGTTGTGGTTTCCCCTTTCCTAGAATAAACTTTCTCACACAACTTACACTTTGCCGAGTTCACATCTAATTTAATAAAGTCGTTCCATAGGTAATTGCACTGGTAAATGACCTCACTTGTTCACAATAATATTTTGCACTACGGTACGAATGAACGGAAATAGCCAGCGGAACTAACCAAAATAAAGACAAAAAGCAAGCGATTGTGAAAGATAAGTAGGTAAGGAAGAATGTCAGTAGGTACGCCAAATCGCTCGTAACAGTAAAGCTTATAAATAAACCAACATACTTTTTTTCATTCAAATAGATTCAGTAGTTTTGATTCTACGAACGTGTAAAATTTTGGTCAATAATATTAAAGGGTGCAGGGTAGTGATTCTTTCAAAAGCTAAGGTGAGCGAACGCAGGAGTGAATGTCCAAGCGGCGAGTTTAAGTAGTCCCGTCAAAGCGAACGAAACACATTTCAGCGCGTGTATTCAATTTAGCAGCATGGCTTCTCGAACGTATAAGGCTACTTAAACTCGCCGCTTGGACATACACTCCTGCATTCGCTCACCTTTGCTTTTTAGAGAATCACTACCGAGGCGCCATCTTACTGGAGTGACGTCATCGCTTCACTGCGGTACGCCCCCTTATAACGATTGAGTAAGTTTACAGAGCTTTTTAACCGTAATAAGTAACCAGATAAAATTTCCACAGAATACGTGTTATTATAAACTCTATCGTTTAAAATTATAAAATTAATAATAAATCAATTAAGAGGTCCCCATACAAGAAACATGAAAATAAATGTTTTAAAAAACAAAAAACCGCCTTCAAAAAAGCAAAAAATACCTGAAGGCGGCTTTTTGTTTTGTAAAACATTTATTTTGTTTTATACTTTTTAGTGATCATAATAATTAAGCTGTTTAATGTAGTTCCACTTCTTAGTCGGTATGAAAATGTATGACATAAACTTGCCGCAAGCAACGCCGCGGAAAAGTCATAGTCATATTTAAACAATTAAATGTTCTTCGTTACAATGTCTCAACTATCTTTCGAGATATCTTATCGCCATCCTTGAAATAGGCACCGTTGAGGTGTTCCGGTAGCTATTTGTGGTCTTCATCATCAGTTCCACTTAACCAAATGATACTTTCTAAATGCAAATGCTGGGGTGTGATTCTGTCAAAAGCAGGGGTGGTCGAACGCAGAAGTGAACTCGATCACATCACCACCACTTTTGCCTGACATTTCAAGACATTGACATTTAACTTTTGCTGTCATATTAGTAAAATGACGTTTGACACCTAAGGCTTGTCGCAAATGCCCTAAACTAGCCGTTATTTATATACTTACTAAAGAGTTTTAAAATTACGTATGAAGCATTTTCCGGTACTTTAATAATAAAATGACCTTATACATAACGATTTTACCGACGGCAGTACCTAATCATGTTTTAATTTCCAACTAATTATTGCGTATTCTACACCGAACACGGTAATAGCGATACTAGCGCTCACAGTCGTAAGCGGAACTTTTTGTCCCTACTATCACGCAATTCTTAACTTTCTCAATTCGTTCACTCGTTCGACAACGAGATCACTTTTGCTTGTCATTAGTGTCAAATTGAAAAGCTCCTATTTTAGAGGTGAGTTGGTTTAGGGTGCGGTTTCCCTAAACCGAAGCAAAGGTGAAAAGAGAAATGAACCAATCAGAACCTGCGTTACGTGTCGTTTTCACTCAGCATTGTTTGAGTGCAAACGTACCCTGACTTCTCAGACGAAAGATGGCCGCCATCTAAAATAATGGCTGTTTAAATGTGAGTGAAGTGAATTTATTGATCTTGCCTATGAGGAAAGTGTGAAAGATGTGTTAGAAGTGATGGTGGTGAAATATTATTTTTGTGTATTTACGTTTGTTTACAGTTGCTATGGGAAGAAGGGACATAGTTGAGAAATATTATAGCAGGTAATTTTTTTCTTATTTGGGTAATAAACTCATTCATTATTTGACTGAGCTAACCTTATTAAAGGTTTAAAACAATATAATTTTGTCACGAGTTGGTTTAACGATTGCTTGTTGCTTTCGTACCTAGCCTTTAACTGTTTTGCGAGGCTAATCTAACAAGTTCACAAATTGATGTTTCTACTTTTTTCTTAAACGTAATTGTTACGAAAAAAACATACCTAAAGCTTACATTATTTATTTGGTATTTATTTTACTAGTCTAGGTTTGTTTGTACTATGGCTACTAGACAACATTATACGTATTTATATTAATATTATATTTATACTAGCTGTCCGCGCCCGGCGCCGCTCGGGTGTTTTTTTTTTCATACAAACCTTATGAAATCTACTTTACGTCCTATTCTCAGACCTACTGAATATACACACAAAATTTCATAAGAATTGGTCAAGCCGTTTCGGAGGAGTTTTGTTGCAAACACTGTGACACGAGAATTTTATATATAAGATAAGATAGAGAGATAGGTATGTACCAAAATGAAAATTAAATACCCATGACTCATAATGTAGGTCATACATCCAATATGTGTTCTTACCGGGGATGAAACCTGGACTGCTAGTTTCATAGGTGAAACACTATTTACAAAATAGTTAGTAAGTATCCGTGTAATCAAGAAATTCCTACACTACATTTAGCCTTGATAAACTTTAAAATAGAGCTTTAAAATTACACATCACTTCACTCGATTTCACTCAAATTTTGGCATATAACACTCATGTACCTAAATACAGTTTGTTGTTACAGGTTTCACTTGCTACTTTTAAAAACAATTATCTAAATAAAAATATTACACATGTACAGTCACCACACGGGAATGTTAAGCCACTTGCTACTCTCCTTAATTTATCCGAGTAATACATACTGAATACACGAGTATACCAGACTAAACCAAATTTGTATTACACGGCCAAAATACGAACAGTGGCAAGTGGCTCAACAATCCCGTGTTGTGACTGTACCATAGAAGTAGTAAGTATATAACATTGTTTTATAATCAGTTTTATCATTATGTTTTTTGTAACAATGCATAATTCCCCATAGTCACTAATGTTAATGCCATGTACAATTATTTCATTATAGTGTAATTAGCAGAATAAGTACAGTCGAGTTCATAAATATGTGTACACTTTAGTACCTTGTCTATTTAATGTCATGTTTAAACTGCCATATATGAAGTGTCACATCGATTAAAGTAGCAAGGTACTAAAGTGTACACATATTTATGAACTCGACTGTACACATAAGCAACCCATCATTTTTTACAAGATTGTATGTTAACTTCATATTATTGTACTTAATAAGATAAAACAAAAATAACAGTACAGAACTAGCTATGAAATAAGACCCTCATTTTAAACTGCCCTGTTGCCAAAAGTTTAGTATAATTATATAATTATTAATTATTAATATTTCATTAGACAAAATGATCCATCGAATGACCAGATATTCCATTGATAATAAATTTTAATAGCTCATAGAACAAGTGCAAGTGATATCGACATCTTCAGTAACTTGTTGCAAGTCTTTAGGACCAAATTGAGAGCTATTTAATATTTTTTAATAATTTATTACCTATCTTAATTTAATTATACAAAGGTTAGTTAGCTTAATAGCGCTGATTAAATTGTATAAATTGTAGGAGTGCTGAATACATTTGCTCCGGTATCGCACACAGAATTAAAATGTTATACAAGTGTTTTTACATCTTAATTGTGTACTTTTAACAAGTAAACAAATTTAACTCATTGTGTTAACATTATGGATATCAGGAGACAATTTCACTCAAATTGAATTATTATAATCCCAAAATTAGCTCTAGTACTAGGGAAATTAAATTCTGATACTCACTCATACTCAAGAGTAAAAAATCCACATGCGGTGGTCCCAGGACTGCTAACTTTTTAGGCAAGGGTTTTAAATTATAGATTTATGACTTTACTAAGTCTTTCAGTTTTAAGATATTCACAACTGTTGGAAAAAAGAACCTCCATGAAAACCACCTTGTCATACAACTTTCCGTTGTTTATTAAAGACAAAACTTAAAAATTAAAAACTATGTCTTCAAAATCTTACAATTATTGCAACCAATATACACACACACACACACACACATACACTCTCTGTCTCTTTTGCTTTTATTTAAGAGTCAATAATCTCAAAATCCGTGGTGTTTGCACTTTTGTGTTTCAGTCTGATAGATACCGCCTCTAGAATAATAATGAGGAATTACATCTTGGTCCTCAGGGTTGGCAATGTGTTTGCTGTATAATAATTTTAATAGGTACGTCAGTAACTGCTATTATGACATGTTGTTTTTTTATAATATGGTTTTCACATGTATTTATTTAAATATATTAGAAGATTTATTTAAATCTTAATCTATCTTACCTACCAAACCTGGTTGTCAAAATGAACAAATCTTATTTACCCAAAGTTTTTTGCCCAAAGATGTGGGCACGGGAACAGCTAGTTACCTATGAAGATGAATAATTGAAATTGTCCACCCATCATAAAATTTATTAAGTACTTACCTTACCTTAACTTGACCAAATAAAGTTGGTTAGTTTAAATTGACAAAAAACCATTAAATAATAAAAATACAAATAAAAATATAAAAATAAAATTTTATTTTTAATAAAATTAATTTAATAAAATTGGTTCAACAGTAGGAGTGCATATCACAATAAGGTTGGGATCTCCTATTAAGTATTTAAATACTTGTATCAAGAGAACCCGCTCTTCTAAATATATCAGAAAATACAAATCATAATCATGATCATTAAATAAAGTTTTAACTAGGAATAACTATGTAACGAATGTACAGTACAACCAATCCTCTGTTGAAAGCGGACCTTTTATTTTATAATGATTTAAAAATTAAGTGCTGACGCGTCCATACAAAATTTTATAGTCCCTGGTTCCCTACACGTTTCATAGTACTAGGAAACTAAACCTGTGAAACTGAAGTTTTTTTTTCAATACTTTATAAAATTAAAGCAACAAATTAAAAAAAAAATATGTATCGAACTTTGTATTGGTTGTCAAAATGAATAAGTCATATTGTTAGTTTTGGGGTAGTGTATTTTCCTATTTATTTATTGTTGTTTTTTTGTTATGAGGCTAATTATTTAACCATTTTTCTTTTTTTCAACAAGGCTTATCTGGAAGAAATGCCTTTAAGGGATAAGTTCGCCTCTGTACTTGTTTTTTTGTTATATTGCCTGTGTTTTGTATTTCTTTCATACATACATACAAGGCATATTTGCATCGATATAGATATTGTACATAGGTAAACTTATCCTATATGGGTTCTCTTAGATAAGTGTTTTTATAGTGTTAACCCAAAAATACAAATAAAGGATCATGGGCAATTTTGTATGGAAATTGGGTGTGGCACCAACAGAATTGGAACCTATACAGGGTGTCCCAAAAGTACCACGCCACAGTGACACCGGAGGTAGGTCAGCTCAAGAGGAACCTAACCAGCCTAACATGACCTCAGTAAAATATGACTTTATTTTTTTCAAATTGCTAGACCAATTTAATTTTAATTTGCAATTGGTCTAGCAATTTGAAAAAAAAAAGTCATATTTTACTGAGGTCATGTTAGGCTGGTTAGGTTCCTCTTGAGCTGACCTACCTCCGGTGTCACTGTGGCGTGGTACTTTTGGGACACCCTGTATATTTTAAATGTAATTAGTTAAAACATCATTTCTTACTATGGCCGCAAATACCTAGCTTACCGAAGAACGAAAATATGTGCACTTGAAAACAAGATATATACTCCATAGAAACTTTGGCTAATATGTAATAAACTAAAGTATTTTCTTAAAATCGGAGAGTTGATTTGTCGTACAGATAAATACACAATTAATAAAATACATTGCATAACAATCGAACCTCGTGTAACTTTTTTCTGTTAAGTTGCTTATTCGAAGGTTTTGTTGATGATATAGTTTTATAATCTCCCATTGTAAAACATTCCGACATAGCCATTTATTGAGACACTTTGTAATCTTGCGAGTAACGTGTTGTTACGATTATTTATAAATGACTTTTTCTAGATGAGTTCTGCGGAAAACCAAAATCGCATATTGTTTTAAATATTTTTCTACATCAAATACCCTAAACCCGGTTCTAAAAAATATCCGTCACAATATTATATTAGCCAAAGATTCTATATGGACTATATAATATACATAATCTTGTTTTCAAGTGCCCTTTTGTTGTCCGGTGAGCTAGGTAATCGCGACCATACTAAGAAATGATGTTTTAACTAATTCCTTTTTAATGATATAGGTTTTAACTCTGTTGGTGCCACACCCATTTTGCCCATGATCATTTATAGGATAACTTATGTAGAAAATGCAAGGTACACATAAAAAACTGAACTTACTAACCTGTCACAGCAGAGATCTTCGTCAGATAGTCTGTTTCAGTTTTTTTTTATTGTCTTCTATGGCTAACAGTTGCTTAACTAAATTATCTATTGAACATTTTATTACTTCATTATCCAAGGTGGCTGAAAAAATATACATTTTACTATTGATAATGCAGAACAACCGTTACAGTTTCAGGTCCAACTGGGAACAATCTAATAAAGTGACTATCACTGTTATGTGCCCCAGTAAGATCCAACCAAATATACAACGGCTAAATCTAAATCAGAAATCGTTAACACTTGATCACCTTAGATTCAATCTTTATGTGATTATATTTATTAATCATTGTAAACAACATACTCCTGAGACAACTTTTTATAGGTTTCACCATTATAAAATCAAAATATCTAACAAAATTTGGTTAGGTTAGAAGACCGAACTTGTGACAATCCGTTTGACAGATAATAGTCTTGCCATGCCATTCTAAGAAATCAGGGGCGTTATTCACTTAAAACTGGCGGTCACTCGAATGAACGAGCCAAAGCGCAGCGGCGAGTTTAAGTTGTCCCGTCCGAGCATTGCATTGTTAATTAGGCAGCGGTATAAGTTCGAGAAGCCATGCTGCCAAATTGTATACACGCGCTAAAATGTGTTTTGTTCGCTCTGACGGGACTACTTAAACTCGCCGCTTGGACATTCACTCGTTCGTCCGTCAGTCCATCCGTTGTTGTTGAGAGAATCACACCCCAGCTAAACGGTCTTGGTCACCACTCGCTTGACAGACTCTAATGCCTTCATCCCCAGACTAGGGTAAGCAGAGCTACAGAATTACCAACAACTCTAAAAATGTGTTGATAATTCTGTAACCACATTTTGCACAATTAGGCTAAGATGTTTACCAGTGTGTAAGTGACATTCATAACATGGTAGGTATGAGTAGGTCAAACACAGTGTGAGATAATTTAGAAGCAGTAAGCTTGAATTCTTCTTGAAAAAGAAAGGACCCGAAATACTTACGAAAAAAGTTAGTCTCTTTAATCATTGATAATAAGATTCAATTATATTCAATTCTTTATTAAATGGCTTCTGTCCAGTGGGACAATTCTGCCAGTGTCAAGGTTGGGAGTCGGATTCTATTTTATTTTTTTGTTTTTGGCAACCTGTCACTTTAGGTTAGCAACCATTATTGCCAATGACACCGGACAGCAGCATAGTGTGTAGCGTGTTTGACCAGTTTTTATTTTTCATCAGCTGTTGGTCCTAAATTGAGATTGCAGTTACGAATTATGTTTGTTGTACACCTGGAAATCCTGGAATAGACACACACAAAACATTCCATCAAATCTACCAAGAAATGTCACTGTCTCAATAACATCTGTCAATGTCAGTATGACGGTCCAAATGCCACCAACCCTTTCTTAATAATAAAAAATATAAGGCTACGCGCGCACAAGCGACTTTGCCGCCGGCGACAGTACATTATGTCTCTTGCACGCTCGGAGTGAGAAAAAGAGGGTGTATGTATAAAAGTCGCTCGTGCGCGCATAGCGTAATTATCATACTGCAAGTTAAAAACTTAACGAAAGTTTTGTAGTGGTGTAGAGAATTAAGGGAAGTTACGTCCAAATTCAAATATAGTCTCCATTTTCTGTACACAGACTAATTGGATCCTCCTCCAGTTAGGATGCAACAGTCAGAATAATGCAATACGCCTTAAAAATGGTCAACGCCCCGTCACTTTCTTGCGAATTAGTGACGCGTCGAGAGCAAAAGAGATAGCAATAGACGAAGTTCGAATTACGGATTTCAAAGTAGAGCCTCTGAGGCTGTACTTTGAAAATCGAAGTTCGAAGTTACGTTAGCTCCATCTCTTTCTCTCAATATAGTCTCGAAAGACGAGTGACAGGGATGGAGCTAACGTAACTTCGAACTTCAATTTTCAAAGTAGGGCCTCTGAGGCTCTACTTTGAAATCCGTAATTCGAACTTCGTCTAATGCTATGTCTTTTGCTCTCGACGCGTCACTAATTCGCAAGAAAGTGACGGGGCGTTGACCATTTTTAAGGCGTATTGCTTTATTCTGACTGTTGCATCCTAACTGGAGGAGGATCCAATTAGGATCCTTTTTACTTAAGTATTAGGAATGTATGAATAGAAATGTTTACTTCGATACATAACAAACATCTAACATTCAAAGAAGTATTTATGTAATTGTATAGTGTCTGTGTACAGAAAATGGAGACTATATTTGAATTTGGACGTAACTTCCCTTAATTGGGTAAGTAAAGTTTTTTGAAGGGGTGTATATTATATTTTTTTCTGATATTGTTTGGTCCATAAACCAATAATCTACAGTTATTTTATTTTTAATCATTATAGTTCTTCTAAAACATTTTTTGTTAAGTCCTTTATGACAGTTCTCTGAGCATTACGGAACTATACGCGTTACCTTAGCCTAAATGATAATTTTAAAAAAAGACGTATTATGACAGTACATCTTTGTCTGTTGTCAAAATTGTCAAACTAATAATGGTTTGGCTTTCGTTTGTTTACCTCCGTTTTATTTACCAATTGTTTCCTTGAATTTTACTACGACTTCTGCTCAGACCCTTGAATTTGGATATTATCGCATTTCTCGACGATCACCGCAACGCTTTTTTGGACTTGGATTGGATCTACTCTTGACGACGACTCCCGCGCGTATTTTGACTGACGATTCTTACTATCCCTGACGACCCCTGCTCTGCCTTTGGATTACACTTTTTTTGCCCTGACACCAGGCGATATAATGAGTGCGTCAAACGAGTTCGTGCAAGCTGATTCCAGAAATTTACCTAATATGAACATGACAGTGGTTTACACAACGACACCGTATTTTAAAGCAGCGGTGTGGAGGGCATGCGATAAAAATGGTACGGATACGATGCGTCACTGCGATTCCGTAATTTCCGTACCGTAGCCGTATATTTAAATGTTTGTCACAGGACAGTGCAACCGATTTTCTTATTAGAGATTTCGCTCCAGCCAGCCTTTTGTTATATGCAGCGGCGCGCGGAACCGGTCCGCTAACCGCCATGCGCCCGCGCCGTGGCTCGCGCCGCTCAGACAGTCGCTTATAACTTACGACGCGGAGCGCACGCACCTCTCCCGCTAAAACTCGCTTGCGCGATATCTCGTACCTACCTATAGTTGTGACCGCTTAAAAACTGTTCCTTCTCATCTCTCGCTTTGCTTTCACTCTCACTCCTTCTGAACTTATTACTTGTGTAACTGTGCTACTCGTTTCTTCTGTGATATTGACAATATATGTAGTGAACTGGACAATCGAAGTGTTTGCTTTTACCTGCTTTCGCTAACCCGCACGCTACGGAACCATCACAAGGCAAGCTTGCACTTATATTACTAAATTGGTGACCCCGACGAACACAGAATAATGACTGAAGGCAAAGATGCGCCCGGAACAAATAAAAATGGCAGCGGCCGCCCCACTGGTGAAACATTAGATGTATACCGAGTGGGCATCAGAGTGCCTGCCTTTTGGCCTGAAAAACCAGCGATTTGGTTCGCACAGATAGAAAGCCAATTTGCGATCTCTAATATTACGGCGGACGCAACCAAATTTTATTATGTGGTCGCGCAAGTCGATTCGCAGTACGCAGCGGAAGTGGAAGACGTTATTACTGACCCACCCGCCACCGATAAGTACGCTAAGTTGAAAACCGAATTAATTAAAAGATTATCGGCAACACGACAACAAAGAGTGAGGCAGCTTCTGGATCGTGAAGAACGTTCCCAAGGAGTTCTTGCTGGATATCTGGATCAACCGCTTGCCGACGAGCATACAATCTATCATCGCATCCCAGACAACGGAATCAGTGGAGGTGTTAATCGACTTAGCCGACCGTGTCTACGATGTCGTACCTAAGCATCAGGTAGCCTCAACATCTGCACCAGACTCGCCGATTAATGATTTAATTCGTCAAGTAAGTGAGCTAACTAAAGAAATGAAAACTCTAAAAAGCCAGCTTAGCAACAGGCAGTCCCGGTCAAAAACACGGTCTCACAGCAAATCTCGAATCCGTTCCAGTGCAAGATCCGAATCGAACTACAGAAAATATCCTACGTGCTGGTATCACGCCAAATTCAGTGAGAGAGCTACCCGATGCGTAAAGCCATGTGACTTTGTAGCGGGAAACGACAGGGGCAGTCGATAATGGCGACCGCCGATTGCCCTAGCGCCGGTCGCTTATTTGTCACGGACCGTGTAACGAAGATGCAGTTTCTCGTCGATACAGGGAGCGATCTCTGCGTTTTCCCAAGGTCAGAATTAAAATATCGTAGACATAAAACAAGTTACCAGCTATGTGCAGCGAACGGCTCCACGATCTTTACTTACGGCTACATTCACTTGAACCTAAACCTAGGCTTGCGCCGCGACTTTGCTTGGCGATTTGTTGTAGCGGATGTTACAAAGGCGATAATCGGTGTGGATTTTCTGTCATATTATAACCTAATCGTTGACTGCAGAAATCAACAACTGCTTGATAATACGACTAGCCTTTGTACCGCGGCTTTGCCTGCTCGCCCCTCGGAAAATATTTCGTCGGTAAAAGTAGCATCCGGCGAAACTGTGTATCACCGCATACTAATGGAATACCCTGACGTTACTCGCCCATCCGGTGTTCATCGTGCTCCTCGACATAACGTCCTCCATCATATTCGGACTACGCCAGGGCCACCTGTGTCTTGCTCACCTCGACGCCTGGCCCCTGACAAACTGAAAATAGCCAAGGATGAATTTGCAGCCATGATTCAAAGTGGTACCTCGAGACCTTCAGAATCGCCCTGGTCGTCGCCACTTCATCTTGCACCTAAAAAAGATAACGGCTGGCGTCCTTGCGGCGACTACCGGATGCTGAACTCCAGGACGGTTCCCGATAAGTATCCCATTCGCCATATTAATGACTTTGCTCACAATATTTCTGGTTGCCAGGTATTCTCCACAATCGACCTAGAGAAGGCCTATAATCAGATCCCGGTGAACCCAGAAGACATTCCGAAGACCGCAATAACCACACCGTTCGGACTCTACGAGTTTCCGTTTATGACCTTCGGACTTCGTAACGCAGGTCAGACCTTCCAGCGGTTCGTGGACGAAATGGTAAGAGGCCTAGATTTTTGTTTCGCCTATTTGGATGATTTCCTCATCTTTTCAAAAGACGAAGACACTCACAAAGAGCACTTGCGAGAAGTATTTACCAGGTTAACAAATTATGGCATGGTGGTAAACACATCCAAATGCGTCTTCGGTGTTTCGGAGGTATCTTTTCTTGGGTACCATATTTCAGCGGAGGGTACGAAGCCACTGCCAGCCAAGGTGGACGCTATTAAGAACTTCCCAGCTCCAAAAACCGTACGGGAGTTACGCAGATTCCTGGGGATGGTAAACTTTTACAGGAGGTTCATTCCAGACGCCGCCCAGTTCCAAGCTCCTCTAAACGCTCTCTTAACCGGCTCAGTAAAGGGATCTCACCCGGTGAACTTCTCCACTGCGGAACTAGATGCTTTCTCACGCTGTAAGGAAAGTTTATGCCAGGCTGCAATGTTAGCACATCCCCATAGCCAGGCTAGGCTCGCTATAGTGACTGATGCATCCGATACGGCCATGGGCGCAGCGCTACAACAGTGCATTGATGGAGAATGGCAACCACTCGCATTTTTCTCGCGCAAGTTGACTCCTGCACAGAGTAAGTACTCTCCTTACGATCGAGAGCTCTTGGCCATTTACGAAGCGATTAAATACTTCCGGCACATGGTCGAAGCGCGTGAATTCACGATCTACACGGATCATAAGCCGATATGTTTCGCTTTTCACTCCCTTAAGGACAACTGCTCGCCGAGGCAGTTCAGACACTTGGACTACATATCTCAATTTACGACTGATATCCGGCATATTTCAGGGAAGAACAACGTTGTAGCTGACGCCTTGTCCAGAATAGACGAGATCACTCAACCTGTGGCCTTGAACAAGCTAGCTTCAGCCCAACTCACCGACCAAGAATTAGAGCAACTGTTGCTTAGCGACACGTCAATAAGCCTCAAAAAAATAAAACTGCCGGGCACTCATGCTGAACTATACTGCGACGAAAGCACCGACACACCGAGGCCGTACGTCGTAAAAGAGCTGCGCCGACAGGTATTTGAAAGCCTCCATTCCCTTAGCCACCCCGGTATCAATGCTTCAGTCAAGTTGCTGACACACCGTTACGTATGGCCAGGAATTAAAAAGGATTGCCGTGAGTGGGCGCAGGCGTGTGTGCCGTGCCAGCGCAGTAAGATTACCCGTCACGTCTCGGCACCCCTGGGGACTTACAAACTTCCGAGAGCAAGGTTTATGGATGTCCACATTGATTTGATCGGTCCTATGCCTATGTCTCAGGAATATAAGTATTGTCTTACAGCCATCGACCGATATACACGATGGCCTGAGGCGATTCCCTTGCAAGACATCACAGCAGAGTCAGTGGCAAAGGCTTTACTTCATTGCTGGATAGCACGATTTGGCTGCCCCAGCGACATTGTGACTGATCGTGGCAGACAATTTGAGAGCACATTATTTAAGCATTTATCTCAATTAGTCGGATTCCAGCATCGCCGTACAACCGCCTACCACCCAGCGTGTAACGGCCTCGTGGAGCGATTCCATAGGCAACTCAAAGCGGCCATCACTTGTCACACAAACAACAACTGGTTTGAATCGCTGCCCTTAGTTTTACTCGGAATACGTAGCGCCTATAAAGAGGATCTTCATGCCTCGACGGCCGAGCTGGTATACGGCGAACCGTTGAGACTACCCGGAGAATTTATAGCTGCTGGACCAGAAAAGTATGATGCTGAGGACATGGGAGATTACATAGCACGCATTCGCAAGTTTGCACATAATCTGTCACCCATAGCAACATCACGTCATTCCAACAGGAGATCTGTGTTTGTGTTTAAAGACCTCAAGATAACCAGCCACGTATTCCTCAGAGACGATACTTGTCATCCGCCACTACAACCAGCCTATACAGGACCATACGAAGTTTTAAAAAGAGGAGACAAAGTCTTTAAACTTAAAATAAAAGGACACAGTATCTATAGACAAGTGCCAACTTCAGAGACAAAGGACACGACGAAAAAGACTCGTTCAGGACGTGAAGTTCGGTTACCTAATTATTATCGCCCTTGACGGTCTCTGGAGGGGGACGATGTGGCGTAAATCTCGCCATTTCATTATTATTTTAATCTTTGTTTTAATTTTAATTAATTTAACTGTTACTTTTTAAATGTTTAGTCGGTCTCATTATAATAGTCTAATAAAACTGGTATTATTGCTATTACTTATAACATCGTTAAATTTTGCATAATCATTCGGTTGCACTCGTAATTATTTTATTATGTATCTAAATATTTTTATGTTAACAAATAACATGCTTAAAGTAAATATTTAAATGTTTGTCACAGGACAGTGCAACCGTTTTTTTTATTAGAGATTTCGCTCCAGCCAGCCTTTTGTTATATGCAGCGGCGCGCGGAACCGGTCCGCTAACCGCCATGCGCCCGCGCCGTGGCTCGCGCCGCTCAGACAGTCGCTTGTAACTTACGACGCGGAGCGCACGCACCTCTCCCGCTAAAACTCGCTTGCGCGATATCTCGTACCTACCTATAGTTGTGACCGCTTAAAAACTGTTCCTTCTCATCTCTCGCTTTGCTTTCACTCTCACTCCTTCTGAACGTATTACTTGTGTAACTGTGCTACTCGTTTCTTCTGTGATATTGACAATATATGTAGTGAACTGGACAATCGAAGTGTTTGCTTTTACCTGCTTTCGCTAACCCGCACGCTACGGAACCATCACAAGGCAAGCTTGCACTTATATTACTAAACCATGCTTAGCTCGCTACAAAATGTTAGCTTCAATCCCCTCTTACAGCGTATCTCGGATGGGATTTGTTCGTGGAGTCCCTGTAGAATGGTCTATGGAGGAATTTGTGAATGCTACCGATCTTCGCGAAGGATATGGCAAAATCTTAAAATCAGACGGCCCCTCTTGGGTTCCAACTCAGTCAGTTGTCCTGACAATAGAAGGACAGAATTTACCCCAAAGACTATATGCCTTTTATACTTCATTGATTGTGGAAGTATATCAGCTTCCAACAATTTAGTGTAGAAAATGTGTTAGATTTGGTCATGTGCAAAACCAATGCCGCTCTGAAGCTCGCTGTTACCGGTGTGCACAGAAACACCCGGGTGACCAATGCAAAGTGTCACAAGAAAATGCTACCTGCCTGTCATGTTCTGGCAGGCACTTTGCCACTGACAACAATAGGCTAGTTGCCTCTGTTTTAAAGTAGGTCTCAAGTTATTAATTATTGTCCGATTAGATGAAAAAAAAAAACCCACATTTTTTAGGACCTACAAAACCGCAAAACTTTATTTTAAAAGTTTAGTTTTCGTTAACGGGCGAAAACGCTTACAGCCATATTAGTCTATAGATTATCTGTGCTGTGACGTCATACGGGCCGAAAACAAACATTTGTTTGACAGTTGACGAGAGCATTTGACATATAGATAAACATAAATGACAATGTCATGTCACAGCACAGAATACTTGCAGAATATACCATTGCGAATTTCACTCGTATAAGAACCGACATGAAGTTTGCTTAAGGTCCTATGACGTCACAACATGCCCGACAGCGTTTTCAGAGTTCAAAATAAAAAATAAAAATGAACAATTTTTAAATAAAAAATATGTAGCCATCTTACACTTTTAATATCTGAAATCGATAAATATTGGTTTCTTAAGTCTAATACTAAAGAAAATATTAATTTATTAAGCCAAATTTAATATGAGGCAAGTAGCCTATTGTCCAGAATTTTCGCGTCAAAAATCTATTAAAAGGGTAATGTCAGAACAAAGCATTTCTTATGCAGAAGCTGCAGCTCGCTTCCCTCAGGTGCGTAGATCTTATGCAGACATTGCAAAAGTTATGTTTGCTCCAGTATCTGAGCCCCTAAGGCGTCTGTCAACATCACAGTCAGTTTCCTCTGTCTCCTCCTCCCCCCATAAGTCTACCTCTTACCGCAAGACTATAGAACGATCCCCGCGCCATAGATCACCCCTCCCTGAGGGCTATGATAGGTATGCTCATCAAAATATTGTTGCATCGCCTTCATCTCAACTCCCAAATGGGCATGGTTATCCCAGCCCTCCGCAAAGGATAGGAAGAGTCACCCCTAATGAAGACCTTTTAGAGCTATTATTCAAACTCCTTACCAACATTGTCTCCAAATGGAGCGATGTACTACCGTACGATGTTGCCCCTCTTATGATAACTCTCGCCGAAAAACTGTCCAATGGCTTCAATGGCCCCCATGCTGACACACATCCTTCAGTGGAACAGCAGGAGTGTTGTTCCTAAAAAAACGGACCTTATTGAACTTATTAATAATAACAAAGTAACAGTTGCGGCCATTTCGGAGACATGGTTGAAGCCTGAAACCGGTTTAGGATTTCAGGCTTTTCATGCCTCCGGGATGACCGTGACGATGGTCGTGCTGGTTCTGCACTCTTCATTAAAAGAAACCTTCCCTTTTCCTTAATTCCCCTCCCCCCCCATTCCCAAGATATAAATGCTGTAGCGGCCCAAGTAATGGGCATTAATTTTATTTCATTATACATCCCCCATCCTAACCTGAACCTTATTCCTGACCTTTCTTCAATACTATTTTCCGTTCCCCCTCCCCTGGTAATCCTGGGAGATTTTAACTGCCACCATACCTCCTGGGGCTCTTTCTATACTGATTCCTTTTCTCGATTCCTACTAGATTTATTTGACGACATTAATGTCTGTATCATCAACGACGGATCCCCCACTCACAGAGTTTACCCAGGCCAGAATACTCAATCGGTGCTTGACCTGACAACTTGCTCCCCTAATCTCGCATCCCTACTATCTTGGACGGTCTTAAACCAATCGTGCGGGAGCGATCACTTCCCAATAATCATCACTAATCCTAGTACGGTTCTCCCCTCTCCTGCCCCCGAACCACTCTTAAAATACAAAATTCAAGCTGCTGACTGGCCAAGTTACAGTTTATTCACCGATCGAAAGATAGAAGAATTAGATCCAATTACCTGTAATAATTACCTTCAACAGTACACTTTTTTTGTTAAAATTCTGTTAGAATCTGCGGATAAGTATATCCCCTTGAAAAAGTCCCCAAACCCAAAAATTTCCTCTTCCCCCTGGTGGGACGCTGATTGCACAGCGGCCATCAAAGAGAGAAATGCGGCCGAAAAGTTATTTAACGATACTGGGAGTAGTGATGATTTTATTAAATTCCAAAAAGCTTCAGCTTGTATAAAACGATTCTTGGCACAAAAGAAGAAGAAAGGATGGAAAAGTTTCTGAGAAGGTTTAGCCCCCAGGACACCTTCCACTACGGTTTGGAAGAACATTAAAAGATATAGAGGTTCATTTAAACCTGACCATATTATCCTCGGGTAACTCATCATCCTGGGTGGAAGACTTTGCCGACAAGCTGGCCCCTCCTTATGTCCCAGAGAAGTTACAGCTCTCTGTCACCCCTCCGACTCCTTCTAACGATCCCTTTGATCAACCATTTTCATTGTCGGAGCTTAACATTGTGCTTGGCGGCATCCGTAACAGTTCACCTGGTGAAGACGGGGTGCCTTACATTTTCCTCGGTAAACTCGGCACTTTCGGACGCAAATACCTTCTCAACTTGCTTAATAACTGTTTTTCTTCTGGTGAGATCCCTGATTCTTGGAAAAGTCAGGTAATAGTCCCTATTCCTAAAGCAAACAAAAATGCCTCGGAGGCAACCTCCTATAGACCCATAGCCCTCTCTGCGACAGTTGGTAAAGTACTTGAGCACTTAGTAAAGAACCGATTCGAATGGTTGGTCGAGAGTAAGAAAATTTTAGCTGACACTCAGTATGGTCTTAGAAGAGGTAAGAGTGCTATGGATAGCTTAGGGATATTGACTTCTGACATTCATCTTGCGTTATCAAAAAAAACAACATCTTTTTGCGTGCTTCCTTGACGTGAACGCTGCATATGACAATGTCCAACTTCCGCTGCTCAGAGCCAAACTGCTCCAGCTGAGCATCCCCGAGAGGATTGTTCATTTTATCTGCAAATTGTTAATGGAGTCCTACCCAAAATCAAAATTAGAGTTAGTGGCTCAAATTCTATTCATAGAACTCTATGGCAGGGGATCCCCCAGGGTTCTGTCCTCAGCCCCCTGTTATACAACATCTACACGTCAGATCTTGAACAGTCGGTACTTCCTTTTTGTCAGACTCTTCAGTACGCCGACGACTTAGTTTTACATGTCACAACCGAATCCGACTCCTCTGCCTCTTCACGTCTTAACGAAGCTCTTAGCTACTTGAAAGACTGGATGGATGAACGCGGTCTGTCACTCTTCCCAGCCAAAAGTCATATAGTGACCTTTACGCGAAAAAGGGTAATACCAACAGTGTTTGTTTCCTGTGAGGGAGAATTAATACATAACCTTGAGTCAGTCAAATTCCTAGGCGTTGTCCTTGACTCTAAAATGAGTGGAGTCCAACATTTCCATTATATAATAAGTAAATGTGACAGAAATATAAATGTTCTTCGTAGCCTGTCCGGTGTCTGGTGGGGTTCTCATCCGTATTGCCAAAAACTAATGTACAATGCATTAATCCGTAGTCATATCGATTATGGGTCCTTTATTCTCGAGCCCTGTAGCAAATTAGCTTTGAGAAGGGTCGACCTGGTTCAATCGAGATGCCTGCGGATTATACTAGGCGCTATGAGATCTTCCCCAAAGAATGCTATGCAGGTGGAATGCGTGGAACCGCCATTTTACCTCCGGAGACAACACTTAGCTGATCGGTTTGTTTACAAATCACTCACAATTTCTAATCATCCCCTTCACCCTCAATTAGATGCGCTGTCACATGAGGTGACTGACAATGGGTATTGGTCCCACAAGGTCCCTCCAAGATTAGTTATAAGTTATTCAAAATTAAAAAACCTCTCATTACCTTACTATAAAACTGAAAAAAATCCGTGATTTGAAATTGATTACAATGCCTTAGTTTACCAACCGAAAGTAATTCTAGATTTCGGAATATCCAAAGATGACCCCGGAGCCAACATAAAATTTAACAAAGCCCTTGAAAAGTGGCATGATTGGCTTCCTGTTTTCACTGACGCCTCCAAATTATCCGCTGATGGGGAAGTCGGCGCTGCTGTCTGGATTCCAAAGTTTAAAATTGTTTTGAGCTTTAAATGTCCTCCAAAGTCTTCTGTTTTTATTGGTGAGGTGGTGGCTTTATTTGAAGCGATATCCTATGTCAAATCTCACAGCATCCCCAAAACAGTAATATTTTCTGACTGCAAAAGCTGCCTGCAAGCAATTAACGGTAATCAATTTAAAATGAAAACTAAATTTCCGATAGTACTTAAAATTAGGAAAATGCTTCTCGCATGCGAAAACAAGGGTGTAAAGGTTATACTCACGAGTATTCCGGGTCACTGCGGCATAGAAGGTAATGAATCTGCCGATTCATGGGCCAAGACTGCGATAGATACCGGTATGAAAAATCACTACTATCTTTTCTCTTCTGACCTTTAAGCAATGGCTCATGCTGATATGAAAGACTCATGGCAGCAGGAATGGAACCTCTCCAAGCTTAACAAAGGTAGACACTACGGAGCTATCCAACCAACCATTCCTACAAAGCCCTGGTTCTTCCGCTTTAGATCAGCCAATAAAAAAACGACATCCACTATCTGTCGTCTTTGCCTGGGTCATGTTTGTACCCCGGTCTTCCTTGCCAAAATTAGGGTACGGGATAGTTCTCTCTGCGAATGTGGGCTCGACGAGGGCACCACCGACCATATCTTTTTTGACTGCCCTAGATACTGTTACTCATTTTATGACGTTTTGCCTCGTGATATTCCGCGTCCAACAAATTTTCAATCTCTTCTCGCTTGCCCCAATTCCTTTAAAATGTTAATAAAATATATACAATCTCACGAAATTTATCTATAGTGTATAAATGTGTCTATTTTTGTGTCTCTTCCTCTTCCACTCACCTTACATAACTGCATTTGTCCGTCAAACGTTCTGTGGCTTATTTATGTCTGTGTCGTCCTTAACATGTGTTATTTGTTTTAGGTTTCCTGAAGTCCGGATCCTTCCATAAATAGTAAAAAAAATCTTCACCAAACATTTTCCAAGCGTGTCTAATGTCAAGTTGTCGTTGGCGAAATACATCTACCTACAATAGATATGAAAGCCATAATAAAAAAAAAAACATAATTCGTAACTGCAATCTCAATTTAGGACCAACAGCTGATTAAAAATAAAAACTGGTCAAACACGCTACACACTATGCAGCTGTCCGGTGTCATTGGCAGTAATGGTTGCTAACCTAAAGCGACAGGTTGCCAAAAACAAAAAAAATGAATAGAATCTGACTCCCAACCTTGACACTGGCAGAATTGTCCCACTGGACAGAAGCCATTTAATAAAGAATTGAATAGAATTGAATCTTATTATCAATGATTAAAGAAACTAACTTGTTTCGTAAGTATTTCGGGTCCTTTCTTTTTCAAGAAGAATTCAAGCTTACTGCTTCTAAATTATCTCACACTGTGTTTGACCTACTCATACCTACCATGTTATGAATGTCACTTACACACTGGTAAACATCTTAGCCTAATTGTGCAAAATGTGATTACAGAATTATCAACACATTTTTAGAGTTGTTGGTAATTCTGTAGCTCTGCTTACCCCAGTCTGGGGATGGAGGCATTAGAGTCTGTCAAGCGAGTGGTGACGAAGACCGTTTAGCTGGGGTGTGATTCTCTCAACAACAACGGATGGACTGACGGACGAACGAGTGAATGTCCAAGCGGCGAGTTTAAGTAGTCCCGTCAGAGCGAACAAAACACATTTTAGCGCGTGTATTCAATTTGGCAGCATGGCTTCTCGAACTTATACCGCTGCCTAATTAACAATGCAATGCTCGGACGGGACAACTTAAACTCGCCGCTGTGCTTTGGCTCGTTCATTCGAGTGACCGCCAGTTTTAAGTGAATAACACCCCTGATTTCTTAGAATGGCATGGCAAGACTCATGGGAAGATCTTTCAAACGGATTGTCACAAATTCGGTCTTCTAACCTAACCTAATTTTGTTGGATATTTTGATTTTATAATGGTGAAACCTATAAAAAGTCTCAGGAGTATGTTGTTTACAATGATTAATAAATATAATCACATAAAGATTGAATCTAAGGTGATCAAGTGTTAACGATTTCTGATTTACATTTAGCCGTTGTATATTTGGTTGGATCTTACCGGGGAACTGTAACGGTTGTTCTGCATTATCAATAGTAAAATGTATATTTTTTCAGCCATTTTGGATAATGAAGTAATAAAATTTTCAATTGATAATTTAGTTAAGCAACTCTTAGCCATAGAAGACAATAAAAAAAAACTGAAACAGACTATCTGACGAAGATCTCTGCTATGACAGGTTAGTAATTTCAGTTTTTTATGTGTACCTTGCATTTTCTACATAAGTTATCCTATAAATGATCATGGGCAAAATGGGTGTGGCACCAACAGAGTTAAAACCTATATTATTAAAAAGGAATTAGTTAAGAGATAAAAAAAAAGATAAAAGACATTTATTTACTAAGTAGGCCGCACGGGCACTTTTACACGTCAGGAGTCTACCAGCGCTTCCCAAGAGGAGACCACTTCCGAGAAGAAACGCCGCAAGAAACTCAGCAGTCAGTCATTTTTTAACCATATTTCTTATTACAATGATACAACTTAGTCTAGTATTATATAAAGCTATAAATATTAATTTAAATATAATATCAAATATCATGCGTAGTTCAGCAGGAAAACATGGCAAAAATATTAGGAGAGATATAGACGGAGAAAGAGGAAAAAAACAAAAAAATAACAAGACGACCACATAAAAGTTTCGACATTTTTTCCTACATCAACAGTGTCCCCTAGACAAGATAAAGGTTTTACATATGAACAAATTATTATTGACTAAGTTTCGAGTTTAGGCCATGCATTTTTGTCTGCTAGATAATCCTCGACCCTATAATACCGCTTTAGACATTAACGACTTTTTCAAGTAATTTTTAAGTGCTGAAAAGGGTAACTTTAAAACTACGTCAGGTAATTTATTATAGAAATGAATGCATTGACCAACAAATGATTTATATACTTTACGGACACGGAATTTTTGAATAGCGATTTTATTTTTATTTCTAGTATTTAAATTACGTATATCAGAATTTTTGGTGAACAAATCTAAATTCTTAATAACATAAATAATATTCTCATAAATAAATTGAGACGCTACAGTTAAGATATTAATTTCTTCAAAAAGTTCTCTTAAAGAGTCACGTGAATTTAAGTTGTAAATAGAACGAATGGTATAGTTTGTATGTCAGCTACCTTACCCAAAACCAGAATACCGTACGACATAACACTATGGAAATAAGTATAATAAACTAAGCGAGCTGTCTCAACATTAGTTAGTTGTCTAATTTTCCTAACGGCGTAAGCAGCCGAACTTAGTTTACCTGCCAGTACAGCTATATGGGGACTCCATTGCAAATTTTGATCTATTGTTATGCCTAGGAAAACTGCCTTATCTACCATTTGCAGACACTCGTCATTTAGAAAAATACTTGAATCTACCGATTTAACATTAGGCAAAGCGAACCTAACACATTTAGTTTTCTTAGCATTTAGTAGCAAATTGTTGCTAGTAAACCAATTAAGTACTTTATATAGTGTGGCGTTTATCCTACTGTAGTCTACGGATTTTCTATCTACCTTGAAAATAAGTGAAGTATCATCAGCAAAAAGTACAATGTCACAAAGTTTATCTACTGTTGGTGGTAAGTCATTTATATAAACCAAAAATAAAAAAGGACCTAAAATAGAGCCTTGAGGTACTCCTATTTTTACTGTAGCTCCAACAGATTGCGTTTTGTTTACAACAACTGTTTGAGTTCTATCACTTAGATAAGAAGACATAAGATTTAAAGCTTTATTGGACAATCCATAATGTTCTAATTTTAAAATAAGGGTCGCATGATCTACGCAATCAAATGCTTTAGAAAGATCACAAAATATTCTTACTGCATCGCAAGATGTCTCCCAACTGTTATATATATATTTAACGAGTACAGATGCCGCATCAATTGTTGATCGACCTCTGGTAAAGCCGAACTGGTTATTGCTAAGTAGTTTATTTCTATTAAGGTGACCTAACATATCATTCAGCATTAATTTCTCAAAGACTTTACTTAGAACTGGTAGTATGGAAATGGGACGGAAGTTCGTTAAATCACTCATCTCGCCCGATTTAAAAAGAGGTATGACTTTGCTATATTTCATGAGATCTGGAAAGATCCCCTCTGATATGCAATTATTGTAAATTAATGCTAGATGGGGTGCAATTACATCTATGATATGAAAGACTACTTTAACTGATGTGCCCCACAAATCCTCAGTCTTTTTTAAACTAAGTGATTTAAATACCTTGACTATTGAATCTGAATCAACGGGGATGAATTCAAAGTTTATATTACATTTACTGACATTAGTGCAAAGTAATGATTTAGCTTCAACCGCGGATGATTTAAGACATTTCGTAGTATTAATGGCTATGTTGGAAAAATTATGTTCGAAAGCTAAGGCGACGTCTTTATTTGACGTGGTTTGTTTGTCACCTGTGTTTAGGGTGATTTGATTCCATACAGTTTTTACCTTATTGTCAGATGATTTGAGTTTAAGACTAAGAAAATTTGCCTTAGCAGTTAAACAAACTTGCTTAAAAGTCCTCGAATAATTCTTAACATAATTTAGGAAGTCAGCGTTCTTATTATCCTCCCTCTCTCTATATAGGTCATAAAGCCTATTTCTACTGTTATGAATGCCTGCAGTAGCCCATTCACTAAATTTGGTTTTCGACCTAGTAATAGTTTTCATTTTAAAATTGTTATTAAATTGATGCAGAATTACGCCAAACAAGTCTTTATAAATACTATTACACTCATTCTGTAAGAAAGGTATCACTGAAAGATTACTCTGAACTTTATTTTTGAATAATTCCATACGATTATTAGTTATAGGTCGGTATGTTATTGTCTGAGATTTTTGATAAAAATCATTGATGAAAGAAGCCTTCTGACCACTATGGTCAGAATTAAAACAATTAAATATTTCTTTACCCAAACATTCACAATTACAAAAAATATTATCTAAGCAGGTTGCACTACTAATACCTATCCGTGTGGGTTCAAGGAACAGATTACCTAAATTAAAAGATTTAAATAAACTTAGTAACCTAGTGGTATTATTTGACGTTTCAAGTAAGTTAATATTAAAATCTCCACAAACTATAATATGCTTCTGGCTATTACATGCTAATTTTAACACATGTTCCATAGTAGATTCAAATGTGCAAAAATCAGCCAATGGTGGTCTGTAAACACATATTATTATATAACTTTCTAGTTCTGCGCATAAAATTTCTATAATCCTTTCTATCGGTAACTTGACAATATCCTTCCTTTCCTTGGATTTAAGAGTATTTTTAACTATTATAAAAGAGCCACCATGAATGGCACATTTCCTAGCAAAATAACTAACTAATTTAAAATTTACAAAATCAAAAATTAATTGGTCTTGTTTAAGCCAATGTTCAGTAATGCACATAATTTGTACATTTTCATTATCTAAGAACAACCCTATTTCTAGTTCTTTGCTGGAAAAACCTTGAATATTCTGGTGAATTAAATTTATACTCAAGGGTGTTTCCGCTGTCCTATAATTTAGTTTAAATCACGAGGCAAGTCATTATTGCCAATATTGGCTTGCTGGGGCTGGGTACTATTGTATTTATTTGGTTCTATATTAAAAGCTAATAGGTCAACCAAGGTATATTTCCTTGGCACATGAATTTTTCCTGATGTTAGGGTGATGGGCTTTAAAAATGTTTAAATTAAAAAAATGGTAATTATTATTGCAGGATATAGCGTTATACATTATTGAATTAATGTGTGCTATTCTATTATTATAACTAAATGGCATACTTTGTGAGTATGGTAGCGCACACAGTATAATTTTACCTATGCCGCTTTCTTCAATAATATTTAGTGTTGATATTAATTTATCAACACTGGATTTATCCACACTAAGACTATTTCCTATTAAAATCACTAAAGTGGTGAACCTGTCAAAACTTCCTTTCAAAAGTAAATTACATAATTGCATAAGAGATGCATTATGGTACCAGTAATTTGTTACATTTTGTTTCAACTTATTATTTAACAATAAACCTAGTCCAGATCCAAGCTGGTCAGAATAAATAATAGTTTTATTCCTACTTATAATTGTCTAGGGGACTCCTTAGTATCAAGAGCCATATCTGACTGAATCACAGCGGTTGGTGAAGTTCGTAATCTATCACAATTACCATAACCACTGTTTATTAAAGAGTTAAAACGCTCTTCATTTAATCTACTTTCTTCTACCAATTGAGTGAAAGCCAGGATATGCTCCTTGACTTCCTTCTGAGTGGCTACATACTTTAAAGAAGTTACTTCAAGCTGATCCTTTAACTTACTAATCTCAGCATCGAGTTTCTGAATATTTAAATCATATGTTAAAACATCATTTCTTAATATGGTCGCAAATACCTAGCTCACCGGACAACAAAAATATGGGCACTTGAAAACAAGATTATGTATATGATATACCGTCCATAGAATCTTTGGCTAGTATAATATTGTGACGGATATTTTTTAGAACCGGGTTTAGGGTATTTGATGTAGAAAAATATTTAAAACAATATGCGATTTTGGTTTTCCGCAGAACTCATCTAGAAAAAGTTATTTATAAATAATCGTAGCAACACGTTACTCGCAAGATTACAAAGTGTCTCAATAAATGGCT
Source organism: Acleris cristana (assembly GCA_948252455.1). NCBI lineage: Eukaryota > Metazoa > Arthropoda > Insecta > Lepidoptera > Tortricidae > Acleris > Acleris cristana. The sequence goes on from OX411771.1 coordinate 50,543,482, forward strand.
ATGTCGGAATGTTTTACAATGGGAGATTATAAAACAAAACCTTCGATTAAGCAACTTAACAGAAAAAAGTTACACGAGGGTCGATTGTTATGTAATGTATTTTATTAATTGTGTATTTATCTGTACGACAAATCAACTCTACGATTTTAAGAAAATACTTTAGTTTATTAGTTTATTACATATTAGCCAAAGTTTCTATGGACTATATATCATGTTTTCAAGTGCCCATATTTTCGTTCTCGCTCCGGTAAGCTAGGTATTTGCGGCCATAGTAAGAAATGATGTTTTAACTAATTAAATTTAAAATATATAGGTTCCAATTCTGTTGGTGCCACACCCAATTTCCATACAAAATTGCCCATGATCCTTTATTTGTATTTTGGGTTAACACTATAAAAACACTTATCTAAGAGAACCCATATAGGATAAGTTTACCTATGTACAATATCTATATCGATGCAAATTTGCCTTGTATGTATGTATGAAAGAAATACAAAACACAGGCAATATAACAAAAAAACAAGTACAGAGGCGAACTTATTCCTTAAAGGCATTTCTTCCAGATAAGCCTTGTTGAAAAAAAGAAAAATGGTAAATAATTAGCCTCATAACAAAAAAACAACAATAAATAAATAGGCAAATACACTACCCCAAAACTAACATTATGATTTTTCATAAACATATTTCTTTTTTTAATTTGTTGCTTTCATTTTATAAAGTATTGAAAAAAAAAATTCAGTTTCACAGGTTTAGTATCCTAGTACTATAGTACTAGGATACTAAACCTGTAGGGAACCAGGAACTATAAAATTTTGTATAGACGCGTCAGCACTTAATTTTTAAATCATTATAAAATAAAAGGTCCGCTTTCAACAGAGGATTGGTTGTACTGTACATTCGTTACATAGTTATTCCTAGTTAAAACTTTATTTAATGATATTTGTATTTTCTGTTATATTTAGAAGAGCGGGTTCTCCTGATACATGTATTTAAATACTTAATAGGAGATCCCGATCTTATTGTGATATGCACTCCTACTGTTGAACCAATTATATTATATTAAAAATAAAATCTTATTTTTATATATTTTTTTATTTAAATTTCAACTAACCAACTTTATTTGGTCAAGCTAAGGTAAGGTAAGTACTTTGTAAATTTTATGATGGGTGGACAATTTCAATTATTCATCTTCATAGGTACTAGCTGTTCCCGTGCCCACATCGTTGGGCAAAAAACGTTGGGTAAATAAGATTTATTCATTTTGACAACCAGGTTTGGTAGGTAAGATAGATTAAGATTTAAATAAATCTTCTAATATATTTAAATAAATACATGTGAAAGCCATATTATAAAAAAACAACATATCATAATAGCAGTTACTGACGTACCTATTAAAATAATTATACAGTTCGCAAACACATTGCCAACCCTGAGGACCAAGATGTAATTCCTCATTATTATTCTAGAGGCGGTATCTACCAGACTGAAACACAAAAGTGCAAACACCACGGATTTTGAGATTATTGACTCTTAAATAAAAGCAAAAGAGACAGAGAGTGTGTGTGGTGATATATTGGTTGCAATAATTGTAAGATTTTGAAGACATAGTTTTTAATTTTTAAGTTTTGTGTTTAATATACAACGGAAAGTTGTATGACAAGGTGCTTTTCATGGAGGTTCTTTTTTCCAAAAACAGTTGTGAATATCTTAAAACTGAAAGACTTAGTAAAGTCATAAATCTATAATTTAAAACCCTTGCCTAAAAAGTTAGCAGTCCCGGGACCACCGCATGTGAATTTTTTACTCTTGAGTACCAGAATTTAATTTCCCTAGTACTAGAGCTAATTTTGGGATTATAATAATTCAATTTGAGTGAAATTGTCTCCTGATATCCATTCACTGACACTCTACATTTCAAAAATTTGCTCGGAAATGTTAACACAATGAGTTAAATTTGTTTACTTGTTAAAAGTACACAATTAAGATGTAAAAACACTCGTATAACATTTTAATTCTGTGTGCGATACCGGAGCAAATGTATTCAGCACTCCTACAATTTATACAATTTAATCAGTGCTATTAAGCTAACTAACCTTTGTATAATTAAATTAAGATAGTTAATCAATTATTAAAAAATATTAAATAGCTCTCAATTTGGTCCTAAATACTTGCAACAAGTTACTGAAGATGTCGATATCACTTGCACTTGTTCTATGAGCTATTAAAATATATTATCAATGGAATATCTGGTCATTCGATGGATCATTTTGTCTTATGAAATATTAATAACTAATAATTCTATAATTATACTAAACTTTTGGCAACGGGGTAGTTTAAAATGAGGGTCTTATTTCATAGCTAGTTCTGTACTGTTATTTTTGTTTTATCTTATTAAGTACAATAATATGAAGTTAACATACAATCTTGTAAAAAATGATGGGTTGCTTATGTGTACAGTCAAGTTCATAAATATGTGTACACTTTAGTACCTTGCTACTTTAATCGATGTGACACTTCATATATGGCAGTTTAAACATGACATTAAATAGACAAGGTACTAAAGTGTACACATATTTATGAACTCGACTGTACTTATTCTGCTAACTACACTATAATGAAATAATTGTACATGGCATTAACATTAGTGACTATGGGGAATTATGCATTGTTACAAAAAACATAATGATATAACTGATTATAAAACAATGTTATATACTTACTACTTCTATGGTACATGTGTAATATTTTTATTTAGATAATTGTTTTTAAAAGTAGCAAGTGAAACCTGTAACAAGAAACTGTATTTAAGTACATGAGAGTCTTATATGCCAAAATTTGAGTGAAATCGAGTGAAGTGATGTGTAATTTTAAAGCTCTATTTTAAAGTTTATCAAGGCTAAATGTAGTGTAGGAATTTCTTGATTACACGGATACTTACTAACTATTTTGTAAATAGTGTTTCACCTATGAAACTAGCAGTCCAGGTTTCATCCCCGGTAAGAACACATATTGGATGTATGACCTACATTATGAGTCATGGGTATTTAATTTTCATTTTGGTACATACCTATCTCTTTATCTTATCTTATATATAAAATTCTCGTGTCACAGTGTTTGCAACAAAACTCCTCCGAAACGGCTTGACCAATTCTTATGAAATTTTGTGTGTATATTCAGTAGGTCTGAGAATAGGACGTAAAGTAGATTTCATAAGGTTTGTATGAAAAAAAAAACACCCGAGCGGCGCCGGGCGCGGACAGCTAGTATAAATATAATATTAATATAAATACGTATAATGTTGTCTAGTAGCCATAGTACAAACAAACCTAGACTAGTAAAATAAATACCAAATAAATAATGTAAGCTTTAGGTATGTTTTTTTCGTAACAATTACGTTTAAGAAAAAAGTAGAAACATCAATTTGTGAACTTGTTAGATTAGCCTCGCAAAACAGTTAAAGGCTAGACAAAATTATATTGTTTTAAACCTCTACTCACCTGAGTATTTGACTGAGCTAACCTTAGCTCAGTCAAATAATGAATGCGTTTATTACCCAAATAAGAAAAAAAATACCTGCTATAATATTTCTCAACTATGTCCCTTCTTCCAGTAGCAACTGTAAACAAACGTAAATACACAAAAATATTATTTCATCACCACCACACAACCACTTTCCACATTATGGTCAATAAATTCACTTCACTCACATTTACACAGCCATTATTTTAAATGGCGGCCTTCTTTCGTCTGAGAAGTCAGGGTACGTTTCCACTCAAACAATGCTGAGTGAAAGAGTGAAAACGACACGTAACGCAGGTTCTGATTGGTTGATTTCTCTCTTCACCTTTGCTTCTGTTTAGGGAAACCGCACCCTAAACCAACTCACCTCTAAAATAGGAGCTTTTCAATTTGACACTAATGTGATCTCGTTGTCGAACGAGTGAACGAATTGAGAAAGTTAAGAATTGCGTGATAGTAGGGACAAAAAGTTCCGCTTACGTCTGTGAGGGCTAGTATCGCTATTACCGTGTTCGGTGTAGAATACGCAATAATTAGTTGGAAATTAAAACATGATTAGGTACTGCCATCGGTAAAATCGTTATGTATTAGGTCATTTTATTACTAAAGTACCGGAAAATGCTACATACGTAATTTTAAAACTCTTTAGTAAGTATATAAATAAGGGCTAGTTTAGGGCATTTGCGACAAGCCTTAGGTTTCAAACGTCATTTTACTAATATGACAGCAAAAGTCAAATGTCAATGTCATGAAATGTCAGGCAAAGGTGGTGGCGATGGGATTCTACCTGTTCTAGTGTTCATTGACACACGTGCCCGGGTTCGAATTGTGCTTTTTTTCTAGTAAAACTTCATTGAGTGTCTAATACTTGTGTTGGTGGTGGTTACAATATAATAATTAACAGGTGAGTGTTATTTGTATAGTCTTGTGATGCCGTCTATGGAGGAGGATGACCCTCCTGATAGGGGCCGAGATTAAGCAGCGTGTGCTTCAATCAAGCCTGGTGCTAAACGTTCTGCTGAAGTGTTAACTCAGAATAGTGAAACACAAGCCAAAAAAACAGCTTCCCCTAGTGCTTCTGTACAGCATACGTTCATTCGACCAGGGTATGAGAATGGATCAGATTTAAAGTATTCTGAAACTGATTCGGGACCATTTTTGGTACACGTGACCCGCACAGAGAGTGATACCACATTAATTACCAGCCGTATGCGTGGTTTAAAGATTGCACAAATTATTTACAATGGTAAAGTGTCGGGAATTAAAGAAATAAAAAGTATAGGTAAAAACAAGTTGAGCATTTACTTTGCCTCTGCTCAAGATGCAAACTCCTTTGTTGAAAACCCATTATTGACAGTTAATAATTTGTCAGCAGTTATTCCCAGATTCCAGGTATCGCGCATGGGGATAGTGAGACAGATTCCTTTAGACTGGACCTTGGAAGAACTCTTAGAGGCCGTTGAGTGCCCAGCAGGGTTTGGAGAAGCAATCAAAGCTAGGCGGCTTAATAAAAAAAAGTACATTCAAGGTAAACCAGTGTGGGAGCCGTCTTCTACAGTGGTTCTAACATTTTTGGGTCAAAATTTACCAGAACGGATTTTTATATACAATATGTCTATTTTGGTAGACATATACAAACTGCCTATCATTCAATGTCACAAATGTTGTAGATTCGGTCATGTCAAAGATCAATGTCGTTCAAACCCCAGGTGTGCCCGCTGTGCCCAAAATCATACCTCAGCAGAATGCTCTGTACCAGACTCTCAGCTGACATGCCTGTTTTGTTCAGGCCCCCATACTGCTACAGACAATAGGTGCCCAGAGTTCTCTCGTCAGAAGTCAATTAAAATGGTAATGTCTGAAGAAAATGCAGGATATGTTGAAGCGGCAAGAAGGTTTCGCCCTGTCCGTACCTCCTATGCAAATGCAACTAAAACTATTCCTTTGACTCAAGGTAGTCCTATGTATGTGTCACCTCGTTCCCCATCCCCCCTGAACTCGCCCTCTATGTTTGGGTCTGTATCTCAGTCATACCGCAAAACAGTTATCTCTGAACGTCGTCCTAGGCCTGCTCTAGGAAAAACGTATAATATGGAAGTACACAGAAATATCACATCCACACCACAATCTTCCCAACCCAATGGCTGTGGCCTGGGTAATTTGGATCAAAATGGTCAGAAGGATAATCTGGCAGAATTAATAACAAAAATGTTAATCAATCTGCTGTCTAAATTTTCAGACATAATACCGTACACCGTTCTTGAAACCCTCCAGGGTCACATTAGTTGTGCTATAAATAAAATAATAAAAGATGGCCAATCACAACATAGTTCAATGGAACTGTAGAAATATTAAAAACAAAAAACATGATCTAGTTTATCTTATTAATACATATAGCCCAGTTATCCTTGCCATCTCTGAGACCTGGTTGAGACCTGGATCCTTATTTCGGGTGACAGGTTACTCCTGTCTCAGGGATGACAGAGATGACGGTTGGGCTGGCTGTGCTCTTTTGTAAAAAGGAATTTATTTTTTTCTCAAATCCCTATCCCTCCTCATTCAACAGGAATTAATATTGTTGCAATCCGGGCTCTCAATATCACTTTTGTCTCAATTTATATCCCTTATCCCAGTTCTGTCCTAATTCAAGAGCTCTATTCCATTCTCTCCCCCCTCCCTAAACCTCTTATTGTCCAAGGTGAGTTTAACTGCCGTTATACGATGTGGGGTTGTCACTAGAGGTGAGACGTACTAGGCAAATCACGTACTGAGTCTTCCGAGTACGCGTCCACAAAAAGACCAGGTCCAAAGACTAGTTCCACGAGTATTTAGAAGTACGCGGCTTATGAGTAAAATATTTGATTCAGTCTTTCCGAGTTTTGCAAGTGTTCCAAGTCTAAGTATTAAGAGGTTTTTCTCGGTACGCGGACTTTGACGTCCGGCCCGGGTTTTAGTGACTGAGAGTTTGAGAGTACATATTTAATATAATCTCAAAGTCAAAGTCAAAGTCAAATTTTTTATTCAATATAGATTCATACAGAACACTTTTTGAATGTCAAAGATTTACATTTATCTATATATATAAAAGGCAAAACTGACTGACTGACATATCAACGAACAGCCGAAACTACTGTACCTAGAAACTTGAAATTTGGTACATGGGTTCCTTTCATGATGTAAGTGAGCACTAAGAAAGGATTTTCCGAAAATCGACCCCCAACGGGAAGAAATGGGGGGGAGTAGCGGGAAACTAATTCTACGCGTACGAAGTCGCGGGCGTCCTCTAGTATTTCATATAATAACTCGAAAACTTATAAAAGTAAGACTCAGTATTGAATTGACAGAAGTTTCAGTAAAAACCAATATTATGTTTTGTGTCAATATTATGGCGGTTACAAAAAATGGTCCACACACACACGTATTGAATTGGGTTAAAATGATTCATACACAATTCTTGAATTGAAAAAGTTAGTTTTTTTATATAATCTTTCTTCGCCCTGTGAAACGAGTCTTTACCTACTCCGCGCTGTTTTCGCGTCCCGATCCCGATACGTGTAAAGACTCGGTACGCGTTGGCGCACTCTGATGGGATCGCGTATTTGGACGTCCAAGCAAAAACCTATTCCAGTATATACGTCTCACCTCTAGTTGTCACTATTGTGACTCAGTTTCACCATTTCTCTTAGACCTTTTAGATAACGTTAATCTATGCGTCTTAAATGACGGTACACCTACCCGCCGGTCATCTCCTGTACAGAAAGTGAGTGTTCCAGACTTAACGCTTTCCTCCCCTAATTTAGTTTCCTCCTTATCCTGGACAGTTACTCCTCACTCTTTTGGCAGCGACCATCTTCCTATATTAACATCCCTTTTTACTTTTTTGCCACACCAACTTCAACTTTAGCCCCACTGTTAAAATATAGGATACCTCTTGCCGACTGGGAAAAATTCAACAATTCCATGCTAGGATTAATAGATAAACTACCTACCATTGACAATCAAAACTTTATAACAGTCTACTCCTTATTTACCGCAGCACTCTTATCCGCGGCTGATAACGCCATTCCAGCAAAGACGCATGCTCGTGACAAGCTGCCCTCTCCAGCATGGTGGGATGCAGATTGCACCGCCTCTGTTAAGGAACGCAAACAGGCTGAATCGCTGTTTTCGGTTGATCTTTCACTTGAAAATTACCTCACATTCCAACATGTATCAGCCAAATGCAGTAGACTGCTGAAAAAGAAAAAGTTCTCCGGTTGGCGCTACTTTTGCGAATCTTTATCCCCTAGAACCCCTTCGGCTCTGGTATGGAAACAGATTAAGGCTTTTCAATGCTCCTAAGTCAACAACAACATTAGCTGTAATCTGACATCTTGGCTTGAGGAATTTTCCTCCAAACTAGCTCCCCCTTTTGCCCCAACCCATGTCGGAATGGGAGATTACAGTTCTGCTCAGTGTTCACAGGAAAGGATGAATAACATCTTTAGCTATGATGAATTATCTTGTGCTCTTGACCATCTCAGAGACTCTTCTCCTGGTATAGACGGTATTCCATACTCTTTCATCACTCAATCGTCAAAAACAATCAAATCGTTTTTTTTTAATATTATTAATAAAATATTTCTATCAGGTAAAATACCGGACAGCTGGAAGTCTCAAATTACAAATTACAAACATTTGGTGAAAAACAGACTTAAATGGATTTTAGAAAACCGAAACACTTTATCCAATACTCAATTTGGTTTTCGAAAGGGTATGGGTACAGTCGATAACTTGAGCATCCTGACCTCAGATATCCGAGTAGCCTTTTCTCGCGGCGAACATTTGGTCAGCGTTTTCCTGGATATTAAAGCAGCCTACGATAACGTTGATCTTCCAATACTCAGGAAGAAAATGCTTAATCTGAGTATCCCTGAGAGGATTACCAACATTATATGCAATATGTTCATGGGCCGCTCTATCCATATCCGGAGTAATGGTGACCTATTACCCCCTTACTTTGTATGGAAGGGTCTTCCACAAGGTTCGGTATTAAGTCCAATTCTTTATAGTTTATATACCGCCGACCTCGACACTTCGGTAAACAGTTTCTGCAAGATACTGCAATATGCCGACGACATTGCTCTTTATTCTTCATCTAAAGTTCTGTCAGAAACTACTAATTCTCTTAATTCTGCCTTGTATTATCTTAACACCTGGCTCAATGACCACGGTCTCTCCCTCTCTGCAGAAAAAAGCAATGTCGTCATTTTTACGCGTAAAAGACAGGTCCCGAATATCTGTATACTAGTTGATGACCAACCGGTTTCGATTCAGGATAAGGCGAAATTTTTAGGTATTATTCTGGACTCCAAATTATCTGGCATATCTCACCTAAATTACATCTGCCAAAAAGCGGAAAAAAACATAAACATCCTTCGTGCTCTCTCGGGTGTGAGGTGGGGTTCCCACCCATATTGTCAAAAGCTTCTGTACAGCGCAATAATAAGAAGTCATTTTGATTACGGTAGTTTTGTGTTGGAGCCATGTAATAGATCTGCATTGTCCAAACTTGACAGAATTCAAGCAAGATGCCTTAGGATTATAACGGGAGCCATGAAGTCGTCTCCTACTAATGCCCTTCAAGTAGAGTGTATGGATCCGCCCTACTCCCTCCGGAGACAATTCCTAGCGGACCGCTTTTTCTTTAAAATCCATCAAATTTCGTCCCATCCACTTCTATCAATCCTCGAGTCTCTTCACCAACTCATATCTACTTCCACATACTGGTCGCACAAAACTCCACCTCCTTTTATCATTAGTTATAGAAAAATGTTAGACCTTTCTGTACCAATCCATCAGAATTCCAAAAACCCTCTTTTTGAAACAGATTACGATAGCCTTGTATTTGAACCTTCTGTTATATTAAATCTTGGCATTTGCAAAAACCAAATAGGTGCGGATACAACGCTTAAGTTATTAATTGACGAAAACTGGTCTGACCATTTAGTAATATATACCGACGCATCGAAGCTCAGTGATGACCGTCCAGTGGGCGCTGCGGTTTGGATACCAAAATTCAAAATTATTTTAAATTTTAAGCTCCCCAAGATCAGCTCCGTCTTCACTGGCGAAGCCGTAGCGTTGTTGGAAGCAATATCCTTTGTTCTGTCCCACCAAATCAATAAATCCCTTATCCTTACTGATTCACTTAGTTGCCTACAGGACATAGTTAAGTTACCATTTCATGCTAAGGATAATTTTCCAGTAACCTTAAAAATTAAACAAACCCTTTTTAAATGTCATGCTAATAACTTTGAGGTTGTTCTGGCCTGGATCCCTGGACACAGCGGCATTAGTGGTAACGATACCGTTGATATTTGTGCAAAAGAGGCCATTCTGTTTGGATGTGACAAATATTCCAACTGTTTCTCTCGTGACGTCCGAGCTCTCGCACTCCCTCAAATGCGGGATTCCTGGAATACTCGTCGGCAAGCCTCTCGCTCAATTTGCGGCAAGCATTACGGAGAGCTTCAGCCTGATTTACCAATTAAACCGTGGTTTTTTACTACCAGATCGATCCCGAAAAACGTAACTTATACAATTATACGCCTACGGTTGGGACATATATGTACTCCTGTTTTTCTAGCAAAAATACGTGTCCGTGATCACTCTCTGTGTGAGTATGGGTTAGAAGAAGGCACCGTAGAACACGTTTTTAGAATGCCCTAAGATTAGCACTCCCTTGTACGACCTCCTTCCCCTAGATATTCCTCGCCCTGTAAACTTTAAATCTCTCTTGTCTTTAGTCCATTCCCCCTTTGTGTACGTACTGGGTAAATTTATAAAAAATAATAATTTGTGTCTGTAGCCCGTAGCTAGAATAACAATAAATGTTTGTGCTGTCTTTTGTTTTAGATCCTCACATGAATCGTCGTCTACGCGCGAGACTACCGAACAATTGCTAGAAGTGTAACGTGTCTCCTTGAACCTTGACATTGGCGGAATCATCGATAGTCTCGATGGCGCTATAAAAAAAAAAAGATTGATTGTGGTGGCGATGCGATCGTGATCACCTCTGCGTTCGATCACCTCTGCTTTTGATAGAATCACACCCCTGCACACATAAAGTTCGGACCGCGGGAAACGCCACGCGCCGTTCCAATCTTCGTTCCGAACCGTACGTGTAAATGCAACTGTAATAGTAAAATAGTAAAAAAAATACGGTTTGTAACGAAGATTGGAATGGCGCGTGGCGTTTCCCGCGGTCCGAACTTTACGTGTAACGGCCTGGCCACGACATTGCGCGACCAGCGGCAGCGGCGGCGGCGAGCGAAAAGCGAATGTTATAAAATAAGGCGAAAGTTCTAGAGATGCCACGACCCGCCGCTGCCAGCGGCGACTCGCGCGAATTTACTCGAGCGGCCAGCGGCGGCGGGTCGTGGCGCGGCGAGCGGTGCTAACAAAGACACTGGCGCGAGGAACGCGGCCACGACTTACAGCGGCGCGACCGGTCTTATCGGGCGGTGAATCGTGGAATAATTTTTTTTATAACATTCGCGCGTAATAATGGACACCGAAGCTTATATTGCAGAAATTTAAAATAGTTGCGCCACGTAATAAAAAGGTTGTGGGAAGAAATGAAAGATTTTTTTCCTGCTTGTACTTTCTATAGTCTTCGTACAACACTCTAAATTCACCTAACGTATAACGGACTCTATTCAGTTCTTGCACACCTTCTCTTATATTTAAAATATCTCTCATGAATGAGCTGCTGTCGAGGCACTGAAGAGGCACTTTTGACAAAGACATTTTTATTTTTTTTAAACTCTTGAGTACGTCCCATTCGCTCGATGCCGCTAACGCTACTGTGAAGTCGTGGCATGCTCGCCGCGCCGCTCTACCTTGCTGCGCCTCCCGCCGCACCGCTCGCCGCTTAAGACCAATGTCGTGGCCAGGCCGTAAAGGCCGCTAATGCGTAGTGTGCGTACCTGCCTACCACCTACGTAATACGTTGCAAACCTTAATTGTTTTATTTCGTACTGATTTCCTTTGCTAGAGTGTTTGTTTGTGATTTTGTTCTTTCGCGTGTGTTAGTGCCTGTGTGTGTGCGTGGTTTAGTCTTGTGCTCTGTGCTAACTCTCTGAATTATCTTTGATTTAAGTAAGTAGGTATTTTTTGTGTAACTTACAATAAAAGCAACTTGATTCTACGCATTTACTTACAAGAACACCGGCCAGCAACTTAAATTGGTACGTTCTGCTTTTTGACTACATGCAACCGTAGGGCACTTAGTTAGGTATGTACTAAATAAGTTAAAGAATTTGACAGACGGTAATCACCTGGGTAATAGTAATAGGTAAGTACCTAGGTACAGTCAAGGGAATTGATTCCTAGACCACTTTGGACTATGTCAAGTGACGTAATCAATCAAAACGTAAGACTTCTTATGATTTTATTCACCGTGTCACTTTGACATAGTCCAAAGTAGTCTAGAAATCAATTTCTTTGACTGTACCTAGGCATACTTACCTATTAAAAGTATTTTTTTTGCCAATAACTCTTAACGTGTCAAACAGAGCTTGGATAATAAAGTTAGTTGTTGCCACATACCTAGGTAAGATTGTAAACGTCAAAATCTTTTTTTATTTTATTTAGGTGGATACTTATTAACTTTAAGGTCATAGCATAGGGACTTAAGTAGGTGTTAAGTTTTAGCACGAAGAACCTACCTTGGTTCAGTAGTTCCATCACCACGGGCATGTTAAACACCAAAGTAATGACGCGTCAACAAGCCGATTACCTATTTCTTATCACGTAACAACTTAAAAAGAAAATAAGTACATTTATTATTAAAAAAAGTAAAGCATTGATAGTTTATGAACTAGGTACCAAAACCCTTAAAAAAGTTTCTAGTAAGTATGTTATGTAGGTATGACAGGCGGCGCGCGAGACACGTGACTGCCGCGCGGGTTGACGACCGGCGCCGGCGACGAGGCCACGCCCCCCTCATTGATACATCAGACTACGATTAACGGCACCATTACTGTGTTGATTCTTCATACATTGCGCGGCGAGCTTTGTTAGGAAAATAGAACTTTTTAACCTTACGTTTCCGGAAAAAAAATCCAGTGGATTTCAGTTCAGTATAATGGTCTGAAACTATAGTTTCAGTTTTCGGTGAGCCGTCGCTTACACCCTGTATAAGCAGTACGAAGTATGAAGCTGCCGTAGGGCAGCTCCTCGTCGATGGGAAGGATTGACTGAGATAACTGACCGTGATGGTGTCAATTTGGTTGGAATTCTTTGGCTTCTTTCGGCTGCCGGACCGGCGCGGCGCGTGTGGCGCGACAACGCGCGTTTGTAGCGGCGTTAAGCACTTCTCCTTCTTCACTTCAATAACGTCCTTGAGCACAACACCTTGAGTCCGATTTGGTCTAGGTACCTTAGATTACCACAGTTTTTATCACTGATATGGGCGGAGAGCGATGATGCGCGCGCGGCTCGCTCCTTTAACTTGACACGACCCCTCACAGGTAAGGTTACCGCTTCTGTCCGCGCCGTGACGCCAGCGTCGCCGTCAAAGTAGAAACGTCCCGTTTTACGCGGGAACATCCTGGGGGCCCGGGGGTGGCCCTCCGTCTTGATCTGAATCTAACGGCAACCTGGCTATCTTGAACACAGGTCTCCGCAGGCTTCCGTGGATTGTGTCTAGATCCACAACTCTGATCACTCCATCCTTTCCAGGTAATGTGCGGGTGATTCTTCCCAGTCTCCATTGTAGCGGTGGGAGATTGTCTTCCTTGATCAGGACGAGCTCGCGTACTTGAGGAGGGGAAGAGGGAGACAGCCACTTGGAGCGAGTTTGAAGGGTATGGAGGTAGGACCTAGTCCACAGAGTCCAAAAGCGCTGAGAAAGTGCTTGGATAAGCTGAAAGCGTCTAAGAGCAGATAATGGCCTATCATCAAGAGACAGTTCGGGCAGAGCAGTGAGCGGACGACCTATAATAAAATGTCCAGCTGTCAGTGAGTCAAAGTCCGAAGGGTCGGCTGAAAGTGGGCAGAGAGGTCTCGAGTTGAGTACGGCCTCGATTCGAGTCAAAAGTGTGTGAAATTCCTCGAACGTGAGGTGTTGTTCACCAATCACGCGATAAAGCAATTGCTTCGTAGATTTTATGTTTATCTCATGCAAAGCGCCAAACCACGGTCCTTTGGGAGGATTGAGCAACCAGGTTACGTGCTGGTTAGCAAGCTTGTACGTAATTACATCGTTGCTTGAAACGAGAAAGTTCTGAACTTCAATGAGCTGATTCCTAGCGCCGCCTACGTAATTTGTGCCGCAATCTGAGCGAATGAGAACCGGAGTGCCACGACGCGAGATAAAACGCTGCAAGGTTGCGAAAAATGCTTCTGTACTGAGTGATTAGACTGGTTCCAAGTGAACTGCCTTCGTTGAGAGGCAAACGAATATACAAAAATACGCCTTCACGAGTTTAGCGTTCCGTAACGTACTAGATTTAACGAGGAAAGGACCAGCAAAGTCAGTTGTGACCTGGCTAAATACGGGCTTAGGTGTGACCCTGTCTGCTGGTAGGTCAGCCATGAACGGGGCTGCAGGCTGAGCGCGGCATCGAAAACACTGAATACATTTGAAGACGCGGTGTCTGATAACGCGGCGGGCTGAGAGTATCCAGAATTGCTGGCGTAATAGAGCGTGTAATGTGTCAGCGCCAGGGTGGCAGTGTACTTTGTGATAATGGTCTATGATGAGGTCTACAAGTGGGCTAGAGCTGGGTAAAATGAGTGGGTGCCGAGCATCGTACCTAACCGCTGCATGAGAAAGGCGACCGCCGACTCTCAAGAGATGATCATTAATAAAAGGCGAGAGACGTTGAAGTCTGACGGTGCAGATCTTGTCAGTCTCGAGACGTTGAATATCCTCTGCAAACTCATTCTGCTGAACAGAGCGGACCCAATGGAACAGAGCATCCCTACGTTCTCCCACCGTACGAGGGCCAGAGCGCCTTGCTTCTAGGTTGTGCTGGCAATTGAAAATGAAGCGTTTTATGCAAGCTGTCACTCCGACAAGCTTGTCAAGCGAGCTAAAGCGAGTGAGCAAATCTATGTCTAAGTCGGGGATTGCTATATGAGCTAGTGCCTTCCTGGGCTTAAGACCTGGTAGAGCATGATGGCCGAGAGCTCATCATGGGCCAATTGTCAGAAGACCGTTTGAGCCAGTTAGGCGACCACCACAGGTCGTGAGCAGAAAGTGATTGAGCGGACTTTCCTCTACTTGCACAGTCTGCAGGGTTGAGATCCGTGGGAACATGTCTCCAAGTGCAGCTAGTGGGACTAGATGTTATTTTAGCCACACGGTTGGCCTCGAATGTCTGAAGTCGATGAGGGGGCGTGCATGAAGTTGAAGTACTGAAGAGTAAAATCACATACTTGCAAGAGAAACTTCAACTCTCCGATACTTATAGTACTAAACTCTTAGTCGAGAATGAAAGTCTTAATAAACAACTATCTGAATGTACTCTACAAATCCAACAGCTGAAGGAAATATGTAAATCTATGCCTAAAACTAAGAAACCAACCAAGAATTCAAGTAAAGTCAAACATCAATCAACGCAAACTGGGGTAAATAACGAAGAGGGGGTAAATTACCTTTCTGAGGATAGCTCATCTATCTCGGCAGGTAATGAAGCCGCCCATACGTTAAAAGTTGAAAATAATCAAGTAACAGTGCCAAAACAAGAAAACTTATCAAGAAAAATGTATATCCTTGGAGGGAGACAAAGCTGTGGACTGGCTGTGGCGCTATCAAAATGAAGACGTAATACATTGTTAGTGAAAATTACGAAATAACATCAACAACCAAGCCTAACGCACGATGTGAGGATATATTAAACTCGCCAGAAACTTTAAATACAAGTGATGGTGATTTAATTATCTTAGATATAGGTCAGAATGACTGCAACCCAACAAAAATTCTTACGGAGCTTGGAGTCTTTATTAAAATGCGGCCAAAGGCTTTTGTTATTGTCACCAGCGTAAAATATAGTCTGCATCTCAATGAAAATAAATTAAACAGCACTGTAAAACTGTATTGTAAAAGTCTTGAAAATTGCACTTTTCTTGATTTAGCGGAATTGGATTATTGTGAAAAAATGTTTATGAACAAACTGTGTTACAAAATTAATTTTATTCTCGATTCGTGGCACTATGATACTAAGTATCGTAGTCATAATAGATTGAAGCCCAAGGTATATAATAAGTTGGATACACTATGTGATCCTCGTAAATCAACTAATACGGAGTGTAAGGGTACAATACCGTACTACTTCAAAAGATCTTCATTGCACCGTAAAGCGCACGTATCTGAATATGCTTATGCACTAACACAAAAATCCATAACTGACTATTTCTCAGTTACTAATAAAACGAATAAAACAATACACGCACAACAAACATACAAAAAATTTTTTCGTCCCTAAATTAAACTACCTAAACGTATTTCTTCAAAATATAGCAGGTTTTGTCAGCAAAAAAGAGTAACTGGAGTTAACACTAGAAGAGTTGAGAGAAAAAGATAAAAGGTATGACGTGTTATGTTTTACCGAAACGTTCATAAAAACAGGAAACGAAGGGAATTTACGCATGAATGGATATCGGCTAGCATCTTCGTATTGTAGACCACACCAGAAAAGGGGCGGTGTTTGTATATTCTGTGCTAACCAACTTCAAACGCGAGAGCTAACTTTCGTAAATGAATTTTCTGAAAATTATGAGTTTGAATGCTGTGGCATAGAAATATCACTAATAAAATGTATCATAGTCTGTGTTTATAGAACACCATCAAGTAATGCATCATATTTTCTTCAAAAATTTGAATGGCTTATCAACAAGCTGAAACACAAAACTAAATATAAGATAGATAGTTTTATATAGACCTAATTAAAACTTCGGAAAGTTCAAATGAACTCACCAGAATTGCTGCTAACAATAATTTTAAGTTACACATACTTAGCCCTACACGCAGAGAATCATGTCTTGACCAAATAGTGTCAAATATTCCGGAAGCTCAGAGTAGTATTCTTGAATTAGGTTTATCCGACCATGAAACTGCGCAGAGTTTGACATTTCCGGTAGATAACATAGGAAAAAAAAACTTTTTGTTTATATCATTATAAAAGAGACTATAGCTTAGAGAACATCCAAAAATTTAATAATTGTCTTACTAACTTATCTTGGTCTGACGTATACGATGAAAATGATGCATCAGTAGCTTTCAATAATTTTTACATGACATTCACTCTTTTCTACAAGTTATGCTTTCCGATTATCAAGACGAAAAATATTATTAAAACTAAATCAGTGTGGTTTACAAAAGGTATTAAGAAATCTATTACAACCAAGAGGCGTTTGCGTTTTCGTTATTACATGAAATACAAACACAATACTAGCTATTTAAGCAATAAAATAAAATACAATAATTATTCCAAAATTCTGAAACGATGCAAACACCAGGCCCATTGCAAATGTTAACTATGTAAGCAGATCTTAAAACATTAGTTAAGCAACATGGGAAGTAATTAAGAATGTAACTAATAAATCTACTTTAACTGATGTCAATTTTGAGCAATTAGTTATCAATAATAATAAAATTCAAAATCCGACTGACATTGCTAATTCATTTAACGACTTTTATATTAATTTAACTAATACAAATACTAATAATGTGCTGAAACCTGACCTCTCGCTAATACATACTAGTAACGCTAACCTGTTCCTGACCCCAGCAGATGAAAATGAAATATGCAAATTAATTAATAATCTAAATTCCACTAATTCAACTGGTTACGATGAAATACGAACAAATATAATTAAAGGATGTAAACAAAATATCGCTGCCGTTTTAAGCTACTTAGTGAATTTGTCTTTCGCAAACGGAATTTTCCCGAAACCTCTAAAAGTATCCTTAATTAAACCGATATTTAAGAAAGGCAACAAGGAATGCGTAGAAAATTGCCGACCAATTTCACTTCTTCCCATAATTTCAAAGGTGTTTGAGAAAGCATTTCATGCACGTTTAACGTCGTTTCTTAATAAATTTAAAATCATTAAAACTGAACAGTTTGGTTTTCAAATAGGGAAGTCAACAACATCAGCTGCTTTGACTAATAATATTTTGAGTTACATGAACTTGGGCGTGCCTGTAACTGCCATTTTCTACGACATAAGTCGTGCATTTGATTTTGTCTGCCACGAAACACTTCTGGCAAAATGTGAGAGGTATGGAATAAGAGGGGTAGCAAATGAATGGCTTAGGGACTACTTACATACCAGGACACAATTCGTGCAGATAACTCGAATCGATTCGGCCAATACAGTGATTACACATAAGTCTTCTACTAAAGTTAACAGAGTCGGTGTGCCGCAAGGGAGTATCATGGGACCCCTGCTATTTTTATTATATGTAAACGACCTACCAAATGTAACGAACCATGATTGTACGCTTTTTGCTGACGATATATCCATCGTCGTACCTTGTCATAATGCCACGAATTATAATAATGACATAAATAAGACCATTGCTGATGTTATAACATGGTTACATACAAATAATTTAAATGCTAATATTGACAAGACCACATTCATAGAATTTGTGAACAGAAATGGCAATAAACAACCTTTAACTGTAACCTTTGATAATAAAAAATTAACGGAATCTTTATACACAAAATTTTTAGGTATTTGGTTGGACGATAAATGTTCTTGGAAGGTTCACATTGACAAATTATGCGGTAAAACAAACTCCTTTGCTTACGCTCTCTGGAAACTTGCAAAGATTAGTACCAAAGAAACTGCAATGCAGGCCTATCATGGATATATTTGCTCCATTCTTAGATATGGCATCTTTCTTTGGGGTAACTCGATTCATGCGAAACGTATCTTGATAGCGCAGAAGCAGTGTGTTAGAGCTATATGTGATGTGGATATTTTAACATCTTGTAAGCCATTATTTAGAGAATTAAATCTGTTGACTGTGCCAAGTATATTTGCATGCTTGTTTATTTGTTAAGCATGTTTATTTGTTAAATCACATCCAGGGTTATTTAATAAGAAAAGTGACATATGTAAATTTAATACGAGATACCCCAATCGACTCGCTATTCCGACTAAAAGGACCAAATTGTACGGCAACAACGCATATTGTATGGCAATTAGTATATACAATCAGTTACATGATGACATTAAAGAATTGCCAATTAACCTGTTTAAAGCTAGATTAAAGAAATGGTTAATACAAGAATGTTTTTATTGTGTTGGTGACTACTATGATTATTATAAATGTTGAATTTTGTTTAAGACATAAATAGTTCAATTTTAAATTTATAGCGATTATTTTGACAGTTTATGGGTAATTTTATTGTAAATTTTGACATTGTAATAAGTTTTGAAACCTTTAAGTACCTACCTATCAATTTTGCATGCCAGCTACTGGCAAAATGTGTGTTTCTATAATCTATGTAAATCATCTTCTGTGCCACGTTTCAAGCAAAATAAATGACTTTGACTTTGACTTTGACTTTGAGCCACGCTATAACTATGGTGCTATCTGACCAACAGATATGTTGGTCTATGCTGATGTGGGCTGACAGTTTAGCTGATACACGGATCATGAGCTGTGATAAAAGAGCTGCAGCTGAGAGCTCTAGTTTTGGAATCGTTTGGTGATTCTTAATAGGAGCCACCTTTGATTTAGCAACAATCAAATGCACATTGACATGTCCATGTGCATCGAGTTCATGTAGGTAAGTGACAGCGGCATACCCAGCCTCCGAAGCGTCCGCGAAACTGTGAAGCGAGTAAACCGACAAGCTTTTATTTGAGCATAATTATGTGTCGAGGTAGGCGAAGGCCTGAGAGCTGTGGAAGGTCCTGTGAAATGTGCTGCCACTCTGTGTGAATATCATTGGGAATGGGCTCGTCCCATCCCAGTTTCAGAAGCCATAACTTCTGTAAGAGAAGCTTTGCGCGAAATATGACTGGTGTAACCCACCCGTCGGGGTCATAAAGTGATGCTACTGTGCTGAGAATAGAGCGCTTGGTGACTTGGGTTAGTGAGGGGAGAGAGATGCGATAAGTGAATTCATCCGATTGAGGGATCCACTGGATACCTAGCACCTTAATGGAATTCGGATCTGGGCTGATGTCAAAGTCCTTAGGCATGTCACATTGGTCATCTGGAAACCGTTCAAGGAGCTGGGGAGAGTTTGAGGTCCATTTCCTGAGCTGAAAGCCACCTAGGGCAAGTAAGTTAATCAACTCGGTTTGGAGTACCTGAGCGGACTCCACAGAGTCATGACCACAGAGTATTATCGTCGACGAAAACGGAATTGCGTAGGACCTGAGCAGCATGCGGATAGCGATGATCTTCGTCATCAGCCAATTGGAGCAAAGTGCGAATGGCATGGTACGGGCTAGACCGTAACCCATACGTGACAGTATTTAGCGCATATGTGAGCAGAGGCTGGTCAGGTGATGACCGCCAGAGAATGAGTTGATACTGTCTTTGATGTGGGTGGACGAGTACGTTTCTAAACATCACTCTGATGTCGCTGCTTTGGAAGAATACTGTAGTATTACAAAATACTACAATTTCGAGTTAGATAGAGCATGCGACGAAGCATGATCCATATTGTATACTCAGTAAAGATCATATTCGTATCACAACTCTTGCAACAGTGGCGCCACAAAAAGGCTTTATGCCATTGGTGGATTTCGGTCGCCATTTTTTTTTGACAGTGTTGTTTCACCATTTGTGACATGACTTTTGAGGCGGAACCACGTATCATCTCCGTGAAACAGTCTTATCACGAAATAATACCATGATAGTGTGCTTCATTTAATCCAGTGTAGTGTATTATTTTGTGTTGATTCACTATTCTATAAAAAACAGTGCAAATTTTGGGATCGAATTGTGTTTTGCAACCTTATTCCACAAAAAGTAAGTATGAGTGTAATGTAGTAATAAAAAATAATACCATATTGGATACAAAACGAAATAAATGTCTTTGTCACTATTCTAAATAAGACGGTTTAAAAGATAACATGTCCATGATGTTTTTGTCATGTTTTTGAATTAAAACACTATATCCTAAAATATCAAGTAAATTTTTCAACTTAATACTCTATTTAAGAAAAAACAGTACTCATTGCGTTGGATAGTTATTTTTATGTATAGGTAACATGGCATGATTATTGTTCTTAGTTGTGTAAATTAATTAATAGTTTTAGACCACTGTAATTACGTAACTACCTAAATTTATAAAATAATGTCACTAAAATAAATCCGAAATATATTTTAGCACTTAATGACTGTGCAACAAGCTGACATTATAGTAATAGTAGGTACCTACCGACTTTAAAGCTATGTTTTACTATTACAGTGGCAAATCGACGAACGCTACAAATGTTTCAGAACATAAATATTCCTATAAACAATAAAGGAATAGAAGAAGAAGTAAGTATTTTTTTGATATATATATATACCTATATATACCTACCCAAAGGCATCCCATCCCATACACCTACAATAATATTTCGCAATATTGAAAATAATTATTTTATTTTTTTAACTTTTAACTTTTTAATGATTGATTGATTGCAAGCTTAAATTTTATTGGGCAATATGATTTTGCATTGTTTTGTGTAAGCTGAATATTGCGCATTTTTGTTGTTGTTACTAGCACAGCATTATAATTGTCGCCAGCGATTTAATATTATATAGTGGAATATTATTGATATTATTGTATAGTATGGGCCACCTAAGTTGTATTTATTGTGGTGGTTTGATAAAAACTGCGACGGTACTATTTTATTAAAGTGTTGTATATTATAATATTTACTAAGTATTTAACTTTCATTACAGATCGATTACGCACAAAATGAAGAAAATCGAATAGAACGAGAAATACTATCGCCACTACCGTGTCAAAATAACAAGTTTCTGGATAGCGGCAATATACAACAAGATTATCCTGAAGGAATAAATGCAAAGCCCCTGCGCAAAACCTACGAGCAATGACACAAGACCGGGCGCTAATATAATAACATGTCTAGGAGACTTTCCCCTTACCGACTCAACGTCAACCGCGTGTGATCTGTTGCATATTATTTCTGTTAATCTTACTTATAAATAAAAGAGTATATCAGTAATAGCGCGTTATTTACTTACAACAGGTTATGGGCCGTCCCTGCTTGTTATAGTTTTGAAAAATACATTTATAGTAAAAGTGGAATTCACGTAAAAATAATATAACCTCACTTTCCGCGTAAAGAAAAATCTCTTTCAGCTTTGATTACAAGAAAAGCATTTAATAATGGCTACAAATACATTAACAATTCAGAAATTGACCGGACGAGACAATTTTTCAACCTGGAAGTTCGCAATGGAAGCATATTTGCAACATGAAGAGTTGCATGAATGTGTGACAACGGCAGATTGTAGTGACAAAAAGAAAGATACAAAAGCCAGGTCTAAAATAATATTATCGGTTGATCCACAATTATATGTACATATACAAGAAGCCAAGACAGCCAAACAGGTATGGGACAACTTGTGCAAAGCGTTTGAAGACTCTGGCCTACTCAGAAAAGTTGGCCTACTACGAGACTTAATAAATACTAATCTAGAATCAAGTACAAATATAGAAGATTATATAAATAAAATTATGACAGCAGCACACAAATTGAGAAACATAGGTTTCAGTGTCGGTGATGAGTGGCTCGGAACTTTAATGTTGGCAGGTTTGCCCGATGAGTACAAGCCGATGATTATGGGAATTGAGAGCTCAGGCATAAAAATTAGTGCTGATCTGATTAAAACGAAGTTACTACAAGAAGTAAGAACGTCAGATACTACTACCGCCTTTTATGCAAAGTCAAAGAAATTTAGGAACCCAAATCACTTCAACAAAAATAAAGAAAGTCACTTGGAAAAACCAAAAGGCCCTCGCTGCTATAACTGCAACAAGTATGGGCATTTCGGGAAGCAATGTTGGTTTCAAAATAAAAAGAGGGAAGAAAAGGATACAAAGAATGGTTTTGTTGCAGCTTTTTCAGCTTCAACTGTCAATGACTCCGGTAGCTGGTACATTGACTCGGGAGCCTCAGCCCATATGACAATGCATGGGGGATGGCTGGAAAATGAAATAGCACCGCCTGTACAGAGCATCAGGATTGCTAATAACAAAGTGCTTAGTGTGAAAAGCTGTGGCACAGTGACCATCCGAGTACCAAATAATACAACAGGACAGTATGACAATATTCAGGTAAAGAATGTATTGTTTATTCCTGATTTGTCTACAAATCTACTCTCAGTTAGTAAAATTATAATGAGCGGAAACAAAGTTGAATTTGACAGACATGGCTGTTCAGTAATAAACAGCAAAGGAAACCTTGTGGCCAATGCAAAATTAGTAAACAATACTTACAAATTACTAACAGACCAAAGTGGACAGGCAATGGCAGCAACAGCTGAGGACAAATATTTATGGCACCAACGATTGGCTCATATCAATTTCAATGACCTGGATAAGATGCCAAATTATACATTAGGTGTTAAATTATTACAACAGGAAAAAGAATACACATGTACTCCATGCTTGAAAGCCAAGCAGACCAGACAACCATTCAAGAATGAAGGTTCCCGGGCAACAAGCCTGCTTGAGGTTGTTCACTCTGATCTCTGTGGCCCGATGGAGAAGCCGTCTATTGGGGGTGCAAGGTATTTTTTAACATTTGTAGATGATTATTCAAGAAAAGTATTTGTCTATTTCCTGAAACAAAAAACAGAAGTTTTTGATAAATTTTTAGAATACAAAAGTAGAGTGGAAAATGAATTAAATCTAAAAATAAAAACACTTAGAAGTGATAATGGAACCGAATATAAAAATCATAAATTTGATAAATGTCTGAAACACTTCGGCATAAAACATCAAACAAGTACTCCTTACACACCTGAACAAAACGGTTTGAGTGAGAGGATGAACCGTACCTTAGTAGAAAAGGCTAAATGCATGATGTTTAATGCTTCATTACAGATGGAGTATTGGGCTGAAGCTGTAGCTACCGCAGCTTATATCACTAACAGATCACCCTGCCGCTCACTACCTGAAGTCACTCCTGAAGAACGTTGGACCGGATCAAAACCTGACCTAAGCCATTTAAAGGTGTTTGGATGCCGAGCCATGGTGCATATACCAAAGGAGAAACGCCACAAATTTGATCCCAAATCCCGTGAGTTGATTTTTGTTGGATATAGTGACTGTACCAAAGGATATCGGTTTGTTGATAAAAAAAGTAAACAAATTATAATGAGCAGGGATGTGGTATTTTTGGAAGAGACTGAAGCCCAAAGTGAAGTAATGAATGCCTGTAAAAATGGATGTACAAATGAAAATTCAAATATTGTATCTAAAATCATTACATGCAGTACAACTGAAATGTCCAATGTAAATAGTAGAAGATGTGAAGCAGACACAATTAATTTTGAGATAGAAGAAAATATAGTACAGTCTACTAATGAAAATGTTCATGATGATACAAGCATGGCTGAAAACATAGAAGACACAAGTGAAACATTTGACGATCCTTGTGATGAAACATATGTGCCTTCAGATCATAGTAATTATAGTTCTCCTGAAGTGTGTCATGTAAACTTCAGACCTCGTCAACGCCTTGCCAACAATACAGAATCAAATTTATTTTTATGTTTAAACTCTGAATCGGCAATGAGTTTGTTGGATGATGATCCTCAAAACCACACAGACGCATTAAATAGTGAAAATTCTGATTTATGGAAAGAGGCGATGGAAAATGAATATCAATCATTAATTGAAAATGACACCTGGACTGTAGTAGCCTTACCTGAGTCTAAGAAAATAATTCCATGCAAGTGGGTATTTAAAACTAAAAGAAATGATGTAGGGGACATAACACGTTACAAAGCGCGCCTTGTCATTAAAGGATTCAGACAGACAAAAGGCATTGATTATCATGAAGTGTACGCTCCAGTTGTACGCTATTCATCAATAAGATACTTAATCGGTTTAGCGACAAAGTACAACCTGAAAATTCATCAAATGGATGCGATTACAGCATTTCTTCAAGGTGATATAGAGGAAGAGATCTATATGACATTGCCACCATGTTATGACATAGATAATAAAGTTTGTCGACTAAAAAAGGCTTTATATGGCCTAAAACAAGCCAGTCGACAATGGAATAAAAAGCTAAACGCTGCTCTTCTAGACATTGGCCTAAAGCGGTCGACTGTAGACCCTTGCATATATTACAGGTTGCTGAATGAACATGATATACTACTTATTGCTGTTTATGTCGACGACATACTTTGTTTATTTAACAATGATAAAACTGCAAAAGACATCAAAGAAAAATTAAGCGAAAAATTCAAAATGAAAGATCTTGGCCCAGCTCAACAATGTATTGGTTTCAAAATTACACAAAGTAACAATTTAAATACAATATCTCTAGACCAATCACTTTACATTGAAAAGATATTACACAGATTCAGAATGTATGATTGCAAACCTGTGCCAACACCTTTTGAAGCTGGAACTCAATTGAAAAAGGCTGAAAGTGAAGATGAAATTTTAAGAAACATACCCTATCAGGAAGCCGTGGGATGTTTACTATACCTCTCACAGGGAACACGTCCTGATATAACCTATGCCGTCAACTCTGTCAGCAGATTCAATAATAATCCTACAATCCAGCACTGGACTGCTGTTAAAAGGATATTTCGCTACTTAAGAGGGACAATCAATATGAAACTTACATTCAAGAAAGATGATAAAAACATAACTGGCTATTGTGACGCGGATTGGGCCAGCGACACCATAGACCGCAGATCCTGCACAGGATATATTTTTATTTTTCAGGGTGCCTGCATCAGTTGGAACTCTAAAAAACAGGCAACAGTCGCGCTATCTAGCACTGAGGCTGAATACATGGCCATGAGCGCTGCTGTTCAAGAAGCACTGTGGCTAAAGCAACTCGAAGAGGACTTTTGGCATAATCTATCAGGTACGCCACTAACTTTGTACTGTGATAATCAGAGCGCCATTAGTATTTCAGGGTCTGGTGCCTATCATGCCCGCTGCAAACATATCGACGTGAGACACCACTTCATAAAGGACAAGATCGCTGCAAGAAAAGTAAACGTCGAATATATCGGCACTGACGGCATGGTAGCTGATGCACTTACCAAAGGATTACCTCGCCCGAAGCTCATTAAGTTTAGTACTGCAATGGGTTTGCATTCAGGGAAGGGTGAAGGAATAAATGCAAAGCCCCTGCGCAAAACCTACGAGCAATGACACAAGACCGGGCGCTAATATAATAACATGTCTAGGAGACTTTCCCCTTACCGACTCAACGTCAACCGCGTGTGATCTGTTGCATATTATTTCTGTTAATCTTACTTATAAATAAAAGAGTATATCAGTAATAGCGCGTTATTTACTTACAACATATCCTTCGGATGACAGCGTTCAGGATCCTAACTACGTAAATACTACTGATTCTTATTCAGATTCTGACCTCAATGATTACTCCTTTCAAAAGGAGAATCGCAAAAAAAGAAAACTATTAACAAAAGTAAATGAAATTGATAGTAAAGTTGATCCCATGATTTCAAGTGTGACCGATACAAGTCCCATTTCAATGATTACACCCATCGAGTCCCAGGAGAGCATTCTTAATGATAGTGACACTCGGCCAAGTACTTCCAAAATAGTAAAATATACTCAGCCCAGTTCATCAAGCTCAAGTTCTTCTTCAGACTCATCAGAAAGTTCAGATACTGAAACAGAAACACATATCGTCCCCACTACAAAAAACAGAGACTCCATTTCGTATAGTGCAGATTTTAATGCGGATAATATTCCTATTTTGACAAATACATCGTCTACCTCGAACATTCGAGACATAATACCTCAGGATGAAAATGTCACACAGTCGCCTGTTATTGAAATGAATACACCAGTATTTAACCAAACAGTTTTTGAGGATAGAGGTTGTTCTACGTCATCAATAGAACCTGTCTCAGTGGACACAACATCTCATGACAAAGAAAGCGATAATAAAATTGGTCGCAAACGGAAGGCTAATCCCATGAACTGGATATCTATGAAAGCCAAAGTCTTAAGAAATCATGGTAAATCCTATGTGCTAAAAAAAAATAAAGTAGTTCCTGAAAGACGTCTGAAAACTGCATGTGGTGATAAATGTAAATTCAAATGTAAAGAAAACATCACAGAAGTACAGAGACAAACTATTTTTGAAAACTATTGGGATATGGGTGATTTGCAACGGCAGCGCGAATTTATCATGCGACATATTTCAGTAATCAAACCAAGGTATTCATACAAGGTACATAACAGTAATAGAGGGAACAATTTCTCATTTTATCTTTCTGTGGGAGACAAAAAAAATAGAGTCTGCAAAGCTTTTTTTAAAGCTACCTTGGATATTAATGATCGCGTTATTAAGACTGTAATACAAAAAACCTCTGACACTGCTATTTTAGAGGAGGATCGTCGAGGTAAACACCAAAACCACGTGCATCTAGATCCGGTGATAAAAGATGGTATATGCAAGCACTTGGATTCAATCCCAAGGATTGAAAGTCATTACTGTCGTGCAAATACCAAGCGAACATATATAGATGGCAGTAAAACCGTAGCTGATTTGCATCGAGACTATGTTGTTGATTGTAAGGCTGCTGGCGTACCATTCGGAAATTACCTTTCGTATTACAATATTTTCAGTAACGAATATAATATGTCATTCTTTCAACCTAAGAAAGATCAGTGTGAAGACTGTGCAAACTATACAAATGCAACTGAAGAAGAAAAACAAACAATGAAAAATGAATATGAACTACACCTCAAAGAGAAGCAACTAGCAAGAGATCAAAAAGATGAGGACAAAAAGTATACTCCAGACAATTGTATAGTATCAGTATACGATTTGCAAGCTGCAATGCCTTGTCCAAAGGGTGATAATTCAACGTTCTATTACGTTTCCAAATTAAACTGTTACAATTTCACAATTTGCGATCTGAAAACAAAAGAGGTGAGCTCTTATGTATGGCATGAAGGTGAAGCAAAGCGCGGGGCAATTGAAATAGGTTCTTGTGTGTTGAAATATATTGAGAGTTTGGAGGAAACGTCCAAAAGACTTGATTCAAAGCTTGATTTGATATTTTATTCAGATAATTGCTGTGGACAGCAAAAGAATCACTACTTAATGGCTGTGTACATTTACGCTGTACATCATTTTGATTTTATAAATACTATAATCCATAAATTTTTAATTAAAGGGCATACACAGAATGAGGGTGACAGCGTTCACTCGGTGATAGAACGGCAAATCCAAAGAAGCCTTAGATCTGGAGCAATATTTACCCCAGATCAATACACTCAGATAATAAGAAGTGCTAAAAAGACTGGTAATCCCTACAAAGTACACGAAATGTCCCATTCAGACTTTTATGATGTCAAAAACTTAGCAACAGCTATTGGCAAGAATTATTCAAAAAATTCTGATAAAGAAGCCATGAAAATAACAAATATAAAAATGTTAAAAGTAGAAATGGATGACACCCAAAATTACACCTTCTCATACAAAACTTCATATGAGCAAGAAACATTCAAGAAGGTTGTTGTGGATAAGGTAGGAAGAACAAGAAATACGCAGAATAACATTGTATTGACGAAAGCTTATACAAGGAAGATGACAATTTGTGAAAAAAAGAAAAAATGACTGCTAGGACTCTTAAGAAAAAACACTATTCCTAAATGTTACTCGCTATTCTATGAAAACCTTTAGAATTTAATTTCACTGTTTTATATTATTTATATTTTTAATAATATTGATTATGATGTAACTGTTGATCTCATACAGTATAAAACTTAATTACTTACGTTTTCAGTTTACTTTTGTATTAGTGAGAAAGTAGCTTTATGAATAAGTACAATTTTTTCTAAATGAACAGGGCTCAACCACTTAAGTATAACTACTACAAGAAACAGTTATTAAGTAGTACTTTATACCTGTTTCTTGTGGTATACTTACCTAAATGAATGAGACTTTTGAGGTGCTGATTAAATGTACTAATTTGGCAACGAACTGTGATTACCTATAGCCATTAAATTTTGATAGAGAGAGATGAATGTTTAAAGATTTAGTACTTATATAAATAATTAAGTTGTTACAAGCTTCTACATAAATATTACCATCTCAGAATGATACCAAAATTCCCACTAAATATCCTATTTTCCTGTTTTTTTTTTTTTCTAGGTGTGTTTTATGCGTCATAAGACTTAATGTGACTTTGTATATCTTTATTCTATGTTTCGTTATGCTGCTTTTTTTTGTTAAATAATGGCCGAATTCGTGTTACGACTATATAATACGAATATTAATGTGTATGAATGTCTTAACCCAAAATGTGACATTATTCTATAGAAAATTGTAATGTTTATGCAGAGTCATTGCAAAAAACATCATTGATAATAAAAAAAAGTTGTTACTTTTTATGTCTCATTACGAAATAGAGTCGGTATACGTCATAAGATTACCAAAGATATTCTGAAGTATGTCGAAGAGCCTTCGATTTTTTATAAGTTTTGTTTCACGTAAAGGATAAAGTCACAACACGTGTTCGTTAAATAAATACTACAATAATTTTTCCATGATTTTATTTAATTTTCACCAAGAAAAGTGCAATAGGTCAAAAGTTACAACAATTAGAAATAATGGGAAACTTTAATCAGCTGTCCTGAAAAAAATACCCGTTTTGAGTTGCAACAGTATTCTTCCAAAGCAGCGATGTATGTGCTGAAAACTATAGGATGGGTTCTAAAAGACATGATAATATCAACGATATCTAGCTGAAGGGCTGGACCTGTGTGAAGGCAATCATTTATACTGACACCATTTGAGCTTTTACAACTACCATCAAAAACAGTGCGTAACTTGTCCGAGCGTGCCTTGAATATGCCATGATGGGGAATATAAAAGTGAGGTTTATGAGCAAAGGTGTTTGGGTGACATGGAGACATATGGCCCAATTTAAGGTATTCTGCCATGAAGTCAACATATTTAGAGCGGAGAAGCGGATTTGTTTGTAGCTTCTTTTCAAGGTTGAGAAACCTACGTAGCGCAATAGCGTGAGTGTTGCCTAAGGTTGGCGTATTTGGTAGAAAGGGCAATGTAACCATATATTGGCCAGACGGTTCTCGAGTGGTAGTTGTGCGGTAAATTTCCTCACACTGCTCTTGTAAAGGACTGGTCTCTATATGAGGTTGGGGTTCTTCGGACTCCCAGAACCTCTCAAGGTTCCTGCAGATTTCATGTGTAGATATGTCTGATTCTGGGTGTGAGCTGATAACGCGAGCTAAGTTGGACTGGCTCGCCGGTGTTGAATACAAGTCTTCTATGGGTCCTATCAGTGCGAAGTCAAAAATCGTGCCGAAGGCTATAGGCTTCCCCGGGCCCAACGAGACCTTAGTCCCGTCCAGCACTTGGCCGAGGATATCGGAACCTAACAAGAGATCGATTGGAGCTGGAGTATGGTACTCCTGATCTGCCAAGGGTATTGATGGCTGGTCTCCCATTCTGGCAATGTGTGCTACCTTTTGCACTGGGAGATAACCACTTACATCTTTTAAAATATGCGCTGTTGTCGTTATCGTAGGTGTGTCACGGTGTGTTGGTCGACATACTATTGTGATTGATGCTTTTGAGTCTTGTGTGTGTTGGTTGCCCACTCCTACGATTTTGAGTGATGTTGAATTTTGCGATAGATTTAAACTTCGAGCCATGCGCTGAGTAATTAGTGTTAGCATGCTACCGCAATCTAATAAGGCTCGAGCGGTATGCAAGTTGCCATGCGCGTCTGCTAGTCTTAGCGTGACGGTAGGCAGTAATACGAGTGTATTTGTGTTGAGTTTTCCTCCGCTTTGTGCGGAATTAAATTTATTTGTGTGTTTATCATGTGCTGATAATGCTGGTATCAAGGAGTGGGATGACTGTGTATGTGCTGAGGGTGAATGTGTGGGCGGATCTATTTCGCCTTCCGAATGCTCCGTGATAGTTGGGAGTCATAGTTGCTGACTACCTTCACGAATGTTACTGGGCGTCCATGATTGAATGGGTGTTGATGGTTGTTGAGTTGAAGTCACCTGGGCGGCGTGATTTTGGGAAGGCCTCTGATGCCCGGGTCGATTCTGGGCGGGGCGCTGCCTGGGCTGCTTCCGTAAGTGTGGGGGAAGGAGGTGAGCTGACGTCTGTATGGGAGAAGAGGCTCCTCCAGGCCGATGAAGTGAGGTGTGGTGGTTAGGATTGCCACACTCCTTACATGCTCGCGTGGACTTGCACTCGTTCTCATAGTGAGACCCGAGGCAGCGTCGACAACGGTCACGGGCTTGGATGAAGTCCCATCGACCTTGAATAGGCTGATTGTTAAATTCTGGGCAAGCTATTAGTTTGTGCCCGATATTTTTGCAGTAGGGGCAGGCGGGTGACACTCCGCGCTTAGTGCCTACAAAATTTGCGGCCGCCTCCAGGATGCTAATGAGTTGAGTGTCATGCGCGCGCTCGTCTTGACGCGCGCCGCCGTACGCTACCAAAGTACCTAATTCCGGTTTTTGTTTGATATGGCTACTCGAAATGGCAGCATTTCTCTTTGCCTCTTGTTTATTAGGTATTAATGTCGTCGCGTGTCGCATGTTTGTATTGTAAACGCCAAAAAATGTTAAACAGAAAATACTTACCTAGCAGACAAGTTAGCTAAGTTTCCAAGACGTTCACGTTATATTCAACATTTTTCTCGACGTTACATCTTGCAAAATATTAATTATTACCTAAAATAGGTAGTTTATTATTTCAGTAAGTACGTCTGTCATACGTACAGTCGAGTTCATAAATAGGTATGTATACACTTTAGTACCTTGTCACTTTAATCGTTGTGACAATTTATATATGGCAGTTTAAACATGACATTAAACAGACAAGGTACTAAAGTGTAAACATAATTTATGAACTTGACTGTACCTACCTAAGAAAGAGAAATCTAACTGATTGAATTAGACAGACCAACAGTTGCACAAACAAATACAAATACGAAAGATAGGTATAAAGAAAAAAGTCCTGTTTGTGTACCAATTACAGGTGTGCACAGTCGGGCATTAATAAAACTAAAAACTAGGCACATATCACATTACAGAAAAATGACAGAAAATATAAAAATAGAATTAACAAATATTTTGAAGTTTAAAACAGTATAATACTACGATAAAACTAGTGTACGTCTACTGGATGGAAAGGGAGATCCGAGCCAACAACAAAAAAGTCGCGGACAATATTTGGCATTTACTATTTTTTCTCGTCATTTAACTTGAGCGAATTACATAAGAAAACTACAATTAATAATAAATTCATTATTTTTTCTCACAACTGCCACAGAATAAAAGTAACTGCCTGCCCTGCGAAGTGGGCGGAGTCAGTAAAGCTCATGACGGGCGAAATAATACAGACTCTCGCGGCGCAGATTTAAGGTGCATTTTGCCTCGTTAGAAGCGCCCCCACTATCGATCGCAGAAATGTAACCAAGGTCACTTCCATTCCGTGCACTTATATTATTATTGTTAACGCGTTCTGAGTAGGTTTAAATTCGCATGTTTGCTGTCACAGAGAGTCGCTTCTGTACTTGTACTATTACTTATTCTGTGGTAGGGGCAATATAATGTTGAAGTTGGGGGGTTTTGGTACGTTTGGGCCGAATAAACTTGTCTGTGCTGAGTTGTTGGTGGCGACAGATCATCTGGACGAGACCGTATCGGGGCTATGGGCCGGAACTGCTGGCAGCCGGGCTGACGAGAACCTCGTGGAGGCTGAGGGGTAGGAGACTGTCTACGGGAAGAGCTGGCGTGCGGCTGGGCCTGAGTAACTTGGGCCGGCGCTGGGTTGGACCATTTGGTCTCCACACAGCGCGCGTGCTCCTCCAGAAAGGAAATGAAATTTTTGATTGTGGGCAGAGTAGTGCGCGATCCGTATTTTCGCTCAAACAGGGTGCGGAGTTCGCCTTTGAGCTTTCGTACCACGATCGACACGAACACATAGTCACTATCAGACATAGGAAGGTCAAGGTTACTGAGTGCGCTTTGCGCGGAAATGAGGGGCGTTAAGAAGAGGGTACGGATACTTGATCGTGCATTAAACTCCTCGACTGAGTATTTTGATAGGTCGTTGGCAACAAGTGCCTGTCCAATATCTCGGAGTTGTAAAATGGCCTTAAGTGCCTCGCGAAAGATCGCCGCTTGGGATTTGGAAGGCATTGTGAGTATGTATCTTTTTTTCGGCGCTCATCATTGCTCGGAGTGGACGTGTGTCGTGTGAATAGCTGTGATTTAATTTTTGTATTTTATTTCGTCGAAATTACAATTTGCTTGGAATTTTTCGTTTCATCGGTGGCTCCTTGTCTACCTTGGGAGTTTTTGGATTTGACCTGTCGGCCATATTGGATTGTGTCGGACCTTCCCCTCTAACTTGTACAAGGTGTTACTGTGGCTGCTGACGTCGATCCGAAAAAATACATTTTTGTGAGTAAAAATCTTTTTGCAAGTTTTGCTGGATTTGAACCTGCGCTCGCCGATTCCCAGCAGTGCGCCGGACCGCTAGGCCACGGAGCGTTGAGCGGTTGCGCTCGAAATTACCGATCGCTTCTTGCATCTAATCGAAGGAATTGTGCCTCTGCAAGTTTGCACCATATTGCTCGTGAAATAAGAGGTACTTTTTTTTTCTGCAAAGTTGCTTAAGCTTATCAATCAGGAATGGAGTGTGTAGTTTGCAAAGTGAAAATAGATAATAATACTTCAGTATTGACATGTTCGGGCTGCGGAGGAAGTTACCACTTACAATGTCTAAATATAACACCAGTTCAATTAAGTGACAACGCAAATAATTTAAAGTCATGGCTGTGCTCTTTCTGCACATCAGTAAATACTCGCCGGAGAAGAAATGATTTTATCCCGGTACAGTCCTCCAGTGCGGCACTAACTTTCGATGACTCGGTAATATCTTGTGATGGAATTTTGGATGAGTCGAGAGCTGTGGATACCTCTGAGTCTCGTGTACAGGAGGAAAACGCCGGCCGGGTAACGCCGCCTAACTCGTACCTCCCGGCGGCGGGCTCTTCGCTGGCCACCCAACATTCAGACCTACTAAACATTATTCTGAACAAGGTGTCCCTATTGCAAACTCAATTTCATGCTATTCATGGAAACCAGTCCGATGTGACTCTAATTAAATCCGATATAGCTGATATGAGAAATAGTCTAAGTACTCGACTGGACGAGCTATCTGGAAGAATTGACTCTATCGATACACGCGTTGAAGCCTTGGAGCAATGTAGGGCTGAGCTCACTGAGGTCAAGGGCATCGTTAAAGACCTGGTTTCTGATCATCGGAATAACGAGCAATGGGTCAGACTGTCAAATATACAGATTAACGGCGTTCCCGAATCGAGAGGAGAAAATTTGTACAGCATTCTAAAATCTATGGCTGACTTGAGTGGGTTCGCGCCGACACAGACATTGACTTCGTCACTCGCATCGCTGTTAAGAACGATAGAGACAACAATAAACCGAAGCCAATCATAGTTAAACTTCAGGCACGGTATAAAAAAGATGATTTTATCGTTGCGCTGCGCAAATTGTCGAATTTGAAGGCATCAGATTTAGGCTTTGCTGGCAACGGTAGCCGTATCTATATAAACGACCATCGCTCCAGCTTCAACAAATATCTGCTAAAAGAAGCTCAACGCAGGAAAACCGACCAACAATATAAATACTGTTGGGTGCGGAATTGTACCGTTAAAGTGCGCAAAACTGACACCTCTCCTATTATTTACATAAATTCTGAAGCATCTTTAAACAAAATCATATAAGTGTTAACTCTATGTTTTTATTGTATTTACTCGTATTGTTTTTAGAGACTAGTATAAGTTTAGGAATATTGATTTTTGGTCGCAGAATCAAACATATTTACTGGTATTGTTTTATATTTGGCATTGTTTGCATCACAGCTCATAACAGTTCTTTATTACTTTTTTTGTCAACTGAAAATTATAATTATATAATGTTAAGCGAATTACTCATACTATATTATATACACATAACTTTAAAAGATGTTGGTTAATATTTATTACCAAAATGAACGAGGATTACGTACCAAGACCAATGAGTTCCTGCGTAATGTACTAAGTAATAATTATGACTTAATCTGTATAACTGAAACTTGGCTATTGCCCAGTATTTATGATTCTGAACTTTTTGATGCCCGTTACAATGTCTATAGAACCGACCGCGACTATAATAGGTTGGGAGTGTCCTTAGGTGGCGGCACCCTTATCGCAGTGCGCCGCGAACTCAGAGTTGATCTGCGTAAATCGCGGCCGGTGATGTCGCTACCTGACGCTGATATAACCTGTGTTGATATCATCGCTACTCAAGATTCAAACTCTAAAAAAAATCAGGATTTTTACAAGCTACTTTCCCCATAATAATAATCAAGTAGAATCACAATTCATATTTTTTGAATTCCTCTCTAATTTGCATATGGACTACCCTGAGGATGTTTTTATAATTTTGGGAGATTTCAATATCAGTCATGCAATCTGGGTACCTTCAGACAATTACTCAAAAAAAATGAAAATGTTAAACCCAAGCTTAAAAACTTTAACATCTCAGTTATCTGCATTTATGCATTTTACGAATTGGGATCAATTTAATTGCTTTCCTAATATAAATGATCGCCAATTGGATTTAGTTCTGTCCAATAGTTGCTGTGTGCTATCTCTCGTTGATCCGTTAGTTCCCATCGACACTCATCATCCTGTATTTAGCGTTACGATGGACTTGGGTTTAATTGAACATCACTTAAAACCTGCTCCCCGAGTTGTTCGGCGATTTTTCGATGCGGATTATAAGCTTTTAAACTTAAAACTAGAAAAAGTGGAGTGGAACTCACTTCTGAGAACTAACAATATTGGTCACGCTGTTGAAAAATTCTATACCATAATTAATCAAATTATTAACGATTTTATTCCTAATAAATATGTACACGACCATAACAAATATCCCGCATGGTACACTCGGCCATTAATTGCTCTAATTAGGAAAAAAAAAACTAAACATAAAAAATGGAAAATTTATGGCAGACAGGCTGACTCATTTTCTAATTTGCGTGCAAAAGTTAAACAAATGGAAGCTTCCTGTTATATATTATTTGTACACAGGGCTGAAGAAAACATTCGTAAAAATAGTAAGTCATTCTGGTCGTTTATCAAATCAAAGATGAATAACACCGGAATCCCAGACACTCTTTACTTCGGTGATAGTGTTGTCACTAATGGCCTTGACGTTGCTAACACGTTTAACGTTTTTTTTTCAACCTGTGTTCGTCCCCAATGATTTAACAGCAGCTAATTCATTAATAGCTAGTGATGCTTTTGCAACTAATGAAATTAGTCGTATTGAAATAACGTCGTCTTTAATACAAAAGCATCTCAGTAGACTGGACGAATCAAAGGGAAGTGGCCCTGACGGTCTCCCCGTCTTTTTAAAACGATGTTCAAGAACCCTGGCTTTACCTATTAGCTTATTATTTAAGTTATCGTTAGCATCTGGAACGTTACCTGAATATTGGAAGCGCTTGCTTATTGTCCCAATTTTCAAAAGTGGAGATAAGCACGATATTACCAACTATCGCGGAATATCTAAACTATCGACAATCCCAAAAGTATTCGAGAAAGTAATCTATGATGCCCTTTTCCCTGTAATTAAACCAATGTTAAATATTCACCAGCACGGGTTCGTCAATAAGCGATCCACAGAATCCAACCTATGTGAACTTATGGAATACGTCGCACCTTTAGAACGAAAACGACACATTTCAAAAAAATCAAAAATTTAGTTATGATCGTAAAAAGACTTAATACAACCATACCCATCGTTCTATAAAAAAGAAAACGCCTCATTTAGGCCGGAACAAGACCAAACTGTTATATCGGTCTCTTTCTCGCGCGGAGAATTTCGAACTCATGTCGGTGCGGGAGGGGCGCATTCAGTGTTCCGTTGAAGCTGCTGTGGTAAACACGTTACGCAGAAAAAATAGTGGTGACCGAAAACCGATTGAGTCGTTTTCATTCCGATTTAAGCAGTAAGTTCAATTATTTTTTTGATATAAAACCAGCGTATTAAATTTTGTGGCTTTTCATTTCCGTAATTACATAAAATTTTGATGCCTTATTAAGATTTATGTCATTTTAATATTGAAACCCCTAGATGATTTTATGACTTATTTTTACTTGTAACGTTACATTATTATTTGTGAAGCTACATCTGGCGTAACAATGTGACTCATTTATAATTTTGTCATTACTTTATTTATTTAAGTGTCAATATTTGTGTCTGAGTGATCATTGAGTTGAGTCTGTCTTTTATTAATTTCTAGGTGTAAAAAGAAGTCTGTTTCTTGAATGTGTCGATTTATGATTACTTCTCTATAAAAATAGCCCAAATAATTAACATTAAGTCAATTTCAGATTGTAAAATGAAACGAAGAAATGACATTATAATGTCTAATGCCTTAAAAAAAGTAAAGGACAAGGAAAAGGAAGACGCAGAGTTTCAAATAAAGAATCAGGAGGTAATAGTTATTGTACCTACAGTTCGTCCAGTCAAATTATTTGCGCGCTTTGCTTTGTTGACGCCGTTGCCGGCACCAAGCGGCGGCCGCTGCCTATGCCGAAAGGCGGCGGCGGCGGCTACTTCAAAGACACGGCACGAGGTCAATACCCCCATAGTGCGTCGCGTTGAGTGGTTGTACCTATTTCGCTACGATGTATAGTCTAACCGGCGGCGTAAGGGCTAAGAGCCATAAAGATAAGCTAATTAGCTAGTCTATTGTAAAAGATCGTAAGTCATTTGTTACTCATAGAAAAAGCTAACGTAATAGTTTGCACTAAGGTTCAATGTCAAATAACGTCATTAAAAATTGCAATAGCGATAACAAATATTCGCCGGCAGGGTTGCAACAACCGGAATTCC
Source organism: Acleris cristana (assembly GCA_948252455.1). Classification (NCBI taxonomy): domain Eukaryota; kingdom Metazoa; phylum Arthropoda; class Insecta; order Lepidoptera; family Tortricidae; genus Acleris; species Acleris cristana. The sequence goes on from OX411771.1 coordinate 50,581,188, forward strand.
TAAATAGTCTTTCTTTAGAACTGATACAATAACCACGTGTTTACACCAGTTACCTACTTACATAAAAAGTAACTATGTTTCGCCCGTGGGAGGACGCAAAGGAAAGCTGTCGTAATAGTGTTCGGATTAATTTAAGTACCGAGAGTAAGCAAATAGTGAAAAATGTGTACAACGGACTCTTCAGAGAATTGGGACCCATAGCATTACAGAAGACTGCTGAACTTACTAAAGTGCCATACGGAACAGTAAAAAAAATAATACGTCTCGGTGCAAATGAAGGAGTTAACAGTGATAATCGAGTATCGCCTGCAAAAAAGTTCCTCAAAATTGTCAATTTCACCAAAGACTTAATTAGTCGAATGATTTATGACAGTTACAGACAAAATTTTGTAATAACAATTGATTGCCTTCTTAAAAAATTAAATGAAGCCACTGATAATAATTTTCCTTATGGTAAAACAACACTGTGTGAATATCTAAAACGTGTTGGTTTCACCTACAAAACGCTTGACAAACGTCAAACAATTATGGAATCTGCTCGACTAGTGGAGTTAAGAAAATAATATATAAAAAAAATTCGTCAGTTTCGATCTGAAGGTCGAAATATAGTAGCGACAGATGAAACGTGGTATGACACCCACGATGTTGTCAAGAAAGGTTGGGTTGATACGTCCGGGAAATGCTGCCTTAACGCCCCTTGTTCCAGAGGTCAACGCGTAATAATACTCCTTGCTGGGTCTAAACATGGAAGTATACCAGGATCTCTTCTTTTGTCGGCTAAAAACATTAAAAACTGTTCCGCAGATTACCACGAAGACATGACAGCGAACCTGTATGAAAAGTGGTTTCAAGAGCAACTGTTACCCAACTTGCCGCCAAATAGTGTTATTGTTCTGGATAACGCTTCTTATCACACCAGGCAAGCCGAAAAAATTCCTAACAATTCGACGAGAAAGGCTGATTTATCTAATAAAATATTTACAAGATCGAGGACAAACAATCCCTCAGAAGGTGAAAAAACCCTACCTATTAGATTGTATCAAACGTTTAAACCCTGCCAAAAAGATGGTTATTGATGAATTGGCAAAACAGAGAGGTCACGCGGTTTTAAGATTACCGCCTTATTATTGCCAATTCAACCCCATTGAGTTAGTTTGGAGTGAACTGAAACAAAGAATACGACGATACAATACTCAGCCACAGTTGAACTCGAGAGTGGTCGAATTGATTCGCGATGAGACAAACAAAATTGCGAAGAATATTTGGAGTGCGTGTTTTAAACATGTTGAAGACATCGAAGACAGTTACATTACCCGAGATCAACAACAATTCATTATCAATACTACAGAGAGTTCAGACAGTGAAATTGATGATAATGATATTACCAATGAAGAGCCATAATCTTTTTAAATATAAGTATAATAAATATATGATTAACACAATAATAATCCTAATCCTTTGTACATACCTGTTATAGCTGGATTACGTTGCCATTTTCTACTCTTCCTAGAAGTCGTGTTCGATACAGTGGCACTACATGTCTCAGGTGTAGAAGCGTCTGTCGAAGAAGAGGAGCTTCTGGGTAGAGATGAAACTGCGTTCGGTACTTGAAATGTGGGATCATCGTCACTTAAGTCGGGGTCACTTTCAAAAGTATTAATAGGTGACACACTATAATTAGTCAGTTGTCTGACACTAGATCTACTGGGCTTCCTTTGATCTAATTGACGGGAGTTAGCATCATCTGCAACGGTCTGGGTTGAAGAGTCCTTAGATTTAGTTGAAAGATTACTCGAAGATGAACTTGAGCTCTCAGAGCTGGAACTAGAGCTGGAACTAGAACTCGAACGGGAGGATGATGAACTACTACCAGAAGAAGATACAACTTTTTCGGGTCTCGATATTCTAGCAAGTGTGGGCTGCATCATTGACATATCTTTATCTAAAGATTCAATCTCGATGTTTTTTGGAGTGTTAATGAGCTGTTGCTTCAATTTGAAATGATCCCAATTATAAATCTCAATGACGGAATTTGGAGATGAGTTCTCCATCATATTCCCGACTGGCGATTTCTAAAATGAAACAAACTACTGTAAATTTAACTGAGAAATTTAGGCACATACAAGTGTAAACATAGTTGACTTACATCGTTAGTCTGATTAAAGACTATTGGCTCAAGAGGTTCTTTTTTTTGTTCTTTTAATTTCTCACGGGGTGCAATATTGGGAGTACAATTTTTTTTTGCATTACTGTCCAGCGAATCCTAATGAAACAAAAAATAAATATTATTAAGATGGTAGCGTCAGTACTATACAATAACGACAATTCAATTAATATACAATATTGTTTTAATTAAAAAAATAATGAATTGAAATTATTGAATTTTCTTAAATGTACTTGCCATTTCAGTCTGATTAATTTCATACACTTTGTTGCTATTAGTTACTCTTCTTGGACTATCAACAAGCGAGAAATTTGCAGGCAGATTCTCTTTCATTTTAGTGTCCAACGACTTCTGTAGAAAAATAGACACACTTATGTGTATATCACTATTAAAAAAAAAATTAAGACACATCCCGACGATTGTAAAGCATTCGGTTCACTGTAAATTATTTAAAATTAAATACATAATTGATGTATCAAAACGCACGCACACAGACATAATGCTTAGGTATAGTAGGTATAAAGAATAGGTAACTACATTTCGTCCATTCAAATAGTTTGCAGTACACACTATTTTTAACGTTATTATTTATGCACATTTATAGTCTGACCGGCGGCGTAAGGGCTAAGAGCCATAAAACTGTTAACAATAGTATTTTTTGTTTTGAATGGTCATAAGTCGTAATGCGTACGAGTGAATTTAAACATTAATGCTACTTCTTTAAAAGCTAAAATGCATTGTGTGTTCCGCAAACAAAGATATCTCTACGGATACACAGGGTTGTCAAAACTGTAAAATATAAGTAGGATAAAGAATAAAACATAATTATGTATGTATGTATGTAAAAACTTTATTGTATAAACGAGAGATAAAAATTATAAAATAGACCTTTTGGTCTATTTAATACTTTTGAAAGTGACCCCGACTTAAGTGACGATGATCCCACATTTCAAGTACCGAACGCAGTTTCATCTCTACCCAGAAGCTCCTCTTCTTCGACAGACGCTTCTACACCTGAGACATGTAGTGCCACTGTATCGAACACGACTTCTAGGAAGAGTAGAAAATGGCAACGTAATCCAGCTACTTGGAAGCAGAATATCACAAAGCAATTGCGAAACACTGGGAAAGGTTATACATCTTTATCAAAGTCTAGAAAAGAAGTTCCTGCCCGTAGCATGAAAAATCCTTGTACTTGTCGATTAAAATGTTTCGATGAGATAGATGAAGTCGACAGAGCTGAGATTTTTAAATCTTTTTGGAACCTTGGAAATGTAGAACTTCGAAGATCTTTTATTAGAAGCTGCATGACGGAGATCCAACCCAAATATAAATATTCTAACGCTCAAAAACCTAGATTACCAAATAATGCGTTCTATTTTACCACGAACAATAAAAAAATACGAGTTTGTAAAACATATTTCATAAATACTTTGGATATAACAGATAGACAAATAAGGACGATAAAAAATAAAAGTGATGACTTTGGATTCGTAGCTGAAGATCTAAGGTGTACGCATACCAATAGGAAAAAAATTGATGAAAATATCATTGAAGACATTGAAGGCCATATAAATGGAATACCAAGTCACATTATGTAAGGGAAAATACATGTAGAGAGTTTATAGAGGGTAACAAGACTGTAAAACAACTCTGGAGAGATTTCACTGAAGGCAGAGATCCAAATAAGCCCAAAGTTGAGTACTGGCTATACAATCAAGTATTTAACAACAACTTCAACATAGGATTTTTCCAGCCAAAAAAGGATAGATGCGATTTGTGTTTAGAGTACGAAATGGCAACGACGCAACACAAAGAAGAGCTGAAAGAAAAATACGATACTCACTTAAAGGAAAAAAATCTGTGTCGTATAGAAAAAAAACAAGACCGTGAAAATATTCGTGAAGGTAATATTTGCACCGTGTACGACTTACAAGCAATCATGCAATGTCCTGTGGGAGAGTCAAGCTCTTTTTACTATATATCAAAGCTTAACTGCCTTAATTTTACCATGGCAGAATTGGCCCGTACATCTAAAACAAATAAAGAGCAAACCGAAATTACAGTCCAACAAAACCCGGCAGAAGATACAACAGCTGAGGAAAACACGGTAGGTGCCTACGGAGTTGTTTTGAATTACTTTTGGGATGAGACACCGGGCAAAAGAGGGGCAAACGAGATAGGATCCTGCATACTTGCTAATTGTCGGTGATTTGAATATAAATCCTAAGTACACGTCTGTTAGCATCTTAAGTTACTTTTCTTACTTCACTACGGTATGCAATTTGAAGGATATGAATGAGGTTCTAAATGCCTTTGGAGGGAGACTGGATGTGGTGCTAGTGCGAGAGCGAACTGGCAGAGTGACGGTTGTCGAAGTGGAGGATGATGGCCTGGTACCTCATCGAGACGCTTACCACCCCCCACTTGAGATCACTGTTCCACTCATGAACACGAGAGCGGGTTCCATTCTTATTGAACCTACCAACGTTGACTCCAGAGGTGATTGGAATTTTTCCAAGGGTAACTTTGAACTTCTTTACCAATTATTTTCTGAATTGTCTTGGACGGCAGTGCTCGAATCTCGTGATGCTAATGTTGCCGTGGAACTGTTTTATCGGCTCGTCTACGGGCTTTTTGACACATGTTTTCCCAAAAAAAACCGCTTAAGTAAACCCAGCAGACGTTATCCCGGGCGGAAAGCCAGCCTTCATCGCCAGTGGAAACGTTTTGGGAATCGTGATGTATATGTCCAATTTTCTAAGTTAAGGGCGGATGTCAAATCACGAACCTGTCATGCTTATGACAATTATATTAGGCTTATTCAAGCTAAGGTTACTAGCAATCCACGTGCTTTTTGGCGTCACGTTAATAGTCTCAAATCTAAAGGAGGCTTCGAGTCTAGAGTTGCCTTTGGCGGGGAGTTGCATGAGGGTTGTGAAGCGGCTCAAGCATTTGCGAATTTATTTTCCAGCGTCTTCCTACCGAACGTGCCTAGTCTTGACCCTTTGAAAACTGCACGTGAGGACCTTTCTGGCAATGCTAATTACATTCATGTTGGTAAAATAACACCCCAAGAAGTAAAGTCCGGATTAGCTAGTCTTAAACCGTTAAGTTCCCCTGGTCCTGACGAGATTCCGTCCTATATTTTAAAGGGATGCCAGGAGTGGTTGATATCACCGTTGACTTTTATCTTCAACCGAATCCTGGATACTGGGGAGTACCCTTCTCAATGGAAAATTACCCGTGTGACACCTATTCCTAAATCATGTGATACGGCCAATGTAGAGGATTACCGTCCCATCGCTAATCTTTCCGCCGTCGCAAAGCTATTTGAAATTATCTTGAATAGTCATATTGTTCCTCAGATAAAGCCTTTCCTTTGCGACTCTCAACATGGTTTTAGACCCCGGCGTTCAGTTGAATCGAACCTCGTAACATTGGTTGACTCCGTTACGCGTTATTTGGATGAGGGAATGCAGGTGGACGTGCTGTATTTTGATTTTAAAAAAGCCTTCGATCGCGTTGATAACGATGTACTTTTGAGCAAATTATGCAGTATTGGTTTCTCACCAAAACTGCTTCGTCTTTTTGCTAGTTATCTACGTAATAGACAGCAGTATGTGCAGCACGGAAGCTTTGTTTCGGATACCTATCCCACTCGTTCTGGGGTTAGTCAGGGTTCTGTTTTAGGCCCTCTACTTTTTGGCATTATGATCAGAGATCGGACAAATGGATGTCATTACTCGCAATAGCTTGGACATGACTCCAAAGATGAATAAATGAATTAATTGATTTCTTAGTGAGAATTGCTAACACTTCAATCGGATAATAAAAGAAAGATATCATACCTCTTTTGTTTTCCTTCTTAAAAATACAATATTTTTTTTGACATTGACATTAATATGCTGACATTCATTAAATTTACTTTGTGATTCTTTCATTCTTATGGTATATGTGTATCACAAAAGATATCATATAACAAATATAAAGCCATGGAATTTTTCTCGTCGCCTTTTGAATATCGTCAATTTTCCAGCGAGCTCATGGCGAAAATTGAAGTAAATAAAATACGACGTCGAAATGGTATGTCAAAATTGTTTTAATTTTTATTGCTTAACTTATACATTCTGAGTGAGAACTCAATATTATTTTCTCTTACATACCTATTAGGCAACCAAGAAATATGTTTGTGTCGCTGTTATTTTAACTTCAAAGAGAGGTGTTTGAAGTTTATCTTAAAAGACATTGATCCATCAAAATTCGACGAATGTTGGGAGGAGGTAGTGGGTCTTTTTCGTAAATATCAAGAACGGGATGTACCAGGTAACCTTTTTAAAACTAGACTTTACCTATTCAAGTAAATGGTTGATGCATAGAGAATAAAACTTAATCTAAACTGTACAAATAATTGTTTTTTTAGGGAACGAGTCAAGAGATATCGCCTGTAAATGTCCAATGAAGAGTTCCAACCTGCGTAAAATGTTAATAAAAATACCTCTGCATGTTTTTGAGAAGTTTTGGGTTCTGGTAATTAATGTAATAGAAAAATATATGTACAACAACAAATAAATAAGCTTTTTGTTTTATGGAAATACCCTGCATACATAGTATCGAGCTAAGTGCTCTTGAGATAAACCTTTTTGTATCCAGATTGTAACACTCGATTTTTGCCCGTGGCATGAGACTGGGGTCGTGTGGTCACTTGGCTCGAGGGCCAATCGCTAGAGGATTGGGCGCCGTAGAAAGAGCGACCGGCCACAAACAGGATCGATGGTGGAGTTAATTAATAAACCGTTAGTTCATTCGTTGTAATTTAATAAGTATAGGTTAGGTTCACATCCCCAATAAATCAACTATAATTAGGTTCAATCCAAACAAGAGTGATAAGAATAGAGGGCGTCCCCCCTGCTTGGTACTTAAATACTAATCAACCATGCCTTTAGGCCTGCACAGTTAGAGGTTACAAAAATAGAAAACAATGGGTAAGTAAAGAGAAGCCCGGGTCACCTACGAGATTAGCATCAGTAAACCCGTGCCACACTTATCCCCTATTAGAATAATTATCGAGGACAAAAGAGGCGCTTGTTACCTACGCAGTCTAAGGATGGCTCAGGTAGCATAATAGGTTAATGTGAAAAATAGAAAGTAAGGAAAATAAGGTTAACGTCACGCGGCATCCATGTACGCGGGGCTGCAGGATCCCACGAGAGGTGTGCGCATCACCGCTCGGTTACTCCCTCATGCACAGCCACGTCGCAGCACTCACGGGCACGCAGCATGCAAGACGATAACCTCCGCCTTGAAGCTTCCAGAATAGCCTTGGAGCTTCCAGGGTAGCCTTGGAGCTTCCAGGGTAGCCTTGGAGCCCTTAAATGTACAATATAACATTTCAGAAAAGAAATAAACACAGACACCTCACCCGACAGACAACTCATCACTTTTAATGAATAAAGTTTACCTTTTCGGGCAGTAAATTAGAAGCAATTGGCTTTTATACTCAGAGACCGCAGAGTTGGGTTAGCAATAAGACCGTATTGACCATCTGAAACAGACCGGGCGTACTTTAGAAACAGAACGTGGCGATTACGTGACGCTATTGCGACGTACACTTTCAACATGAAAATTTACCTTTAAGACGCGCGACAGCGCACGTTAAGACGTAAGACACGAGCACAGCAGTTATTCGTGATGAACAAGAGGCATCCTGACCTGAAAGGAATCGAAGTGAGTCTTTACTTAAAAGCCGGCATCGGCGCGGCACCGTGAATAATATACGCGAAAGTTACAGCATACTCACTGTGAAACCCGGCCTCAAGGGCAAAGTAAGCGTCTAGACATGATTAGCAACGATATGATTTACTCGGCCACGGCATTTATCGGCTTTTATTCACACGGAATCACAGCAGAAGATCTGAATCATCTCTCGATGACCGGCCTGCAAACGTAAGTGACGCCGTAGTGATGTTCCTGCCGCATTCCAATGCATCTCCGGTCGCTGCCAACCTAGCCGATTCAAATCGAAGAGAAAAGCACTAACACTTCCGATCCATCCCAGTAAAAAGGACTTTTGCTTAGCTGAAATTAAGTGAATAAAACATCTGGAACTAGTAAATAAGAATGTAAGATGGAAACCGGTAAATCAATCTGCTCACACGCCGACTAGACGATGCCTTAGTCTAATGTCAAACGTCAAAGTGACGTTTTATACTATGACAAAACAACTAACCAAACAATACCGCTGTCCGGGTTTTGCATTGAAAATAACAAGGAATTACTGTTGTAAAACGGGTTAAATATGAGTTCAGAATGTGGTTAGAGGAACCTAGATCTAGGATATAAACGCTCGGTGTCGAAATGCGTGAGATAAAGTGAGTTCCTAAGTGTAAATCCAGCCGGTTCAATGTCGACGGTTTGTTATTCAAGACGAGAGAGTAATTTACAAGTTATTAGAAGTACACCGGCTCCTTCAAGTATGGGCGTGAAGCCCGTCCGCTCGTTAAATAGCCGCCACGAGACTCGGCCAGGAACCAGCGAGGAAAGCCTCCAAACAAAAGAAAGGATGAACTAAATGATCAGGTATTGTACCGACAGTCCTTTTCGAATACTAGCTGTAAGTAGTCAATGGTAGGCGTCAAAACGGCGCTCTGAGCGAGCCAGGGCTGACGCCTCCCCCGTCTTCATGTAAACCAAGCAAGAAAAGGTGACATCACACTTTTGGGGTGTTACAACATGGCCACTTATTTCATGTCTGTTGACTATGAAAACATTTAACGTCAATTGAAGACGTCAAATAAGAAGTTTACCTAGTTTCACACTATTAGTTCCTATTGTTTAAAATTTCGTTTCTTATTGGGTTTAAATTGCATATATTGCAATATGTCACGACATCAAGCTAGGTCTGAAACAATCAGGAATGGGATTAAGGGACATGACGAATTCTCATTTAATGGTGTTAGTTTAACTTGTAATGTGTGTAACATTGATATTGACGTATCTAGAAAGTCTATTTTCACCAGACATTCAAAAAGTAAATCTCACTTACAAAAAAAAACGGGCAGCATTACTGAAGATACATTTTGCTACAATTTAGCTATGATGATGATTTCTGCTAATATACCGTGGAATAAACTAAAGAATATTTATTTTCGAATTTTTTTAACTAAATATTGCATCGGCTTTGATATTCCTTCGGAGTCATATGTAAGAAAAGTGTTTTTTGGTAAGGTCTATAAAGAAACTTTATTAAGTATTCGTGAACAACTAAGTGATGGATCATTTTGGATTTCAATCGATGAGACTAAAGATTTTTTGGACCGAAAAATTGCTAATATTCTTGTAAGAAATTTGAAAGAAAACCAGCCTTCCAAGTGCTATTTGATTGCATCCAAAGTTTTGAACAAAGTAAACGGATGTACTATATTTAATTTCTTCGAATCAAGCTTAAAATGGTTCTGGGAAAACCGTGCTGAAAACAATTTCAAAAACATTTTTTTATTTACGAGTGATTCAGTGAGCTATATGCTAAATGCTGGACAGAAAATTAAAGCCAAATATCCACAAATTTTACATATCACTTGTTTGGTACATGGGATTCACAGGCTTTGCGAAGAAGTAAGAAAAAACTTTGACGACGTTAATACCTTAATCAACTACGTTAAAAAAGTATTCTCCAAAGCCCCTTCCAGGATTGCAACGTTTAAAGAAATGAACCCACACGTTCCCGTGCCACCACAACCCATAATTACACGATAGGGCACTTGGATTCAGGCGGCATGTTATTATCAACATAACTTAGCAGCTGTAAAGAGAGTTATACTAACGTTTAATAATCGTGATAGTATGTATATCCGTACATGCAAACAAATTTTACAATCAGATAACCTTTTATCGCAATTAAACTTCATTTCATATCATTTTCAACCAATACTGCACGTAATAGAGAGTTTGCAATCTAACTCTAATACTATAGAATATTCATTAAGCAAAATACGATGTATAATAAATAATCTGGATAGTATACAAGGAGAAATAGGAATCCGTTTGCAAGGAAAAATGAAAGCAATACTTAAAAGAAATCCAGATTTTGAAACTGTCATCAAATACTTAGAAGATAAAATAGACTCTGAAAACCATTGGCATAACGGTATTCCCATTAAACTACTTAAGTTTGCTCCGTTAACTTCAGTAGATTGGGAACAGAGTTTTTCAGCTCATAAGTATATTTTGGATGTGAAAAGGAACAAACTTACCCCTGAAAATTTAGAAAAAATAATTTTTATTTACTTTAATAAATCTACACAATAAGTCTGTGTTTAATTTATTGATTAATATTTTACGAAGTATACAAATTAAATTACCCATAAAAATAATTAATTGATCTTTGGAGTCATGTCCACGTTATTGCGAGTAATGACATTCATTTGTCCGATCTCTGATTATGATCAACGATCTGGCCACTGTTCCTAAACATGCGCAATGCCTGCTCTATGCTGATGACCTAAAGCTGATTCGAAGGGTGAAAGGAATCTCCGATTCGGAATGTTTGCAGAGGGACGTCGACTTGATTTACGAATGGAGTCGTAATAATAGACTTCTGTTCAATACTGAGAAGTGTGCCGTTATTACTTTCAGTCGTATATCTGTTGGGTTCTAAACCCATAGCCCGTGTCACTTCGATACGAGACTTGGGGGTTATCCTAGATTCCCATCTTAATTTCCGCGAGCACATAAAAATGCTCGCTACAAATTGCCACCGCAGACTAGGTTTTGTTATCCGTAACGCCAGGGAGTTTAATCATCCTAGGTCCATAATGCTCCTATACACCGCCCTTGTGAGAAGTAAACTGGAGGCAGCCTCTGTCGTTTGGAATCCCCATGAAGCTTCTTACATCCTGCTGCTAGAAAAAGTCCAGAAAACCTTCTTGCGATTTTTATATAAAAAGGTCTATGGGTACTACCCGTTCCTGTACCCAACAAAATTTCTTCTGGGGACCTTAGGATTCTTTTCGCTGGAGGTGAGGCGAAACTATGTGCTGATGTCACTGGCTTGTGGCATTCTGCGAGGGGACTCAGACTGTCCGGGTTTAGTATCGCAACTGGTGTGTCTGTTCGTTCCCTCTGTGCCGAAATATGCTTTTCGGGAACGAAAGTACCCGCTACTGGCGGTCCCGGCCGCGCGGACTATCTCCCGCCGCAAGTCACCGCTGGTTCGCGCTCTGCAACTGCTTAATGCATTTCTGGATACAGCTCCCAATACTGACGTGCTGGCATCCACATGGCGTCGTTGGATAGGCTTAGTTCTTATTGCTCTGAAAACAATCTACACTTAAATATTGATTAATGCTGCGCCATTTCATTTTCCCGTAAACGATCTCCCATACATTACGATTACAAGATGGGAGGTAAATCTCTTAAAAGAGTTTCACTAGTTAAGGATCTAGGTGTCCATATTGACAGTGAGTTTCAGTTAACTACCCACGTTGAGAAAATAGCTTCAAAAGCGTACAAAATGTTAGGCTTCAATTTCGAAGATCCTAATACCTTGATCCTTCCGTACAATTCATATGTAAGATCATGTTTGGAATATGCTTCTACTGTTTGGAGCCCTTTTTATTTAGTGCATATAAAAACAATTGAAAAAATTCAAAATAAATTCATAAAACGGCTGAAGTATAAATATCCAGACTTTAATACTTCTAAAATCATTTCATTGGAACTGCGAAGAGAGCAGAGAGACGTAATATTCTTACATAAGCTATTAAGCAATTTAATTGAGTCCGACTGTCTTCTTACTAAAATATGTTTTAGGTGTCCTAGTTTTAGAACTCGCTCTAATCAGTAATCACTTATTCACCATCCCTCATTGTCGCACTAAATATACTAAAAACACATTTCTAATACGAGCGTGTGCAACTTATAATAAGAAATACTCGCACATTGACTTATTTTACATTAAAACAAATCGGTTTGTCTCTGCAATCAAAAATCAATTGAAACCAAAGTAGACTTAACATAACTTAAATTATGATTCAATTCATATGAATAAATACGTACTTAACTATAACTATAAAATAAAAAACCTTTAAAGTATGCATGCAATTTAACCAAACTTGAATTGCTTAGGTAACTTTATTACTTATATGACTTGATAATTAGGAGTGTTAAATAAGAAAGTTTTAATTATTAGTATTAGTAATTTTCTTTTTCTTTTACCTTTGTTTATTAGATCATAACTTTGTAAAATCAGATTATTCTTATTATTTTTCTCTTCACATTGTCTACCTTGAGCAAATGTTAATGTATTTAACTTTTAGTGGAAACTGCTTTGGCTTTCTGTATTATCCTCGTTTCTGTATAATGTGTGAATTTATGTACGCTGTTTGTTTCCCAATAAATAAAAAATAAAAAATGTAATCAAGTTATTATGGTGTGTAAACTTAGGTACACTAAGTAACGTAATGTGCTGATGTGATGTGTATGAACACGGCCTACTGTTTTCAAATTCAATGTGAAACACAATTAATTTCCGACACCATTAATACCAAACACTGACATACCTATGTTTTATAAGTAAGAGTGCAGAACGCAGAATGCAAAATAATCCGTGCAGTAATTATTTATTTAACTGGAAGCGCGTAGAAAAAATACTAATTAATATTATGAGTGCAACTGTCAAGCCAAACTGCACCGTATTACATGCGCGGAAAGTATATAATCTTGGCTGGGCCGAGCGAGCAAAAATAGTAGCGAACATGCGACGCTAGCCGAGGGGATAGGGACGTGCCTAGTGCCGACGACGCCAGAAGTCGCGGGTTCGAATCCCGGTAAGGGCAATTTTTTTTTTTTACCGTTTTGTTTACCGTAAACAACAATATTGAGTTGTCTGAAAGTTTCGCTTCAAGCAGCGATGTAAGTTCGACAATGTTAGGTATGACAACTTATTACTTATTAGTTTGTTATATTTTACGATTAACACTAAAACTCTGTTCTGGGCCGAAATAAACTCTCATACGTACTAGGTTACGCAAACAGAATACCTAACGTCTAAATAAGTGCATGTTACCTAAATTACAAATGGGAATGAAATGAAGATTTTTTGTTATGGGCACGATGACGAAGTCTTTGTTTAAGTACTTTTTAAAGGTACCTACGTTTTTGTTTATTTATATTGAGTTTCGTAGGTAGGTAGTTGATATCTGAGTGGTGAGCGGAAAGCAAATGACTAAAGTTAATTTTGTTATTCTATTAGAATAAGTATAGTATGGTTTATGCGTAGTTATCGAATTGTTTTTTAAGAACGTTTGAAACTAAGATTACCTAAAGAGGTATTGGGAACTATAAAGATGTTTGCGTACCTAAGTACCGAAACACGGGGATGAGATATATATCGTATTTAATACTATAGGTTGGGCTGATTACCTAGGCTATGAGGGCGCGATTTTATGTGGACTGTATTATTGAGGGAGGTTATGAGAGCTAGAGAAATCTAGACAACGACTAGGTATTACGCCCGCTTATATCTAACAATAATTATTGGGCTGAGTGACTTGTAATTACAGGCGTAGCCACGGGAACGGGCTGATTTTAAATACCTACCCGTATGATGAGATGAAGAATAAATTAAGAGAAGTGGCTGTAGGTATAGGTACTTTATGGGATATGGCGCTGATTCAAATAGGTTCGATGGACCAAAATGAAGCTGCCGTAGGGCGGCTCCTCGTCGATGGGAAGGATTGACTGTGATAACTGACCGTGATGGTGTCAATTTGGTTGGATTTCTTTGGCTTCTTTCGGCTTCCGGCGCGGCGCGGCGCGTGTGACGCGACAACGCGCGTTTGTAGCGGCGTTAAGCACTTCTCCTTCTTCACTTCAATAACGTCCTTGAGCACAACACCTTGAGTACGATTTGGTCTAGGTACCTAGATTACCACAGTTTTTATCACTGATATGGGCGGAGAGCGATGATGCGCGCGCGGCTCGCTCCTTTAACTTGACACGACCCCTCACAGGTAAGGTTACCGCTTCTGTCCGCGCCGTGGCGCCAGCGTCGCCGTCAAAGTAGAAACGTCCCGTTTTACGCGGGAACAAAGTATATATAAAAAAATGATTAGAATAAGATGGCACATTGTACTCATGCTAATTTCAACGAACTTGAAAACATGGGTGTCGTTTGTTAATAAAAAACAACTTTTTTTTTTCGCTTTTTTCGCTTTAATATAATTTCAATATAGTTCTAAATTAGAAAAATCAGAACTTTCTGTAAAAGACAGTGAATTAATTCAGTCTTACTTCCTAAAAATAGAGAAAACATATAGTAAAATTTTGGCAACATACGAACAAGACAACAAAAATCGAACGACAGTGTTGACCTAAAAACAGCGGTATCATTCCTACCAGCTATGGACGGCTCGGAAGCCGTCACTAAACAACTTATAGATGCCATTGATTTATATTCCACAATGATTAAAGAGGCAGACTATAAGTTATTAATTAATTTTGTAGTTATAACAAGGTTAACGCAAAATGCCAAACTAAGAATATCCGATAAACATACCAAAATAAGCGACTTAATTGATGAAATGAAGCTCCATCTTTTACCTGTCAAATCAGCGACCGCGATACAAGCCAAACTAATCCATTGAACGATTCGGACAAGAATTAGGGGATTTGTTTGTAAACCTCACAATAACACAGGCCAATGGAAAATCAGAAGCCTTTACAGTTTTACAGCCCATAAACGCAAAAACGGCAATTTCAAAATTCTCAGAAGGATTGCGAAATGATAAGTGGAGTACCATTATAGCGTCCCGAAATTACACCTCGCTCAAGGACGACGCTATACAGGGAGCAAAAGACCAGGAGGTGTCGGTAACACCCACACCTGGACCGGAACAAATTTTCCGAGGACATTATAGTAGACCTATGGGTAAATATACTCGCACGCAACCAGGTACAAGTGAGCAAAATAAACCCACAGGGAAGTACGCACACACAAGTAATACTCGACCGGTACGAACCTCGAATAACTTTTACACGTGTACACATACAAGTTACCGCGACCGACGTCAAAATCCATCATACAGACGTCATCAAGTAAATACAGCAACAGAATATACACAAAATAATCGCGACATGCCAGAAGAGTTAAAAATTTTTTGTCCCTAACAACTACATTCTAACGTATTGTCATATGAATTCAGTTCAGTTTGCAATAAACGGTACAACGCACATATGGCTTGTTGACACGGTCGCAAGTCTAAGCGCGATAACACATGACGCAGCGATATCAGCCGGTAACCATATGACACCCAAGACGACTCACATTAACGGAGTGGGAGGAAAGATAACGTCATACAATATAATTACTTTGAACTTACAGACAAAAAACCAATCATTTGAACATACATTTCATGTATTCTCAAATTTACCATTACAAGCCGACGGAATCATTGGACAAGATTTCTTGATAAAATATAAATGTGTCATAAATTACGAGAAAGGAACAATCACATTAAATAATAACAACGAAATAATTACAATACCATTAACTTTAAAACATAATAATAACGAAATTAGTAGTTCAAATCAAATATAAATACCAGCTCGAAGCGAAACAATTGTACAGGTATCGACAAACTGTACAGAGGATTGCGTTATATTATCAAGCGAAATTGCTGAAGGAATATTTGTAGCCAATGCCATAACTACTAGCAAAAAAGGAAAAATAACAGTTAAAGTATTAAACACGCGTGAGGAACACATAACTTTTAAAAAATTCACACCGCACATAAGACGGGACCATTACGAGACTATAATTATTTTTCTTTTGAAAAATGTGAAAAAAATGCAGATAGAGTAAAATTACTATTTTCACTTTTAAAACTAGAAAATTTAAATAAGGAGGAAAATAACTCCATTGCAAGTATTTGCGCGAAATACGCAGACATTTTTCAACTGCCAGGAGACTCATTAAATACTACAAACCTATATGAACAAAAAATACGATTAAAATCAAATGTGTCACCTATATATAGTAAACCGTATCGTTTGCCTTAATCACAAAAATCAGAGATAAACAAACAAATAAAACAAATGTTAGAAAATGACATCATAGAAGAATCCCAGTCGGAATGGGCAAGTCCATTACTCCTCGTTCCCAAGAAAACAGACTCGAGTGGAGAAAAGAAATGGAGATTGGTAATAGATTATAGAAAAGTGAATGACGTAATTGAAAATGATAAATTCCCATTGCCAAACATCACCGAGATCCTAGATTCTTTAACCGGTGCTATGTATTTTAGCACCTTGGATTTAAACCAAGGTTATTATCAAATCAAACTAGATCCCGAAAGCAGAAAATATACCGCGTTTATAGCAGATAAACACTATCAGATGAAACGATTACCAAGTGGACTAAAAACTAGCCCAAATGCTTTCAGCAGAGCGATGACCATAGCTATGTCTGGACTAAACTACATACAGTGCATAGTTTATTTAGATGACATCATTGTCATGGGTCGAAATTTACAACAACATAATAAAAACTTAATTGATGTGTTTGAAAGATTACGAAAAGTAAATTTTAAACTAAACCCATTGAAATGTAATTTTATGCAAAAATAAATTTTATACCTAGGACATGTAGTAACTCCCGAAGGAATTAAAACCCGATCCGAAAAAGATTACAATAGTTCAAAATTACCCGGTACCTACCAAAAAACGCTGATTAGGTCAGACGTTTTGTAGCTTTTGTAAATTATAATAGAAAATTTATTAAAAAATTCTCCGAAATAACACAACCATTAACCAATTTATAGACTAAACAATGCGAAGATGCATTTAAAAAATTAAAATTAACCATCAGTACCCCACCAGTACTACAATACCCGGACTTCTCAAATAACAACACGTTCACGATACACACAGACGCATCGGGCACAGCTGTTGGAAGCCTATTATCGAATCAAAATGGATTACCAGTAGCATATGCAAGTAGACTTTTAAACAAAGCAGAGAAAAATTATCCCACAACGGATAAGGAATTACTAGCTATCGTATGGGCAGTGAAATATTTTAGACCTTACATATATGGGCGAAAGTTTAAAATTATCACAGATCACCGTCCACTAATCTATTTATTTGGAATGAATAATCCATCAAGTCGACTCACCAAGTTTCGTTTATGCCTAGAAGAATATGATTTCACGGTAGAATATTTGAAAGGTAAAGATAATGCAGCTGCAGACGCGTTATCAAGAATTGAAATAACTAGTGAGGAACTCAAAAATATGACACAACAAGTAGTGTCAGTGATGACAAAAGCACAAACGAAACGAATAAAAGAGCAAAACATGTACACATTGACTCAAGAAATAAGGATTCCCACCGTGGCGGGTCAGGCCAACCAAGAATAGTGGAACTCCTTAAAAAACCAGAAGATTTACCTGAATTAAGTTTCCACGAGCATGACTATTACAAAATACTCAAGCAAAAAGATTGCGTTACGAGCCAAAATAATGAAATCGTATACTCGCAATCCTTGGCGACATTGTGTGTCAAGCCTAGTATTCAATCGCGTACGAAACGAGCTTTTCTCGCGAGGGCATTAGGTGCATTTTGCAAGGCACAACAAATAGAGGAAGTATGCATACTATACAATAATGACACCGCGTGTATAATAACAGAGCTAGCTCAATCTATAAACAAAAATGGTACAGGGTCCGGACCCCGATTATGTATTTATTTATTTATTTATTTTAATGGAACAGTAAAAAATTACAAACTGTCAATTTTTTACAAATTATTACACTATTATACAAGATAATGTTTGAAATTTAATAACAACTGTCCTCAGCATTAGCAAATTACAGCATGTTTGCTTTAAAAATAATGATTAAAAAGGTGTCACAAAAATAAATAATAACGATGACAGACGCGTCATATTGAACGATTTTCATTTATTACCCACAAGCGGTCATGCAGGTATTCGAAAAATGACCAATAACGTAAAGCGTTACTACTACTGGCCAGGAAGGGATAATGACATTGTGAAATTCGTAAAAACATGTCATAAATGCCAAACACAAAAACATCATAAAAATGTAAAAAAACCACTTTGTATTACTAGTACAGCCACAGCTTCTTTCGATAAGGTATTCTTAGATTTATGCGGACCCCTAACTAAAGATACCAACGTGTATTGCTATATACTTACGTTACAGTGCGAGCTCACAAAATACGTAGAGGCATATCCACTTCTAAATAAGGAAACAGACACAGTCGCGAGAGCATTAGTTGATAATTTTATATTGCGATATGGAATTCCAAAAGAAATTGGAACAGATAAGGGAAGTGAATTCATTTCATCAGCTATGCGCGAAATCTATACAGTCATTATAATAAAACTAAAGAAGGTCGAAAGTACATGGCAGATATTCCAAAAAAAAGTTGGCTGGGGATACTTAGAATCGATAACAGAACACGTTCCAACAGTTTTTAGAATTTTTGTCTGTTTGTCTGTTTATCTGTTTAACTGTTTTATCTGTTTGTCTGTTTATTTGAAAGCGTATCACGTGAAAACGGCTGAACGGATTTTGATGCAAACTTTACTAATCCGTCGAGAAAATCCCCGGCCAGGTTATAGGCTATAAAAATATAGGTATCTATATCTATATCTATATCTATACACATAATAAAGTTGTAGAAGGAAAAAAATCTGTACATTCGAGATATGAACTTAAAAATACTATAGGGGACCTCAGAATGAGCAGCAGAACACGTTTCTACAATTTTTAGAGTTGGTGTCTATTTGTCTGTCTGTTAAATTTTGTTTCTCCTCGCATCAATTGAAAACCACTGAACCAATCTTAATGCGGTTTTCTTTAAAACGTTTCAATAACCGGTGACCAGTTTTATACATAATAAAAAAATAAGATATGAAAATCAAAGGGGAGGAAAAGAGGGGTCAAAGTTAGTATGGAAAAAAGTTACCGGATTGAGCTGGTCACTTGAAACTCTGTATAATTGCTCTTCATAACAAATAAAAGTACACCTATTTCAGGATTTCTCGATTAAAGTTAAAACAACCAAGAAATTATAACATTTGCCCAATTGTAAGTATTTCTTTAAAACCCTATTCGGGGGCCGTCGATTACTTTACGTGATTACAAATATCAAAATTTCATTCTCCGTTTATTACATAGAAACTTAATTTAAAGATTTTTAAAAATTCAATGTACAAAATGCTGTAAAGAAGCAAAATAAATAATTCCAATTTGTTGTTGTAACAAATGTGATGCCATGATAATGTGACATGAAAGACAAGGATAACCATATCCCTCCTATAACTGGAGCGATCAAGACAAAAAAAGCATGCGATCATTGATTAACGTTACAGAAGCGACGCTGTGATTGAAACTAACGGTTTCACGTTGTTGCTTGAAAACGTTGTTTTAATGGGTAATATCGGGGGTTAAAGTTCGAATATATATTTAAGACAATATTTCGAAAACCAAACTCCTATTTTTAACTTAGCTTTGGTTTTACAATTTTGATCAATAATTTATTCTCTTCTTTAAGTTCCGCAGCATTATAGTAAAAAGAAAAACCTTACAATTTCGTCATTTCCATGTATAACATAGGTCACAAATATCAAATTTTTTGAGTGTTAGTTATTTATCAATCAGATTTTGAAGTAAAAAAATTATAAACAGCAAACTTTTTTGAATTAATGCATTTATTATAGGATAGATTGTTAGTTATAATAAATCTTATTCTATATTAGTAATTATTGTCTAAATTGTAAAATTGATTTATTTATGTCTCCTATGGCATCTGACATGTGGGTGACAACATGGGACAGTCTTTGTATATTCTGTTTTGTTAGTCTATGTAAAAAGGAGCGGTGTCAGATTGATGTTGACAGCGTTGACATATCCAGATTTTAACGTTTTTCCGCCATTTTCAAGACCAAGACTAATTCAAGGCGTAGGTAAGTATATTATTTCTACGGCTGTTATTTCAATATTATGGCGGTTATGATTTATGATCACTTGAAAAAATCGTGGTATTTTTAGATGGCGAATTTAGACAGATTCTCATCTACCTACCGGTGTGATAACTAGGGGCACGCTGCTGGATAAAATAAATGCAAGTAAAATGTGGGTAGGTATATGTAATAAAAATGTATCTCACGGTTGGGGCAATATGCGGCAGTTCTACTAAAAATTGGCGAAGATCGTATGGCAAGAGGTAGTAACGATATGATTATCTTAAAAAGCGAATTCTGTAATATTGTACAAAATACAGATGATCTAAAAAAAAACGTGTACCCAGATCTACAAACCAATAAAGAGAATAGAGAATGATTGTGTGAAAGGGCAATATTAACACTGAAAAACAAAATCAATGTGTAGATAAATAAAAAATAATGGTCAAGTGCAAGTCGGACTCGCGCACTGAGGGCTCCGTATTTAAGATAATATGCTTGGGAACCGCAAAAGAAAATACTCATTTGGTTATGAATTTTATTTTCTAGGAAATAAGGTCCATTTTGACTAGCCTAAATTTTAATACAGATTTTCAAAGTTTTTTTTCATATTTCTCAAAAACTGTGAATAATGAACACTTCACAGACATGCCAGACAGACAGACGACAAAGTCTCAACATAAGGGTTCCTTTTTTATCATTTTGGTACGGAACCCTAAAAATATCACGTAGACGGCGTACGAGTATCTCTCGAAAGACAATGTCATAGACACAGCAATAACTTACAGGTGTAATGTCGGCCTAAGGGCAATAATGATGTCTGGAATTGCTAAAGGAGAAAATGTTTTTATTCCCCGCATTCCTATAATTCCGATAGATTTACCATTTAACTTTAAAAGAGTGCTCTAAAAACAGCTATTGCCATCACCATAACCAAAGCGCAACGACAAACAGTATAAGTAGCCGGCGTACATATTGAAGCAAACTGTTTTTCCCATGGGCAACTGTATATAGCATGCTCACGAGTATCCCACCAAATCTTCATGATCTAGCGAAAGATGGCAAAGCAAAAAATATTGTAGGTATACAAAAATGTATTAACCTAGATGACGTTATCCAATTCAATTTCAATTTAAATGTGGAGCTCAATATTACATAAAAGATCATCCTGGCCTGGGAGGATGTTAAACTATAAAATTACTGAAAACACTTAACTGCGATAAAATAGTTCTACGCGGACGAAGTCGCGGGCAAAAGCTAGTATGTACTATTTTAGGAATAAACCAGTTGCAACCAACCGCTTACCACCACGAAAGCCTTGGTTCTTTAGAAAATTCACATAAAGCTTTAGGAGCATTTTTAAGGATACAAAGAGATAACCAAGCTCACCAGTGCGGTCAGATTGGTTGCAATATTGGTGTTTTTCATATAATACGACAATGCATTCAGCAACTAAATATACACCATATGAATTTTCCAAATACTATTTGGAAAATTGTGTCGTATACCAAAAAATATTATAAAGCAAGTAGATCCAATGTATAATTATGATTCATATCCGATAGAATTTAAGTATAGATTACAAAAATCCCAAGAGGATGCTAGAAATAATTTAATTAAGTTAAAAATAGATAGAAAAGTAAGTTGTGATTTAAAAACTAATCCTATGAATTATACGATAGGAGATTTTATAGTAGTTAAAAAAGAAGATAGACATAAAATGGACCCAGTGTATAAGGGACTGTAATTGAAGATCAAAGTACGAATGTAAAAATATTAGTTTTAGGTAAAAAACACATAGTGCATAAAAATAGAACAAAACTATACTACAAATAAATTAAACAACGAACACACTGGATACTAAAAATATAATTATAATATAAAACCATCTGTATCACCATCACTAACAACATCACTAGCGTCACTCAGCAGAAAGTCCACCATCACCTCGTCAATGGACAACCAATCCATCTGGCGCCAACACACATGCCAATATCGCCCATCAGGTGTCAAAGAATGATCGACGAATAACACCTCGCCATTTGAGTCCATCGTGCATAACTCCAAGCATATCGTCTCCATGAGGTGGAGCGGGCACATCAATGGATGGCCCACAGGCGCATCAAACACACTAATGTATTCAAAAACACCCGCCACAGTCCTCATCGTTAAGAAGTACAATAAAACGTCATGCCTAACACTAAAGCTATAGCAAACATCGTAAATACGAACTAGGGTGGAATCAATGATATAAACAGACATATTGAACTAGTAAAAATAACGACTAGACAAAACAAATCCAGAATAGTGAATAAATAAATTACATACTTAACATTAGAAATCAAAACCACACCAAATCAAGACTAACAAATACCACTACCAAATAAGGGACCACTATCTCCATATTTAAACAGAGTATAAGAATGCGAAACCAATAAATATCATAATACTAACTGCAAGCATATAAATGCAACAATATACTCCATAGCCATATAAGGAACATATAACATAGGCGTAAAATAAACTGTAAACAGATTACATTAAGATAGTTTAAGAACTTGTTTTGTATACCATAGCCAGAAGTAAATAAAGTATAAGCCAAAAATTGTTTTGTTACAAATTTTATCCCAAAAAAAAGGGGAAAGCTGTAGTGAGGTCACCAATGTAACAGCTGATAGATACAGCTGATACCTACCTACTTCTTATCAGATCATTAGTTTAACGATGCTATAAAAGTTTATAGTTTAAACCTTGACATTTACTTATAATTCTGCTTACGATGCATTATCTTAAGTTCCACACCATTAACCCTAAGCCTAGATAATGACTAGAAACCATAGTATATAAGCAGAACGTTTTTCCAATAAAGTATTAGTATTCTCCCAGACTCTTGAGTTGTCATTTCAACATGGGTTACCCTACTCTTGGTGCAGCTGCACCATCAATGCCTAAAGGCGATGTTGGTGTGGAAAAGCGGAGTGTGGCTGGCTCAGTGTCCGTGGAGACGACTTCTGCAGAGACGCCAACGCCGAGCGGAACACCCCGCGGGGCCCTCCGTGCCGTCGCGCCGCGTCATGCAAGCCTGCACGTCTTCAACCTCAGCAAAGACACCTCCGTAGACGACGTCCTTCAACATTTTCAGTCCGTGATGAACGCTCTCCGGGCTCCGGCTTGACGTGCCGGCTGACCAGGCTAACCTGGTAAGGAACACCAAGCATTGGCCCGACGGCGTATCAATTAGGCATTTCAATTTTGTTGCTCCAAAAAACTCAAAGTTAAGACCACGCTAACCTTCTGCCCTTAAGATTATCCATCAATAAATTATTTAAAAAACGAAAAACCCGACTGCAATAAAAAAACAACTGAAAAGCGAAAAACAAGCTCTATAATTTATAGAAAATTGTAAGAGCAATGTACTTATTGATATTTAATTATAACAATTTAAATTTAACTTGAATATTGGAAAAGGTATTGCTGGCGGGGACAAGCAATGAATTACAAATCCTATTTTTTGATAAAATTTAACATTTGGACTAGCTTATCCCCGCCTGCAATACCTTTTTCAATATTCAAGTTAAATTTAAATTGTTATAATTAAATATCAATAAGTACATTGCTCTAACAATTTTCTATAAATTATAGAGCTTGTTTTTCGATTTTCAGTTGTTTTTTTTATTGCAGTCGGGTTTTTTGTTTTTTAAATAATTTAATTTATTTCACTCTTTTTAGTTTTTATTAATAAAATAGTGGTTTAATTAATTATTAAAAGAGCGAGCTCCAGAGCTCGATCTTTTAATGTCGCGAAGCTACAACTGACAAATTACAAGCGAAACTCTCATTCTAGCAAAAGGAGTTTATTACTTAACATTTACGTATTTTTTGACTTTCCTGTCAAAATGGTAGTATCAAAGTGTTATAATGTATATATATTTGGAATGGGCTATCTCATAGCTTTCATTTGATACCCATATTGTTATAATAAAAAATATATTTTTTTTATTCCCCCTCCATATTTTTTTTCGCGGTCACCATATTGAAATATTATATACCCTATGTCACTTCGGCAATTAAGACGAATCGAATGACACCTCGTATGTTAAAATCCGTCAAGCCGTTTAGGCTGCAGAGCGTGCCCAGAAATAGACATACATACATACATACATACTTACATACATACATACTTACATACATACATACATACATACGCTCGAAAAACATAACCCTCCTTCTGACGCAGTCGGGTAAAAAGTTCGCTCTCTACGTGGTAAAACTGCGTTACTGGACTTGGTTTTGAGTACTAAAAACCCGGATGTACTGGCCTGCAGCCAGACTTGGTGCAAACATCTGAGATTGAGCGAGTTCCTTAATTAATGGTTTTCACTCCTTGTTTTAACAAGGTGTATTTCGCCAGTATCGAGTTTTAGACAATCGCCATGGACTTATTAGAGAAACAAGTCCATGGATGTGATATCCACAAGAGGACAATTGTTCGGTTAAAGAGATTTACTCTGGTGGACTGGACTAAACAGAAGCACATGGGGTTAGTTCCTCGCGCTTCTGTCAAGTCCATTTTCTGCTATTGAAATAAGTCAATCTAATTTAATTATTGTAGTTATGTATCGAACCGGGAATGGTGACTTTGACATTTATTTAAAAATCTTGAAATACTGTTAGGTAAGCTGACAGATGAAAACAAAAGATTTATTGAAGTCGGTTACCAAAATGTAGATTGTAAAAATTGCATAAATTTTCCAACTCGTGTGTCCGCGCACAGCTTGAGCTTCAAAGACTGCGGAGTTGTTCCCTGCGGCCGCGGTGACGTCACGGTAGCGCCTCTAGACACCGTCGTGAGCGACCACAACACTCAGCCGTTCACGTTAGCCATGCAACCACCTAGCCGCGCCAAACAAAACTCTATCATTCAAAAGAGATTATTTAAAGATGAATCTATATTTGGACTTTAATAATTATGATTGGAATTTTATTTATAACTAGACGTGCCCGCGGCTCCGCCCGCGTGAATTAATTATACGAACGTATTTGTCATAATTGTATTATGTTCATGAGCACTGATTAGCAACGAAATGGTATGGAAATAAAAAAGATTATATATTTTCATATACATTTATTAAACTAATTAACATTTAAATCATAGCTTAAAACATGAGAATTTGATGATTTAAGTTGCGACCACACCGGTGCTTAAAATACGGTGACGGTACGGAATCGCAGTGACGCGTCGTATTAGCACCGTTTTTGACGCAAGCTCCACACACCAATGCTTAACGGTGCGTGTATTACGGTACGTCAAAAACGACGCTATGTTGTTACTATGACCCCGTCTTTTGTTTAAGCAACGACACCGTTTTTTAAGCAGCGGTGTGGGGAGCGTGCGTCAAAAACGGTGCTAATACGACGCGTCACTGCGATTCCGTACCGTCACAGTATTTTAAGCACCGGTGTGGGCGTAACTTTATGCGTGTATTGATTATAAGGAAATATGCCGAAGTATAAAAATGCTTACCTTTAAAACATAAATTAGTCTAAGTATAAGAAAACCAATACTTCAAAACGTCTAAGGGCCTACGTTAGCTGAGGCGGATTATCCGTAACGGACGCCCGTCTAATAAGAAATGGTATGAACACCGCTAACTGGCGCGGGCGCGTGCGACGGACTTCAATCCGCGCGGCGGGCGGCGGGCGTCCGCTCCGTGCGCACGCAGCGGGCACACGCTCGCGGACTTGTTATTATACTGGTAGCGCTAAGTTAGGCGTGCGCCCGTCGCGGACGCCCGGCGCGGACTCGCTGGCCCGCGGCGGGTGTCCGGAGCGGGACTCGCGAGCGTGCGCACGCGGCGGGCGTCCGCGTCAGCTAGCGTAGGCCCTAAGTCTTATTAAGTCGAAATAAAGAAATGACTACTCTCAAAGTATAAAAATGTCTACAATCATAGTAGGTAAATGTCTTATATAAAAATCGACTATGTATAAATATTATTCAAATGGACATTTTTATACTTCGGCATATTTCCTTATAGTCTATTGTCGTAACATATTTATACGTCGTCTAATACAACGTGTTACAAAATACCCCGTAAAAAATCGAATACATTACAAAATGTGAGGGAACCGGAGTTAGCATAGATTATTTAACAGAGAGGCCAACCTACCAATTTACTAATTGTCAACTTTAATGGTATTTCTGGTTTTCATCCACAAAGGTTCAATACTATGATGTCATTATGCTTAAGTACTGGCTTCAAAAAACGTCAAGACGGAAAAAATGTTATGTTGTCAATTTCAAATCTTCTTATCGATACTCTACAATTGTTTCGTGTTTTTTCCAAAATGACGATGTTTTCTAACTCAGAATATTACGACTCCAAAACTCGAAAACGAATTAACTAATTAACACTTAAATCATAAGTTACGACCACACCGGTGCTTAAAATACGGTGACGGTACGGAATCGCAGTGACGCGTCGTATTAGCACCGTTTTTGACGCAAGCTCCACACACCAATGCTTAACGGTGCGTATATTACGGTACGTCAAAAACGGCGCCATGTTGTTACTATGACCCCGTCTTATGTTTAAGCAACGACACCGTTTTTTAAGCAGCGGTGTGGGGAGCGTGCGTCAAAAACGGTGCTAATACGACGCGTCACTGCGATTCCGTACCGTCACAGTATTTTAAGCACCGGTGTGGGCGTAACTTTATGCGTGTATTGATTATAAGGAAATATGCCGAAGTATAAAAATGCCTACTTTTAAAACATAAATTAGTCTAAGTATAAGAAAACCAATACTTCAAAACGTCTTCTTATTAAGTCGAAATATAGAAATGACTACTCTCAAAGTATAAAAATGTCTACAATCATAGTAAGTAAATGTCTTATATAAAAATCGACTATGTATAAATATTATTCAAATGGACATTTTTATACTTCGGCATATTTCCTTATAGTCTATTGTCGTAACATATTTATACGTCGTCTAATACAACGTGTTACAAAATACCCCGTAAAAAATCGAATACATTACAAAATGTGAGGGAACCGGAGTTAGCATAGATTATTTAACAGAGAGGCCAACCTACCAATTTACTAATTGTCAACTTTAATGGTTTTCTGGTTTTCATCCACAAAGGTTCAATACTATGATGTCATTATGCTTAAGTATTGGCTTCAAAAAACGTCAAGACGGAAAAAATGTTATGTTGTCAATTTCAAATCTTCTTATCGATACTCTACAATTGTTTCGTGTTTTTTCCAAAATGACGATGTTTTCTAACTCAGAATATTACGACTCCAAAACTCGAAAACTAATTAACTAATTAACACTTAAATCATAAGTTGCGACCACACCGGTGCTTAAAATACGGTGACGGTACGGAATCGCAGTGACGCGTCGTATTAGCACCGTTTTTGACGCAAGCTCCACACACCAATGCTTAACGGTGCGTATATTACGGTACGTCAAAAACGGCGCCATGTTGTTACTATGACCCCGTCTTATGTTTAAGCAACGACACCGTTTTTTAAGCAGCGGTGTGGGGAGCGTGCGTCAAAAACGGTGCTAATACGACGCGTCACTGCGATTCCGTACCGTCACAGTATTTTAAGCACCGGTGTGGGCGTAACTTTATGCGTGTATTGATTATAAGGAAATATGCCGAAGTATAAAAATGCCTACTTTTAAAACATAAATTAGTCTAAGTATAAGAAAACCAATACTTCAAAACGTCTTCTTATTAAGTCGAAATATAGAAATGACTACTCTCAAAGTATAAAAATGTCTACAATCATAGTAAGTAAATGTCTTATATAAAAATCGACTATGTATAAATATTATTCAAGTGGACATTTTTATACTTCGGCATATTTCCTTATAGTCTATTGTCGTAACATCTTTATACGTCGTCAAATATGTATAAATGTGCACATTTTTATACTTTGACCAAATTATGCACGGACGAAACTATTCGGGTAACCGATCTATGTTCTCATCGAAGGGTGGCCAGTTAGGTACTGGCGATTTACCATACAACTCTTTAAGACACTTTTTATATTAATTACTTACATATTAAATATCTCTGTGTAAACAACATTTTTGGCAAAAACTGCATCACATTTTTTGAGCAAAGTCCCTTGTTCAGTAGAATTATCAATTTTTATTTTTATTTTGGCTTTTGAAACAGCCCTAGATAGCGCCACATACAACTGCCCATGGGTAAAAACTGGCTGTGATAAATATAGACCACAAAATTTAAAAGATTGTCCTTGTGCTTTATTTATCGTCATAGCAAAAGCGACTCGGATAGGAAACTGTCGTCTACGCAATACAAACGGAAGGTTAGGATCTGATGGAGCAAGATCGATTCGTGGAATTAAAATGACATTACCTTTGTGACTGCCAGTTATTATCTCAGCAACCAAAACATTATCTTTCATTTCGTTTATAATTAACCGAGTGCCATTACATAACCCTGCTTTAGTATTTAAATTCCTCAACAACATTATAATTGCGCCTACTTTCAACCTGAGCTCATGTAATGGCATACCTGATGGTGTTAAAGAATTCAAAAATTCCGTTGGGAAATCACCTACCTCTGATTCATCATCACACTGTATTGTATCTATAGAATAGTACACTTTTTCTTGGCCTTCAAGGCGTGACAAAACTTGATTATTCATTTCATAAGTATCTTCATTTTTAGGACAAAGTATGATTCTTTCTCCAAATGATCTGACTTCTGTAGGTAAGAAAGAAGTACCATAAATATCTGAAACTAAGCAATTTGTAGTTATTATATCCTTCGGTATTTCTACCAAATCCGATCCTAAACCGTTATCATTCAATTTTTTTCCTTCTCCTATATGAAGAAGCCATTGAGCGAAATCTTTTTCAGGAGTCCGCATGTTCTCTTTTAAAAAGAAACTTTTTACACTTTTCCATAGAGGGCTGCTCTTTACACAGGATTCCAAAATTTCAATTTTTCCTCCACGATGTACCACTGGTAAAATTTGTCGAAAGTCACCGCCAAATAAGACAGTTTTACCACCAAATGTAATATTGTTATTGCAAATATCTTTTAACAGCCTATCGACAGCTGCCAGTGCGTACCTAGGTGTCATGCTCACTTCATCCCATATAATGATAGAAGATTGTTTAATCTGCTGCGCTTGTATTGACTGTAACTTAATATTTGAGACAGATGTTTCATTAAGTGGGATTGGCAGTTTAAATTTAGAGTGATAAGTCGTGCCCCCATTCAAAAGAGTAGCAGCTATCCCGGTTGAGGCTACAGGAATTACATGCTTTCCATTTTGAATACAATAGGATATTAAGGCATTATAAACAAATGTTTTGCCAGTACCTCCTGGCCCATCCATGAAAAATAAATGTTCTCTGCTTTCATTGTTAATAGAGCGTACTACTGCGTCAAAAACACATTTCTGTTCTTTATTTAATTTCACATACAAAGTGTCCCATTCCTGACCCGCAATAATACTGACGTTGCAATTACTTAAATCTAAATCATTACCAGGGGGGTCATCAATATTAAAATCTGAGCATTTTTTTCCATATATGAGCAAATGAGCCTGAATCTCTTGTAATGCTTTTAAATAGTAATTCGGCTCTCCTATATGTAAGTAATCTTCGGATAAGCCGTCCTTATACTTTTCCCACAGTAATTGCATGTTAGTAGCATTTCCAAACGCACATATAAAAACAAAAAGTAACCGCATCTGACTCGGCATGTCTGTAAACTCTGATTGGGATAAAGCATGGTCCCATTCTTGATCATTTAAAATCAGGTTTCTAGCAATCGCAGCTTCTTTGAACGATTCATATATCGTACCATTGAACGTTTTGAGGTCTAAAAACGACTGTGCACCTTTAACATGTAACAATAACAATCGCAAAAAATATCTTTCATTATCACCAGGGGCGACAGTATACATTCTAGATATAATTTGAGAAGCTTTTTTTCTAGGTTGCCAAGTTTTATTTTGTGAAAATACGTAATGATATGGTATGTCACTGTATAAATACTGTCTTGCAGTAATTTGAGTTAGATTAAGTTTAAACCAAGCCGTTAATGTTGAATCTTTACACTGATTTAAAGCTTCATTTTCGTCTCCTTCTAGGAAATACACTGCCTGCATATCAGGTAGATGGACTGCCAGTCTTATAATGGTATGTGAATGATTATGCATTTTGTATCCATTGAGACGCCACATTGCTTCTGGCGCACTAATGTACCGTGAATCCATAAATTGCTTTATTTCGTCCCTGTCTTGAACACCGTTTATTTCCATATTAGCACAGTCATAACCTTTATATATGTATTTGTATATGTACTTTATAGACTTGACTGAGGAGCAGATTTCAGCATTAATGTGACAGTTAAACTTCTGCAAAACATAGGGATTGAAGGGCACCACCCACTTATTATCAATGACTTTGTTATTATAGACAACGGAACCTTGGTTTCTCCTTTGATAAACAGGATAGCCAGAAGCAAGTAGGGTATTATTCGCATAATTTTTAGGAAAATCTTTAGAGCACTTTCCATCCACCATGCAAGGTGATTTCGGATTGAGAATGCCACATGGGCCATGTATCATATTCTTTAGTACAATATTATGTAAATCAGGGTATTTGTCTTTATCAGGTATTTCAGCCCAAACTAACTGATCAATTTCTTCTTGCCCATTAAGCTTATTCTGGGGGCTTAGTATAATCAACATATGAGCATGAGGTAAACCTCGTTTCTGAAATTCGATCGTATACATATAAGCAATAACATTTCCAAAGATATTATTCGTGAGAATATCTCTAAGTAGCTCAGATAATTTTAAATTAAAAATTTTCGCTATAAGGTCCTGCCTATTTTCGGGAGACTCTCCATTTAGGTTTTCACTGATTTCCCGCCACTTAGGATTGCATGTCATAGTTAAGAATATATCGGGTTTACCATACCTACGAACAATACTCATTGCATCTTGAAAATTTTGTTGTATGTTCCGAGGACACCCTTGAAAAGTTGACGGTAATATTACTCTTTTACCAACTTTAGATGGAGCATCGCCATCGTCGTTTTGAAGATGGTCTTGTAAACCTGAATAACTTTCAACGCGTAATTTACGTTGATTTAAGCGTAAAAAATTAAGACGATTACCTTCAGTTTTTAAATATGCATCTACTATAAACTGCTGAGTAAGTTTACCAGCAGATAAATATGGGTTGAAATCATCATGAATAGCTAAGTGGTAGCCATAATATGCATCTGTGTTACTTTTTTATTAGAATTTAGAGAGTGTAATCCGGGATGCCAACTGTCACTTCCGTATGGCAATAAAATGGGGTAAACAAACGCTTCTAGCTTCGGATCCAACATCGAAATTTGTTGAGTTTCATTTGTTGACTTGCAGTAAACTTTTATGTCTCTGTTAAGTGGAGGAGCACCATCATCACTATCAAAAACAAATGCAACCTCATTCGATGCTGGAATATTATATCGTCTTTGATCACTACCTGGTAATGTTTTACAAATTTAAACTAACTATAATTTTCTTGCCGCTTGAAGGGATATACGGAAAACGTATGTATGCGGCAGGCCTTAAAGGGCTTAAGGTATTATTAGTGACCAAAAGCGTCTACTTAAACGTAAGGTATTAAGCGAGACTCTGTGGCGAGACCGATCCGAACGTTTCCGAACATTTCCGAACAATGGCCGACGGTTCAAATTGTCAATGATATCGAGATTTCATTACGTGATTGTAGAAAAAATACGCAGCGAAACCGGTAAATTTTATGTTTTTTTTCTATTCCCATGTCTAGAGAATAGATTTCAATAGTTTATTCTTAGGTAACGTGCGTTGTTTTCGAGAAACGTGATAACAAAGTTCTTAAAATTTGTAAGGCGCCATATCGCTTCTTCCTTCGTTTTTTATCCCGTTCTGGTTTTTCAATTTTATATAATTGACATGAATGATAGATTTACCAAAAATTTAATATTCTGAATTATTACATTGAAATACATTTTCCAATTAAAAATACATTATTAAAAAAGAAAAAACATCTACTGTGGATGTCAAACACACTATCAAAATATATTCTCAATTATAATGATTTAACAGATATGAAACGTCAATACCCCGACAATTCTGTATTGACGGACTCGATTTCTCGCTATTGTTGTTTTATTAAATCAAAAACGTTAACTGCACGTCAGAACTATACCGAGAGGCGTATTATCGACAGCACAAACCCATCCCGAAAAATATGGCGTGTAGTCAGCGAGGAGGTATCCACAAAGCCAGGGAACCATATTATACCTTTAAATGATGCAAATGGTAACCAAATACGACGTAGCAAAATTCCTGAACACCTCAACCAGCATTTTCTTACGGTCGCGTCGAAGTTGGTGGTGCAAATAGATAAACGTAATAGTATGCGTTACCTCGAAAGTTTCCTACAGGACGCCAATGTTCCTGACTTCGAACTGCCCGCGGTCTCGCTCGCGGAATTGGACCGCGCGCTACGCTCCATGATGAGTGTGCGCGCTACGCTGCATGATGAGTGCGCGCGCCGCGCTCGACGTGTACTACATGTCCTTGGACTTACTCATGTGTGTCTGGCCGGTCATGACGGGTTTATTGGTCGAACTTATAAACTCCATGTTCACAACCGGCGTGTATCCCGACGTACTGAAAAGCACAAAGGTAGTCCAGTTTATAAGGGAAAGGGAGAAAAGTGTTCCGTGGATAATTATAGACCCATAACTATAGTCCCAATATTTTAAAAAATATTGAATCGATTTTGTCAAACTGTTTAATGCGGCATCTTGAGACAAATGACTTACTGACGGACAAACAATATGCCTACAGACGACAAGTATAAGGTGGCAGGGATATTTTGCGACTAGTCAAAAGCATTTGACATTATTAATAACGATTTGCCCCTATACAAAATTTAACAATACGGCATTAGAAACAAAAGATATGAATTGTTTAAATCATTCTTAAGCGGCAAAAGGCAGACCGTTCAGGTTAAAATAGACGGAAAAAACTTGAAGTCAATAGCAGCAGGGAACGTAGAAGTTGGCATTCCGCAGGGGTCGGCGCTAGGGAATACCTTATTTTCAATCTTCATTAACGCGACCACCCATCCTCTGTCGCCGAAGGTTGTCGTATAATATACGACCAAAATACAAATATTTGAGGTTAGGCCTAGGTCTGAACTTTGACGCCGTAGCAAATCTAGAAAAACATATTATACGTTAAATGAGTTGACAAACCGTTACTGGCGTTCAACAATCTTTAGTAATCAAGACCACAGGGTACCATTTCAGTACGCTATAAGGTAATATTTGACTTTAAAATTATTTTATTGACATAAATTGTTTGCACCTATTTCTCAGAAAGTACGAATTAAAACTATATAGTGTTATACAGGATGTATTGCAAGTCGTATGCCAAATGAATAGGGTGGGTAGCTAGGGTCACTTGCAACACGTTTTTGCCAATTAACACTCATTCTGGCCACGGTGTTTTTTTAATAAAATATCGGTATCTTCCGAAAGTTAACCATTTTGTTTACCAATTTTTTTTTTAAATGTGACAGCAGAAAGTTTTTGTATTTTTTTATCTCAAATGTATGCGTATTCTAATGAAATGTTATTTTTATTCATATAGTATATATTATATCACAAAGTGTGAAGGACAGAAAATAAAAATCGTCAAGGTCAACTTTATGGCATAACTAAAAAAAAAGTAGAAGCTCCTCACATCTTCCAACATCATATAAACTTCTCCAGTTCCTGACCATTCTTACGGTATACCACATGTCTAGAATCACGTTCAGTTTTTCGGCAAAATATGGTTTCAATCTAAAATGGTTTTATTCGGTCAGTAGATTCAGCCAGTTAAATGGGCTAAATGCACGAGACAAAACGCAAGATGGTTAAAAATCATATTTATTTTAATAATTACTTCAAATTTTGTTCAGATTGTCTTCCTCCATAATTGATACATTCGCGACACTTTTTTCGTATTTCTACAGTTGTTGTACGAAGTGTCATTTCTTGCCGCATTATTGCGAACGCGTCATTAATTTTTGCGATCAGATGTTCCCTGCTCTCTACCTGTGTTGCATACACTAGCTCTTTAGCCCTTCCCCAGACGTAGAAATCAATCGGAGTTAGGTCTGGGCTTCGAGCGGGCCATTGAATAGGCCCATCTCTCCCAATCCATGCGTTCGGGAAAGCCATGTTCAGGTGTTCCCGAACCGTCAATCTCCAGTGCGCTGGGCAGCTGTCCTGCTGAAATACGATCGGCCGATCTTGTTCCCATATTGGTACTTCACATAGTATTTCTGGCAAATCGTTGATTAAAAATTGAAGGTAATTGTCACCGTTCAAGTTGTCTGGCAAGTAGTGCGGCCCAATCAGCCTACTGCCAATGACGCCTGCCCAGACGTTGACATTAAATTTCCTTTGAAATGACATAGGACATTTTAATTTCGGATTCAAATGTTTGTCAGACCAACAGTGTAAGTTGTGCAAGTTAACTATCCCCTCCCTGGAAAACTTCGACTCGTCGGTCCAAAGAATACTTTTCAAAAAGTTGTTATCTTCAACGTCAGTGTGAAGTAAAATACGACAAAACTGCACACGTCTGGCATAATCATCATCTTCAAGACCTTGAAAAAAATTAAAAACATCAATGCCAAAAAATTGATAGTGAAAATTTAATGCATTTTTAGTTTGTTTTGGTTGATACTTTTTGTACTAATTACTAAATCGAAAAGTTAATTGAAACCTAAGCCTACCTAAAGTACATTTTTAAGCTTAGCATAAATGCATAATGAAAACAAAAAACAAAAAGAACAATACCTTGCACGGGAATATAGTGGAAAGCATGTTTTTCTTCCCTTCTTAAAACTGACCACACTTTCCAAATGCTGATTTTCAGCGTCTCAGCTACATTTCGTATGCTGGTAGTGGGATCATCATCAAATGCAGCAAGAATGCGTTCCTCAACAGCAACGTCGTGTTGTCTGACGTTAATTCCAAGTACTTGGTTATTTAAATTTCCTGTCTCCTGCAAACGTCGGTATGTGTTAGGAAAAATGTTGCTACCAGGTAACCGTGTATCCTACATTTGCTGGTAAATTCTTCTTGCTTCTCGGGCCATACAATTAGCCCTGCCGAAAGCCACTAAAATATCAGTGTATTCTTCGTTGCTGTATGTAGCCATGCCAATAAATCTCGATAACAACAATAAAATTAAAATAATTCCTCTCTATGTTTAGTTAAATGTTTTTCCGCGCAATCAACTTTTTAATTATTTTTTTATTAAGTGTATTTTTCAATTAAATAGGTAATGCAATAAAGTAAAGAAAAAAAAATCGTTATTTTTGGTCGTAACTTGAGTACCTATCGGATACTTAGTTATTGAAATAAATTAATACAATTGTTAGGTTTTTAATAATTTTAGATAACTATTTTATGTTTTTTTATCATTAGTAAAAAAATTGTCTCAATTCATTTATCAAATCATACTTTCAAGTAGGTAGTTTCAAAGAAGTACTAGGTAATGTAAACCATAATTTTAGATTGAAACCATATTTTGCCGAAAAACTGAACGTGATTCTAGACATGTGATATACCGTAAAAATGATCAAGAACGGCAGAAGTTTATATGATGTTGGAAAATCTGAGGAGCTTCTACTTTTTTTTAAATTGTGCCGTAAAGTTGACCTTGACGATTTTTATTTTCTGTCCTTCACACTTTGTCGGCTAATATTTTTTCATTTGTTTACTATATGAATAAAATAACATTTCAGTAGAATACGCATATATTAGAGATGAAAAAATACAAATACTTTTGTGCTGTCACATTAAAAAAAAAGATAGGTAAACAAAATGGTCAACTTTTGGAAGATACCGAGATTTTATTTAAAAAAAATATTAAAAAAAACACCGTGGGCAGGATGAGTGTTAATTGGCCCAAAACGTGTTGCAAGTGACCCTAGCTACCCACTCTTTTCATTTGGCACACGACTTGCAATACACCCTGTGTATTAAAATAATCTCTGAAATGCACCCTAGCCGTTGGTAGTATCCGTTTGGCGAATTTCACAAATTCCATAGATTGACATTGGACGGCGTGAGCTGCGTTCGAGTTTTCTATCCGGTTTTTACTTAAAAACTTTTCATGGACAAACTAAATAATTCCGACCGCTTCGGGTAGTAGTCATTTACCTTCTAGCCCTAGTTAAAGCTTTTTGATTACAATTGATCAATAAATTAAATTAAAGTTCGTCATCGATCAACTCGAAAACTCGATATTATTCTCGAACGCGACCGTAGCCTGGTCACACTGCCGCTAATCCAGAGCGTCAATCGAGTTGTCCCCTCTGCGTCGAACGCGCGTCCGTTTTCTAGCGGTTGACAGCTAAGACCGTTCGCCGCCGCCATCATGGAGATTGGACCCATGTATTTTCTACATGCATGAAGCAAGATTCAAAGTTAATTTAAGTACACCATCGGTGCGTGAAAGTGAGGTTTTAAAACGTGGAGTGCGCGTCGTGTGTGACAAACCTCAAGTCATGGTGCGGAGTGCCATTTAAGCCTGAACGCCGCCGTCGAATGCGGGTGTCGCCGATCCGCCGCGGCCAGTCCCTCAAGCCCAGTGCCGACGGCGGTGATCGCGAGGAGCCGCTAGCGTCGACTCCGCATTCCCGCCAGCTCCCGCCGAGGATGAAGCTGGCGCCTGGCCTACACAACTACCTGGTGATTGCGCGGTGAGCCCCCGTACTTGTTACGGCTGTGTGCCACCCAGCGTAGCTCCGGACCGACGTTCTAGTGCGTCCTTCTCCGTGAGTGCGTAAACCTTGCAGCATTATGGCCATAGAGATCGCGTCGTTCCGTCTCTCCGCTCGAGCTCATTCTCTCCGCGTAGGTTAAAAGTAACGTAAAAGGGTACCCTATAGTATTATGACAAGTCTGTCTTCAAGCTTGCTCGTCGGGTACAGTCCCCGGATCTAGCGCGGGTCGCACGCTTTCCCACGCGCGTTCTGCGCCTGCCTCGCGCCTGTCTTAGACCCGATTCCGGAGGCTGTCTCGGACGACTATTCGGCTTGTGATTGTTTAGCTTTTAAGGAACTCCCTATGTTTCACTGCGGTCTCTCCGCCATGTAATACGTTTAGCAGAGCCCGGATTTTTCATGGCAAAACAAAACACTATTGTAATCTGGCTAGTGATACAAACATCATTTTATCGATATCGATAATTATGTAATAGAATAAAATTACATACCTATACAACATAAAAAACATACATAGTTTGTATGAAGTTATATAGAAACATATTCAATTTCTTCGTCGTAATCCACGTTAGTACACACAGCAGCAAATGGCGTTTTATTCGTGTAATGGTGATAGGAGTAGATCGAGTAATCATTAGTTTTTCAACATTCTCTGGGAGCAAACAGTTTCGTTTATCACTATAAAGCCATTTATGTATACTAAATGTACGTTCAACTTTACTTGACGTTAAGGGAGCAAATTTATAAAATTTATTGTAATTGGTATAATTTTTAGTTTGAGTACAATTTTCAGATATATCTCGTAAACTTTCATAATCAGGATTTCGTTCGAGCACAGCTTCAAATTGACGTATCACTGGTAACACTTTACTCCAATTTAGGTAACAACGAACAGTGTCCAAAATAAGGAAGGATTCCGTAATGGACAAAGTCGTACATTGCAGTTGTTCTATCGAAGAGGCTATTACTTCGTAGTTATCTCTAATGAAATTTAACTCCTGTCGTAATTTGCTCTTTTGAAAACATTTTTTTGCAGTTCTTATAGCAGCCGATTCGTTAGCAAGTGTGGAAACGACGTCGCGTACTTGCTCATAGTATTGAGCATAATATACAGCAGCATTTATCCATGTTCCCCATCTGGTGATTATCGGCTCGGGAGTTAGCGGAATGGACGGATATTTTACCTTAAATAGGCGAACACGCTCTAGAGATTTGAGGAATATCTTTTTGACATTCGATATCAACACATCCACACCTTTAAAATTTTCCGCACCTCTTCTGCAACTCTATGCAGACCATGAGCTAAACATGTAATGTGTTTCATACGCGGAAACGTTAATTTTAAAATACGACCAGCTTTAAGCATGTATGCGGCACTATCTGTGCAAAGTAATAGTAGATTGTTCAACAAGGGACTAAAACAAGCCATAATGACACGAGATGTTTAGCCACGCGAGCGAGCCAGCGAGCGAGAGTGGCTATAGTTCGAGTGTCATTATGGTTGTTTAGTCTCGCGTTAAACACTCTACTTTTCACTTTGAATGCGAGGAAAAAAAACAACGTTCAGTGCCGGATTAGCCACGTACCTAGCAAGAGTAGCAAATGCTACGGGCCCCGCGCATCCACGTCTAACCTCTAAAATGCTAGTACTTACATCAGTATGCGTATGCGTGTACTCATATGCATCAGGGTTGACGATAAGATGAATAATCCAGTCGTATTCTCCACCAGAATAACCTAAAACAAACACCCACGCAAAATAGGTGCATATCTAAGTCGCTCAGTTGCGGAAAAAAGACCGCCACAACCTGTAACCTAAAACAAACCCAGGGGTCTCTTTATAGAATTTGCTACGGACCCCGACGGGCTTGCTCATTCCAGCACTGACGAAGTTCTATACACATTTACAATATTGATTATAAGAAAGTTTCTTACAAATTTGTTCCGCGGTTTTTTTTTTTTTGTTAAGTGCCGCTTTAAATGCTTGCATATTTAGCCAACAGGTTCAAACTTGAAAACAATTTTAAAAGTAATTGGACCAAGCATAATTAAATGAATTCATCCTTAATATAATTAAATATATTCATATTCGTAATCATTAATCGTGTTTCACGAAATTAAATCATTTTTATTTGTATTTTTTCACAGTTGTCATTTTGAGGTTATTTCCACGCGCTAAAAATTGTCTATACCACAGAATAAAAACTAGAGGCATAGAAACCGTACTAAATAGGCAGAAAATACATTATGGTTGACCTTCCTTTTACTTATGGTTTTCATAGTGAGTTGGAAAGAGATCGTAACAAGGCGTGATTTGGACCTTTAAGCACCAGTGTGGAAGAAAGTAACGCCAAAAAAGACCGGTCGTTGATTTGACGTTTCTTCACCTTCTGATCATGACAGATTAAAGAAGAAAAGACACCTAGTTTTTGTTTCTTTTCCTCTTATCAAAATGTAATCTATAAAGTAGAGACAAGTAGCTGGTGCAACGTTCATCTTATTGCACGGCTTCTTTGCCTTTAGTCTTTATTCTGTGGTCTATACAAAAAGACTGAAAATAGCAATAAATCCTCCATTCACAAACACCGTGATTGGATGTTAAGGGGATTCCAAAGTAAATTAAAACAATTTTACTTTAATCCCTAGGGATTAAAAAGGAACTTTAGTCCCGATGTGCAGAGACTAAAGTGACATTTTAAGAGCATGAGAAGTGAAAAAGTACATTGTATAACTACGTTAGCGTTAAACGAATCTTGAAACAAAAATTTTAGTTGGCTTATTATTAAATTAGCAACTGCTTCCCCATTGACCTTTTCTAACACCTTCGACCCCAAAAGATAAAATGACTGCGTTTTTTTTTTGCAAAGGTCGAATTACCACATTTGACATTTGCGTTTCGTCCACAGATATCCACAAATAATTGGTTTTATTTACCTCTCTTATACTCTTAGGTTGTATAGTTTTTTTATATACAAGATTTAAATATATTTTCCGCAGTGTCGATTCATCCGGTAGGGGCACTTTTGTGCAGTCACAACATAAATATTTGTTGACAAAATTACGGAAGTTATCGTTGTTAACTGTTATCCATAGTATGTTGCATGAAATAAGAAAAATAAGTAAATCGAAATAAAATTTATGTTTCGAATTTGGTAGTCCAGAATGTATATTGTGGCGGTTGCTTTTTAGATGAGTGTCAATATTACATTTCTTTAGTTTCAGATGTATATCGCACATAGAGCAGTATATAGTAGAGGTCACTTCATTATAGATTAATTCAGGATGATTCACTATCCACGTTTTGATTCGATCTTGCACATTACTCATTCTTACTTTAATTCAAAACTGTAATATTAAACTATCAAACACGTCGATTTCAAGGCGATTTCGATAATAAATAATATCTAACTAGACGCAATTTATATTTTATCACTGTCATACGTAATGAAATGACATCTAATGTCTTATGGAGTAGTGAGATTATTAACTGAAGTGTTTATTATTTTCAATGAGGTGGTATAGATAATCACTTCGTTCAAACTTGTACCTTCCTCTTTGTTGCCTCAGTATGGCAAAGCTGAAAGGAAAGTTCATTTTATTATTGAATAAATAACTTTTATAAATAATACTCGATATCGATAAAATGATGTTTTTATCACTAGCCAGATTACGATAGTGTTCTGTTTTGCCATGAAAAATCCTGGCTCTGACGATTAGGCATTCAATCGTAATAAACGCATGTTAACATAATTTGAAAAGTTTCACTGCTGACAAAGCGACGCCAGAGCATCACCATACGGTCCTTGACCTAAAAGTTCAAGCCCTCCGAGACCATTCCGGCCTTTCCTAACTTACCATCTTTTACATATATTTACTTCTTATTTTTTACATATGACAAGGTCTGACGGTGCTGTTCGCCGACGACACCACGGTGGTCGTGAGCACGTGCACTTACGAGCAGCTCGAGCAGAGAATAGTGCTCGTGTGCGCGCATCTTCACAGTTGGTTCTCTGTAAATGGCGTCGTCGTCCTCAACATCGCGAAGTCCAGTGTGATGCTGTTCACAGCCGGAAACACTACAGCCATCCCGCCGTTCAAGAGGCCCAATACCGCATTGTGCGTCATGTACTTTTTTTGGGTTTACATTAGATGCTAAGCTAAATTGTAATAAACCACGTGTCTAATCTGTGCAGAAAACTTGGTAGTGCAGTATTTGCACTACGCAAGCTCAAACCAATAGACTCTGATGATGCACTGTGTAACCCCCCCCCCCCCCCCCCTAAATAAAGCCTGTACTAAAGAAAGAAAACTTAAATCTAACAAAACCCTATCTAAAGCCTGAAGTAAAGTAATGCCTAAATTATAAGTCTATAGAAAAGACTAAAACTCTATACTGAAGCACCGAAATGAAAGTTATGAAAATTTGTATTAAGTTTAACCTGAGTAACTTCTATATAAAACTACTAATCCTATAAGCTACTTATCAACTTTCCTATCTTTAGTATACCTATAGAGTAAGAATGATTAATTAATGTTGAAATGGCCATATGATCGTCTAGTGTCAAGGTGTTATTATTTTGTATTATGAATTAAAAGCATTTTAGTTGCATTAATATATCTTTTATTTGAGCTCCATCAAAAACGTACATTTTAGGTTGGTAACGACAAAGCGAGGGAACAGTATTTTTTTTTAAATTATACTTTAGGCAAAGGTGTATAATTATACAGCCTAGATTTCAACATTCCCCCTTAATTTTACAACTTTAAAATATACTTTATCTTATTTATACCTTATATTATATATGAATGTATTTATATAAATAATATGATATGTAAGCCAATTATATTTTTCATACATTACTATGACATGTATTATAGTTAGTATTAATATTTTAATTAATATTTAAACAAAATATTCATATCTTCCAACAATAAAGTAATGTTTACTTACTCTAACACTCTTTACCTTGTAAGCAAATTTAGTATTTACTATAAGTACATATTATATCTATTTTTTTTCAATTTATCTTAGTTTAATACAAAAAACTGAAATAATATCAAGTAAAGATTCTCTCACTTAAAACATAAGTATGGTTTATAAACTTAATACCATTTTAATACTTTGTTTTTAATTTCAGTCCTTTAAGTTTGTTATCATGCACAGATATTTAAATTAAAATGGTTTATTTTAACAATCTATTAGAATGAAATTGAAATGTAATCTTAGCCAGTGGCTTTGTTAGTATGTCTGCCGCTTGCATATTAGTTGGGCAATAATGAATAGTGATATTAGGCCCGCCATACACGGGACTGCTTTAAGCAGTCGGAAACCGACTGCACTTCGTTGCTATTGGTCGGTTTGCACTTTCTAGAGCATTGAAACTGCAAATCGACCAATAGCAACGAAGTGCAGTTGTTTCCCGACTGCTTAAAGCAGTCCGTGTATGGCGGGTCTAACCTTTCACAAACAGTTCATGTATAAAATAGTATCTAACATCTATATGTTTTGCTTGTTTATTAAAAGACCCTGCTTTAATTATTTGTATTGAGCTCTGGTTATCTACATTTAAAGTAATTTTTAAATTACAATTTAGAATTTCACACAATAGTGATTTTAAAAACATCGTCTCTTTGCAGCAATCGGCTGCAGCTATATATTCAGCTTTGGCTGTCGCTTTGAGCACCAAGAAATTGGTCCGCCACCAAACAGTAAAAAAAACCCGTGGTACTACGCCGGGTACGTATCATAATATATAAAGTTCAAAATACATAATGGGTCATAAAAGATAAAAAAGATAAAAGATGTTTATTCAGTAAGTAGGCCGCACGGACACTTTTACACGTCAAAAATCTACCAGCGCTTCGCAAGAGACCACTGCTGAGAAGAAACGCCGCAAGAAACTCAACAGTCAGTCGTCATAATACATAATGGTCATAATATATAATGGTTTTTTTTCTGACACCGTAAACTTTTCAGGATTGTTATAAAACAAACCTAACCTAACCTAATGGGTTCTATAGAATGGGTTTTTAAAAAATTCTGAAAAGTTTACGGTTTAAGAAATAAAACCATTATATATTATGACCATTATGTATTATGACCCATTTTGTATTTTGAACTTTATATTTTATGATACGATCCCATTATACTTTATACCTTTATCTTTTGTTCCAACTAAGTACTTTAAAATCCTATTTATTGGTGTGACATCTGTCTGACTGGGATTTTAAATTTTTCGGCTAGCTTTATTTACTGCTTGTGCAATATCAGGTCTTGTTCTTGTTGATAGATACAGCAGTGCACCTACACATTCTCTAAATTAGTCTGTAATGTGTTACCTGTTTCAGTGTCCTTGTCATTATTGCATGGTATGCTTGTGGGTTTTGCTTTGCTCATCCTAAAATTTGTAAGTAAGTTTTCTATGTAGTTTTCCTGTTTTAAAGTTATACCAGTGTTGTCTTTTAATATCTCAAATCCAACAAAGTTTTTGGTTCATTAAAAAAATTGATCTGAAATTCTTTCTCCGAACTACATAGAACACTGTTAAATTCTTTTTCACTTGTAGCTATGGCAAGCCCATCATCGACATAAATAGCAATAATTACAGTTTTATTTGCATTAATAAAAACAAATCTTTCAGTTTTCGTAGGAAATAAGCCTAATTTTAACAATGATTGAGTAAAGGTCTTATTCCATGTTACTGGAGCTTGTTTAAGTCCATATACTTAAGGCTTTGTGTAATTTACGTATTTTGTTAGGTTCTTTATCATACCCATCAGGGATATTTTTATAGACATCATCATCTAATTTACCATATAAAAATGTTGTGTTTACATCAAAAGTTACAATTTCCGAGTTGTTTGATGCTGCTATAGCAAATAAAGCTTTTAATGCAGATAGAGTTACCACAGGACTGTATATTTCATTGAAGTCAATACTTTTTTGTTCAAATCCTCTTACTACAAGTCGTGCCTTATAATTTCCATCTTCTTTAAGGCGAAATATCCACTTGTTGCTTAGTATTTTGTTACCTCTTGTTTTTTCTTTGTTTACTAACTTCCTAGTATTTATTTTATGCAATGAAACCTTCTTCGAATTTATTGCCTTCTCCCAATTTATATCTTTAATTGCTTTTTCATATGTATTTGGTATATAATAATATATATTATTCTGATAAGGTTTCTTCTTCACTTGTACTTCCTTGTATCTGTATATCTTCGTTTATATTTTCTTGTATTTTTATTTCTTCAATATATTTTCTTCTTCTTCATGTAATTCTTTCCTTTCATTTTCATCAATTATTTCCTGTTCATAATTTATTTATTGAGTATAGTGTCTTGATTGTTTGTACTTTGAAGTATTAATATTTTGTTTCCATTTTCTTTTTCTTCCGTTATTTTTCTACCTTCTTCTTTATAATATTTTTATTTTACATCTCTTCTAATAATAATTTCTTTCTTTGTAGGTACCCAAAGCCGGTATCCAGTAGGAGCATAGCCAACCATAATTAGTTTTTCACTTCGTTCATTTAATTTCTTAAGTGGTGTCAGGTTTTTGGAGTCCACTACCGAACCAAAAGTTTAATGTTTCCTACTTTTGATTTTCTTCCTGTCCACTTCTGAATAAGTGTTTTGGTTTCTCCTACCTTTGGGGTCCTGTTAAGTATGTATATAGCTGACAGTGCTGCTTCGCCCCAAATCTCTTTTTCTTAACCAGACTGAAACAATATTGCTCTTACCTTTTCCATAAGAGTTCTATTGAAACGTTCGGCTTTTCCGTTTTGTTGTGGGCTGTATACAACTGTATAGACTAGTTGAATACCGATACTTCTACACCATTATTTTAATTGTGAACTGGTTTATTCACCATGTAACCCCCCCCAATAAATAACCCCTTACGCAACCCTATATACCTCTAACTAACAGACTAAAGAAAATTAAAGCCTACATTTTAAGTCTATAGAAAATCCCAACACTATA
Source organism: Acleris cristana (assembly GCA_948252455.1). Lineage (NCBI taxonomy): Eukaryota > Metazoa > Arthropoda > Insecta > Lepidoptera > Tortricidae > Acleris > Acleris cristana. The sequence continues at coordinate 50,626,159 of OX411771.1, forward strand.
CTGAAGCACTGAAATGAAAGCTATGAAAATTTGTATTAAGTTTAACCTAAGTAAAGCTTTTATGTAAAAATTATTATGCTTATAAAGTACCTATAAACTTTCCTATCTTTAAATATACCTATAGAGTAAGAATGTTTAATATTGTTGAAATGGCCATATGATCATCTAGTGTCTAGGAACCTTCTTTGTGAACCGTTATAGATAGTAACCTAAGAACTTTTCATGCATATAAGTTTGGTATAAATATATGGATATAACCTATCCCTATATGATTTAGTTTAATGTAATATATAATAGTTAATTGTAATGAAATTACAAATTATAACTAAGAGATAAAAGTCTTGTTGTTTGATATTATTAAATATATGTATAGGTCAGTCATAGTCTTTGGTACTAGTTAGGGTTATTAGATAGAAACTGGAAAGTATGCTTATGGCATTTTATTTTGCACCTAAGGTCAGAGCCCATGACTCCCCGCTCATGACTGTGGGACTCGTCTACCTGACTGGACATCCCTCCAGCGCCTACCAATCTTTTCTTTCTCTTTCCAGGTGGGATATATTGAATTTACAGTCTTTGTCAGTTGTCAATAGTAAATTAGTCAGAAGTAGTCTGTCGTCAGTCAACCAAAGGACAAGAGGGTTTTCAAGCGCTCCATACTCAATGCAAGAGTGAAATATAATCTAATAGACATTTGGTATTGTTTGTATGTCTGAATAGATCTACTAGGAGCTAAATTATTAAAAGTCAAAGTCAAACTGTCAGGATAATGGTTGTAGTGGTAAATAGTCATATATAAGACCAAGTTTGTTAGGTTGTATATAGTAATAATTAGTAGTCTTAAAAGACTAAGTTAATGAAGATTGAAGTGTAACATTGCACTGTAACTTTTATGAAGAGTTTATTTATAATATATATTTATAACATATTCTCGAATGATAGTGAAACTTTCTAGTCATGATGAATGCTGGTTCTGATAATGATTTCAATCATAAATTGTAGATAAAAGCTGAAGTTTATTCCCACAGGAATAGAATAGTGAATCTTACTGCTCACAACTATAAAGCCGGTTTTCCCTTGAGAACAACCAAGCAGGGTACGTAACCCATAGCGTAAACAGAGAAATCACTTGATATAAAATATTCAAAATAAATTGAGAGAAATCATTTAATCTCGTTGATTCTTTCAATGCTGAAGGTATATTTGGCTATCTGCCATAAACTAGAAATATTCACTATGCTCAAGCTTTAGAAATACTGGAACTGACGAATATAATGTACAATCTGTTACATTGTCATTATTTAAAAATTGCAGCTTACTTTGCACAAGCTGTTTTATTGATGTTATAACTTATCGGACGTTGGTTTTCGCAGTAGATAGTTACTTTATCATTTATAGGAGAAAACAGTTTATTAACTCTCAATTAAACATTTGTAAAATAGAATTGAAGATATAGTAAAGCTTTCTAGTCTTGATACTATTTGAAGCTTTTAAGTACATTTACTAGAAGGAGTGACCTCGGTCATTGTAGTGCATGTTCTTATGCATAATTCCCGTGGGAATGGCTGATTGAATTAACTATACAGTGACTAACCGGTGCTCGTAAGCAGTGACGGTAGAGACGTATCTCAGTATGTACAGCAATCTATCTGCCTCTGAAGATTGAATGAGGGAAGACAATCCAACTCATAAATATGACTTTGAAATTTACTAAGAACGTTGTTTGTCAGTTAAAGATTAGAAATATTTACTTCCTGACAAACTGGCATGAATATTATTGGAAAAGTCTATGTTCAATAAACTGAAATCTCCTTAAGGTAAAACAAATAAATATGGGAATAAATAGTATTTCCCACTGATTCTTTAGTTATGGTGGATAACATATTTAATTTAAACTTCCTAATATTTTCCCTATATAATAATGGTATAAGACCAAACTAGGATGAAGTTAAAAGTATATTTTTGATTAACAAGATTTAACCCTACATGCCTAGTTGAATTCCTATTGGTTTATGTCCTAGTTCCCTATTTTCCCTACATTGAAACTACCCTGAACCTACTGATAAGGCCTATTCTACTTGCTACACCTATGGGCTTACCTCACCCGGTAATTAGCTAGGTCCCTAGGGAATCTGGAAAGTTCAGCTGAGTCGGCTGAGAAGGCAACCTAAACGCTCGTGTTGTGTTTACCTCCCCCCTCACTTTTGGTGAACCGTAGTTCTCAGGGATAGTGAGAGTAAGGCGCCCTATTGTGTGGTTTAGTATATATACATAATAATATATTTATCGGGACCCAGGCTCAACTCCAATAAAGCTTCCGTGAGCGCGCGCCGGCATGCCATCTATTGTGGACCTCACTTGTTCTTTAAAGGCTGACATTGAGACTAAGTAGGCGCTTCTACGGATGTCTATGTTGGTAAAGAGACATCCGGGCTTGCCCAAGGCTCTTTTAGACTCTAATAGTTCCAAATCAGAGGCTCCGTTAGGCTTCCTCGGACTTGTCAGACATTTACTAGTGGTAGCCTGATCACTGTTCTGGTACAAGTGTATGCTAATCTAGCTTAACTCAACAAATATTCCCCACTATACAAGGAATGTCCTTTATTCTACAGCTATGTAAAATATTGTACCAGACACGAATGATAACCAACCCAAGGTTTCTGAAAAGTACACAGAAAGGTATATTAGTACACGTATTGGTATTTGGGAAACCTCGCCAGCTGTGTCCGGACTCTGATCACAGTGGTTAGCTAAAGGTGTCCTGGCCCAGCAAGGATTTCTACCCACCAATACAAACAATAGAAATACAATCATACAATAGAAAGCCTCACTAACTGCAACCCAAGCTATGTAAACTAGGATTAACAGTAGCAAGAGAAATAATAAACCAAAGTTCCTTACCAAGGTATAAATAAAAATATCAAAATAAATCAACTTTAAATATAAAAGTTCCCACCACCCGTCTACTGAAGTGAATCTGGAAAACAAAATCTTTTGATTAAAGCACAACCCCCCAACCAACACCAATCATATATAAAAATACAGAGCTTTCGCACTGCATTCCCATACATGACAGAAAACCATCTCCCACACAGTAATATCTATAGCCTACTTCCCAAGCAAACCGTTTCCCTATCCCCTCGCGAAAGGAATTTAATTACTATTCTAACTGCGAAAACGCGCCTTCCTAACACTACCAACGCAATATATGATTCTATTTAAAGCCGGAAAGACAATAGTTAGCTAATGAGTCACACGAAATTAAACCCTACATACTTTATACCTCCCTACTAGCTCTAAAAACAAAATTAACATTAACTATACAACCGATATAACTGTATCGCTTTAAAAGATCGCAAATATTAAACCGAATACTGCGTAGTTTAAATTTTATTGAAAGACTAGCACTGAATCAAAAATTTAACCGCGAACGCGTCGTACTCCTATTTCACTATAAAACCCGTAATTAACCGAAATTTACACAAAATATAACAAATAAGCGAGCGTAGCACGATATAAAACCCTAACGAAGTTAACGCGACAAGGTAACTACGAACCGTAAATGAATTTTACGCAAGGCGCTCCCCAGTAAACGAGCCTATCCCCTTTGAATAACTAAAATAAAGCCAAAATATAAACGTTCCGCGATGAATGCCCAGAAAATAATAATCATATTCCCTTTGAAATCTCTATATATAAGTTCAACTGGCGGCCATCGCGCTTGAACCACTTGAACCACTTGAACTACTCATGCCAGTCAAGCCACTCTTGCCACTTGTGCCAGTCATGCAATTCCTTCAAAATTACCCCTTACTATGAATAACATAAGGTATACTTTCAATCCCCATTTCAGTCGCTTAAGTCATTTTAATCATTACAAACCTACATCACCTGATTTTTAATTAGAATCTACACTGATAATTGAAACTAATCCTTATGCTATTCAATACACAGTACATTTTTCCATTTTTCCCAGTACTACCGTTTTTAGTATCTACTTGAATCCGTATTCTGATGGCGTCTATCTCCGTCACTGTCGTATTCTACCAATTCGAACATGACAGACTCTGCCTGTCTGTACCACCATAAATCATAATAAGGCGCCACCTACTCGGTGATGTTCGTTTACGTAATCGGCTTGGTCCGATTCTAGCGAGACAACCTATATAGTTCCTTCCTTCTCTCTCTCGTGTTCATTACTCAAGAATTATAACATTCCCATTTCTTTTATATAACCATTGTTTATTGAAGAAATAAATAAGATTTACAATTCTAAAGTTTGTATCAAACAAATATTTAATTAATTAAGATTATAAAACTAACACATGACTTGATTTAAAGCTTACTAAAATGGTGAGTGTCCTTCTAGTTTCTTATTGCATTACTCTTGTTTTGAAGTAATATTGCGGACTATTTTTAGCAGGCGCTTAAATTTGTTGCATTCGCATTTTGTCAATTATTATTGTTTTCATACATGAATACGTATAATATCTATTAATAATGATATTTTATTAAAAATAGATTTTGCATATTAATCAGCTCTCGCTAAAGCCTGAACTAACTCTATTTATATTTGTGAATTTGAACGGGCATATCTGGACCGTTACAACCACCATTGTCACATCGGACTACACTAACCTTTTCGCTGGTATGGCGCTCAACTTCTTGAATGTAGTCTTTTAAATGAGTAAAAACTTTACTTTTGTTTGTGATTAGACATATCTGTGTATAGTTAGTAAAATCATCAATGAAAGATAATACATATCTCTTTCCGTCGCAGGTTGAAGGTGTAATTGGGCCACAGACATCAGTATGAATGGTATGTATTTTTCTTTCAGCTTTATTCCTTGAGTAGAATGGCAGCTTTGTCTGCATACATCACACATTGTTTTCTTTTGTTATGTTCATACCATCCACTGATTTAATAATGTTTTTTAATGTTTCTTTTCCACGATGACCATACCTTATCTTCTACATCTTCTGTGCAGGACACCATTGCTTCTTCTTCTTTATTAGCTGTTAAATTTATACTGTGTAAACCATTGTTATTTTTTATTCCTTTCAGTATTATATTGTTTTCTTTCTTAATTATTACTGTTACAAAAAACACCTCTCCATCCTTTTCTGTTATAGCATTTACTGATAATGAATTTTTCTTCAGGTCTGGGAAAACATTCTCAAACTTGACATTTTCACTTTGAATTATTCCCATCTTCTCAGAGTTTAATGTGTTTTCTTTTTTAGAGGTTGAATTTTAACTGAACATTCTTTCGTGTCTTTTAAGAATATTTGGTTATTTGTCGTGTGTTGTGAACAACCCGAATCAATTATGAAATTCTCATTCTGTGTAAAGAATGCCCTGCACCTGCATCTTTTGTGTCTTTATTTTTATCCCAATAACAGTATTTTTCTTCATGATTGTATTTTTTGCATAACTTACACTGTTTTTTATTTTTAAAGTAGCAATTCTTTTCTTCATGGTTTGTCTTTTTGCGTATGTTACATTGTTTTTTGTTGTTGTTGTAGTTTTTCTTATATATCTTTGCTTTGAATGCAACAGGTCTTCTACTAATAGTCTTGAGGTTAGGTTTATCAGAGTTTTTTCGGATGATGGAGACGATTCCCAAGCTGTGAAGAAGTTTGAAGTGACACAAGCATTTTTCATTAATTTTCTCATCTAAATTGTTAAGTTGGTGTGCTAAATTTTCCAACATACCAATGTGATGTATCATTTTCTTTTTTTCATCAAACTTGTACTGGAAAAATTCTTGTAGAAGTTGACATTTCTTTTTGATCGATTTTTTTTTCATATATCAACAAAAGTTTACTGTACATTTCTTTAGCACTTCCACACGATAACAGAGATGAGAATAGTTTCTTATCTACTGTACTTGTTAATATCTGCTGGGCTTTGGCATCATTACTTAAATTATTTTCCATCTTCTTCTCGGCTTCCGTAATCTCGGTGGTGACGTATTTTTCTAATCCTTCACTGCGGAAAAGAATAGTTATTTGGAATTTCCAAATTGGGAAAGATTTGTCGTCGATGAGACGTTCAATGTTTTTTATGTTATCCGCCGACATTTTATATGTTTATGTGTGATTAACAATTTCACTATTTTTAGTCCTGCTTTTTTTTTGTTTCGTGATGAACCACGCTGCTCTGCTACCATGCTATTTCGTATTATGAATTAAAAACATTTTAGTTGCATTAATACAGGGTGTCCCAAAATCGGTAACCCACATTGACACCGGAGGTAGGTCAGCTTAAGAGGTACCGAACCAGCCTAACATGACCTCAGTAATATGACTTTATTTTTTTCAAATTGCTAGACCAATTGCAAATTAAAATTAAATTGGTCTAGCAATTTGAAAAAAATAAAGTCATTTTACTGAGGTCATGTTAGGCTGGTTCGGTACCTCTTAATCTGACCTACCTCCGGTGTCAATGTGGGTTACCGATTTTGGGACACCCTGTATATCTTTTATTTGAACACCATCAAAAACGTACCTACATTTTAGGTTGGTAACGACAAAGCGAGGGAACAGTTTTTTTTTTCAAAATTATACTACAGGCAAAGGTGTAAAATTATACAGCCTAGACTTCAACACAAGGAACCTATTTTGTGTACCGTTAGAGATAGTAACCTAAGAACTTTTCATGCATATAAGTTTGGTATAAATATTTTATGAATTTCGTCTAACCCTATATAAACTTAGTTTAATATAATTATAGCTTATAACCTAAATGAGAAATACAAATGAGAAATAAATTAATGAATATTGAATAAATATAAAAATTGATCCTAAGATTCATATGTATAGGTCTGTCTTAGTCTTTGGTACTAGTTAGGATTGTTAGATTGAAACTGGAAAGTGTGCTTAAGGCATTTTATTTTGCGCCTAAGGTCAGAGCCCATTTTATTATTTATTTATTTATTTAAAAATAATTACACAGCATAACAGTATAACACTACAGCACTGTGGATTACATACTAAATATAAATTAACAAAGACAATCAAATTAATAATGAAAACATAATATAATATTATATGACGTTATACATTGTGGGAAATGATTATTTACACCGAAGAAATGCGGGCATCCATCTTCTCCCATGACTCCCCGATCATGACTGTGGGACTCGACTACTTGACTGGACATCCATCCAGCGCCTATCTCTTTTTTTTTCTCTTTCCAGGGGGGAATTATTGATTTTACAGTCTTTGTCAGTTGTTAGTAATAGTTTAGTCAGAAGTAGCCTGTGATCAGTCAACAAGGGACAAGAGGGTTTTCAAGCGCTCCATACTCAATGCAAGAGTGAAATATACACAGAATTTAATAGTCATATGGTACCTATTGTATGTAAATCACATTAAATTTACTAGAAGCTGAATTATTGATATGTCAAAGTCATATCTGTCAGGATGTACATAGTACCTAATGGTAAATTGTCATTGAAGACCAAGTTTGTCAGTATGTAGATAATAATGGTAAGTAGTCATATAAGTCCAAGTTTATGAAGATTGAGTTTATATCAATACACTGCAATTTCTATAAATAATTTATTTTAAATTGTATCTTTGGTAAATTTTCAAATGATAGTGAATCTTTTTAGTCATGATGAATGCTGGTATAAATTATGATTTCAATCATAACTTGTAAATATTTGCTGAAGTATAGTCCCGCAGGAATGGAATTGTGGTTCCTACTGCTCACAGACTATAAGGCCGGTTTTCCCTTGAGAACAACCAGACAGAGCGCATAACCCATAGCGTAAACAGAGAAATCAATTGAGGGAAAACATTAAATCTCGTTGAATCTTTCAATGTTGAAGTATATTTGGCTATCTGCTATAGACTAGAAATAATCACGTATCATTAGCTTACTTTGCTCAAGCTTTAGGCATACTGGAACTGTCGTATATAATGAACAATCTGCTTTATTGATATTATTTACAAATTGCGGCTTACTTTGCACAAGCTGTTTTGTTGATATTAAGACTTATGAGAAGTTGATTTTGTAGTAAATAATTACTTTTTTACTCGAAGGAGAAACCAGTTCATTAAATCTCATTAAAACGTTTGTAAAGTAGATTTGAAGGTATAGTAAAGCTTTCCAGTCATGATGCTATTTGATGTTTTTAAGTACATTTACTAGAAGGAGTTACCTCAGTCATTGTAGTGCATGTTTTTATGCATAATTCCCGCGGGAATGGCTGAATGAATTTACTATAAAGGGAGTAGCCGATGCCCGTAGACAGTGACGGCAGAGTCGCAACTCAGTATGTAAGGTAAATTACCTGTCCAGAGGATTAAATGAGGGAAGACAGTCCAACTCATAAATATGACTTCGAAATGAACTATTGAACACTGATTGTCTGCTAAAGACTAGAAATATTTACTTCCCGAGAAGCTTGCATGAATGTTATTTGTTAATTCAATGTTAAATTGATTTACAATAAACTGAAATCTCATAAGGGTAAAATAAGATATAGGAATAAATAGTATATTCCCCAGATTCTTTAGTTATGGCGGATAACATAATTTAATTTAAACTTCCTAAAACTTTCCCTATTTAGTAGTGGTATACCTAAGACCAAACTCGGACGAGTTTAAAATAATATTTTAATTTGCAAGAATTATATCTACATACCTAGTTGAGATCCTACTGGTTTTAATTCCTAGTTCCCTACTTTCCCTACATTGAAGTTACCCTATTCCTACTGAAAAGGCCTATTCTACGAACTATACCTATGGGCTTACCTCTCCCAGTAATTAGCTAGGTCCCTAGGGAATCTATAAAGTTCAGCTGAGTCGGCTGAGAAGGCAACCTAAACACTCGTGTTGTGTGTACGTCCTTCCTCACTTTTGGTGGACCGTAGTCCTAATAGACGGTGAGAGTAAGGCGCCCTATTGTGTGGTTTAGTATTTATACATATATAATAGTTTTAGGTCTATATGGTGTAGGTTTTCTCATTAGGAAAGAATACAAGAAAATTATTATAAATTTCTGTGGACTATCAGAAAGAGTTGCGCTACTTTAGTTAAAGTTTATCGATACAGACCTATCTAACATCCAATCATATTCCTCGACAAAATACTCGAAAGAGGAAGACATAGAAGCATTCTACCAAACACTACAAAAGGCTCATAATATGCTGGGAAACTGCAAAAACATCATGGTAATAGGGGATTTTAATGCAAAGATAGGGCAACCGAAAAGTAATGAAATCATGGGAAAATATAGATACGGGAAAAGAAACGAAAGAGGAGAAAGGATGCTTCAATACGCTCTTAAATATAAACTATTAGTCATGAAAACGTACTTTAAAAAGAAAAATCAACAGAGATGGACCTGGATATTGCCAAATGAAAAAACAAAAAACGAAATAGACTTTATAATGTCTAGTTCTCCCACAAATATCACAAACATAGAAGTCTTAAACAATGTAGAGTTCCCGTCAGATCATCGAATAATAAGAGCAACATTACTCCTGAAAAACCCAAAAAAATGTAGAAAAAACTTCGAAAACTTGATGATCACACTTAAAACCGACAAAGAAATAGAAATATACCTTTCGAACTTGGAAACTAACATCAAAGACTTACCAAGCATTGACAACGAGGACGTACAAGAAACATATGATAAATTCGAACTAACTATAAAAAACAGACTTAAACATGAATCAACAAATAAAAGCAAAGAACACAGCTGCTATTTTTTCAGCGAACCAACCAAGCTCCTGATCAAAAGACGAACCGAACTTATAAAAACCAGAAATAAATCACAAGAAATGAAAAAAGAGCTATCATATCTATTCAAACAAACTAACAAATCAATTAGAAAGGATTACAAACTACATAGGAAGAGAATAATAGAAACGACCCTTATACACTTTAGGAGTGCAAAAAGAGCATACAAAAAACTATCCACCCACACTGACTGGATTAAGAGCCTAAAGATGGACCAAACGAGACAAAATCAAGAAAAGACCTAATATCCTGCGCTACCAACTTCTACAAAGATTTGTATGCCACCAAACCACAAGATACGGTATTTTTCACAGAAGTAAACATCTTAGACACAAATATGAATGACACAATTACTATAAAAGAAGAAGAAGTTATGAAGAGTATTAAGAAACTGAAACGAGAAAAGAACCCAGGTCCAGACGGCTTAAAGAATGAAGCGCTAATAATAGGAGCAAAAATACTTACTAGGCCGTTGACACGCATATTTAATATCGTTTTAAGTACAGGGAAAATACCAAACCAATGGCACATGTCAGACATTATACTACTTTATAAAAAGGGAGACCCACTCGACATCGCCAACTATCGTCCGATAAGCCTACTCTCAAATGTGTATAAACTGTTCACCTCTATAATACAAGACAAAATCGGCTCACAAATAAACAGTATGCAACCGGTAGAACAAGCAGGTTTTCGTTCCGGTTTCTCGACCATGGACCATATACATACTCTGCAGCAGGTAATGGAGAAATACACAGAATTCAACAGAAATCTCTATATAGGTTTCATCGACTATACGAAAGCATTTGACAGTCTCTATCATGACTCCATATGGCAAGCTTTAGACAACTGCAATGTACACCCAATTATTAAGAAATTATTAAGAACCCTAAAAAATATTTATCAAAATAATGTAAGCAGAGTCAAACTAGAAACTCGAGGAGATGAGATTAGAATAACTAGAGGCGTGAGGCAGGGGGACCCACTATCCCCGAAATTATTCATAGCGGTTCTACAGTGAATATTCAACAAACTGAACTGGGTCTCTGAAGGCATTCAAATGAACAACACTCGTCTCAACCATCTTGGATTCGCCGACGATATCGCGGTCTTTGCCGAAACCCACCAAAAGCTAGAAAAAATGATATAACAACTAAATAAAAAAAGTAAACAGGCTGGCTTACATATGAACCTAAGTAAAACAAAAGTAATGACAAACGGCAAGAAAGGAAAAATCACGCTAGACGGCGCAGAACTAGAGTATGTAGAGCAGTATATATATCTAGGAAAACAAATATCCTTTTGCAAAACAAATAACGAAGACGAAGTTAACAGAAGAATCACATCCAGCTGGAATAAGTACTGGATGCACAAGGAAATACTCAAAGACAATTACGACCTGGGTATGAAAAAAACTGTGATGGACACTTGCATTTTACCTTGCCTGACCTACGACTCTCAGACCTGGAGCTTTACAAACACCATAAAAAACAAAATAACCACTTGCCAAAGGGCATTGGAACGAAGTATCTTAAGGATAAGAAAGATTGATAAAGTAAGAAGCCAGGAAATAAGAAAAAAATACCAAACTTACAGACGCCCTACACCACGCATTAAAATCAAAATGGAATTGGGCCGGCCACATAGCGAGATATACTGACCAGAGATGGACTCTCAAGAGTACTAAATGGATTGGTCCGACAGGCACCACCACCATCACCACCATCAGCACCATCTACATTACCAATGATTATTGAAGAAATAATACTAGCTTTAGTACTATAAAACCTATTTAGGCAAATATTTAATTTAATAAGCTTACAAAATTAGAACACGACTTGATTAACAGTTAACAGCTTACTAAAACGGCGAGAGTATTTCTAAATTTTTATCGCACACATTTTTGTTGTGATGTAATTGCTGACTGTTTTTTAGCAGGCACTCAAAAATGTTGCGTACCTATTTTATCACTTATTATTGCACTCATTCGTGAATAGATATATTTGAAAATAATGATACTTTATTAAAAATATATTTTGTATATTACGAGTAATCATCTCTCGTTAGAGCCTGAACTAACTATAATTGTATTTGTGAATTGAACGGGCATATGTGGACCGTTACAATCAACCCCCAAAATTTATACAGGTGACAAATTGTTTAACCGGAGTAAATTTTCCAATCTCTAAATTCACAAATATACCCTACTTATTTGTTAACACTATCTCTCAACTGTATAAGCCATTAAAATAATGGTGTGATGTGTATTGAAACCATAATAATAGAAATTGATTATAGAATGCAACCCTCAACCTGTTGATATGCCAACCATGAACTATCATCACTCTTCGCAAGGAACACAAGGTGTCAGCAAGAGGAACTTGGGCTGTGAATCCAAATCTACTCTAGTAGTATGATCTTTCCCCTTTACAACGATTCGGCGACCAGTTTTACCACCAATTCTATAGAAACCATTGAATTATTAGGGCTCATGACACTTTCCTTTTTTTGTGCGGAAATAGCGTTACTACCTAATGCCTTCCCTATTTTCACTTCCATACCTACGCCCCTTACAAAACACCAGGCTCAATTAGATTGGAAGTCTTAAAAAAGTTAAACTTTTTAATAACTATAATAACCAGAAAATACCTCCAGTACAATTTATTCATTGAATCTACAACTACCCCCCCCCCCCCCTTTCTTATAACGACATTGGCCCTCAAACTACTTTGGAAGGCTTTATCAATCTAAAATAAGTAGTTTTTCTACAACTATAAAACTTTTATTGTCTAGTTTATATTAAAAGAGTTTTATTTGTATTATTATTTCTTGTTTATTTTATATACTTACAAATCATCAACGTAGATGATACACAAAAAAAACCAAGCGCAAAGAATAATATACATTTTATAAGTATGCTTATATAGTAATCATATTATAAAATAATTAAAAATTAAAATATCAATCCTGCCACCATAAATTCTAACTTAATCTTAACCAAACTTAATCTTAACCCTTAAATTAATAATTTCGTTACGTTAAAATTGTATTTGAATTAGTTATTTTGCACTTGAAATTGATTTGAATCTTAATATCTATATAAATTGCACTCAATAATTATCACCATATAACTATAAAATCCCAACCCCCAAACCCCAAACCTCAGACGAGTACAATGTAATCTCTATTGCTTATTCTACCCAAAGAAAAATATTTACTATTTCCAAAGCTAAATCAATTTGCAATTCTTACGAACACCAAACCCTTCTTAACCTAATCTACCACCACCGTTCTCTGTTTTAAATAAAGTAGTTTTAAAATTCTAAACAACCTAAACTTCCTCAGATACCTAATTATGATTAGTTTATTTGTCACTCTATTTGCATGATAAAGCATAATTAAGGTTTAACCCGATTAAAAACTCTTAAAGTTTATAATCTTAAAATTTATCAAATTAATCTAATCTTTGATTCAATTTTTTTGTAGGTATGCCTATATTATAGCATAGTATAAATTGATTATAGTATATTATGAAACATGTTGATGAATGCGACCCTTTTGTTATTTCTTAGATGAATACTTCGCATTTATTTAATAATTACTTTGTAATTGCAAACATATAAATTCGGATACAGATTGCGGAGTCTTGAGCATTGTGTTACTCAGTAAGCTACTACTATATAATTATCAAGTCTTTTACCAAGATTTGTTTAAATGTACTGACGATGTCTCTTAGAACTATTATAAACCAGTCGCTTTCTGACGGTATTTTTCCTGACTTGTTAAGAAAAAAATATTGTTAAGCCGGTACATAAAAAGAGTCGCCCCATCGCATTACTTCCGGTTATCTCAAAAGTATTCAAGAAAGTGATGTGTAAACGATTGTACCTATTTTGTAAAAAAATATAATATTCTCGATGACTCCCAACAAGGATTCCGTAAAAACAGATCTACGACATTAGCTAAGGTACCTGGCCCATGTAAGACCCAGTGCCTAAAAACGCCCACGTTTTAAATATCCAAAACTACAAAGTCAAACGGATTGAGCTCTCACCGTCGAGTGTCTAACCTTGAATGGCCACCGTCGCCATAACAACCGCCGCGCTGTGGCGAACCTGTCGGAACTTATAGTCGATAGAAGGCAGCGCGTGCGATCGCACGGAGGCTTTTATTAAATTTCAACGAACAAAAACGTAAGTGTTTTCAATATTACTTAGCGAATCTTTAAAGGTTGAACACGCCAAAACGTGGGCATACATATGTACTTATATTTTTTTTATTTACGAGTATACAAACTATTTAGTAATATATTTATAAACTCCATAGTATGATGAACAAAAAATATTATGACAGCATGTCACTTCGTACATTCGTTTTCACGATGGAGAGCCCTGAACTTCAGCAGCGTGAAATGATTTTGCTCAAGCACACAGAAAATCCCCTTCTAAGCTACAGAGCACTAGCAAAGTTATTGAAATATCCACAATCCACTGTTTGTTCTGTTTAAAAAAAGTTCCGGGAACGGTTGACTGTAGAACGGAAGCCAGGTACTGGCGGAAAGCAAGGCGTAAGACACAAAAAAAAAGAAGCCAGAGTTTTACAGCTTTTTAACACAACTCCGGAGATCTCGTCACGCGATGTCGCTAAAAAGGTACAAATGTCACAATCTTATGTACAAAAAGTAAAGACAAGAGCTGGGTTAAGGTCGTACAAGGCTCAAGCTGCACCTGACCGCAACGCTCAGCAGAATTTGACGGCCAAACGAAGGGCAAGAAAGTTATACGACAATTTCTTAACAAAATTTAAATGCATCGTGTTGGACGACGAAACGTACATAAAAGCTGACTTTAAACAGATACCAGGCCAGGAGTTTTATACTAGTACAAGTCGCAAAAATGCTCCTGAGGACTGTAAGTTAAAAAGAGGTCCAAGTTTCCGAAAAAGTACTTGCTTTGGCAAGCTATTTGCAGCTGCGGTAAAAAAAGTCGATCATTTATCACTACAGGCACTGTAAACAGCGAAATTTACAAAAAAGAATGTTTGGAGAAGCGACTTTTACCCTTTCTGAGAAATCATATTTCGCAACCATTGTTTTGGCCTGATCTTGCAAGCTGCCACTATGCCAAAGCTGTGTCAGACTGGTACAAACAGAATAGTGTTGCTGTGGTACCTAAAAACTGCAATCCTCCTAATTGCCCTGAACTCAGACCTATCGAGGAATATTGGTCCATAATGAAAGGGATATTAAAAAAGAAGGGCGGGCAAATCAATTCCGTGGCTGATTTGCGAAAAACATGGACTTGGGCTGCTAAAAAGTACCCTGACAATGCCGTGCAAACCTTGATGAGCCGCATCCGACGCAAAGTGAGGGCTATGGCGTATTCAAAGGATAATTAAAACACATTTGTATGTTTATAAATGTACGATAGTAGTGTAAGCCAATGTAATATATATATTTTTTTAATTGTACTTGATTATGTTTTTATTGACTATTTAATATGCCCACGTTTTGGCGTGTTCAACCTTTATTCTAATTATATGTAGTGGTTTATTAGCTTGTTATACATGTTGTTATCAAAATTTAAGTTTAAAATGAAAGATTATTATTTTTTATAATATTTTTGTATGAAGTTACTATTCTTGCCTAATAAGGCCCAATAGGAATATACCTGGGCCTTATTATAACTATGTAATAATATTAAAGGCGTTTTTATTTTTTTATTTCAGTAGAATTATGGAGTCAGTCGAAGAATCAGCACCTAAACCAAAACAAAAACGTGCGAAATGGTCCGAGTACCAGATCACTTGTGCTGTGAGGGCTGTAGAGCGAAAAATACTTTCCCAAAGAGAAGCTGCTGAAAGACATAAGATTTCACGAAGAACATTAAGAAACCACTTAAAAACTGGCTCAATGGAAAGGAAATTAGGTCGAGCGGCCACGTTAACACCAGAACAAGAAGAAGATTTAGTGGGTAGAATAATACGCTTGGCTGCAGTGGGAATGCCCCTAACACCTAAACTTGTTCGAAAGCAAGCATACGTTTTTTGTAAAAAAAACAACATACCTAATCGCTTCAGTGATGCCACTTCTACAGCTGGAAGAAAATGGCTGAAACTGTTCCTAAAGAGACATCCTCAACTAACTCGGCGAAAAGCCCAAATGATGAACCCAGCAAGGGCCCAAAAACTGAATAAGTTTATTGTCAGTGATCATTTTGATAAAGTAAAGAGCCTACGAGAGGAACTTCATATTGAAAATAGACCGGAATTCCTATATAATATGGACGAAAAGGGGTGCCGCATATCACTTCATCACCAGCAAACCGTGTTAGCCCAAAAAGGAATAAAAAGACCGCATCAAATAGCTAACGAACATGCAGAAAGCGTCACAGTAGTCGGCTGTGTGAATGCTATAGGGAATGCTATTCCACCGATGATTTTGTTTAAAGGCAAAAGATTGAAACCCGAATTTACTGACAATTTACCAGCAGGATCATTGGTCAAAATGACTGCAAAAGGATACATGACACATGAAACTTTTATTGATTTCATTGAACATTTGGCTAAACATAAAACTACAGCAAAGTGTCTTCTGGTGTTTGATGGAGCGGCATGCCATCTCGATTACAGCATAGTAGAAGAAGCTGAAAAACATGATATAACACTGTATTGCCTTCCGTCAAATACGACACATGAACTCCAACCCCTGGATAAATCAGTATATCGTTCATTTGAGCACCATTGGGACCAAGAACTCTTAAAATTTGTTTCAAAAAATCCAGAGAGAAAACTCAACAAATCAAGTTTCAACATGATCTTGTCGGAAGTCGGAAGTCTGGCCAAAATGCATGACACATGATAATATCATAAATGGATTTAAAGCTACCGGTCTATATCCATTTGACCCAGAAGATATACCTGAAGAGGCGTTTGCTCCATCTGCATTAACAGAGCTATCTAACCCAGTAAGCAGCGAGAATGTAATGGTGTCCACCAGTCACGATATTGCACAGAACACAAATGTTACACAGATAACTAGTTTGAATGTAAACACAGGCTCCGAGTCTGACTCAGACTCCGATAATATCCCATTGTCTTTATTAAGAACTGGTGCTGTCACTCCTACCCAGAGCGAACTAAGTACGAGAGCTTTCGATGTCAATGATGAAAACCACAACCCAATGCAGCCTTCTCAAGAAGAAACCCCTGCCGCCGATTCCTCAGTAAATCAAGCCAGCAATACAAGAGCAGCCAAGTCACCTTTTCAAACACTCATTCCGACGCCAAAGAACCTTAAGGTTAACACAGCTGCTCCACGAAAGAAAGCATTAAATTATAGGGGGCAACAAGTAACAAAAGATCTAATTGAAACAAGAAAGGAAAGTACATCCACCAGGACAAGAGGAAGACCAAAGACCTCCAAAGGTAGAGGTAAGAAATCTGTAGTGACCAGAAAGAAGCAGCAGTCATTAGCTGGGACTTGGTATTGTCATGCTTGCAAAGATGATAAGATTTTGGACATGAGGCAATGTAGACTGTGTGGTGCCTGGTTCCACGAGATATGTGTAGGCCTTGACGCAGATGATGAGGATCGAATGCCCTGGAGCATGCAATACCAACTAACGTATGGCTTGGTTATTTTTTCCTTTGAATTTAATACAATTGTTAGGTTTTTGAGACTAATTACTGAAACTGTCAAGACTGATTGTTATAAGTAGATACTTAATTACTATTATTGAGAAATTCCTATGTTATTTGATTTTTTAGTGAATGTTTAGTTTTATTTAACTGTTGTGTTTGGACTCTAAAATAAGAATAACTAAAATAGATAAAACAGCTTATTTAGAGTAGTAGCTTCAAGACTTTGAGTTTATTAAGTTTATTGTTCCTACAAAGGTTCAAGTACGCCTGTTATAAAGATATTGTTTAGTGTTATTATTTACGTATTAGTTTATTTTGTATTAGGACTTTTTTCCAAAGAAAATACTGAATATTAATATTTAAATAAACATAATTCTTTTATATGCCATAATAAGGCCCAGGTATGGCCTTATTAAGAAACAGTGGTCTGAATAAGGCCCAGAAGTCGCTTTTTTAAAAAAAGCTTATAGTTAATAGTGAACATTGTTTTCTGAACCAAAATGATTATTAATACGTTGATTATTTAATAAATGATTAAATAATTATTTTTGTTTTATTGCAACATTTATAGTTTTTTTTTTGTACTTAAAAACAAATAAGGTGGGTACATGGGTCAGGTACCTTACATAAAAATACATTAATGAGGTGTTAAATATATTAAATAATAAAAATATGATATTGAAATTCTATTTGACGTGACTAAAGCATATGAAAAAGATGAATTGACCTTCTGTTAGATAAACTATATGGAATCGGAGTACGCGGATTGGCACATAGATGTTTTTTTTTCATATTTGGCAAATCGCGAGCAATATGTCGAAGTCGAGTATTATGACGTAAAGTCGACAGAACTCATTAGAGTACGCTCAGATTTCCAGCAAACTAACGATTCAATACCACAGGGTAGCGTAGTAGGCTGACTTCTGTTCTTGATCTATACTGTATCAACAACCTGCCAAAGACCATTAACAAACCTTGCGTTATGTTTACTGACGACTTTTCGGTAATATTATCAATTAATAATAACATCTACCTAAAAGCAAGAATATGTAGTATTATTAAAAATATTGTTAATTCGATGGAAGACCATAACTTAGAAATCAATTTTAAAAATCTAAAATTATTCAACTTAGGCCATGTCAAAAACCTGAATTTGACATTTATTTTAACATTAATAATATAAATTAGAGTCCGTCCCTACCTTAACCCTGCTCGGAACTGTAATTGACTCAAACTTAACATGGAAACCTCACATTAAAAAGTTAAAACAAAGCTATCCTAATTTATTTATGCGTTGCGAAAACTAAAGAAGACCACCAATCTCAAAACGGCAAAGACTGCGTACTACGCATACGCGCATGCGTGGCTGAGCTACGGCGTGAAGTTGTGGGGCAACAGTACAGACGCTCAGGTTTTGTTTATATTGCAAAAGAAATGTATTCGGATACTAACTAACATAATAGCGCATTTGACTTAGGAAAAAGTATGGAATTAATTCGTTTAGTCGTGCATTTTTTGGAATTGTTAGAGGGCTTAAGTAGATGGTTTCCCCCGGTTTGCACTGTTTCTATTAAGTATGGAAGGCCTTTAAATTTTAGGTATAAACTTTTAAGTGCCGTAATTTTGGAGTATGTTAAAAACTATTTTGCGGAAGTTTAGCCACGTGTAAAGACCCCTTTGGTACATAAAGCCGGCTACTCACTAGCGAGCCGTAACCGTAACATGCGTATACAGTAACGAGGTTCTAGTGTGTACGCAAATGAGTACGTTGTAAACGTCGGCTCGCTGCAAACCGCACGCGTACCGCTCGCAGCAGGTTAGCGAACAACGTACACACTATGCTTTTTGGTAACAGTGCATGCAAACGGTAACGGTTACAGCTCGCTAACGAGTACCCGGCTTAACGTATCTTAATTAAAAAGGTGTGCGATGTATGAAACTTAAGTTATTTGTTTTTTTTTTATATTGCACCTCGAGGATAATTCGGTCGGTTGGGGTAAACTTACATTAAGCTTTTTAAAGCATTATAAACGCCCAGTTTATTTTGCACCCCGGTTGAATTAGGGAACGTATTTTTTAAATAATTTCATAGATTGTACTTCGGGGTAAATTAAGGTAGTCGTCAAAATTTAAACATGGCATTTATTCTAAAGATAATAAATTCGCACTTTATAAAAAAATGAAAAAATAACGGGAAGTTTGTCAAATGTAAAATCGCAGCGAACGCCAGGCGACCGCGGGCATATTTAATCTTTGCCGCGGGTAGTAGGAGCGCGCGGCGCGGGGCGGGGAAGAGCGCAACGCATGGCAACGCTGTGAAATTTGACCCCAAAATCGGACATCCTTGTTTTGTTCGAGGGTAGGACAGCGGTTATTATTTTGAATGCGTGACGGAACTCCTGCATGCCAAATTAGTTTAAAAATACAGAACTTTGAATTTCCTTTCATTTTTTATCCGGTATAATTAAAAAGGCATAAATACTCGTAATAAGTAAGCAAAAAAACTTAAAGCTTGAAGTATCATACAAAAGGGTTAAAAATACACATAATAGTATTTTTCACAATCGTGTTATAATAGAGAGCTTTTTAGTCGAGTACCGTGTTTAGGCCACGAAGCTTGCTGAGTGGCCTAAGTAAGGTACGAGATTAAAAAGCTTAATTATGACACTATTGTGAACAATACTTTTTGTACGAGTTCATTAAAATTAATAATTTAAGTCTAAATACGAGTATATAAGAAAACGAAATACCGTAAGTACTATAACACCACCGGCGTCCGTAATTTTGCAGTACTGTGCTGTGATTGGCTACAATCACAAAGAGTAGTTTTTTTTTATGCCCTGGATACAGGAGCGTGTTTAAGTAGATGTTGACAGATGACGCGACGTTGCTACGTTCCGAAACGCCATAGATTAGCCATTTTGTATCGGATCGAGTCTCCTTAAACAAGGACACATACTATTGAAATACGAAGTTCTATTTTCAATTTTTTTTCGATCGTCTGGAGCGTATCGAAATGGTTATTTCGGTTGTTTCGGAAGTAACATAGACTATACAACGATGAAAAGAGTGACGTTGCAGTATTCTCTATGAAATCTTAATACACAGATTTTAATCGACGAGTACAAAAATATGTGTTCAATAGTATGTGTCCTTGTTTAAGGAGACTCGATCCGATACAAAATGGCTAATCTATGGCGTTTCGGAACGTAGCAACGTCGCGTCATCTGTCAAAAATCTACTTAAACTTGCTGCTGTATCCGGGGCATAAAAAAAAACTACGCTTTGTGATTGGCTGGTATTTAGTTAGCCAATCACAGCACAGTACTGCGACATTACGGACGCCGGTGGTGTGATAGTACTTACGACATTTCGTTTTCTTATATACTCGTATTAATGACTTAAATTATTCATTTTAATGAACTCGTACAAAAAGTACTGTTCACAATAGTGTCATAATCAAGCATTTTAATCTCGTACCTTACTTAGGCCACTCAGCAAGCTTCGTGGCCTAAACACGGTACTCGACTAAAAAGCTCTCTATTATAACACGATTGTGAAAAATACTATTTTGCTATTTGGATTTGTTACGGGATACATAAAAAATAGCGTTTTCCTTATTTTCGTTTTTATTTATTTTCTATGTAACACTACAGACTACGTTAGAATCTTATTTAAGACTGCATAATAAGCTTTAAATTTCCTTTTTAATGTGTTAATATATTGAATTCTAATTGCATAGCACTTGAAGGATATAATACTTCGAATTTTTGCATCAGGGCTATCACAAAAAGTATCGGTTATATTGTTTGTATTTAATTGGACAGGTAAGTAGGTATATAAAAGAATAGCAAAGTATGCATGCGTCCCTATGTTGGAGAAATATCTTTATTACACGTAGTAATTATCAAAAAATACCAGTCACGAAATCCAAAATCCAGCGGTTTTCCTCAGTTTCGCTCGCATAGAGATTTAAAAATATAGAAGTGTCCTGTTTTGCTGTTTCTGTAGGAATCGTATAATATCCTTTTTTAGCGAGCGTACTAAATTCTTCTTATGAAATTGTCTTAAAAATGTTACAGCCTTCTTACTGTCACATGTTTTATTTTTTATTTTTAGGGTTCCGTGCAAAAAACGAAAAAACGGAACCCTTATAGGATCACTCGTGTGCCTGTCTGTCCGTCCGTCTGTCACAGTCAATTTGCTCCGAAACTACTGGACAATTGAATTGAAATTTGGTACACTACACATAATGTAAATTGATGACCCAAACACTAATGTGCAAAGTTAAAAAAAAAAATAAGTTTCATTTTCGGGGGACAAATTAGGAAATTAAAAAAAAAGTTTTGCAAACCTTACTGTGTCATTTATCAAATGAAAGGGTTTGTTATGAGAATCTCAAATATATTTTTGTTATTATTGTAAAAAAAAGTATGTATGTATGTATGTGAACTCTTTATTGCACTTAAACAATTACAAGACTCGTTTGCATCAATATAGATAATTTACATAGGCGAACTTTTCCCATATGGGATCTCTTCCAGTTAACCTTGGAGCAGAGTAAGCAAGGACAATGCAGAAGGATAGACAAATTAACAAAATTACAGGAAATAACAAATAGTACATACAACAGAGAAACAGGAAGAAAATAAAATATCTTCTCTAATAAAATACATACAATAGATAATAGAATATACTAATATATACTACCACATACCTACATAAACAGCAGTTTAAACCTACAACAGAAGTAAGGATCAACACTCAGACTCATCTTGTTCACTTAGCCACAACTTCTTTAACCTTTTCTTCAATGAACCGACAGATATAGATTGCCTCAAGCACGGTGGAAGTCCATTCCATAATTGGACAGAGTGAACCGTGAAAGATTTAGCATAGGTACGAGTCTTGTTGGATGGAACGGTAAGGGAAAGGTTAGCACTAGACCGAAGGCGAGATGTCCACTACCATCGGCCAAAAAACTAAACCTTTCGTCAAGGTACAAAGGAGAAGAAGAAGTGAAAAGTACATTGAAAAGGAGTCTCAGAATATGCACATCCCTGCGACGGCGGATGGGCAACCATTTGAGTTGCACGCGGTACTGGGATATATGATCAAATTTCCGCAAACCAAAAATGTATCTTATACAAACGTTTTGCAGACGCTCAAGCTTGTCAAGCAGTTCCTCCCTGAGGTCAAGAAACGCAATGTCTTCATAATCAAGGAGAGGAAGTAATAAGGAACGAGCAAGGGTAAGCTTAGTGTTAAAAGGTAGAAAATTTTGTAGACGCCTCAAGGAATGTAGGGAAGCAAAGAGTTTACGGCTAACGTTATTAACACTGGCTGTCCAGGACAACGTCTGGTCTATCGTAACACCCAAGTTTTTAACAGTGGAGGAGAAGGGGATCGAAGTCCCATCGTAGAAAACATTGGGCGTCACAACTCCAGATAGTTTAGTGATGTAATGAGGGCTACCAATGACAATGGCCTGTGACTTCTTAGCATTAACCATTAACCCAAACCTCTCCAGCCAGCAACGTATAAAGTCGAGATCAGTACTTATTTGACGTATCAAAGCGGGGAAATCATCAAGAGTAGCACAGGCGTAGGCGAAGTTTTGAATTTATTCATAAAAGAAGACAAAAATTACGCATTACGCTGAGTTGGGACCGTTCCGTGGCTATTTACTTCTTGTACGTTTTTATCTGTTCTTGTTTATGTTTATCACGAATTAATGATTTTCTTTCTTTTCTTTCTTTCTTTCAAAATTGACCATCCCCCCCCCTGATCTCCGAAACAACGGAGAGTAAAATTTTGTAAAAAATACAAAATATAGGTAGTTCATTACCTATAAGAAACAGGAAAACCTATAAGAATTCTATCAAAAAAACGTATATACGGAACCCTCTCCACGCGAGTTCAACTCGCACTTGGCCAGTTTTTATACGTACTTTAGTTACGACAGTTGTTGATCATGTCAAGTGTCACAGTTTTTTATACGAACGTGACTTTTTTTAAACTCATAACATACACGTTGGACGAGGCTTCATGGAGTCGTCAAAGAGCCTGAATCCACACTACTGGCTCAACAGGAACTGACCCGACTTGTTGGGGAATGTCCATCTGAGCTCCGATCAACGGACTCCATGCGAGGAGGGCATGAGGACGCCAACCCTCATGCTGGTCAGCGACTGGCTAATACTGGACTGGATTTGTTAAACGAATTTTCTGATATTTTATTTTCTTGTATAAAAAATCCGAACGCCTTCTTTCCCTATAGAAAATTTTTCGAACGCCTTCTTTTCCTATAGACATATTTTCTGATATGTTCAGTTTCTTTTATAAAAAATTCCTAACGCCTTCTGTCTTTAAAGACATATATAAACGAACTTAACCTAACTTACCTATTTTGTGATTACTATTGGAAAAATTCTATGACTTAAATATCTTCTGTGAAAATGATCTATCAAGACAAATATGTCCATAGGAAAAGAAAGCGTCGAAATTTTATACAAGAAAATAATGGTAACAGTAATTTACGTCTATATGGAAAGAAGGCATTCGGAAATTTTCATATAAGAAAATAACAGTAAATATGTATATAGGGAAACAAGGCGATAGGAAATTTTCAAATATTTTAAAATGTCGGTCTTAGGCAGGATTCGAACCTACACTACATCTCCTCTGGCTCTTCAGGCCGATGCAGGCGCATTACCAATTATGCCACCAAGACCCTACTTAAGATCCACGAAATTAGTAATCGCTTGCTTTTCATATTCGGAGGGTATGGTGACGCCATCTATCGTTGTTGATTAACAAACGAGATGAGATGTAGGTTCGAATCCTGCCTAAGATCGACGATTTTTTTTCGTTTTAATATAGTTTAGGAAATTTTTATGCTAGAAAATAAAAATGACAGAAAATACGTCTAATAAACTAAATATAAAAAAATACGTCTAAAAAACCCTAAAAAGATAAGATAAGATAAGATAAGAGTGGTCTAAAAAAACTAAATTGCATATGACATATGAACGAAATCCGACGGACGGACTAAGTTCAAAGTCAATAAGCCAGAAAAAAAACGGTATAATTTAATTTTTCCATAATGTGACAACCCTGTGTAAAAAATGCCGGTAAAATTAAAATTACCCGTAACTTTTGAGAATCATGCAATTAGACGCTAGTTAATTTACAAATTATACAATTTATAATAGTCTATACATAATTGTGTGTTGAAACTAGATTCTCATGTGCTGGTTTGAGGTAGAAAATTAAAAAAATCTATTTGCACAACAAATAAGCAAGTTTTCTTCTTGGAAATATATTATATAGTGCACTTATATATGCACAAATGACTTTTCATATTGTACAGTAGGCTGCAAAAGTGCATGGACAATTGAGAATTAAAATGCTATGCAGGTGAATGTCGACGCCATCTGTCTGCTTGTGGGGCGTTAGCAGCTATTAGTAAATCTTACTGGTTCAGTCAGATCTCACTAGATGGCGCTGCATTACCTTATAATATGAAAAAAAATTTTTTTGTACTCGTCGATTATAATCTGTGTATTAAGATTTCATAGAGAATACTGCAACGTCACTCTTTTCATCGTTGCATAGTCTATGTTACTTCCGAAACAACCGAAATAGCCATTTCGATACGCTCTAGACAACTGAAAAAATTTTGAAAATAGAACTTCGTATTTTAATAATATGTGTCCTTGTTTAAGGAGACTCGAAATGATACAAAATTGCCTGTCTATGGCGTTTCAGAACGTAGCAGCGTCGCGTCATCTGTCAAAAATCTACTTAAACTTGCTGCTGTATCCAGAGGAAAAACAATTAAAAAAATACGCTTTGTGATTGGCTAGTAATTAGTCAATCACAGCACAGTACTGCAACATTACGGACTCCGGTGGTGTGATAGTACTTACGATATTTAGTTTTCTTAAATACTCGTATTAATGACTTAAAGTATTAATTTTGATGAACTCGTACAAAAAGTATTGTTCACAATAGTGTCATAATCAAGCTTTTTAATCTCGTACCTTACTTAGGCCACTCAGCAAGCTTCGTGGCCTAAACACGGTACTCGACTAAAAAGCTCTCTATTATAACACGATTGTGAAAAATACTATTTCCGCAAGAACCAAGCAGATGCATAGTTGTCAACTTTATTATTCTTAAGGGGCATCTAAACGGGCCATATTTTCACTGCAATATGTGGCTGGCAACTATTGGTGTCTTTCTCTAACATACGAGTAAGAGAGGGGGATACCAATAGTTGCCGGCCACATATTGCAGTGAAAATATGCCCCGTTTAGATGCCCCTTAAGTCCACACTTCAGAACTTGGATTATTGATTAGAGTATTAAAAAACACTTTCAAAATCCATATTACCCGAGCGGAATCGAACTATGAACTCTCGTATCATAGGCAATGCCAAATGCCGTTCGACCATCGAACGTTTTGATTACCTGTCAAAATGTATTATCACTTTATGTTTATAGTCGGCTCTGCTTACTTTCTAAGAAATACGTTAGTATCAGAAGAGGGTAGAATGAAAATTTATAAATACCGGTTTCGTTTTTACATTTAACTTATGCACAATCCTTTGTTCACTGTTCCTCGTACGGTTACTGAGTTTTTAATTGCGTTATTATTTCATCAAAATGAGTTCACGTTGTAATATTGATTCAGTTACAAGATCGCAAATAATTGCCTTGCATAACGAAGGCAAGAATTTATCAGATATAGCCAGAGAGACAGGAGTAAACGTAAGTATTTTTTGATGTGTTTTGTTTAAACAAAACTTAATATTCACATAGGTTAATTATTCTTTTTTTTGTTATAGCGGAAAACCGTGGTTCTTTGGGTACGCCGATTTGAAGAAGAAGGATCTTTGCTACACCGTCAAAGAACAGGCAGACCACGGCTTATAGACGCGCCGCAGCGTCTAGCCATGGTGGTGGATTACGAGGAGAATGGTTTTATACCGACTAACCACTACGCCAGTTTATTTGACACAAGCGTGGACACCGTCCGTCGAGCTCTTTACAGTGAGGGTCTGCAGTCAAACCATCGCTGACAGACAATCACAAAAGAGCAAGGTTAGAGTTTGCTTTGGAGCTTTTGGATTTAGATTGGTCTAATGTCATCTTTACTGATGAAAAAACTTTTAAATCGAGTCAACATTGACGTCTAAGTCTGTGGCGTCGCAATAATACGCGGTGGAATAGCGGCCACGTAGTGCCCAACATGGAGTCTGGTCGCATCAGCGTGAACATGTGGGGGTGGATGAGTGGAGCTGACCCGGGAGAACTAGTGAGACTACCCAGTCGAGCCAATAGTGCGAACTATGTGGAAGTGCTGGAGGAGACCATGTTGCCCACTGTTCGGACTGTGTATCCTGAAGAGCAGTTGCCAATTATATCTTTCGTGCAAGATAATTGTCCGATACACCGTTCGCGTATTGTGCGGGAGTGGTTTAGCCAGCACGAAAATAACATTAAAGTTATTCCTTGGCCTGCTAGATCGCCGGATTTAAATCCCATTGAAAATTTGTGGGGTGTTATCGTCCAACGATGGGATAAGCAGAATGAGCGAACACCAGAAACTTTAGAGGCTCATTGTTTAAAAATATGGGACAGTATTCGCGGGTCAGATCTGTGTAGAAATCTCGTCGGTTCAATGCGCTCCCGTTTGCAAGCTGTGATCGAACAAGGTACACTAGATATTAAGTTTAAGCAAATAATTACACTTATATATCTATTTTGTGTGATTTATTTAGTGGAGACCGGGTTTTGATTAACGTATCACGTATTCATCATCATCATCACTGCGTAAAACATTAATAATAATAAACGAAATGAATGTTTATTTTGTTTCTGAACTATGTTATGATATTTAATCATATATTTTAACGAAATACTTTATTGCCCCCTTTGTCACACGCCCGAGTTAATTTGTTTTTATTTTAAATTGTTAACTTTATTTCTATGTTAACTTTTTTGGTGTGTGTTTGTTTTATTTCATGGAGCTAGCAGAACTTTTAATTTATTGATGACTGATCATGATCAAAACTGTAAAAGACAGCTATTACAATGCGTTTAATCTTCAGGCACGCGGTTGTTTTATGCGCAACGCAGGTGCAGGTGTTTAACGCATTTGCGTTGACGTTCCCTATTTTAATTCAATACATCGAAGCAATTACTACGCTTTGTTTTTGGGTCATACGGCAGCTCCAATCGCAGAGTTCAATTCATTAAAAAAAACTGTTTACAGTATAAAACAACCGCGCACTTTACGTTAACCCGGTCCCTATTTTTTGAATTATATTTGTTATCACTGTTAGAGATATTATGTAGCACAGAAAAACCGGATGTACTTGGTTTGAGTGAAATTTGGTGCAAGAAAAGTGAAATTGAACGAGTGAGGTTATGTGGGTACGCGCTGGCTAATTCATACTGCCGCACGAACATCGCGCACGGCGGAGTTGCGCTATATATACGTGAAGGTATAGGGTATAAAAAGCGAAACGACCTGCAGAATCTCTCCGTTCAGTATCACTTCGAATGCACAGCTATTGAAATTATTAATAGTAAATTGATTATTCTTACAGTTTATAGAACCGGAAATGGTACATTTGACACTTATTTAGATAAATTGGAATTGTTACTGCGTAAATTAACTGACGAAAACAAAAGATTTCTTATAGTTGGTGACCAAAACGTGGATTATTTATCAGACAACAGTCTGAGACGGCGGGTCGACGACGTACTAACTTGTTATGGTTGCAGTAACACAGTAACCTTTCCTACTCGCGTGACTGCAGATTGTGTATCGTCCATCGATTGCGGCATAGCGAATAACGTTCGCAAGTGCCTTACGGTGTCACCGTTGGACACCGCAATAAGCGATCACAGCGCGCAGCTATTTAAACTCGCCGTAGAACGGGATGACGGACGTGACAGCAAGACAGCTGATTATATTGAAAGACGTTTATTTAATGACGAATCTATTTATTTATTTTACTCTGCCATTTTAAATTATGATTTTAGTTTTAATTATGATAACACCATTAACATTAATACAAAATTTGACAAATTATTTAACATATTGACGTACTATATTGACATAAATTTCCCAGTTAAATCTATAAAATTAAAGAATAACAAAAATATCGTGCCATGGTTGACTGATGAACTTATTGAATATATACAAAAACATAGAGATCTACATGAAATTCGACGTCAATATCCAGATAATCCAATAATATCAGAGTGTATTAACAGATATTATAACCTAATTAAGTCAACAACGTTGCGCGCTAAGCAGACCCACATTGAAAATAGGTTGCTAATAAGTAAAAATCCAACTAGGGAAATTTGGAAAGTAGTCAATGAGGAAATAGGTACAAAAGCAAGGTCGCATGACTTTTGCCTCAAAGACCCCGTGACACGGACAAATATTGAAGATGGTGACGTTCCTAATGTGCTCAATTCCCATTTTTTAAATGTAGTGTTTAAATATGTCATCCAAAGTGACAAGTCCCAGTGCCGGCGCTACCTTCACCACCACCTGCGGGAGCTGGATGTGCCCCCGCTCGCGCTGCCGACCGTCACGCGCGATATGTTAAATGAAGTGTTTCATTCTATCTTAAAATCACGCACCACTGCTGATACATATGACATATCGCCAAACATACTTCTTTCTGTATGGCCAGTAATCTCTGGTATATTAGTAGTTTTGATAAATACTATTTTCGACACTGGTGTTTACCCTAACGTGCTTAAGAGTACTAGGGTGTGTCCTGTCTTCAAGGGGAAGGGTGACAAGTTTGACGTTAATTGTTATAGGCCAATAACGATAGTTCCCACAGTTTCCAAAATGGTTGAATCCATCCTATCGTCTCATATAATGGGCCACCTTGAAGGCAACGACTTGCTGACGGACCACCAGTTCGCATACAGGCAGAAGATGTCCACTACTGCAGCGGCGCGCCAAGTATTCGACTGTATCGTTTCCGGTCTCGACGATAAAAATAAGATGGCAGGTATATTTTGTGACTTGTCCAAAGCCTTTGACGTAATAAACCACGAGCTGCTTTTGGATAAGTTGCACTATTATGGTATACAGGACACCTCCCACCGTCTACTTACGTCATTTCTGAGCAACCGGAAACAAGTTGTCAAATTGTCTGCGGGCGGCAAGAGACTCGAATCTGATGTTGGCACCGTGAGAATAGGGATCCCTCAAGGATCCGCCTTAGGAAACACCCTATTTCTAGCTTACGTCAATGATCTTCCTACCAGCATCACGGCCGGCGTTTCTGTGCAGTTCGCAGACGACACAACGGTCATAGTTGGCGCGCGCACGTATGACCAGCACGCCGGGAAAATTCATGACGCATGTGATCAGCTGCAGAAGTGGTTTTCGTGTAACGGCTTGCTCCTAAATGTAACAAAATCGAACGTCATGATTTTCTCGGGGCGTAGTGTTCCTGTTCCTCCGTGCGTTGCAAATAGTCCGATGCCTGTATGCGATCAGTGTAGGTTTCTCGGCTTCACCCTGGACTCGAGTCTTAATTGGAAGTGCCATGTTGACCTGTTGTGTGGTAGATTGAGTAGTGCAGTCTTTGCGTTGCGTAAGCTGAAATTGCTTATATCTGACGACGCTCTAAGACAGGTTTATTATGCACATTTTCACTCACTGATGTCGTACGGCACACTCTTATGGGGAAACTCTACGGATGCCAACAGGGTAATGCTGATGCAGAAACGTGCCGTACGTACGTTGGTTGGGGCGAAGCCAAGACATACTTGTCGAGGCTTTTTCACAGCGCACCGCATAATGACGCACTATTCACTTTACATATTCGAAATTATTATGTTTGTCCGATCAAATATTTCTTCGTTTGCAACAGTAGACGTTGTCGGCAAACAACTCCGCCACACAGGGCGTTTGAGAACTGTTCCTCGTCGCATGGCACTTGCAGGTAAGAACCCGCGCGTCATCGGTCCCACGTACTACGAGCGTCTACCCACCGAACTCAAACGCGAACCATCTGACGAAACGTTTAGGCGCCGGCTTAGGAATCTTTTGTTGGATAACCCAGTTTATTCCGTAAATGAGTATATGGAACTTGACTTATAAAATAAGATTGACTTTTAATTTTTATTGTAATTTATATTTGTGTTGACTTTTACTATTTTTATTATTATAATTTAATTCTATTTTCTGACGACCTCAATGTAACTGCATATAATTTGACATGTAATGTAATTTATACTGTGTTATATTGAGTAATAAAATCTGAATCTGAATCTTATTACTAGTTATCAATCATCAGCTTCAATCATCTTTCCGATGTCGGAAATGAATACTTAAGCTAAGACCTCAATAGTTAGATGGAAAATTGTTATAATGTTGTAAATAATTAGTCAAATTGAGATAAACTGATTGTACTCAAATATTTTATAAGAAATAAATGATTTTAAACCTCAAAAGTAGTATCATTTTTAAGAATAACGAATTTTTCCTGCTTTAAATAAAGCATTTATTATGTTCCTTCATTGTAAACGTAAGCAAATTATATTAAAAAAAAAAACAAAATGAAGCTTGCCACTAACGAGATTCGAACTCCTATCCATTGAGCACACCTAGAGTACTTGCGCATGAATCTTATAAACTGTGCCACCATCTCATATGGTTGACAAGACGAAATATCGATTCTAGTGCTGTGTAGTTAAGAAATTGCTATTGCTTATTACTATAAGCAATTGAACTAGATCAGTAAACTGCGCCATCTAGTTTATTTGTTGCGAACTTGAAATCGAGTGCTCATAGGATTATCGACGTTAAGGTGTCCATGCAATTTTGCAGCTGACTGTACCTACACATCCAGTTTTTATCTTAACTTTTGTACCCATTTTTGTATAAATTAAGAATTTATGCTACGCGGGAGTTCGCGGGAGTATAGTGCGTCCAAGATAACGAGTTAATATAGCGTTCTCTCTGTTGCACTTTTGTATGCAAATGAAAGGGACAAAGGAAGGTCGGTGGGCGTAAATAATTGCACATCTATGCTTGGGTAGGCTTACATGCCGTTCGTTCGGAATATTTATGTAAGTAATATTTTTGTTAATGCGGTCATTTCCCAAATTAAGCGAGAAATTATAATCTTTATTACCTTTTTATTTTAACATCATTTATTGATAAGAGGTAGCTGGTTAGTTATATAAATAAAACAATGTACTTATATTCGTAATGTACAATTTATCTGGGGGCACGGTAGTGCCCCCGCCAAGACGAGCCAAGCGAACGAAGCGCAAGGGGCACTACCTACCTTTTTAACCGACTTCAAAAAAAGGAGGAGGTTCTCAATTCAACTGTATGTTTTTTTTTTTAAATGTTACCTCAGAACTTTCGACTGGGTGAACCGATTTTGATGATTCTTTTTTTATTTGAAAGCTGGTGCTTCCCATTTGGTTCCATTTTTTCAAAATGAAGATTTGATGATGGAGTCCATGAGGAATCGACGGAACTCTTCAAAATTTATAGGCTCACCTATAGCGATTTTGGTATTTTTCATTGTAACTCGTGTATTTGCTCTTGGAAAGCACTATTTGGTAAAGTGGAACTGATGATGAAAACCACAGATGGCCACCGGAACTCCTAAACGGTATATATTTCAAGGGTGGCGACAAGATATTTCGATTAAGATAGTTGAGCGACTATGACGAAGCATATGTACGTTTAAATATATGACTATGACTTTCCCACGGCGTTGCTTGCGGCGAGATTGAATTTCAATGTTCTATAGTTTCTTATTAAATCTTATTAGGTAATTAAAGTGGGACTACATAACAGCATAATTATGACCACTAAAAAGTATAAAATAAAATAAAAGTTTTAAAAAACACAAAAACCGCCTTCAAAAAGCAAAAAATAACTTCAATTAAAATGGTCGGTAATAGGTCAGTCCAACTGAAGTCGGCGTCCTACAATATTTTAACCAAAAGCAGACTTCAGTTGGACTGACCTATTACCGACCATTTTAAATGAAGTTATTTTTTGCTTTTTGAAGACGGTTTTTGTGTTTTTTTTAACTTTTATTTTATCTCGAAGCGGTTCGTCGTTTTTTTGAACCCTCATAACTTGGGTTTGGATTATACCAGATAAACAAAATTTTCGGGATATGATGTCAGTACGCCTAGTGCCTGCTATACGGTCTCATCTCAAAAAAAAATATTTTTGAGATTATTGCAGATTCGTGGTCAGAACGGTTTAATTTACAACCTTAACTCAAAAAAATAAGGAAAACTATCATCTAAAGCCTCTTAATGCACTTGTGGCCTTATGCGAATTTCCAAAAATCGACTATCCCTTTCATGCAATACGGCCGCTCGCCAGTCCGCCGCTTGCGCCCGCGACGATCGCACGCGGAACTACCATGCTGCCCGGACACTTCGCAGTTGCGGCCGTCTAGCATAAACGTTCGGAACAAGGTTGTGAGTTACGTCTGCATCGCACAACAGTAAATGGGACCGTGATTACAATGAATGCGTCAAAATATAAACGAAATAAAATTCACTTGATGATAAGACAACAAGTAAGTAAGTACCTTTATATAATAGTTATAAGTACCTATGATTAATATACGTAAGATTTTTAATATAAAATTTAGTAAGTAATGAAGGCTCTGCTACTTGATACGTGTTTATAATTTACTTAGTATTTTACATGTTAGTGCTATAGTCAGTGAATCAATATTTCAATATAAGGGTCAATCAACTTTTTTACCCACACATTTCTGTCTGCCCACTGCTCAGATTTTAATTGATATTTATTTAAAGTTATTATTATTGTTCATATATTTATAAAATTTTCAGTACATTAGGTTTTTTATAATAAATATTCAAATATAAATGTAAAATAACAATACTAATACAAAAAAATATACATTATAAAAAACCTTACCTACTAGTGCCGCCGGCAGCGGGACAGGGTTTAAGCTATCGGTGGTTAGGGCTGCAGAGAGAGAAACCTCCTCACAATGCGTGCCGTGTCGAGGAGTACTGCCTTTTGTATCTGACCTTTGATCCAGCTATCTAGCGAGAGTCTCTTGAGCGAAGAGTCTCGACCAATAGGTCGAGACTCTTCGCTATAAGACCGTTTGCTGAAACAACTTTCGGGACAATGATCGTCGAGTCAACATCCCACATGGCGGTCACCTAGTGAGCCAAGTCAGGTTACTTGCTGAGCTTGTCCTTCTCGGCCTTCACGAGGTTCTCATCATGCGGGATGATGACGTCGACGAGCACTGCCCGGCGTTGATATCGATCTGTCAATACGATATCAGGCTTATTGGCGACAATAGTCCTGTCCGTGATGACAGATCGATCCCAATAGAGCGTAGCACGAGCATTTTCGAGAACTGGCGCCGGTGTGTAGTTATAGTACGGCACTTCAGACTCAACAAGACCATATTGAAGAGCAAGTTGCTGATGGATGATCCTGGCCACGAGGTTATGTCTGTACAAGTACTCGCCGTTGGCCAAATGCAAACAACCGGAAATTATGTGTCTGAGGGACTCGCCGGGGCAACGGCCCGCTCGACAAATGTCGACCGTGCAATCTCTCAGAATATATTTCTGGTAATTGTTCGTCAATATGACCTCGTCAGCAATTGCACAGACAAAACCTTCAGTTTCCCCAAAGAGGTCACCAAACCGTTGCCAGTTCACGGACGCTAAAAAGTCTACGTCGGGCCTTGTTAGGGCCCGGTAGAAGCGTCCGTGTAGCTCCTTGCTCTTCCATACGTTCGCGGTCTTCAGTGCTCAACACCGTTGGTTGGCAACCACATCAAGATGGATCCCACACTCATTGCCAAGGAAATAATCCCTGAGATTGCACACCTCGCGGTTGTGGAGATTCTTAGCATTTAAAATGCCTCGACCTCCACATTTCCTCGGGATGAACAATCTCATGAAAGATGAGCGTGAGTGTAACATGCGATGTGATTTAGGCAGTAGACGGACCCTCCTATCCAAGGCATCCAGCTCAGTCTGAGTCGACGTCAGTATGCCAAAGGAGTATGTGAGCAGCGGCATCACCCAACCATTGAAGGCGCGTACTTTATTACCCCCCGACAAAAGACTGTTAAGAACTTTTGTCAAGCGGCAGAAGAAGCGCTCTTTCACTGACTGCTTGACATCGCCGTCCATAATACCGAAAGACTGACATACCAAAATATTTGTAGGTTTCAAATTCAGAGAGAGATCTGAGAGTCATTGTCTCAGAAAGCTGCAAATGCGATAAATTTACAACTACGCTTGGGGCCTGAGGGGCATCCTGCTCCGCGCACGGCTCCCGCTACCGGTGGTTTAGTGCGCCGCATGTGATGGTCAACATCTAATAATGAAAATTGCATGCGAGCATACTACGGGGCTACAGAGGGAGTAACTAACCTCACTGCGTACCGTGATCAAATGCTGCTCCTGTTTCAGACTCATAAACCAGCCATCACCGTTACCGCCCAACGACCAATATCTGATCAAGTGCGGGCCATTCAGCGGCTTCGGCGACTGAATCGGTCTGTACTTGATCGGCTACGCCTTGAATCACTACCTATTCGTATAGCGGAGGTTCCGCTTTATCACGGGAATAGGAGGGCTATTGCGTTATTGGCTTCGATGCCAGTCGCCCAACACGCACTGATGTCAGTGCAGGATGATCCCGTTAGCGACGTTGAGGATTATGTGAATATAAGCGTAACTAGCCAGGTAAATGAGCAATTGAGGAGGGCTTGGGAAGACGTGATCGCGCAGTATCGATCCACACCCAACTTTAGGTCTCGTTTACCACGCTTGCCTGCCAGTAAACGAAATTTAGCACTTATGGGAGCCCTAAACGTCGTGCTGGCGTCATATTTACAAGCCAGCGAGGATATTATCGATACCCACTCAATTTTGTACTGCGGGGCCATAGCTGCGTGCCACGTAGCTCGAGTCAAGTTTTCGGACACTTACCGAGCTCCGCGCGCTCGCGGGTCTGTCTTCGCTTGGCAAGTTCGAATTAAGCGGCGTATTGATAAGTTTAGGACTCTCATTGGAAAGCTAATTTGCTTCAGGAGGCAATGAACGCCCCCGAGTCATGCGTTTCGTAAACCAGGCTTTTGCTGGGACCGGAATAAGGCCCCAGCATTATATGGCCTGTGTCACGGAACATATCGACTTCCTGAAGCAGAAAGTTTGCACGTGGGCAAGCCATATTCGTGGCTAATATGGAGAGCGTGTGGATAGATACCAGCAAAATCGCCTCTTCCAAAGTGATTAGAAGAAGGTGTACCGAAAGTGAGAAGGAACCGATCAAGGATTGAGCGACGGACACCTACCGGGTGCTTATTTCTGGCACACACTGGACTGCACTGGATTTCAGCTGGGCAGATATTCAAACATAGGTAATTTAAATTATGTACCTATCTGTACATTACTTTATTATTTTTAAATATATTTTTTATGATAGTATGCTTATTATCGTTATTTAATTCTTCTGCGATTTTGGACACATCTTGAAATTCCGTAAAATAATTTCTGCGATATGGCCACAACACGAAGTGCCTATATTTGAAGTCCAGTACTTTAAAAGCTTTGCATACTTGAAAAATAATTACACAATCATTTGAAGCTCGATATAATGAACAATAATATAACCTAAACCACAGTGTTATTGACCCAAAACTTAAGGAAATTCCTTTTTTCTGCTGCACACTCAACTCGCTAAACTTTGATCGGCGATTTCTCTTAATATTGGTTTTTTGAGATGTGCCCGTATAGCAGGCACTAGGCGAGTAGTAGACTTATTAAATGTATAAAATTTCAATTGCATAGCTCACTTTACATACTTTACATACTTTAGATTTTATTGATATCTAAAAAGCCCCGATTTCGTCACTGACTCACTGATGGTCATCAAAATGTTAGGGTACTTCCTGAAGTCCTAGAAAGCTGAAATTTGGTATGTACGCTATGTAACAATGCAGTTGTTACGCTCCTTACCTGTGTGCATTTTATAGACGAAATAGCCTTAATATCACTTCAATTTCACTTAAATTCACTGTAATACAACAGATCTAATATTTGTTGTTTACTAATAACTGATAACTGTCAAACAGACAGGTTAAAGACGTTTTTCATAAGTCGATTTTTGTCAAATGTTAGCGGCAGTAAGCCGACAGATGGCGTTACTAGTCATTCTTTATTAGCTTCACTAATATTTAAATCTTTTATTAATTAACAGTCAACCTTAATGTAAATAATCTTCTAATAATTAATTCATTGTAATTGTAAATAAATATCGTATTTTATTATTTTCATTCAGCGCATGAGGAAATAATTGAGGGTATGTTGGTGTCTCACGTACACGACCCCAGTTATTTTCCACTCGTGACGCGAGTTGCTATGTAGATTTCTTTGTTCGCCCTACTCATATTTGAAATTAACAGTAAGGGGTGAAAGCTTATATATAGGCCACGCACCCTTCATTCGGTCTCTTTGCCGCCTCAACTACTTACTACTTCGAAACAACTTGACGTGTTGTTTTTAATAGGTACTAAATACCTAAGTTTTATTATATTCGGTGCATTTCCCCAAATCGGGGTCCACCTCTCTTCTTGGCCGGAGCGGCCTCTAACCACGGTGACCAGGATCGTCGAGTGGGTTCCGGTGCTACACACCGGGTGCTGCCCCCGACGCCAGGATCCTGTCACCGCACACCGTCGGGCTGCCGTCGGTTTCTTCACTGCCGCTCCACGTCACCTACTGCGAGGGAAGTGCTAGTTCGCTTCGCAGAACCAGACCACACCCTACGAACCTACCTACCCTGTTCTGTTCACTCTACCGGCGTTCTTTTATAATAAACTATTTAAACTTCTCCTGAGTTTTTACTTGCCACCCGGTAGGACGTGACAGTGGCGCCCTTTACGTGGTCTTAGTCTGGTTCTGTGTAGTGTTTAATTATTGGTGTGTGTGCTTAATTTGTGTTTTTTTTTTTGTGTTTTGTTTTTGCAATTCTCAGCAAGCTTTTTATACCCGTGTGGTGTCTGGGGATAGAATAATGCCACCCTCTCTCTATCCGAGGTGTCGTAAAAGGCGACTAAGGAATTTTTGGGGCCGTTTCTTCTAAACGGTCCACGCTGAGCTCACATCATAACACCCGGTGTGAGCAGACGCGCCGCCTTCTGCGGAACCTTTTACCTTGGGTGTCGCCTTCTGCGCACTGTTACTACCTACCTACCTAACGTTTTTTTTACCCTTCTGGTTTTTTTTTTTTACTTACTTACTTGCTGCGGGTTGCAATAATAAATACTATTTCTACTTAATCGTCATATTTGTAACGGAACAGAGAGTAGTCTCTTTGTTCTAATTGGTTCGTTGCACTACCCACTTACATTTTTTATTACTTTTTAAATCTACCTTTATTCTTTAAAATCATTTGATTATGATGGAAGTATGTCTTTGTCTTTATAAAAGGATGAGCTCACCTGGGAGGTGGCCATCCACGGTTCTAAGCCGGCTGTTACTGTTTCATATCGAGAAAGTTTAATTATTTTTTTTATACTAAAAGACATCAACTCTAAATATAATTTTAAATACATCACTCATTTTAGGTGTTGACTTACGGTGCATTTTTAAAATTTATCCTGAATACCTCTAAAGTATTAGGACAAATGAATGTGCCAGTAAGCACGCAGAGTCTAGATTCCGGAAGTTTACTATATTATTACATTCTAAAATTATTTCTGTGCTGGCAGAAGTATTTATCTCTTTCCGGATTTATATTTTTTTTTTGCTTTTAATTTGCATATTTACACCACCTAGTTGTTAAACTTAATAATACTCTTTACTAGTCGAACTACAAAGCCTTTCACTCAAGCGGTTGGTAACTTGAAAAATAAGCCCTACCTTGACCACTACTTAAGATTGCAGCTATGCTTTCTTCATCTAACATACGTGCCCCGAGCGGATAGTGACTCGTTAAATAAGCCCTTGCCCTTCATGTATTGTTAGGTGATCTATATATAGGACGGGTGGTGATCCTATGACGATGTTTGGAGGAATGTTTAACAGTTTTTTCATCCAGTTCCATCTAGCCATTTTATTTTTACGTCAGGGTCAACTAAATTGCCTAAATAGTTAACTCACTTTGAAAGGATATTCTGTTAGTTATTTGTATGTGTGATGTATGAAAGAAGTTTAAATGTGTAGACGTAAAAGTTTTTCTTAGGCGGATTTTTCTCTTAGGATCAAAATCCTTACTGGAGAAGGGGGGGTACTGTAACAATGCAGTTGTTACGCTCCTTACCTGTGTGCATTTTATAGACGAAATAGCCTTAATATCACTTCAATTTCACTTAAATTCACTGTAATACAACAGATCTAATATTTGTTGTTTACTAATAACTGATAACTGTCAAACAGACAGGTTAAAGACGTTTTTCATAAGTCGATTTTTGTCAAATGTTAGCGGCAGTAAGCCGACAGATGGCGTTACTAGTCATTCTTTATTAGCTTCACTAATATTTAAATCTTTTATTAATTAACAGTCAACCTTAACGTAAATAATCTTCTAATAATTAATTCATTGTAATTGTAAATAAATATCGTATTTTATTATTTTCATTCAGCGCATGAGGAAATAATTGAGGGTATGTTGGTGTCTCACGTACACGACCCCAGTTATTTTCCACTCGTGACGCGAGTAGCTATGTAGATTTCTTTGTTCGCCCTACTCATATTTGAAAGTAACAGTAAGGGGTGAAAGCTTATATATAGGCCACGCACCCTTCATTCGGTCTCTTTGCCGCCTCAACTACTTACTACTTCGAAACAACTTGACGTGTTGTTTTTAATAGGTACTAAATACCTAAGTTTTATTATATTCGGTGCATTTCCCCAAATCGGGTAAGTTCAGTGCAACGAACTAATTATCTATCCTATCTCTATTTTGCTGTGTATTGTATTTGTGTTTTATACTTATTGTGTTCTTCTAGATTATTCCAAATTGTTCTTTTAACCTTTTTATTTCGAATAACCGACCGTTACTTCATAACGGTCGTTAGTAACTATTAATTGTTCTTTTGATTTAGCTTCTTTCTTGTTTAATTTGTAACTCTGTTCCGGTAGTTCTTGCCACCGCCAATAATTAAACCTTGTGCTATTCCCTCGGGGCTTCACCCCTCAACGGCGGCTGGCATGGACTATCCCAATGCTGGACACCAGGCTCACACAGCCAATGCTTGGGTTTTCCAGGGTCCACCGCTGGGAGTATTCTACCCCTGGGAGTATTCCACCTCTGGGAGCATTCCACGGCTTGGAGCATTCCACCGCTAGGAGCTTTCCACGGCTTGGAGCATTTCACCGCACCGCTAGGAGCACTGCACCGCTAGGAGCACTACCGCTGGGACAACACTTCTTGCGTCTTGGGATCGGGCTCTAAACCCTGTCCACTTCTCTTCTTGGCCGGAGCGGCCTCTAACCACGGTGACCGGGATCGTCGAGTGGGTTCCGGTGCTACACACCGGGTGCTGCCCCGACGCCAGGATCCTGTCACCGCACACCGTCGGGCTGCCGTCGGTTTCTTCACTGCCGCTCCACGTCACCTACTGCGAGGGAAGTGCTAGCTCGCTTCGCAGAACCAGACCACACCCTACGAACCTACTTACCCTGTTCTGTTCACTCTACCGGCGTTCTTTTATAATAAACTATTTAAACTTCTCCTGAAAATCTCAGCTTGCCACCCGGTAGGACGTGACAGCTAGTATTAGTACACAAACAACATAAAAATTCTAAAACTTGGAACTTTTACCCCCCAACCCCTTAAACTACGGGATGGAAGTTTGTATGAGACTAGGGGTCTGACTTATTAATATAGCATAGAAGCCGGACTATAAAATGAACTTTGCACAAGCTATATTTCTCTATACTTTTTTAGATTACTTATTAAGTACAGTCGAGGAAATTGATTCCTAGACCACTTTGTCAAAGTGACGTAATCAAACAAAACGTAAGAGACTTCTTATCATTTTATTTAGTGTCACTTTGACATAGTCCAAAGTGGTCTAGGAATCAATTTCCTCGACTGTTTATTAGAGAAAATAAAGAAAAAAGTAAGTATTTTTTTCTTTAACTGGCATTTTCACAAGGTTACGTCAAATTTGAATGGATCTCGATATGTCCGCGAACGTATGTAGATACGTATGTATGTAAACACTTTTTACAGAATAGTAATGTACAAAGGCGAACTTTAAGGGATCTCTTCCAGCTAACCTTTGGGTGATTGAGGAAAAGTACCTCTATTTCATTTTTTCTTACGTAATGCACCATCTAAAAATTCAGTACAGTACAACCATTTTCTTAATAGCGATCGACAATCTTCGTTTTCCTATGACACTATACTGTCAGTTGCGAGTGCAAGTGTGATAGCGATAGCCAGGCGAAAGCTGTTAAGAAGCTGCGAATAAGTACTGTAGAGATATAAATTGGTGTAAAGTTCATTTTATAGTTCGGCTTCTATGCTATTCTTATTCTATGGGTTTCGATCTCACAATTTACTTGACAGATTTGAAAGATTTATTTCATTAGATATTCTAGCAACACCGGATAAAATGACGTTTGACGTTGTTCTACGATAACTGTTATAGGTCTACCAGAATCCCATGAAAAAAATAAAAGTAAAAATAAATCGATTTTCATATGGCAATGTTACCTTACGTCTGTCAATTCAAATTTCACCGCTTGTCAGAGTTT
Source organism: Acleris cristana (assembly GCA_948252455.1). Lineage (NCBI taxonomy): Eukaryota > Metazoa > Arthropoda > Insecta > Lepidoptera > Tortricidae > Acleris > Acleris cristana. Next base: position 50,667,363 of record OX411771.1, read on the forward strand.
GTTATTATAACACGACTGCCCAAAAAAAGGAGTGTAATGTTTTCAGGGTTCATGTATGTATTTATCTTACGATTCTTTATTCCAACATAACTTCTAAACGCCCGAGCCGATTTAAATGTGTGTGGTATCGTTAGAATCCTTTCACCATCCCGGGTGACATAGGATACCTAAACTGCTAAAATTGAAATAACAACAATGGCAAAATGTCAATTATTTATGTCAACAAAAGCAGTCTTCTAATTATTACAGTATAGGTATCATTTGAAAGGTCTTAATGTGTCCATCTCAAATATATACGAATATAGTAGCATTAATAAACGGATTTAATAACAATACCAAAAAATGCAGTCGGGTTTTTAAAGCTTTTATCAGGAAAATGCTCTTATAGCCCTTCGATCTCAGGCGAAAAATATCGTTATTCGTGTGTACTGTAAGAATTGTGAGCAAGAAGATGTAAATCAAACACAATATTTGGTTTAGGGCCTGTTTCACAATCGACGAGTAAAATCCGCCATTTAAAGTTGGCTTTCTCCTTGTCTATTTTCAAATTTAACAAAGAGAAAGGGCTAAATTTATTTGTCAAATATGCTTTACTTGTCGATTGTGAAACAGGCGGTTAGTGTCGTGTTTTTAATAGACTAGTAAATGAGGCCAAATAATATTGATACTTTAAGTTCCTTTGTACAGTTGCAGGAACGTTACACAATAATGAGTGCCATGTTATTCCAGGATTAATTATTGCCACCGCCTGTGTGGCACGGTCTTCATGATGTTTTCATAAGAAATAGAAAAAAAAAAATACCTCACATTTCCTCCGAATATAAAATATGATATTTGTTTACATTAATGTGCATAATATAGTCGCGTAGCTAACAAAACAGCCTTAATCAAAGATTGAACATGAATTAAGAGTTAATTTAATGTAATAGAAAATTCAAAATTTTATACATTAAATTTGGACTTATGCGGTATTGTTAGCTACGTCATTGAGTTTTTGAAGTCATTTTCAACTTAATCCTAATAAACATACATAATGCACATGATTGTTTTAATTTAACTTCAATACTTAATCAATAAGAAATGCAAGTCCAAAGTTGGATTTAAGGGTTAGGTAGGTAACTAACCGCTATTAATTAATATTATAAATATTGGTTTGTTCCGTCCCTCTACGATTTGTTCCATCTTCACGGCATAGAAAGTTAATTGCCCAGACGTGATATATAAATTTTATCCTGGAAAATGGAATAATTTCCAAAGAAATAAAGACTTCAACGCGGACTGACTGAGTACACCACATCATACTTTTATTGGACTGGTGGAAAATCAAGTATTAAGACCTTTAAATCTTATTACCCCGGAGTTGCAAGCCCTAAATTTGAATTTCCCATTTTTTCATGAGATTCTGGTAGACCTATATGTGAAGTGTATTTCGGACGATAGATAGATATTATGCAAGATGAAGGGAGCCCATAATAAGCAACTTACAAAAAGAAGTGAAATCCCACCAAAAACATTTTCATGTAAAATGTTGCCAAGACGACCATATAGCTCGCACTGTCAAAAAGTTATCAGATGTCATGTAGAGCCAAGCTTCTAACTCTACACGCCCTAACTCTACAAGCTCTAACTTCACAAACTCTACACCTTAGTCAAAATATGTGCCTTGGCCATTTCGCTACCGTCGCCTGGGCTTTTCTGTTAAACAATAGTTCCAGTAGTAACGAAACGGCCAAGCGACACATTTTGAGTAAGGTGTAGAATTTGTGAAGTTAGAGCTTGTAGAGTTAGGGCGTGTAGAGTTAGAATACTCTACATGACGTCTGATAACTTTTTGACAGTGCGAGCCATATGGTCGTCTTGGCAACATTTTATATGAAAATGTTTTTGGTGGGATTAATCATTGTCTGATTTCTAAATTGGTTATTATTTGCTTTGCTTTCCACAGAATTCATTTTCTTCTCCACCAATTCTACAACGTGTTTAATGCACTTCTTCCATGATTCAGCATTTATTTTGGAGATGTCTTCTTGGAGTAATTCTTTTACTTCTACTAACTTAAAAGTTTTATTATTGTTGGCTACGTACCCCTTTATTTGTGACCAAATCATTTCTATAGGATTGAGTTCGCAATGATAAGGGGTTAAGCTTAGCACACTTTTGTTTTGCCATCTCGTCTATTACATACGCCTCATATCTATGCTTATGAGCTCTCACAATATCTAGCAGATCTTTCTTTTTCATATTTCTGGTAGGTAATATATTTTTCTCCCTCATCCAATTGATTATGTCATTTTTCCTGGAAGTCGTGTAAGGAACCTTTTCGATTTTTCTGGAGTGGTATGGGGCGTTATCTATAATGAATGGAATTACTGAATCGTCTGGAATGTTGTTGAGAATTTTTGCAAACCATTCTTCAAACACATCGGTATTTATGTCCTGGTGGTAGTCGCCTTGTCTGTATGTCACAGCAGGTTTTCTCAGCAACTACAAATGCTATCAACTTGAAATTTGGCATAGTTGTATAACTTGCTTGCCCGCATCTGTTTACAGTAAAAAAAAAACATTTTTATAAATAATTTAAAAGGGGTCTAGAATGGGGGGTTGAAAAATGAAAGTGGTTCGATTATAGCAAATGGGGTGTCATATGAAAGGTCTTAATCTGCACATTTCAAAACATTTTTTTTTGAAAATATTTTTTTTGTACTTTTTGATTTATAGCCAAAAATGTACAAAAAATGACCGTCACCCCCCCCCCCTTATCTCCGAAGTTTGTTAATCAAAAAATCGGAAAAAAATCCGGACGTATAGATAATTACTTAGGTATATTTTATGGGAAAAATAAAATGAAGTGTTCATTATTTACGGTTTTCGAGAAATAACAAAAAAACTAAGACACACACATCTGTTGAACTATTAAGTTTTTATTTAAAGCTCATCTATCAGTGTTTTTAATAAATATAACTCATTAAAACTATTTTTATTTTATTTTGATTTATTGAGAATTTTATTATTTCATTCAATCGGCCGCTAACTTTTTAACAGACACAGTGTCAAAAGTAATGTAGGTAAATGAGTTCTGGATGCCTTTACAGAAAGCTCTAGTGCAATTGCATTGATTTAATGCCATTCCAGAATGTCATGTATTCCAGTTTTTCATTTATTTCAGTTTTCCTCCAAAATAATTAGGTCGCTGTAAAGCAAACAAACACATCTGTTAAACTAATTAGTAAAGTTTTAATTTTTAAGCTTTTATCAAAAGCTCATTTATCAATGTTTTTAATTAATATCACTCAATAAAGCTTTATTTTTATTGTTTTAATTTATTGAGAATTTTGCTATTTTATTCAATACGCCGCTAACATTTGAACAGGCACAGTGTCAAAAGTAATGTTGGTATGTGAGTTGTGGATGCCTTTACAGAAAGCTCTGGTGCTTTAGCTTTGATTGTATGCCATTCCAGAGTGTCATGTAAAAAATTTAATTTTTAAGCTTTTATCCAAAGTTCATTTATCAGTGTTTTTAATTAATATCACGCAATAAAACTACCTTTTTATTGTTTTGATTTTTTGAGAATTTTGTTATTTTATTCAATGTGCCGCTAACTTTTGAACAGGCACAGTGTCAAAAGTAATGTTGGTAAGTGAGTTCTGGATGCCTTTACAGAAAGCTTTGGTGCTATAGCATTGATTTTATGCCATTCCAGAGTGTCATGTATTCCAGTTTTTCATTTATTTCAGTTTTCCTCTAAAATAATTAGGCCGCTGTAAAGCAAACACACACATCTGTTTAACTAATTAGTAAAGTTTTAATTTTTAAGCTTTAATCAAAAGCTCATTTATCAGTGTTTTTAATTAATATCACCCAATAAAGCTTTATTTTTATTGTTATGATTTATTGAGAATTTTGTTATTTTATTCAATACGCCGCTAACTTTTGAACTGGCACAGTGTCAAAAGTAATGTTGGTAAGTGAGTTCTGGATGCCTTTACAAAAAGCTCTGGTGCTAGAGCATTGATTTTATGCCATTCCAGATTGTCATGTATTCCAGTTTTTCATTTATTTCGGTTTTCCTCTAAAATAATTAGGCCGCTGTAAAACAAACACACATCTGTTGAACTTATTAGTAAAATTTTAATTTTTAAGCTTTTATCAAAAGCTCATTTATCAGTGTTTTTAATTAATATCACTGAACAAAACTATCTTTTTATTTTAAAGATTTATTGTCAATTTTGTTATTATATTCAATACGCCGCTAACTTTTTAACAGGCACAGTGTCAAAAGTAATGTAGGTAAGTGAGTTCTGGATGCCTTTACAGAAAGCTCTGGGTGCTTTAGCATTGATTTTATGCCATTCCAGAGTGTCATGTATTCCAGTTTTTAATTAATTTCACTTTTCCTCTAAAGTAATAAGGCCTCTAAAAGATAAAAGATAAAAGATAAAAGATGTTTATTCAGTAAGTAGGCCGCACGGGCACTTTTACACGTCAAAAATCTACCAGCGCTTCGCAAGAGACCACTGCTGAGAAGAAACGCCGCAAGAAACTCAACAATCAGTCGTTTTTTTTTCGCTCTTAAACAAACACACACATCTGTTGAACTAATTATTAAAATTTCAATTTTCAAGCTTTTATCAAAAGTTCATTTATCAGTGTTTTTAATTAATATCACGCAATAAAACTACCTTTTTATTGTTTTGATTTTTTGAGAATTTTGTTATTTTATTCAATACGCCGCTAACTTTTGAACAGGCACAGTGTCAAAAGTAATGTTGGTAAGTGAGTTGTGGATGCCTTTACAGAAAGCTCTAGTGCTATTGCATTGATTTAATGCCATTCCAGAGTGTCATGTATTCCAGTTTACAATTTATTTCACTTTTCCTCTAAAATAATTAGGCCGCTTTTAAACAAACACACACATCTGTTGAACTAATTATTAAAATTTCAATTTTTAAGCTTTTATCAAAAGCTCATTTATCAATATTTTTAATTAATATCACTCAATAAAACTTTATTTTTATTGTTTTGATTTATTAAGAATTTTGTTATTTCATTCAATCGACCGCTAACTTTCAAACAGGCACAGTGTCATAAGTAATGTTCTGGTTGCCTTTACAGAAAGCTCTTGTGCTATGTCATTGATTATATGCCATTCCAGAGTTTCATGTACTCCAGTTTTTAATTTATTTCAGTTTTCCTCTAAAATAATTAGGTCGCTTTAAAGCAAACACACACATCTGTTGAATTAATTAGTAAAATTTAAATTTTTAAGCTTTAATCAAAAGCTCATTTATCAGTGTTTTTAATTAATATCACTCAATAAAACTATCTTTTTATTTTTTGATTAATTGAGTGTTTTGTTATTTCATTCAATCGGCCGCTAACTTTTAAACAGGCACAGTGTCATAAGTCAAGTAGGTAAGTGAGTTTTGGTTGCCTTCACAGAAAGCTCTTGTGCTAAAGCATTGATTTTATGCCATTCCAGAGAGTCATGTATTCCAGTTTTTCGTTTATTTAAGTTTTCCTCTAAAATAATTAGGCCGCTCTAAAACAAACACACACATCTGTTGAACTAATTATTAAACTTTCAATTTTTAAGCTTTTATCAAAAGCTCATTTATCAGTGTTTTTAATTAATATCACCCAATAAAGCTTAATTTTTATTGTTATGATTTATTGAGAATTTTGTTATTTTATTCAATACGCCGCTAACTTTTGAACTGGCACAGTGTCAAAAGTAATGTTGGTAAGTGAGTTCTGGATGCCTTTACAAAAAGCTCTGGTGCTAGAGCATTGATTTTATGCCATTCCAGAGTGTCATGTATTCCAGTTTTTAATTTATTTCGGTTTTTCTCTAAAATAATTAGGCCGCTCTTAAACAAACACACACATCTCTTGAACTAATTATTAAAATTTTAATTTTTAAGTTTTTGTCAAAAGCTCATTCATCAGTGTTTTAAAATAATATCGCTCATCAAGACTATATTTTTATTTTTTTGATTTATTGAGAATTTTGTTATTTCATTCAATCGGCCGCTAACTTTTGAACCGGCACAGTATCAAAAGTAATGTTGGTAAGTGAGTTCTGGATGCCTTTCCCGAAAGCTCTAATGCTATTGCATTGATTTAATGCCATTCCAGAGTGTCATGTATTCCAGTTTATAATTTATTTCAGTTTTCCTCTAAGATAATTAGGCCGCTGTAAAACAAACACACACATCTGTTGAACTAATTAGTAAAATTTTATTTTTTAAGCTTTTATTTAAAGCTCATTTATTAGTGTTTTTAATTAATATAACTTAATAAAACTATTTTTATTTCATTTTGATTTATTGAGAATTTTATTATTTCATTCAATCGGCTGCTTACTTTTAAACAGGCACAGTGTCAAAAGTAATGTAGGTAAGTGAGTTCTGGTTGCCTTTACAGAGAGCTCTAGAGCTATTGCATTGATTTAATGCCATTCCAGAGTGTCATGTATTCCAGTTTTTCATTTATTTCAGTTTTCCTCCAAAATAATTAGGTCGCTGTAAAGCAAACACACATCTGTTGAACTAATAAGTAAAGTTTTAATTTTTAAGCTTTTATCAAAAGCTCATTTATCAATGTTTTTAATTAATATCACTCAATAAAACTTCATTTTTATTGTTTTGATTTATTGAGAATTTTGTTATTTCATTCAATCGGCCGCTAACTTTCAAACAGGCACAGTGTGTCATAAGTAATGTAGGTAAGAGAGTTCTGGATGCCTTTTCAGAGAGCTCTTGTGCTATAGCATTGATTTTATGCTTTTCCAGAGTGTCATGTATTCCAGTTTTTAATTTATTTCAGTATTCCTCTAAAATAATTAGGCCGCTGTAAAACAAACACACACATCTTCTGAACTAATTAGTAAAATTTTATTTTTTAAGCTTTTATTGAAAATTGATTTTGCAGTGTTTTTAATTAATATGACTCAACAAGACTATCTTTTTTTTATTTTTTTTTTATTGACAATTTTGTTATTTCATTCAATCGGCCGCAAACTTTTAAACAGGCACAGTGTGAAAAGTAATGTAGGTAAGTGAGTTCTGGATGCCTTTACAGAAAGCTCTTGTGCTATAGCATTGATTTTATGCCATTCCAGAGTGTCATGTATTCCAGTTTTTAATTTGTTTCGGTTTTCCTCTAAAATAATTAGGTCGCTGTAAAGCAAACACACACATCTGTTGAAGTAATTTAATTTTTTTTAATTTTTAAGCTTTTATCAAAACCTCATTTATTAGTGTTTTTAATTAATATCACTTAATAAAACTATCTTTTTTTTGATTTATTGAGCATTTTGTTATTTCATTCAATCGGCCGCTAACTTTTAAACAGGCACAGTGTCCAAAGTAATGTTGGTAAGTGAGTTCTGGATGTTTTTACAGAAAGCTTTTGTGCTATAGCATTGATTTTATGCCATTCCTGCGTGTCATGTATTCCAGTTTTTAATTTATGTCGGTTTTCTTCTTAAATAATGAAAAAACACACACATCTTTTGAACTAAAACTATAACTTCTTAATTTGGTAGGGTAATTTCGGTGTGAAGTTAGCGGCCAAATGTTGGTCCCAATCGGCCGCTAACTTTTGGCCGCTAACTTCACACCGGTGTGATGAAAACTGTTAAACACATGGTTAATAAAGATATTAAACAGTAAGGGCCCAATATGGGACCCCTGCGGCACGCCGGATGGTACGGGAATAAAGCTCGATATGTGACCTTTGACGGAAACAGCTTGGGATCTATCTCGCAGGTAGGACGTAAACCATCTAAGCAGATCACCATGTATTCCAAATGTTTTTAGCTTTTGCACTAATGTTGTATGCGAAATTTTATCGAAGGCCTTAGAATAGTCCGTGTAGACAGCATCAACCTGAAGCCCCTTGTCCATAGCCTTCAGAACAGTGTCGAGAAATTCCGAAAGGTTAGACTCATTTTCGCTGAGGCACGCAGATTAGAAAAAGTGTTATAATCGGATAATCTATCGTAAATCTTCCATTTCCTATGAGCTTTCTTTTTTTTCTTAATTAGCCTTATCAACGGGCGCGAATACTAAACTGGGTAGCTGGCGTCACTACGAACCGTCGTAAATGGAATAAAATCGTTAATTATCACATTAATTTTACTATAAAAAAAAATCAACTGCGTCGCTGATATTGTTTATTTTTAACAGCGGTTCCCAATCTACACGTCCCAGTTCAGCATTAATTAATTTGTAATCTGCGGCGAAAAAACGTCGAGCCATCCGCGGAGCCTGCTTCAGAGAACGATCGCTCGCGCCGGTGTCGGCAGACACGCAGAAAACGGGGTGATGAGCGTCTACGGGCACCAGTGGATCGGCGGCAGATATTCCCAAATTACAGTTCGAGAGGACTAGATCGAGCTGCCGATCGTTTTTATTAGGCAAGGGATTATACTGCAACCAGTTTGAAAAGTGCAAGAACGAAGATAATTGGCTTATCAGTGAATTAAAAATAGGGTTAGCAATTGTATAACCATTAGAGTTTGAGTGACAAGGTATCCATAAAGCGTCGCCTATGTTAAAATCACCTAGGATTAAAAATAAATCGTCCGGGAAATCATTATGAAGGTTGGACAAATAGTCGAAAAATATTAACTGCGATTGTTGCTGTTGTTTACTTTGAGGAAAATAACAAGTAAATAATCTTAGTTTCGTTGCGATTGCGCCTCGAGGAATGATAAGGTCGACAGCGGTGACGTCAGCGTCGAGCAGGTCCGGCAGAACGCGCGCTCCGCGCAGGTCTACCCTCAGGTTGCGGCGGACGGCCGTCAGCGTGCCGCCGCCCTGGCTTACCCCCATAGCTTCGCAATTACGATCAGTTCTGTAAACATTGTATCGCGCGTCGAAAAGTTCCGAATCGAAGATGTCTGGCACTAACCATGTTTCTGAGATACAAATAAGATCATAGTCGACTGCAATACATTACGAAGGAAGTCGCTGCACATGGCTGCACTTTGTTCGGAGTCCTCGGGTGTTTTGATAGTAAATTTTAATCGCCATTGACATTGAAATTCCTGTAATTATCTATTATTGTTGTGAGTGGCATATTATGACTAAATAAAGTGAGTGATATATATCGTCGGACTGTTGTTGGACAGACGAAACGTGAATGAAACTTGTGAACAGTGAATTGAAAAAATAGTGTAAAAATAATATTACCTACTGTTTCTCTGTGGAATCGCCTCACTAAATTTCAATATTGAGAAAAACATAATTCAAGAAAATGACATGAGTGATACTTATGTAATATTGTTTAACGCTTCCTCGGAAGTGATGTAAAGTATAGGAGAAGTATCCGTTTTTCGTACTTTAACAGTGCAATTCCTGACCCAGCAGTATTTATATTGTCTTTGCGTTCTTCTGATCTGTGCCTGCTTGAGCAGGTATTTATAAAAGCCTGAAAGGTGATCGTTGATAAAAATACGATTTTAATTGTTAGAAAATCCCAAATCAGACGCTTTCAGGTTTTTTAATTTGCGCAAGGACGATATGAACTCGTCCTTCTTGTAGCGAGCCTGAAATTTTACAACGATAGGTTTCGGTTTATTGGTGTCCCTTCCATTCTTTACGGCCACTCGGGTGACGAAGTCAATGTCCGCGTTAATGTTCAGTGGGTATCCGGATCGTTCGGCTAAAGAGTTCACAATTGCGTGTAAGTTTTCCCTACTGGTTTCCGGTACGCCGTTTATTTGAATGTTGGAACGCCGCACCCACTGGTCATTGTTCCTGGTGTCAGCCATGACGTCCTTCAGCGAGCCCTTTACTTCAGCTAGCTCGGTCTTACATTGCTCCAAGGCGCCTACTCGCGTCTCAATGGAGTCGACCCTGGAGGTCATTTCGTCGAATCTCGCGCAGAGGTTAGTCTTCATATCGGTTATATAAGCCCTAACTTGATTCATGTCGGACTGTATAGACTGGATGGCTGAAAACTGTGACTGTAATTCCGACACTTTTGCCAGAATGGTGTTCAATAATTCACCCTGCAGGGTGGCCGTCGATGAGCTGCCACTCTCGTTCCTGTTTATAGGCCGGTACTGATAAGGAGGTGTTGTCATAAGGCTGTTGATTTCGGTCACACTCAGGCATGCAGTCTGGTCGAGCTCAATCAGCTTAGATTCATCGAGTGTCACGTCGCAAGACATAACAGAATCGTCCAACCGTACCGCAGGCGTGACGCCACCAACCGGAGTACTATCGTCTATCTTGCGCCTGGTACTGACAGAAATATGTACAAAACGAGCAGAGACAGGATTTCTTCAGTAAAGCTGCTTTTTCCTTAACCTGAGCTGGTGTAAAATTCAGGCAATGGTAGTGAAAAATCTCGCCACAGCCCGCACATTTCAGCGCTGCGGTTAAATCAGCGGGCTGGCTGCAAACAGTACACAGCATTTCTATTTTTTAATTAGGGAATAGCTCTTGTGTTTATAATAATAGGACTCAAATCCCAAGCGCAGTTGAACGGTGTTTAATACGAGTAGCTATTACGAGCGCTTGCGATAACTGCACCGTAGCTCGGCGGTATGGCGCGCGACCTCCACGCAGCGGTCCCCAGTTCAAATCCGAGCGAGGAACACAAAAAGCACTTCAAATTTCAAATTTCACCAAACACCGGCACCACCAGCAACAGAAGAGTTAGAGGTCCGACACAAAACAATATGGCCGCCAGGCGCTATGGAACACACCACAAGAAGAACAAGGAGGTACCGAGTCTCCAACCAATTCCGCACTTTAGAAACGCGAATTAAATTAAAAGCAAAAATTAAATCAAAAAGTCGTCGACACATACGTCCACTCTAAGCAAAGTTATCCGAGGAAAAAATGTGTCATAATTAAGCGACATTCCAGTCAAAAAGTCATTACTGAGTGTTTCAAATTGGACTGATTCTTTAAAATATCAATAGTCAGTAATACGACCAAACTTTCATATAAAAGTGGACACGAATTTTTGGGACTTCATCTCGGTCTTCAAGACCAGCTCGGAAAACAAGTCAGAAAATCGATTAATGTCGGTTATATTTGTTAGACAAACACACGACACCACTATAACACCTCTCATCCTTTCATCCTTTTTAACTGCTGTGAACACCCTGGTTGTCATTTGAAGATTTTAAAATGTAGACTTTCTCTTGTTTGACACTTGACTGTCTTAAATATTTTTTAGTAGATATAAACATTTTATTCGCCGTATCTCAAAAACCAATCAAGTCTACTTAGTCGTGATAGTTTTCTTTTTAATTCGTTATATGTGCTTTCATTTAAGATTTTTGCAATGCAATGTTGAAATACAGTCTGCAATCTTATTTATGTTTGTAAACTCATGGTCGTATATGTATGACGTTTGACTCAGGTAAGATTACCGACCGAGATAGAATAGCAAGAAACCCTGTCAAATTAAACTGAAAATGAGGGTGAGGCGTCGTTGAATCATAGTTTTGGTCATCAGGTCAGACAAATAACTTCAATAAATATTTTAAAGAAAACAGAAGTGGGTATTCAGCCATTACCATAAAAGTAAATTGTCTTTTTGTTGACACTTAGGTACAAATTTAATTTCACCATTCTTTATTCAAATTTCCTGTAAAGAGAGAGTTATGTCATCTTGTATTATTATTTCGCATTGACATATTGATTTGTCATTTTGTTTCCGTGTTATTTTAATATGATCATTTTCTTTTAACTAATTAAATATTCAGTGGAAAATTACACTTTGGTATAATCTGTTATATCTGGGGCATCATGCGAGAACATGTTTTGAAATTTTAATCGATTACTTTTGACGTTGACTATACAAAGTTGATAGGGCAGAGTAACATACTGAATAGTGTGTGGCACAAGTCATCTTAAAATATTATGTGGTGACAGGGAAACAGACCTCTTTGGCTGCAAAATTATGTCACAAGCTTTTTTTTTTAATTACTGCAACAGAAATGTTGTGCTATTTGATAATTAACATTAAATACTTTTCAGGAAATTATCAGATTACTGCATCACAATGCTGCTGTTTTCCAATTTCATTGTCTACCGGTTTTAAACAGTGACTTCAGAATCATAGTACCTACATGATTATGAGTTGTTTTTTATTTTTTATTTTTATTTACTTATTTTCCAGCTAGTCGAGGAGATTATTCCCTAAGTTATTCTGTTATCGCCATAGCATAAGGTCGGTTACATGTGGACTTATGTCAGAAATTAATATTATTTAATGCACATAACTTACCGCCATGGTGTCAGGCTAGCTGGTGGATAATAAATGCTATGGTGGTTATTATTTTATTGTAATATAGTACACGTATAGACAAGTGAATAACTATATTTCTATATAATTGTTTACAGCCACGACAAAATGTAACAAAAGAACCAGTACGCATTTATTTATGATTGAAACATTCACCTTTATAAACTTCTTTATGGGGAAGTATCACACCTTAGTATTGTTATCGATATACCTTTTATCCATTGGACGTTCGATTAAATTGTTCATTGTTTATTGCATAACCTGGCACAGTTGAAAGTTTATGAGAAACTCAAGGAGTGTTCCTCCTCAGTTTTTCTTGTTACATTTGACTATACTAACAGGCTTTTATTGATGTGTAGCATTAAAATTAAAGATGTAATATTTATTTAATCTATAACCTTTGTTCTATTTTTTCCGACATAGGTACTTAGTACATCTCGATGTAGTCGTAACATCGCAAATATGTAGTTCTTAGTTCAGACCGATACCGATACGATTCTCTTAGTTGACATAAAATGAATATAACAACAATGATACCCGTCACATCAAACAAAGCTGACAGTAACAACAGGAAGTTCCTTAGTGATTGAAATAACATCTTAGTTCATGCATCCAATGTCTTTATTAGGCTCGTATGGAATCCAGATGCCTATGCACAACAATCACAATCTTGGTAGAAGCAACCGATTTTTTTTAGTGTAGCTGACACCTTATTTTGGACTAAGTAGTTAGACTAAGCGTGTGTCAGTTTGTTTACGTTATGTTCTAACCTAATATAGCTACGACTTACGACAAACATGAACTCATAATTTGAACCATGGATCCAACCTCCATTCTTTGTATTTTTTTTCCTCTTCCAGGTATTAACAATTTATGCATTTACTCACGTTCTTTACCTCGTCGCCAATGTAACGTCCTAAGGTTTAGGATCAAGTAGGTTATTGGATAGGTAATAAAACCACAGTATTACGTTTGCCCCACACGCTCACGTGCTGCGGCGGGACCGGCGCGGCCGCAGCGGCGGCGGGGTGCTGCTGGCAGCGCGGGCGCCGCTGTGCCTCGAGCGGCTGACGGGCTTCGAGACCGTAAAAGGAGAAGACCTCTGGGCAAGACTTGCCGTCTCCGGACAGTATGTTTATGTGTGCGTGGTCTACATACCTCCTGGGTCCCCGGATGAACAGTACTTGCAGTGGTTTGACGGTGTGGAAAGAGTGTGTTTGCAGTATGGTAGTACCAAGGTGATTATTCTGGGGGACTTAAATTTATATAGTGCTAGTGCGAATGCGGAAATGTGTTTCCACTGTTTTACTAATGTCTGTGACGTGTGCCAGTATAATAGCGTGATTAATATGAATGGGAGAGTGCTGGATGTGATGCTGACGAGCCAGGAGCTGGGCGGCGCGGTGCACGTGCGGTCAGCTGACGTCCATGAAGTGCTGTCTAAGATCGACCCCCATCATCCACCTATTATAGTCCAAATTAAGTATAGCTTTACGTCAGTTACAGTTGTGATGGAACCCTCCAACATAAGTGACCAAAACGATTGGATTTTTTGTCAGGGAGATTTCTTACAATTATATTATGAAATTAGAAACACCGAATGGGATCTGTTTTATCGAATCCGTCAAACCGATGATGCTGTTGATTTTTTCAATAATACTCTCTATAATATATTTAACCGCTGTATTCCAAAGAAAATACGGAAGCGATCGTTTAGTCGTACATATCCAGTCTTCTACACGAAAGCAATCATCCGTGACATTGAAATAAAAGCTTCTCTTCACCGTCAGTGGAAGAGATCAGGTGATAGGTCAGTGTATGAGCGCTTCAGCCAACTTCGGGCCAAAACTAAGATCGTGATAAGCAATGCGTACAATAGCTACTTGCAACTTATATCTAGCAAATTATCTCAAAATCCGGCTCAGTTTTGGTCCCATGTCAACTCGTTACGCTGTAAAGGAGGCGTGGAAGCCAAAGTCACGCGTGGGGATGTTGAGCACTCTGGAGCAGATGCCGCCGCCGCATTTGCGGCTCACTTCGGTTCTGTTTTTCTGCCAGATGAACCAGTTCTTGACCCGGGATTGGCTAGTACAGGCCTGCCAGTGGACGCTAGGTATGTGGATGTCAAACGCTTTACATCTAATGACGTGCGGAAAGCGGTTAAACGGCTAAAACCAGGGGCGGCAGCGGGACCTGATGCAATACCAGCGTTTGTGCTTAAGGCGTGTATCGATGACCTTGTCGGTCCGATTTCATTTATTTTTAATCTTGTCCTTGAAAAGGGAGTCTATCCCACTATTTGGAAAAAGTCGCGAGTGACGCCGATTCCTAAGCCAGGGTCGAAGAACAAGGTGGAGAATTATCGTCCCATTGCTATATTGAACGTCCTGGCGAAAGTCTTTGAATCGGCACTACATAGCGAGCTGCTCTCCCAGTGTCTACCTCATATCACCAGTGCACAGCACGCGTTCCTACCAAGGAGGTCAGTGACCACTAACCTTCTTAATTTAACTCAGGTAGTGTCCCGAGAACTAGATAGAAAGGCTCAGGTCGATGTCGTCTACCTGGATTTTCAAAAAGCTTTTGACCGAGTAGATAATGATGTTCTTCTTTTAAAACTAGGTGCGATGGGATTTACACCCCGGCTTCTAAAGCTGTTTGCGAGCTACCTGTCCGATCGAAAGCAGTACGTCAAGTATGGCCCCTATGTGTCCGATTGTTACCACACGCGCTCCGGTATTAGCCAGGGATCTAACCTTGGGCCACTTCTTTTCGTACTGCTCATTAATGATCTACCGGTAGAGGTGCACGATTCCTCATTGCTGCTGTTTGCTGACGATGTAAAATTAATAAAGCCCGTCCAAAGCCAAACCGATTGTGAGGGATTGCAAAGGGACATAGAAGCAGTGTACCGCTGGAGTCTCGCTAATAAACTCCATTTTAACGCCGCTAAGTGTGAGATGATCAGCTTCACACGGTCACACGCTGCTATCGAGTTTGAGTACACCATCGGGGGAGTTGCCATTACTCGTTCAGCGCAGGTACGCGACTTGGGTGTGCTCTTTGATGCCGGACTCACCTTCCGTGACCACGTTAAGGCTGTGGCCGACGCCGCGTATAGGAGACTAGGGTTCGTTCTGCGCAATTCTGCACCCCTAACCGTGTACGCCACTCGCGTGCTTTACGCTGCCCTTGTGCGCAGCATTCTTGAAACGAATGCAGCGGTTTGGAGTCCACATGAGAGTAAATATATTCTTATGTTGGAACAAATCCAAAAGAAATTTCTAAGAGTTTTATATAAGAGGCTACATTCATATTACCCCTATATGTATCCGACCTTATTTCTGCAGGGGCACTTAGGATACGATTCTCTTCAACTGCGTAGGTCACTCCTCTTGGCAAAGTTTACTATAGGCATAGTTAGAAACAAAATAGATTGTGTGGCCCTCGTGGAGGCGTTTGTGCGTCTTTTTGTGCCCTGTCGGTACATTCGCGCTCGAAAGCACCCGCTGCTGGCGGTGCCGGTGGCACGCACGCGTACACACGCGCAGGCGCCTATCGCGCGCGCTCTTGCGCTGCTCAACTCCGTGCTTGAGGCGGCGCCACAGTGTGATCTGTTTGCGAGTCCGATTGGGCGACTGACGATAGAGTGCAAGAGAGTGATAGAAGAAGAAATGCCCAAGAGCACGATAGAATGATGTACTTAAATAAATATTTAGTTAGACTAAGTAATTGTAAGTTTGTGCTGTTTTGGCTTTAGCTGTTAAGGTACAAATTTGTTTTTTTAAATAAATAAATAAATAAATAAATGACAGATCAATGTCACATCCAGTTGTCAGGCAGAAAGTGTTGCCAACAGCAGGGCGTTTATTCCAATACACTACAATGACATTTGATGCGACACGTCGCGGCTAGCAATATTGGCTGTTAAGGGAGGTTTGCAAAGACGCATGTCTCAACTCGTCGCTGGTCCGGTGGGAGCCGAGCGGTTATCGTCGCCTGTAGAGGGACCGAGCGGAAGATTCTGCTGGGTGATCTGTATTCGTCGTTGAGTTATTATATGTAGGTGACTTTTACTTAATTTGTTTGCGGACTGTGTCGTGGCACTTTGACATTGAGTTTTGCACTTTAGGCGTGTTCATTAGAATATCGAAAGCGTACGATAATAGCAAATGGCCGCCGCGCGCTGCCACGAACTGATAGAAAGAGAGAAAAGGATTTAGTCAAACTGGCAATCATCTCGCTCACTCACGGACCATAGATAAGAAATGAGCAGTGATCGGAAATAGGTGAGCTAATTTACCTAAACTTGATGCATGTTCATTCAATAATGTATTCCCATCTCACTCACGCATGAATGAATATGCGTCAAGTTTAGGTAAATTAGCTCACCTATTTCCGATCACTGGAAATGAGCAATGGTTTACTACGAATAACGAAAGGGTAATCTCACTGTGGTTCAAGCGTAGGCTTGAACACCTAAATATCTCTTAAAGTGATGTAAACAACTCGCATCTATTATGTTTATGACTAAAACTGTTACAAATGATTATAAAACATATAAGAAATATTAAGGATGAACCTACATTTTTAAGTGATCTCTTACAGTAGATCATTAGAAAACAAAAATTAATTACCATACATACAAACAATACATTCATAAACTCACGCCTTCGTTGCCAGAGGTGGGGTAGGCAGAGATACAGAATTACCAACAACTTTAAAAGCTTAGCTGTTAAGTAGCTGTTAAGTACCAAATTTTGCACATATAGGCTAAGATGTTTACCAGCCTATTAGTGATAAGTTGCAAGCCCCTCGCCTTATGTAACAGTACCACAAGCTTTGTTGCCTTCGTAAGAGTAACGAGAATCAAACAATCAATTCAATATTTTGCGCCAAATTATACATTTTGAATGATAATTAAAACAGAAAAAGTCATAATTTAAAGCAAAGCATCTTGTTTTTATAATTATAAATTCAAAATATATGTAGAAACCTCGTAGGTAACATTTTTAATAACATGTCATTAATGCCATTTTAAATTTTGTAGTTACCATTTAAAACGAAAACTTCTGAGAAGGCCACTATACTTGCGCTGGGCATTTGTCCATAACTTTAAACACCAAATTTTAATTCCGGTAATATTTGTTTTAAGAGTTCTATACCTACCAAATACTGAAAAACATTATAAGACGACTTTGTTGTTCGTCTCTCCGTCTCTTCGTCGGTATGCCAAAAACCTTTTTTCTTTGAAATTTAGAATAGGTGTAATATTTTCGACTTTTTTAATTATTTGCCTTTGTAGGAACTTTTTTTTTAAATTATAATTGCTTATGTTTTGTGTTTCTTTTTTTCTTGTACAATAAAGAGTATATATATACACATATATATATATACGTACAAATTTACTTTATTTATTTGAATGCTTTCCAGTTTTCATGATGAATGCTAGCCGATGAATGATGATTTCAATCATAATTTGTAGATATATGCTAAAGTATATTTCCACAGGAATGGATTAGTGGTTCCTACTGCTCAAAAGACTATAAAGCCGGTTTTCCCTTGAGAACAAACAGGCAGGGTGCATAACCCATAGCGTAAACAAAGAAATCACTTGATATAAAATATTTAATATAAATTGAGAGAAATCATTCAATCTCGTTGAATCTTTCAATGTTGAAGTATATTTGGCTATCTGCCATAGAATAGAAATAATCACGTATCATTAGCTTACTTTGCTCAAGCTTTAGGCATACTGGAACTCTCGTAGGTATAAAATGAACAAGCTACTTCATTGTTATTATTTACAAATTGCGGTTTACTTTGCACAAACTGTTTTGTTGATGTTACTTATCAAAAGTTGGTTTTGCAGTAGATTATTATTTTTTTATTCGAAGGAGAAACCAATTCACGAATGATAACCAACCCAAAGTATCTGAAAGGTACACAAGAGGAAATATTAGTACACGTATTGGTATTTGGGAAGCCTCGCTGTCTGCGCTGTAACACACTTGTATCAACCGTTAATAAAATAAGTAATACCTATCTACAATGTTTTTTGTAGTAACGCCAAAACAAATCTAAGTGAGAAAACTTTCGTAAAAAAATAACTTAAACACCACTCATTATGTCAACATGAATTTTGAAACTTACGACCTGTTTTTGTGGCAAAACTATGAATTCGTTGAAACAGTTTTTGTGCAGCACTTGAGACAACGTCCAAGATAATGTCGCGAAGAAATGACACAAATCTCCCTAACAAAATCTTTAAGGAAGTTGGAACTTAGTTTTGAATTGGGATTGTTCATATTTTTACAATTACTCTACTTCGAAAACCATTTCGAGGAATGGGGTTTTAAAGCCGTTCTGCATTATTAAGTTTTAGAAATATTTACCTATTTCGGATATTTCGACAAAAGTATATTTAACCTTTGTTTGACTTTCGTTTTTGGCTTGAAGCCCTCCTAGGTGTATCTTACGGGTTAGGCGGAAATCGCTTGAAATAGTATGTTTTAATACATTATTACAATCACTTTTTATCATTAGATATCATTTAATTGTTGTAATTTATTAGAAAATGCCAGCCCAAATTTAAAATAATCATGTCATCCATAAAATGTCTGCTAAATAAATAAAGATATTCAAACAAAACTATTGGGTCAAATACAAAATTAATGAACTTGGTCTCTTAAAATTACCCATTCTTTCAAATTATAATGTAAAAACCGTGAGCAATTTTTTTTGGTCTATCCCAATTCTAACATGAGTGACATTGAATGCACTGAAATTCGCCAAGAAGACAGAAAGTCGAAAAATAGCAATGACACAATAGTATCGTCACCGTGTCACTCTATGATCTGCAAAAATAAGAAGGAAGAGAAACCAATCAAAAGGAAAATCTGCATGCTAAGTGCAAATAAATACAATAAAGTTTGGACAATTGCAAATAGTGTCGTAGGTGAAGATTTTAAAATCTGCCACTACCTAACCCCAGGTGTGGGTATAAAATAACTATTGGAAAAAATTGATTCTAAACTAATAAATTACACAATGATGGACTATTGTTTTATATTGATAGGCGAGGAGGATTTTAAGAAGTCACAAAATTATACCAACTTGGTGGCTTATATAAGAACGATTATTACAGCATTAAATCACACAAACATAATCATTTGTGTGCCAACATTTAAATATACTGATTCAGCCAACTTGTTTAACCGTAGGGTTGAAATCTTCAACGAACTCCTGTACTCTGACGTCAGCAGATTCGAATACGCGTACATTTTTGACTGCAACTGTAATCTCGCATATGACTACACAATGTTCTCCTACCAAACAGGACGAATAAATAATTACGGTATGAGAACAATATGCCAAGACCTAAGGAAAACAATGGCAATCATAGACGAAGCCAACCGAAAAATGCCTGAGCCAATCGAACTTCTTGATACGCCAATTTCGGAGACCAGAACAGACTTTCGGAACTTTCGGAGCTTTCGCAACGATTAAAATCATATTTTAAAACATGCAAAGCATGTTTAACAAGCGCGACATACTTGACGCGTTCCTGGATGAAGAAAGTGAGTCACCTCTTGTAGCCCTCTGCATTTCTGAGACCTGGCTTTCGCAAGACAAAGCACATCTTGTAACCTTGGATGGCTATCACCTGGCAGCGGCTTACCATCGCGAGAAACACAGCGGCGGCGGAGTCTGCATTATAATGAACAATAATATTGAATATACTGTGCGGAAGGACATTACGGACATGTCTATTGAGTACGTTGTAGAGGTTTGCGCTCTCGAAATTTTAAAATCAGACATATTATTAGTTACCTTGTATTGGAATAGCAGAGAGATTGACATGTTTTTTAACCAATTACAATTATTTTTAGAACAGCTCACAAAATTTGACAAAAAACGTATAATTATTGGAGGCGATTTTAATATTAATATCTTAGCCAAAACAATTCAATCAGAAAAATTGTTGAACCTTATGTTGGAATATAATTTTAAGCAGCATATCAACGAACCTACTCGGATACATCTGAATAGCGCAACTTGCATTGACCTAATTTTCACGAACTTTGCAGAAAATATTGTAACGTCAGTTAATGAACTGGGTTTTTCAGATCATAGATGCACTATCCTTCAAATTAAGAATGAAATTGTTAGGCAGAGAAACCCTCAATACTGGTTTAAAACCAAAAGGGTTTATAGTAAAATCAATCTTATGAAATTTAAAACAGAATTGGGGAAAATTGATTGGGATATAATTATTTCTATTCAAAATAATGTGAATGAAAATTACAACAATCTTAATAAAGTCTTAATGGAAATTTTGGAACGTAATATACCTAAAAAACATATAAAAATGTCTACGGCTAAGCCAAACTTGTGGCTTACTCGTGGTATAAAAATATCTTGCAAGAATAAAAGAATTGTAGGAAGAGAGGACAATAGAGAGATCGGAAGTACTCGTAGTAGGACGCAGTGAGTCGCGTTGTTGAGTGAGAGTAGTGTGCACACTGTAGACACCAGGCATTGAGATATATCAGAACGCTAGTGGTGCACAGTGCGGGTTGTCTGGCTTGCTGTGAAACTGCGTCATAGTGCTTGAAGGTCGTCAGGTTGCGTTATTGTCCATTGTCGAGGGTCACCAATGTAGGAAGAGAGGCCAATAGAGAGATCTCTCTCCAGGCGGGTGTTATGCCTGGGGACCGAAGTCCATTGGGATGAAGTTGGAAGTTGTATATATGCCAACTGACTGGAGAAACTTCGTTAGCGCGATGTAGAACCTTTAGTTGCGCTGTCTGACGTTGGTGGCGCTAGCGAGTTAGCGCGTTGGTTGATACAAGTGTGCGCTAGATGTCGCTAGGTCGCCACAGAATGTTAAAAATACACGCAATATCTTCAATTAATAAAATTATACTTAATTATTATTAACAGTATGGGAAAACTCTAAAACGTGTTATTAAAAAGTCTAAAAAACTACATTATAAACAAAGAATAATCAAATCTACGAATAAAGTTAAATGTATGTGGCAAATAATAAAAGAGCGTACGAATAAAATAACTAAAGGACATGAACAAAATATTAAATTACTTATGAACATTAACATATCCTCAGATCCAAAGCTAGTCTCTAATTTGTTCAATCAGCTGTTCGTATCAGCTGGCATGGAGCCGGCGGGTGCGGGGGGCGCGGAGCCGGCGCCCGCGCCGCCGCGTGGCCGGCCCGTCGTACACCCCACCGAAAACACTTTTTTCCTCCGACCAGCAGACCAGCGAGAGGTTCATTCGTTAATACGGGGCCTAAAAAATAAAACTAGTTTTGGTATCGACGAAATACCTTCTACACTAATTAAATTGTGTGCAGACGAGTTAACAATACCGCTGACAAATTTAATTAACCAGTCCTTCTCTGAAGGGTCTTATCCAGACCTATTAAAAATTGCAATAATTAAACCCGTGCACAAGAAAAACTCTAAGACGGATCCTAATAACTACCGCCCGATTGCATTATTGCCAGTCATTTCAAAACTATTTGAAAAGGTAATGTGTAAACGTGTGTACTCGTTTTGTGAGAAATTTAATATATTTGATAACTCGCAAAACGGGTTTCGTAAAAACCGTTCAACAACCCTAGCGGCCTATAAGTACGTAAATGAAATTTTAGATATTCTGAACAAGAAACAATATGCTCTTGGAATATTGTTCGATATGTCAAAGGCGTACGAAAGGTTTAAGTTTGACATACTTTTGCATAAACTTTATGGCATCGGAGTCCGCGGAACTCCCCATAAGTGGTTCCAGTCGTACTTGTGCAACCGTGAGCAATACGTCGCTGTAGACCATTTTGATAATAGGTCGAGGGTAGTTAGCACCGTCAGGTCTGAGGCGCGCGCCGTGACGGATTCAATTCCGCAGGGTAGTGTGCTTGGATGTGCTCTGTTTATAATTTATGTGAACGATCTTCCAAAAATATTAAACGAACCGTGCGTTATGTTTGCTGACGATTTTTCTTTATTAGTATCATGCAATAATAATATTAACTTAAATGTAAAATTGAATTCTATTGTAAATAATATTAAAAATTGGATGGATGATCATAATTTAGTTATAAACCTTTGTAAATCGAAAATAATGCAATTCAGACCGCG
The DNA here is from genome assembly GCA_948252455.1 of Acleris cristana. NCBI lineage: Eukaryota > Metazoa > Arthropoda > Insecta > Lepidoptera > Tortricidae > Acleris > Acleris cristana. Next base: position 50,689,799 of record OX411771.1, read on the forward strand.
CCAAAAAAATGAGTTGGAAGTAAACTTCACATTTAACAATAATAAGTTGGAATGCGTTCCTACCTTTCCCCTATTAGGAATTACCATTGACTCGCATTTAAATTGGAAGGCTCACATAGATAAATTGAAAGCAAAGTTATCCCAATTTGTTTATGCATTACGGGAACTAAAAAAAACCACGGACTTGCAAGCCGCTATGGCTGCGTATTACGCATACGCGCACGCGAGGCTGAGCTACAGCGTCACCCTGTGGGGCAATGGCACGAGTGCGAAAGATCTGTTCGTACTGCAGAAAAAATGTGTGCGAATACTTACCAATATTAGGAAATCCGACAGCTGCAGGCACCATTTTAAAGCATTAAAAATTCTAACACTGCCTTCCATTTACATTTTTGAATCGTGTAAATTCATAAAAAGCCACCCGAGTTGTTTTTCACGTCTAGACGATAGGCCTCGCCGTTATGGACTGCGTGCTAATGCTAAGAACAATCTAGTCCAACCAGTATCCCATTTAGTGTTACATAGTTCCGGACCCAATTCTATTTCAGTTAAAATCTTTAATAAATTGCCTACTGACATAAAGGGCATAAAAAAGGGTATAGTTTTTTTTAAATGCCTCAAATCATTTTTAATTCAAAAAGCCTACTATTCGGTTGATCCAAATAATATATTATAAAATGGCGACCTCTCTGACATCCCCTCTCTTTCTTTATAGTGTTTCCTGGTAAATGTAGTTATTGACAAATTATTTTAAATTCTTATTTTCTTTTTTATTTATGTTTAGATGGTTACAAATTGGCAGTTACTTAATATTATTAAAATATCTTTTCTTTGACTAATGTAACAGGCTGACATCATAATTATAAATAACTTTTAATATCTGAATTTTAATAATTTAATATTGATTTAAAATACTCAGGATTATATTTAATATTTATTTTTTAGTAGGTAGTTAGTTAATTGTAATTCTGATGACATGTTTAAATTTCATTGGTTAATAACGTAGTTTTATTGATTTGATTGCAGCGCCCTTACAGGGTTTATGTTTGGACTAAATATATTTTTAAAGATCATGTAGGTATACACGTAATGCAAAAAATTAATGAGTATGAGTATGAGTAAAATCAACGCAAAGTGCGAATTATCACAATTACGATAAATCTACAAACAAAACTAACCATAAAAATACCTAACCTAAGTCACAAGTGACTTGCAAATAATCATATAGTTATACAAAGACACTAGCGACATCTTTTTATAGCTATCCGTATTACAACAACAAGTTCGAATCATCTCCGATCCAGCAGTCAACGATTTAGCTACCTTACTTAGTAAGTTCGGAAATCTCCACTAGAAGGCGCCACCAGTACCATAACAAACACGGAATAGAAAAAACAGTGGAAGTGGCATGAGCTTCGCTAACTATGAGACCGGTTGTCGCCAAAACTCACACTATCATAAAAACAACCACTAAGAAATCTTGAAAATGATTGGTCGAAGGATTTTAAATCATAAAAGAATATGCACCATAATCCGTTAACGTAACGTAAACTTTAATTCCATGCAGCATAGTTTAAATTATAGAACGCATTTTTACGACTTATGACAAACAGATGTAAAACCACAAGTTAGCTTACAAAGTGCTGCCATCTAGTGTTGAGTAGCGGAACGATAACGTTTGTTTTTGTGCGACAGAGACAGACACCTTCTTTGTCGCAACTTAGTGATGCACGTAGCTCATTGCAGTTGTTATTTCGATAAAATAATTAGAATTAAATTTTTCTTCTTAGAAGTCTTATGAATTTTATGATATGAATATGAATTATCGATAACATTATCGACAACACCCTCTCTCTACTCGCGCAGCGCGTTCGGTCCGAGTAGCCTGGAACATTCGAGATTTATCACCTTATTCTATCAAGGTTACAAATCGACCTTACCCTTTTGACATAAAGTTCATTTTTGGTTGGTACACAAATCATAATGTCTTGCGGAAAACATAAAATGAGAAATATATTAAAAGTAAATAAAATAATACTTTATTTACTTTGATATGATACGACACGCCACCATGGGAGACGTTTTTGGTGCGGCTATCGTTTTTACACTCCAAAATAGCACAGTAAGGCATGCTTTTTGGTTTATTTCCTTTTCTAAAAATATTATTCGCACAACTGTCACGCACAAGTGACAGCGGCAAACTGAGCTAGGTTATGCGGCACTCCGCATAACTATGCCACACGTGACACGCCCACTTCCCACTTCTACTGTTTTTTCTGTTCTGTGATAACAAACGCTCACTAAGATTTAAACATATAACAAAACATAGAAAAAATTGAAGAAATCATGCACGAGCTCCGTAAAATTCGAAGGGATTTAGACGAACAAAGAAATACTATAGAAAAAAACCGGTCAAGTGCGAGTCGGACTCGCGCACCGAGGGTTCCGTATTGGAGATAATATGCTTGGTAACCGCAAAAGAAAATACTCATTTTGTTATAAGCTTTATTTTCCAGGTAGTAAGTCGATTTTGACTAGCCTAAATTTTAATACAGATTTTCTGTTATTTCTCAAAAACTGTAAATAATGAACACTTTATTTTATTTTTCCCAGAAAATAAGTAATTATCTATACGGCAGGATTTTTTCAGAATTTTTGATTAGTAAACTTCGAAGATAAAAATATTTTTTTTGTACATTTTTGGCTATAAATCAAAAAGTACATAACAGAAAATTTTCATAAAAATAGTTTTGAAATGTGCAGATTAAGACCTTTCATATGACACCCCATTTGCTATAATCGAACCACTTTCATTTTTGAACCCCCCATTCTAGACCCCTTTTCAATTATTAATAAAATTAATTTCATTTTTTTACTACCAATAGATGCGGGCAAGCAAGTTGTACAACTAAGGCAAATTTCAAGTTGATAGCATTTGTAGTTGCTGAGAAAACAGACAGACAGACAACGAAGTCTCACCATAAGGGTTCCTTTTGTACCATTTTGGTACGGAACCCTAAAAACGGGGAACGAGTCACGGAACAAGTAACGCAAAATATAAACTGCATCTTGGAAGATAAGTTCAAATAACTTGATGAAAAATACGAGAACCTCAAAGAAAAGATTGACAACCAAGAAAAACGACTGTATTTCCTAGAAAAACAGGCAAGAAAAAACAACATTGTATTTTTCGGAATAGGAGAAACAGAAGCATCATACTCAAACTTAGAAAGAAACACCATCAACTTTATTAAAAAACATTTCTCTCAAGAATTAGATCCCTGATATTCAAGAAGTCAAAAGAATAGGTAAGAAAGGGGAACGACCTCGACCAATCATAGTTACCTTTTCTACACTCGGTACAAAAATAAATTTGTTTAAACAGAGAAGCGCACTAAAAGATACCGCATACTATATAACAGAAGATTACCCGCAAAATATTCTAGAGAAGAGAAAAGAACTTCAAGATCAAGCAAGGATCGAAAAAGAGAAAGGAAACATTGTAAAAATAAAATACGACAAACTTGTAATACGTAAAAAAAACCAAACAACTGGCAACAACAAAAGAATGCTTTCAACTTCTCCTGAATTTAAAACCACAAATCGAACCGAAGCCAATGCACAGCCTAGCAAGAAGAATAAAACCCAAACACCTATAAGAAGAAGCTCTAGCTTATCTGAGGGAATTGCGAAACCAGGTATGCTGAGCTACCTGATAAACAAAAACCCAAATAAGTCATCAGAACCACAGAAAAAAAATATCGATAATATATAGCAATTACCAACCCCCTCTCCCAACGCCTACATAAAAACACCTCTAACAGAACACGAGACCCATCTTCCAAGCCGGCTGGTCACCGTGGAAGATCACGACCAAAACCCTCCAAAGGACAAAAGAAACTCACCAAAAAACTTGTACATATTGACATATAATGTCAAAACTCTGTCTTCGTACGTAAAATAAGCTGCCTATTAAAGACATAAATTACGACATAATAGGGCTAGCTGAAACAAGACGCATGGGAAACAAAATCGAAGAACACGAAAACTTCCTCTTGTGCCATACAGGCCACACACCTGGAAAATATGGTATTGGCTTTGTAATAAAAAATCACCTCAAAAATAATATTGAAAGTTACCTCGGCCTTTCTGACAGAGTTGCAGTATTAAACCTGAAATTTGAAAGTACTCACCTGTCCATTATACAAGTCTATGCCCCTACAGCAAAAGCAAGCGACGCTGAAATCGATAACTTTTACTCGACAGTAAATAGGGCAACAGAAGTGGCATATCAAGACTACATACTGATGGGTGACTTAAATGCGAAAATAGGGATGCCAAAAAAAGAAGAACATCTAATCATGAAAACACACGGATATGGAGATAGGAACGAGAGAGGGCAAAGATTAATTGATTTTGCTAGCGAAAATAAGCTATCAATTTTAAATACTTTTTTGGAAAAGAAACCAAAAAATAAATGGACCTGGCGATCACCAGACGGAACCTTTAAAAATGAAATTGACTTTATACTCTCAAATCGACCTCTTATATTTCAAAACATAGAAGTATTAAATGTAAACTACCCTTCAGACAACAGGCCAGTTAGAGCTACAATAACATATGACACACAACCAAAGAAAAGCAGAACAAAGTATACCAACCGTCAAAGTACCACACTAAAAAGTGAAGAAGAAAATCTAAAGTTCAAAGAATACCTAAAGCCCAACATTTCGCAAGATCAAACGTTCGCACATGAAATTATTTCAGCCCAAATATATTACGACAACTTAATTAAACTTATCACTACAAGCTTACAAAACGCCCGAGAAACACAGATCTTTAAGAAAAACCACAAAATACTATCTGAGCGTACACTAAAACTTTTAAAGAGAAGACCGCGGCGAGTTAGTTCACAGCGTTCTACTTCCAGCACAAATGGCCCCCTGGATATTCGGGCTGTTGATGAGAACCCATCTGCTGCCATCTCTTCGCCGTTCACCAGTGTCAAAGCTCAATCGGTACCGCCTCCAACAAACGCACCGTCACCGTGCACAAATGCCCGTCCGAGCACGTCCTGCCCTTCAGGTCTTCGCGCAGCTGCTCCTCGCGTTGTCAGCCTCCACATCTTCAACTTGAGTGCTGACACCACTGCCGAGGACGTCACGTGCAGACACAGCTGGGTATCCCGGCGCCCGTGTGCGAACAGCTGGCCGTCACCCGGGGCAATTACTGTTCGTTCCGCCTGGATGTGCCGGCAGACAAACAGAAAGCGGCGCGTAATGTCCAAAATTGGCCAGACGGAGTCTCGGTACGCTTATTTAACGTTGTTAAGCCAAAAAACTCCACAGCACAACGAGACACGGCACGGCGCAAATAAAAACTAAGTTTGTCTTATTACACCAAAATGTTCGATCGATTTGTGGCAAGACGTCGTTATTATGTTTGTTGACACACACTGAGAAACCAGATGTTATAGGATTTAGCGAGACTTGGAGCCGAAAAGATGAGATTGAGCGAGTGAGGTTAAGTGGGTATGCGCTTGCAAACTCCTACTGCCGCACGCGCATCGCTCATGGCGGTGTGGCGCTATACGTACGCGAGGGTATAACATATAGACAGCGTAATGACCTACTTAGTCTCGCCGTTCAATTTCACTTTGAATTTGCGGCGATAGAAGTAACTTGTTTAAGACTTATAATTATTGTTTTATACAGGACTGGAAATGGTGATTTTGACATTTATTTACAAAATTTAAAGTTATTGTTAGGTAAGCTTACTGACGAAAATAAAAGGTTTATTCTAGTCGGCGACCAAAATGTGGATTACCTAACTGATAATCGCTTGAGACGGCAGGTTGATGATATATTGTTTAGTTATCATTGCACTAACACCGTCACCTTTCCTACTCGTGTGACTCCTGAATGTTCGTCGTCCATTGATTGTGGAATAACAAATCTTGCTCGCGACTGCCTCACTGTGACGCCAGTGGACACTGCTATTAGCGACCACAACGCTCAGCGGTATGAGTTTGTAGTAGATTGCGAGTTTAAAGGTACTATGGCTACTCAATTTATGGAACGTCGTATTTATAATAATGAATCCACTTATTTATTTTATTTAGACTTTGACTTTATTTATAACAATAACTATGACATTAATACTAAATTTAATAAATTGTTTAATATTTTGATTTACTATATTGATATTCATTTTCCAGTTAACACAATAAAATTGAAAAAAAAGTCTGTTGTACCATGGCTGACTGATGAGCTGTTGGAGTACACACGCAAACATAGCGATTTACATGAAATTAGACGGCAATATCCAAACAACCCCATCATTTCGGAATGTATTGACAAATATTATAATTTAATAAAGTCTACAACGCTGCAAGCTCGCCAGAACTATATCCAAAACAAGCTTAGAATTAGTTCAAACCCAGCAAAGGAAATATGGAACGTGGTAAATGACGAAGTAGGCACTAAAACTAGGTCACACAACATATGTCTCAGGGACCCAACGACCGAAGTTAACTTACCAGATATCGAGATTCCGGATAAATTCAATACCCACTTTATAAATATTGCGCCTAGATACACGATTGTCAGTGATCAGTCTAGATGCAGACACTATCTCCGCAACCACCTGCGCGACTTGGATGTGCCCAAGTTCAGCTTGCCGACAGTCACGCGCGACGCCTTAGACGAGGTGCTGCGGTCCTTATTAAAAACGCGTACCGTAGTTGACACATATGACATATCTTTAAATATTATTTTATGTATATGGCCTATTATATCAAATATATTATAAGTATTAATTAACACAATATTTGTTACTGGTGTTTACCCTGACGTGCTGAAGAGTACCAGAGTGTGCCCTGTTTTCAAGGGAAAAGGGGACAAGTGTGACGTCAATAATTACAGGCCCATAACAATAGTGCCAACTATTTCGAAATTAGTCGAGTCCATTCTTTCGTCACATATCATGACCCACCTTGAAGACAATGATTTGCTCACAGACCGCCAGTTTGCATATAGGCAGAAGATGTCGTGTACCACGGCGGCACACAAAATTTTCGACTGCATTGTTTCTGGTCTGGACGACAAGTACAAAGTGGCTGGTGTTTTCTGCGACTTGTCCAAGGCTTTTGATGTAATTAATCACAAACTGCTTCTGGATAAGTTGCAACACTACGGTATCCAGGATACCAGCCACCAACTACTCTCGTCGTTTTTGTCCGATCGGAAACAGGTAGTGAAGTTGTCTGCAAATGGCAAAAGATTGGCATCTGGGACTGGTGGCGGCGTGCACTTGGGTATTCCTCAAGGGTCGGCGTTAGGAAATACCCTATTTTTAATTTTTATGAACGACCTTCCAACAACCATCACAGCTGGCCTTTCAGTGCTGTTTGCAGATGACACGACCGTCGTGGTAAGTGCGCGCACGTATGAGCAGCTAGACGAAAAAATACATGACGCTTGTGAGCAGCTGCAGGGGTGGTCGCGAGCTCGTTTAAGAACAGTTCCCCGTCGCATGGCACTTGCAGGGAAAAATCCGCGCGTAATTGGGCCCACATTTTACAAACGTCTACCCTCCAAACTCAAAAACGAACCATCCGACGAAACATTTGGACGCCGGCTGAAAAACCTTTTATTACAAAATCCATTATATTCAGTAAAGGAGTTTATGGACCTTAAATTACAATTAGATAATAATATGTATTGTAGTTTATATTATTTCTGATTTTGACTTATATTATTATATGTTAATTTTTTGTATGCTATTTTTAAGACGATCCTTAACGGTGATAACTCCTTAGTTCTGTATTGTTATTGTAATTATTGTTATCCTGACTTCTTATTTTTATTTTTGATAATATTATAATTTAATTTAGGTATATTTTTGACGATTCCAAATGTAATTTCTTGTACTTTGACATAACATGCAATGTATACTGTGACTTACTTTGGAAAATAAATATCATTCATTCATTCATTCAAGAACTGCAAAAAAGTAAAAACAAAACTAGAACAACGAGAAACGAAATTTCGGCCCTGTATAAGCTTGTTAGTAAATATATAAAGAAAGACTTCTAACTACAGATATAATACTAAAGAAAAATTCCTAAACCAAACTGGAAGCACAAAAAAGGCATACAAAGAGCTGAAACCAAATAAAAATTGGATCGATGGACTAAAACGAGGCGACACACTACACGTGTTTGGGTCGGTTGGCCGGTCCGCAACGATCAAGCTAACTGTGAGACAAACCGGTTCACTGTAGTACATCTCACTTAATAACGCGTTAACTAGGTTTGGCCTAGCAATACGATTATAGTTTAAGCAAAGGTGTGATTGAAGGAGTGAGTGAAGGTGTGACTGAAAGTGTGAGTGAAAGCGTGAGTACATGTGTGTGTGTCTGCGTCTTCCTGTACACGCGTGTGTGTATGGGCCGTCCTTGCGCGACCACATCAAGCTTGAGGGTGCGTGAGGGAGAGTACGGACTACGGACGTCCTCCTCACATCATCACCATAGGAGCGGTGCAGCTGCCCTAAAACGGGCCTATCGAGCGACCATCCCGGTGAGACCGTTTCAATTATTATAAGTGCCTAAAAGGTACCGCGAGTAGATTTTAGATATTCAGTTAAATATTCGCATCGTATTGGCCTTCATAAACACACGAGGAGTGCTTTTTTATCGTAGAGTAAGAAACGTCTATGTACGTGCGTAGGAGTTAAACAAAGCGTCTTCAACCTTTAGTCATACATCCACCTCGTGTTCTTTTAGAGGGTGTAACGCGGTAGTAGATCGTATTCAAAGTGACCTTTCGCTTCGTTCTCCCCGACAACCTTTATCTAGCAGTATGCGCGGAAAGAAAACATTGCTTATTTTACACTTCCTAGATATATCCGCTTACATTTTAGTTAAGCAGAGGGCAAATAAAAATATCAGATTTGGCTCATGAACAGCAACAAGCCCTAAAAAAATCCCGGCTATACGAAGTTTACAAAAAAAAAGGGTAAATTCTTTGTTTTCAAGTGTCCGTAGTTAGTACGGCTAGTTGCCACATCTGGCAATCATTAAGTACCCAAGCGACGCAACGCAACATTTCGGAGAACAATCCACTCAAAGGGCGACATATAAAAAAGTACTAACTGCTACCTTACGTCAAGACGGAACGCAAGCTACGCTAAATAATCATGGAAATTATCCCTATTCCCAAGGACGGTAATTGCCTATATAGGGCCATAGCGCATCAAATGCAACTAGTGTTAGATATGAACTTGGACCATCGATCCATCAGGAAGGAGCTTTCGAATCACCTTTTGTCATATAGGAACGACACCCAAATCGAACTGGCGCTGCACGGCAGTATACTGGATCTCACGGCCACTAATACGCTACAATATTCGCAACAAGTAGAGAGTTACATCCAAAATCAGGCTTTGGAAGGTGTCTGGGGGGGTGAGGAAGTTATCGTAGCGGCATCTCAATATTTTACAATAAACATCTACGTTCACATGAACCACGAGCGAGCGTTACACTATAAAGCCCCAATAGCGGAATATTCGATGATGAAAAATATCCATCTATTTTACAAAGATAGCCATTACGACTCCGTTAAATTCACGTCCCCGGAGGCGGAGAATACTTTTGTTTTAAATTCCCGTAGCGAAAATGACGAACCTGAGAACAAAGGAAAGATAGAACAAATAACATATCACCGCATGTACGACACACCGGACGCTCAAACACCCAGTCAAACCCCGCCAATTGCGAGCCTGCCAGCCCCGGAAGTTAATAGTTCAATAGAGAGCGTACGCTTTGTCGATACAACCGGGCAACGACTACTGAGGGCCCCGTGCCTCCCACAGCCCGCGTTGGCAAAACCTTGCGACTTAGTCACGGTAGCAACATGGAACGTTAGAGGTTGTGCCTTAGCAAAAGACAGGGCCCGCATAGACCAGGAACTAGCGGCCCGACGCGTAACCATAACGGTACTACAAGAAACTCACCTTTCAAGAGGAGAGCTTACATCAAATAACTACCACTGGATTTTAAATGGTGGAACAAAACCACAGGAAAAAAGAGGAGTGGCCATTCTTATTAACAAACACATAGAGCACGAACTGATTAGAACATACCGCAAGAACACTAACATCGTAGCGATTCATCTTAAGGTAATGCTAGCCGGCTCCAACTTTCCTGCTGAACTTCTAATAATCAATGTGCACATGCCTGCCGGAGCACCTACCTGTCTAGCACACATTGGGACGCTCCTTCGTCAATCCCCAAAAAAGGCATATCCCATTGTCTTAGGCGATTTCAATGCGCACGTAGGTCTACGAGAAGCGAAAAAAGCCGACCCGCATGTTTCTAAAAGGAATCTGTTTCACCAGGAATCTAATATCAACGGAAGCCTACTTATTAGTTTCTTGTTAGAACATAAATTAAAATTAAGTAGCTCTTGGGGACGCCCATCCTGTAAAGTAACCTGGACTTCGGGAAACAGGCGCTCACAAATTGACCACATCCTGACAAGCAGAGATAGGCCCATTTTTTTCCATAGCTTAAGAGGGGAATACCCTAAATCTATTAGCTCGGATCACAAAATTGTATGGGGCACAATCCAAAACACGACTTTTCAATATAAGAAAAAACATGGTAAGGTGCGCCCCAATAACTCCACGATTACCACGACGTTCAATTATAAAACTATTAACTACAAGTCTTTACAAAGCAAGGAAGTGGAAAATGATTTTAAAAATAAAGTTCGGCGCCTGCTCGCAGCCCGACTGGAGGCCATCAACCGAGACGAACAAAGCACTGATCTGAATCCCACTTGGAAAGACCTGGATGAGGTTCTTATACAAGCTGCAAGAAAGCTCACACCTAAAGCGATCCCACGGTCTCGAGCAGGCCGACTTGCCCTAGCTAATCTCCAGAAAGCATTATTTTTCACAAATAAGTATCCCGGGAGTAGTTCGCATATCAACAACATGAAGCACGCACGCAAGATTTGGCGCAAAGTCCAGGAAGAAGATTTCAACACTGAATGCGAGCAGTTTTTCAACAACCTGAGCAGCGCACACAGGGCTGTACGAATGCATATTACCTACAAGTACTTACGCAGCTTTAAAAACAAACCTGCGAACAGAACGAGCACGAGTTGATTTATTTTAATGTCCAACTGTATCTCCGAACTCAAGCAAAGCGAAGGAGAACTAATTAGGACAATTGAACACAGCTCTAACACGGTACCGGAAGACAGCGGCCCAGACGCCTCCATTATTACCAAAATAATAAGCAGAATGAAATCGGGGACAGTTCCAGGTACAGATCAAATTGTGGTGGAACTGTACAAAGCAGCGCCAATCGAATTCATACAACAAGTCTCTCGCATTATGCAAGAAGCATGGTTGAAAAACGTGATACCAGAGGAATGGTTAGTGACAAAACAGTGGTCTCTTTGGAAGCACTGGTAGACTCAGACTTGTAAAAGTGCCTACAGGGCCTACTTACAGAATAAATGATTTGAATTTGAATTTGAATTTGTTCCAATTCCCAAAAAACCCCGTCCACAACAAGTAAATGATTTTAGAAGGACATCTATCTGTAATGTAGGTTATAGAATATACGCCAACTTCCTGCTAACTAAACTGGATGATGAAATTGAAACTCTCGGCAACTACCAAGCAGCTTTCCTTAACAATAGGTCTACAGACGATCATCTGTTTACTCTCCGTAGAACTTTAGACGTAAACTGGAGAGCGGGAAAAAAGATATACGTAGTAGCTCTCGACATTGAGAAGGCGTTTGATAGCGTCGACCTCAACGCACTTAGAGACGTACTAGTCACACGTACTAATATACCGCTAACAAACAGAATTATCCAAGCATGTATGCGCGAACGAACTTTTATCACATGGTTCGGCCAGAACTCTGAGATTATCGACAAGGGCAAAGGCGTCAAGCAAGGGTGCCCTTTGTCCCCCAGATTATTTACGGTGTTAATGGATGATGTCTTGCGAACCCTTGAGGAAGAAGAGGACACGGGAAGACTCGACCAGGATACTGAAATTATACTTCCATTAATCCTATCTTTCGCAGATGACCTAGTCATCGTAGGCGACTGTTGTTCGGTACTCGACCGCATAGTTCAAAAACTGAAAGCACTACTTCAATCGATTGGACTTGTCATCAACGAAACTAAGACCAAGCTCGTGATAAGGGATCCATTGGGTCCCCCACCGAGAGAACAACAACCGATAATTATTGGAGGTGTCTTGCTGAAACCCGTCAAGGAAATTCGATACTTAGGCTCATACATCACAGGTGCCCATGACAGAAAAGCCTCAATCAAATCTAGATGTGGAAAGGCTACCCGAAATGCAAAAATCCTCATTACATTTGTTAAAGACTACAAGCTTGAATGGAAGATTGCCCGACTTATATATAAAATGGTAATCGCTCCTTCGATGACGTACGGCCTAAACGTCCTGGCTCTTACCAAGGCTAATAGATCCCGCCTTAGGAAATACGAACAGCACATTTTGAAGGAAATTATTGGAGCGGCCAGAGATTCCCCAAAGCAAAAAATTTATCAACTACTGGAAGGAAAAACCATTACCAAAACTATCAAAGTACGTAGAATATCATACTACAGCCATATACTGAGACGCCCAAAACCACACCTACTGCATGCCGCGCTGGATCTTAGAGAGGTAAGGAAGAAAATTGGACGACCTATATTTACCTGGGAGGACTCCCTGTCACACGACATTCATAATTATACTGACAAGAGCCGGGCCTATTGGATATCTACAGCCCCGAATAGGAGCCTCACGAAAAACAACGCCGAGAAAATATACAAGAATCCCGAAACGGATACGGAATGCGAACCGGACGAAAACGAGGCATAGCACGCCAGTGAAGACATTTTCAAGACGCAGCCATAACTCCTACCTTTTATTTATTACTCACCAAGTATAATATCTATCTTATCCTTCATACGGGCAACGATGCTGGTATTCGGGTCTGTTCAATCCTTCCCACACCTATCCTTAGCTGCAAACGCCCCTACACTCCCTGCCTGTAGCTCCCGGCTCCCCGGTGTCTCGGGCAGGTCTCAGCTGACCGCGCATCTAGCGGCAGGCGACGGCGAGGAGCACGAGGGGGTGCGGGTGGTCGCGGCGTCTCGACACGGGCAGCTCCCTGGCCGGATGATGTTAAGGTTCCTAAACACTTCCGTCCGACTGCTCGTGTGGTGCTAATGCGCCCTCCTGTGCCAACTCGCTGAGCCTCTTCGTCCCTCCCTCTCAGGTGTCGGACAGCGTTTCCGCGTCCTTGCAGCAGAACTGCTGGCTGGGTGTAGTCATCGGAACGGAACGGAATGTTATGGATCGATGGACTAAAACGAGGCGAAATAACCAAAAACAACCGCAGTGACGTCATCAATATAGCAACCGAGTTTTACAGGGAATTATACAGCGCAAAAGAGGCAAATAACACCAGCTACGTGAACCAAGGTACCACCAGCGAAGTCCAAAATTTAAAAACACCTCGGATTACGAAAAACGAAGTCATAAAGGCATTGAAAAAACTAAAACCAGATAAAAGTCCAGGCCCAGACAACATAGCAAATGAAACCTTAAAAATAGCTGCCCAAATACTAGCTGTACCCTTTACAAATCTATTCAATTTCGTGCTTGATACGGGAGAGACGCCCGCCCAGTGGTCTGAATCAAAAATAACTTTACTAAACAAAAGGGAGACCCAAATGATATAGCTAACTACAGACCAATAAGCCTACTGCCGAGTACGTACAAGCTATTTTCCACAATCCTCAACAAAAACATTAGCGCTACATTAGAAAAGAGTCAACCCATAGAACAGGCTGGATTTAGAAAGGGTTTCTCTACGATCGATCTTATCGAAAAGTACCAAGAGAAAAACAGACCGCTATATCTGGCATATATCGACTATAAAAAAGCATTCGATTCAGTGTTACATAATTATATCTGGGAAACTCTAACATCACAAAATGTGGAAAACGAATATATACAAGTTATCAAAGGCATATATAATAACAGCAAAAGTAGAGTTCAACTAGAAACAACTGGCTCCTGGTTCCCTGTCAAGAAAGGGGTAAGACAGGGAGACCCACTACTATCACCTATATTATTTATAGCCACATTAGAGTCCATAATAAGCAAGCTTGACTGGAAAGAACGTGGCATAAAAGTAAAAAATAGGTATCTAAGCCACCTACGTTTCGCTGACGATTTGGTGCTAATATCAGAGAAAGGAACAGAATTACAGTACATGGTAGATTCATTAAATATCGCTAGCAAGCTTGCTGGCCTAGAAATGAACCTCTCCAAAACTATGATAATGACCAACAGCACCAAAATACAAATATATATCGACGACAAACCTCTTCATTATACCGAGCAATACATCTACATCGGCAAACAAATAAGCTTCGACAAATTAAGCAACTACCAGGAGGTAGAACGCAGGGCTCAGTTAACGTGGAATAAATACTGGAGCTTAAAGGAAATATATAAGAGTAACATGCCGACCAACCTAAAGACCAAGGTTATGAACTCCTGCCTTATTCCATGCTTGACTTACGCCTGCCAGATTTGGAAGTTCAATAAAATTATAAAAAATAAAATTACGACATGCCAACGCGGAATAGAGCGCAGTATGTTGTTGGTCAATGCATTCATTTCTATAATAAATTACCTGACGTAGTTTTAAAGTTACCCTTTTCAGCACTTAAAAATTACTTGAAAAAGTCGTTAATGTCTAAAGCGTATTAAAGGGTCGAGGATTATCTAGCAGACAAAAATGCATGGCCTAAACTCGAAACTTAGTCAATAATAATTTGTTCAAATATAAAACCTTTATCTTGTCTAGGGGACACTGTTGATGTAGGAAAACATGTCGAAACTTTTATGTGGTGGTCTTGTTCTTTTTTTGTTTTTTGCCTTTTTCTCCCTCTATATCTCTCCTAATATTTTTGTCATGTTTTCCTGCTGAACTACGCATGATATTATTGATATTATATTTAAATTAATATTTATAGCTTTATATAATACTAGACTAAGTTGTATCATTGTAATAAGAAATATGGTTAAAAAAATGACTGACTGCTGAGTTTCTTGCGGCGTTTCTTCTCGGCAGTGGTCTCCTCTTGGGAAGCGCTGGTAGACTCCTGACGTGTAAAAGTGCCCGTGCGGCCTACTTACTGAATAAATGTCTTTTTTATATTTTTATCTTTATGCTAAATATTAAAAAAATACAAAAAATACGACACTCAAGAATACGAAATATCACAAAAGCAACAGACGGTCTGACTCAAGCTCTTGCACTAAAATGGAAGTGGGCTGGACACGTGGCTCGCCTCCAAGACCAGCGGTGGACAAAAAGAGTGACAGCGTGGAAAGGGCCAATAGGCAAAAGAAGGAAAGGAAGACCCCGAAATAGATGGGAGGACGAAATAAAATGCACAGCGGGTCCAAATTGGATGTTTTCAGCAAAATCCAGAGAAGACTGGCTCACTTTGGAGGAGGCCTTTACCTGCAGAGGGGTTCTTGCAGAATAACAAACAAACCTATCGAATAACGTCATAAAATAATAATAATAATTAAAAAAAAAACATACTAACACTAAATTAAAAAAAAAACTTTTATGTTTTATGTTACTAACATCACTACTTTGTAAACCTCTAGATTCTGTAAGAAATATAGGCTTTTTTATTTTATTTTTATTTTATTTATAACTCTGATTGGTTCATTAGGTTAGCGTTAGTTGTGCGAAGAAGGGATGATTTGGGATTTAGGAAAGATAGGTGTTTAAGACGAGTTAGTTACCCCCGGGACGCGAAACAATACAATACAATACAATACAAATACTCTTTATTGAACACCAGAAAACAAAACACGGAACAGTACATTTGAATAACATATATGTATACAACAGGCGGTCTTACCGCAAAATAGCGATCTCTTCCAGACAACCTTGGACAGGCGGTGTAAACTAATTCCTTCAGAACTCAAACTAAACTACAAGAAACATTTTTGTTATAATAAAATCTACTTATACATATATAAACTACATATAAATACACACATACCTCAAGTAAATGAGGTAATAACTACATACCAAATACACACTTAATACATATTATTATATATACAATAATATATATCTATATAATATACACATACATAAATTCCAGAAATCAGCCAAACAAAGATAACACACAAGGTCATAGGATAGTATAAATAAAAGTAAAGGAAAACATAGTAAAACTACGGAAGCGATAGATAGTGGTCCTTTAGCTTGCTTTTAAAAATGTTAATAGACTGAGCACGCCTTACTTCTACAGGCAAATATGAGATATCGTGAGTTTTATCGTACACATACGGTTAAACCTAAGTATATTTTATTTTTGAGATATTTAGATTTAGCGTCATTAATGTTAGTGTCTAATTTAGTTAATTGTGTTAATTATGTCTTTTCAGTATTAGGGGCGGAGGGGATCTTATATTTTGTGTCTTTATTATTACTTGTAGGGTCAGTAGTTTTCTTTAAGTCGTTTAGACAGTTGTAACGAACGTAGGAACAAGACAGTCAGTAGAGAAGCTAGGAAAGTAGTTTGTCAAGGATCTAAGTACGGACGCGTTCGGATAAATAAGTAGCTAGCCAGTGATGGTTAGAGATTAGAGATTGAATTAGCTTTATATAGCGCGTGCGCGTGCGTGTATTGAAGACGTGTGTGTGTGAAATAACTAATGATCAGACAAAACATTAATTGTACGACTGGATTACCGCGTTATCATTTTTTATTATTATTTCATATGTGTAAATGAAGGTGGTTGAGAAACAAGGCTAACTGCTGAAGGGACTGCTACTTTTATTTACACTCTTATTTCAAGTAAGACCGGCGGAAGGCGCGATGTAATGTTCTGCAGCTTTTTACACTAACGAGGACCACCTTAATTAGCGGAAGGCGAATGTTAAAACAAAGGGCTGTATGATTTCTACATTAACGAGAATCACTTTTTCAACTCGGACTTAAAAATCCAGACGAATACTGATAACTTGTATGGTCATAATTTGAGAGAATGGATGCAAGATAGCAGGGTAGTTTGTCTTAATGAGGTCAGAACCCATCCAAAGTAAGGACCAATTTGATTTTTACTTCTTGTTTAATTAAATATAACGAGTACTTAAGAAAGTAGATTAAATCTAAAATCAAATAGGTTCTCACTGTAACCTGTATTTCGAGGTAGGGGTAACGTATAGGTAGGGATATCATTACAATGTGTTACATACACGTAATATAGGTAGGGTTATCATTACATTGTATTACATCCACGTAATATAGATAGGGAATATTATTAGGTGCACAACAGGTATACAACGATCAAGGTAGTACAAGGACAATCTGGGTGAGCCAAACTTTTATTTCAACTATGTGTTATTTTGTATTTATTTTGTGATTGAGGTTAATTTCGTATATTTTCGGTATTACTTAGTTTATTCATAGATTTAGATTTAGATTTCGTTAGATTGCCTTTTCTTTTACACAACGTGGAGGGTCCTAATTTAGATAGATATAATTATAACTAGACGATCACATGTTTTATTTTGGCCAATTCAATAAATTACACAACGTAGGATATTTTATCGTTTCTATGCAGCCTGGGGGTAGGAGTGTTACAGCCTCTGGACTCTGGTCACAGTGGTTAGCGAAAGGGTGTTCTAGCCCAGCAAGGATTTCTACCCACCAATACAAAAAATAATAATACAATCATACAAAAGAAAGCCTCACTAACTGCAACCCAGACTATGTAAGCCAGGATTAACAGTAGCAAGAGAAATATGAACCAAAAGTTCCTTACCAAGATATAAATAAAAATATTAAATTAAACCGTTTCCAAATATAAGATTCCCAAAACCCGTCTACTGGAGTGAACCTGTAAAACAAAGTCTCTTGATTAAAGCACAACCCCCAACCAACACCTATCATACATAAGAATACAGAGCTTTCGCGCTGCATTCCTATACATAATAGAAAACCAATCCCTAGGTACACAATAATACCTATTGCCTACTTCCTATGTAAACCGTTTTCCCTAACTCCTCGCGGATATAATTTAATTACTACGCTAAACTGTTTCCTATAATATTAAAATAAACTACACTGTTCAGTTGTGCAGGGTTCTAATTTGTGTGAGGGAGCGGAGCCGCAGAAAAACACAGGTGGTCTGATTGCTGGTGTATTTGCAACTAACTCGAAGTTTGACAGAAATGTATTAAACATACCGCCTACCAAAACGAACAGTTTTAAATCAATTTCAATACCTATGTTACTTTATATAAATTTAATCTTACACATGCATACATAAGTATTTTCAGGTTATTAATTATAGGCATATCATATGCACAATTCTGACCACTTAAATCCTAAGTATAATCATCTACAACTTCACTTGTTCACTCAGTATTTTTAGGGAGCAGTATCAGTTTAGACAAAGGTCTCTTAAGTTTGTGATTTCCTTTGCACTGCACCGTGACCACTCTTACAAGGTTGTCTGTCCCAGGGTGAAGATACTTGACTCTCCCTAGTAGCCATTTAGTCGGGGGCATAAGTTTATCTTTAATGATCACTAAATCTCCAATGTAAGGTGATCGTGCATGGTACTGGTACTTGCCATTTATATCGCTGCTGCAATGTATTAAGATATTCAGTCTGCCAGAAGTCTTGCCACATCCTGTGTACGAGCTGCCACCTGGTAAGTATGTTTACATTCTTATGTTCATAGTTTATATCGGTAATACCGACTAAAGGCTCACCCACTAAAAAATGGCCTGGTGTTAATGAATGTTCTGTGGAGTTGACTATTTGGCAAAGCGGGCAGGAATTCAGGCATGCCTCTATCTGTGCTAGTAAAGTAGCCATTTCCTCATAAGTAAGCTTAGTATCTTTATTCACCCTAGCTAAGTGTCGTTTCGCAGACTGCACTCCGGCTTCCCATAGACCTCCATAGGATGGCAATCTTGGAAGTATGAAGTGCCATGTCGTTCTTTCAGTAGCCAGTAGCTCTGCCACTTCGCTTGCCAGCTGCTCTTTGGCAGCGCCAACAAAATTAGTACCGTTGTCACTCCATAGGTGTCTACAATACCCTCTGCGCGCAACAAATCTTTTAAATGCGGCAAGGAAGGCTTGTGCGGTTAGATCTGTGACCGCTTCAAGGTGGATAGCTCGAGTCGCCATGCACACGAACAAGCAAATATAGCATTTTGTCGCATGGTGTCCGCGGCCTTTAGATGTTCTTATTAAAACCGGCCCTGCATAGTCAACGCCACTATTGATGAAAGGTCGATTTGGGTTAACCCTCACTATTGGTAATTGTCCCATAAATTGATGTTTGACCTTTGCTTTATTTACTATACAAGTTCGGCAGTTGTGGATGTGTTTTCTTACAGATGCATTTAATCCAATTACCTAATACTTGGTCCTCACATAGGTCATCATTAATTGGATCCATCCATGGAGTGTTCTGGTATGAGCCTCCTTTATAATCAATCTGGTTATGTGCTGTCCAGAGGGAATTATAATTGGATGCTTGCTTCTTTCTGATATTGAAGCATTTTCATGTCTTCCTCCCAGTCCTTTTTCGTCTAAAAAAGGTGCAAGCGTGATCAAAGAACTCCTTTTCTTTACTCTTAAATTTTTCTTTAAATCTTCTATATCTTTTCTATACACTACATTCTGGTATTATTTTATACATTCTTCCTCTACTTTCTCCATTTCTTGCTTGTGTTAAATGATCGTTCTCTTCTGATTTTCTTTTTTTCTTTTTTAACATTCGCCTACAATAACTTAAGACTCTTTTCATCTTTGATATACTGGAAAATCTTTCCCAAATCGGCTTTTCATCCATTACGGTGTGGTGAGAGCTTTTTGATTCTAATTTTGTTTGCATGATTTCTGTCTAATTGTATTTTAAACTTTCTTTTTTAAGCCACTCTGGGCCACACCACCACAAACTTTGGGTAGCTAAATCCTGCGCTTTGATTCCTCTCGTCGATATATCTGCAGGATTTTCAGCCGATTGCACATGATTCCAGTGGTCGTTGTCTATCAAACGTGTTATCTCTGCTGTGCGATTCGCTCGAAAGTTTTCCAGCGGCTAGGTTGAGATTGGAGCCATGAAAGTACGACCATCGAGTCGGTCCAAACGTATAAATCATTTTTGGGAATCTCTAGAAGTTCTGCAACATCATTGACACATTACAGCTCCAACTTCGGAACCGAAAGCTGCTTTAAAGGGGCAACTTTTGTTCGAGATGCAATCATCGAGACATTCACAATATTATCTTCGCCAACGACTCTCACGTAAGTAACTGCAGCATAAGCTTGAGTCGATGCATCTGCAAAACCGTGTAACTGTACATTTTTGTCACTATGTATAATTTTCAACCATCGTGGTATTCTTACGTTTTGCAAGTGTATCAACTCTTCTCTATAGATCATCCACTCATTTGACAGGTCAGATGGCAATTCCGATACGAATCGCTACGCAACTAGCTGTAAAATCGCGCCTTCAAAACAACATCATCACACTATCAAAACACTATCAAAGCAATATATAAACCTATTTAAAACCGGTAAAACAATAGTTAGCCAATGAATCGCACGTACTTAAGCCCTAAGTACCTATCCTACAACTCACTACAAGCACTAAAGACGAAGTTAACGTTAACTATACAAACGATATAATTTAAAACACTTAAAAAGACCGCAAATACTAAACCAAATACTACGTAGCCTAAATTTTACTGTAAAGCTAGCACTGAATCATGAATTTAACCGCGAACGCGTCGTACTCCTATTCCTCTATAAAACTCGTAAATTTAACCGAAATTTACGCAAAATAAAAAGAATAAACTGGCGCAACACGATTTTAAACCAAAACGAATTTAACACGTTTAAAATAACTACGAACCGTAAGTAAATTTTACGCAAAGCAATCCCCAGAGAGCGAGCCTATCCCCTTTGAACGACGTGATAATAATGTCGAGAAGTGTAAGCTCCGCGATGAATGCCCCAGAAATAATGCCCATTTTCCCTTAGAAATCTCTATATATAGAGAAAAATTCGACTGCAGCCATCATGGTTTTGCCCCTCGTGCCGCTCGAGCCTCTCGTGCCTGTCAAACCCCTCGTGCCGGTCAGGTCTTAACTTCAAATTTTTCCCTTACTATAAATAACATAAGGTATACTTTCAATCTCTATTCCAGTTGCTTAAGTCATTTTAATCATAACAATCCTACATCACCTGATTCGTGATTAGAATCAACATTGGTCAACGTCAAGATTGTTTGATGATTACTTGATGAGAAATGTTATAAAAATACGCCTAATTTATCATTGCGACTCAAAAGTTTTAGAAGGAATTTCATGACCATCGACATATAAACTAAACGAATTCATATTATGGTGTTGAAAATTAAATGGGTTCTTAGCTAAATTGCCATTTAACCCTGAATTTGATACAAAAACAATAATACATCTTTTAGGAATTTGCCCGAGAAATATTATCATCCAATGTTTTACCATGTATCCCCGACGGTAATGTAAGAACTTTAACTTCTGCTCTTGCGATAGGATATTTTGCAGTCGTTGTTGCCAGTACTTTTTGATGTGCTAACAAAACGCTAGGATTAATTCGTGCCCTTCTTATAATGAGACTGGTATGCATTATTTGCAGTTTAAATGTTTTATCTTGATGACAAATTAGATTAAATGATTCCGTCGACCGTACTAACTTAATACGTATTTCGACACCATTTATTCCTGATTTAAGCGCACACGCCTTCATCACTTGCAAACTTAACATAAAACTAGATAAACCACAACCTAAACTAATATCATTCAGACCACTAAAAGAAATTGATTTAAACGACTTTGAGCGTGATCTGAGTAGCATTGACTTCGAGCAAAGTTGTAACATAACTAACGTCAGTGACATGGTGGATGATTTGAATAATAAACTCATTTCATTGTTTGACGTGTATGCTCCGACTAAGACAGTTTGTATTAAGTCTCTCAGTAGCCCCTGGATCACCTACACAGTTAAGCAAATGATGCGTTTGCGAAATGACGCCCACGCAAGGTTTAGGAACTCTGAATCTTTAGTACATAAACAATATTATAAAGAATTAAAGAATGTTGTTACTAGTGCTTTGTTTAATGAGAAACGTGCGTTTTTTAGACAGAAAATCAATAGCAATATTAATGGCTTTGTGGAAAAACCTTAAAAAAAATGTCCTTGTTAACAGTTACAGTGTAAAAGAGTTGCCAAGTCATTTGAATAATCCTAACACTAGGAACAAGCATTTTCTTGACCTACTCGGTAATGATGTAACCACAATAAGTGACTTAACTGAATTTGAATTTGACCGTCATAGCGCAGCCATTTTTAAATTGATTCCTGTAGCCGAAACTCAAGTAGCTAAAATCATTAAATCATTAAAATCAAATGCAATGGGAATCGAGGGCATCACATTAGACATGATAATTCTCACCCTACCTCGCACGTTAGGCGTGATTACTGCAATTATCAACAGATCGATTTTTACACACTCTTTCCCAGACGCCTGGAAAATAGCTTTAGTCCGTCCAATACCAAAAACGACGAATCCAGTTGAGATAAAACACTTAAGGCCCATAAGTATATTACCCTGTCTTTCTAAAATCCTTGAAAAAGTCGTATGTCAGCAAATGACAGAGTATCTAGAAGGTAACAATATTCTACCAAGTAACCAGTCAGGGTTCCGCAAGCATCGTAGCACGGCTACCGCCTTGCTTGACGTCACGGATAACATACTGGCTGCTCAGGACCAAGGACAAGGTACGTTTCTGACATTGCTGGACTTCTCACGGGCATTCGATACCATCAATATTGCCTTACTAATATCCAAGCTGGCCTACTATGGATTCGACAGTAATACTGTGAAATGGTTTGATAGCTTCCTTGATAACCGTTACCAAATAGTAGAACTCAGTAGCCCAAATGGAAAGACCCTAGTTTCCGATATAAGCGCAGTATCTAGAGGCGTGCCGCAGGGATCTATTTTGGGTCCGATTTTATTTATTCTATATTGCAGCGGTATAACACGAGCAGTAAGGTACTGTAAACACCATATTTACGCGGATGATTTACAACTATATATTTCATGCGACGCTAAAAATGTAAGCTCAGCAATTTCTAAATTAAACGAAGATCTTGATGCAATCGATAACTGGTCACATAAAAACTCATTAGTCTTGAATCCGTCCAAGTCGAAATACTTAATACTAGAAACCAAACAGCAAATACAAAAATTAGCACATAACAATCATGTAACACACATAAATAACAATCCATTGGAGTATGTACGAGAGGCTCGTAACCTGGGGATAGAAATGGATGGAGAGTTAAGGTTTGAAAGCCATCTTCTTAGTACCGTTCGCAACTGTTTTTACAAACTAAAAGTGCTTTACAAAATACGCGACTTTCTAGATGTAGAACTGAGAATTAGATTGTGTGATGCGTTAGTTTTGTCAAAGTTAAACTATTGTGACATCGTGTACGGGCCTCGTCTACTTGCGCGTACGCAGCGGTTAGTACAGCGCGTTCAAAACGCCTGCGCGCGGTTCTGTTTTAATGTCCCACCGCGCGCTCACGTAACCCCGTTTTTAAATCAAAACAGGATACTGAAAATGTCGACACGTCAAAGACTACACTTAGCCACACTGATGTTCGGTGTCGTACATCGGCAGCAGCCCTCGTACCTCTTCGACAAGCTTACTTGGTCCAACAACGCCAGGTCCTCCCAAGTCAGGTCAGCGAGGTTCCTCCAGCTCGTGTGCTCGCCGCACCATTCGGCTGCATTCCGGGGCAGCTTCCGATATGCCGCCACGAAGTGCTGGAACAGTCTCCCTCCTCCGATCCTTGCGCCAAAAACAACGGGAGTTTTTTTAAGTCTAAATGTCGGATTTTTGTGCTCAAGGCGCAGATTGGGCAGTGGGGCGAGTTATAGTTATTAGGTACAGCTCTTTATCTATCTAGTATTCTATATTCTATCATATACAATCATTAATTCAATTATTACTTTATTTTATTCTTAGTCCATTGTCTATCTATGAAACTATATCATTCAATTACCTTCTTGTCCATGTTCTTCGCAAACGTCGTGGAGTGGTAGAACGTATCAGGGTAGTGATTCTTTCAAGAGCAACGGTGAGCGAACGCAGGAGTGAATGTTCAAGCGTCGAATTTAAGTAGTCCCGTCAAAGCGAACAAAACACATTTAGCGCGTGTATTCTCAATTAGGCAGCCTTATACGTTCGTCTGCTCGACCACCTTTGATTTTACACGCAATTCTCTACTAACGTCAGGTAAGGCGAAAGCGTTGTGACCGGTGATGCCACAGATAACACAGGTTATACAGAGAAGTTTATTGAATTTCTTGAAGCTGGTTCACAATTGCTTGATGTCGGAATGGTATAAAATAAATTGTTTATATTTTTTCATACCAATTTGTATAATTAACTAAATAAAAGGATACATATTATACTTAAAAATAATTAAGCTTATGCATTTGTATTATACTTCATTTTGTTTGTTACAGGTAGGTATAGGTATATTGCAAAAATTGCCAGATCACATAGTCTGTTATGTCTTGACAGTAGTGAAGTTTTTTATGTTATGATTTAGATTTAGATTTAGATTTATTTATTTCATAATATAAGTCACAGTTATATTGCACACATGTCAATTATACAGAATTCATATTATGATCGTCAAAGAAGTAAAACAAAAAATAATGTAGCAAAGCCAATGTCAAAAATTAATGGATAACACATACCTAACACAAAAATAATAAAAGAAGTCACAAACTTAATTAAACAAATGGGAGTAGAATAAACAATCTAAAAGCAATCTCAAAAGTATAGGTATTACAAAGTCAAAATTCAGCTTCAATAAATTCACTTACAGAGTAAAATGCGTTATCCAACAAAAGGTTTTTTAATCGAAGCTTGAATGTTTCGTCACTGGACTCATTTTCCGATTTTTCGATTTTTTCGGTTTTACGATTTGTTTGTTTTGTTTACATTACATTTCATGCGAGACGGAGACGCGGCGCGCCAAATTAAAGATCCCATATTATGCTCTCCATGAAGTACTACGGCACTTAAATCTGGGTCCGACCGTCGGACTCCGACGCAGTCTAGTGACGTTCTGTATACAATAGCTACTTTTACTTGGCAAAATTGAGCCATCGGGCAGAAGCAAGCAGAAGTAGGAGGGTTCTGTACCCTATACTAGAACTCTGAATTCAAGTCTCGAGTGACGTGCAGAATAGCTGGAGTTTGGCGGACAAGTTTATTATCCTTGGAATTGTATTTATATTGTATCCTTGAAGTTTATTATACGTGAACGGGGGTGGAATTGGTGAATATACGGATTAAGGACAACTGCGAATGTGGTTTTGATGAGAGATCGGTAGAAGATATTTATCTTCTATGATTGCCTAAGACGAATTCCTCTTACTAATAATATCCCTGAACATACTTACTGAGTTTAAATCTCTGTTAGGTCTGGTATAATAGTATTTTTTGTACTCGTCGATTATAATCTGTGTATTAAGATTTCACAGAGAATACTGCAACGTCACTCTTTTCATCGTTGCATAGTCTATGTTACTTCCGAAACAACCGAAATAACCATTTCGATACGCTCCAGACGATCGAAAAAAATTTGAAAATAGAACTTCGTATTTCAATAGTATGTGTCTTTGTTTAAGGAGACTCGATCCGATACAAAATGGCTAATCTATGGCGTTTCGGAACGTAGCAACGTCGCGTCATCTGTCAACATCTACTTAAACACGCTCCTGTATCCAGGGCATAAAAAAAAAACTACAATGTGAAATAGTATTTTTCACAATCGTGTTATAATAGAGAGCTTTTTAGTCGAGTACCGTGTTTAGGCCACGAAGCTTGCTGAGTGGCCTAAGTAAGGTACGAGATTAAAAAGCTTAATTATGACACTATTGTGAACAATACTTTTTGTACGAGTTCATTAAAATTAATAATTTAAGTCTAAATACGAGTATATAAGAAAACGAAATATCGTAAGTACTATAACACCACCGGCGTCCATAATTTTGCAGTACTGTGCTGTGATTGGCTACAATCACAAAGAGTAGTTTTTTTTTTATGCCCTGGATACAGGAGCGTGTTTAAGTAGATGTTGACAGATGACGCGACGTTGCTACGTTCCGAAACGCCATAGATTAGCCATTTTGTATCGGATCGAGTCTCCTTAAACAAGGACACATACTATTGAAATACGAAGTTCTATTTTCAATTTTTTTTCGATCGTCTGGAGCGTATCGAAATGGTTATTTCGGTTGTTTCGGAAGTAACATAGACTATGCAACGATGAAAAGAGTGACGTTGCAGTATTCTCTGTGAAATCTTAATACACAGATTATAATCGACGAGTACAAAAAAACATTTTTAACATGACAGTCTAACAGGTAACATAGATTTCTGAGGTTTTTTTAAACAACTTAAAAAATAGCTTCTGCTAAATATTTTATGAAAATATTTTTGTAAAAGTACCTAAGTTCATTGAATTGTTATAAATATCATTCTCCCTTATCTTGGATTGAATTCACCAATCACAATTACTTAAATGGTAAGGTATTGTATTTTAAGAATGTTTTATCTTACCCAAGTATTCATAGTTACTGGTTGTGACTGCAGCAATGAGAATAATTGAAATTAAAATAATAATAAATAATATGTTGTCTTTTCCATTTCCCATCCTAAAGTTTTCAAGAATTGTTAATTTTTACATATACCTTTATATAATAAATCATCATTAACAAGAATATTTTCCCTATAAAGTCTTAGTCTCTTACTTTATTATTTATTAAAGCAACATCCAACCTAGGCCGAGTAGTGAGTAGTGTTGTTAGGTGTTTTCTAGTTCTCTAACCTTAGTTGGTCCCAAAGAGTGTTTTAATCCTTGATAGAAATGGAACTCAAATCTGACGATTTTCTCGCTGACTATACATTTTATCAAAAATCTGTGAATGTTGATTTTCATTACTTAAAAAGTTAGTAAATGTCTCCTAAAAGCATTTTCGCGAAGTAGCAAGGGATTTAGTAGCTGCCCTTACTGCCCCTTCTCAACTTTCCACCCTGTATACAGAAGCGCCACAAATCAAAAATAAACATAATTTGATTTCAAACTTAAAATAAATAGCATTCCGAATTTAAATGCAACAAACACATTTTGATTTGTGTCTCTTTTCTATTTAAGCAACAATGAAATTGAATATGAATATGAATGAATGAATAATGAAATTAGTTTTTATGATATTAATAGAGTGGGAGGGCGTCAATATATAAAATACAATAAACATTTTATTGTATTTTTATTTAATTCAATTACCAATACCAGTACACTAAAGGCAGAGATAAATTAAACAACTGTATAACTTTTAAACAATTTACTATATAAAATACAACACTAACATAATATGTTCGGTTATGTATGTAAACACTGATCAGCGGTTCCCATCGATTTTTTCTTGAATTTCCTTTGAATTTTATTTTTTTCTTTATAATGGTTCTTGTACCTGTATTTGGAACTAGGCACTTTTGAGCAAGACGGCAAAGACTGCTCTTGCGTCGTGAATGTTTGTGACGGAGGCCATAAAAAGTCTGTGATGGCCGCTAACTGAAACAAGAAGAAAAACAATTACTTTTACATGTGATTAGTCATAAGGGGGAGGAAGGGGGTGGGCTTGTAACGAGGTGTATTCACCTATGTGTTACACCTTGTTCAACTAAAATCGTTCTGGCATATTCTATCTGGCTATTTCTATTTTTAATTCTAAATTTGAGTTCATTCTTAATTTTACGATCGCCTGCGCATGACAACAAGTTCAGTCGCTCACAAGCTTCCAAACTATGAACAAGTTCCAATCATAATACATTTTTATAACTCAAGTCCATATAATATAATTATTTTAAAACTGTGAAGTGAATCATATAAAATATAACCCTTCATCTAAATAACCCTGTTAACCCTGTTTATAACACTAATTGTAAGTTTATATACCTTTTATATCTAAGACCATCCCTTCATCTATTCCTAATTTTATATATATATATATGTGGGAATAGTAGGTTAATTTAAAAGATTTACCTTGCAACACTGCTTACTTTTATTTAAAAAAAGAAATGTCAGACGTTAGAACGGAGTGACAGCGCTATCCGTGTACTACTTTGCATGTTACGTTAAATACAAGTTTAAATTGTTAATTCTTTGTTTTTTCAACTACCATCCCCACAAAATTATGGGGGCTCGTCCGGGATGGTGAAAAACATCGAGTTCAAGACGGAAGACTGCAAGATGTAAGAAGATTGTTGTTGTGAAGTTGAAAAATTAATATCGGTATAGTCATCGCCGGTCAAGCTGTCACCTGTCAGATGCTGTGAGTGTCAAGGTGCGTTTCGTTCCTGCAAATTCAATATGAAGTTTGATGTATGGCGCAGATGTCAGAATTGTGATTTGTTCTTGCAAGATTTATAATGGTGGGCACACACTGAAATTGCGTTTTGTTATTACAAAATCTTAAAGATGTTTTAAAGAAAATACTTTTAAAAAATATCATCGGAATAAAGAATTAATCTAGAAAATAAGACGATTTTCTAAGACTATCAAGACGTTAAAGACGATAACCTGAGATATTTTTAAAAGTAAATATGCCACCTAAGAAGAAAGATGGAGAAACCAAATCTGAGCAAGGACAAGAATCGGACTCTTCGGAACAGGAATATGCTAGCGCAACCCCGCGTATTTCATTTAGGTACTGATTTGTAAAAATCTATGACTGCTTTTAGTGGAGACGACGCCTATGGAATTGAAACATGGATAACAGAATTTGAAGATATCGCATCATTGATGGAATGGAGTGATTTGGAGAAACTAATTTATTCAAAACGGCTTTTAAGCGAAACTGCCCGTTTGTTCCTGCGATCATTAAAGGGTGTTACAAAATGGAGCATTTTGAAAAAAGAACTCAAGGAGGAATTTTGTTCCAGCCTGAACAGTGCAGCACTACACAAACGACTTGCGTCACGGAAGATGAAGACCAACGAAACATACCAGCAATACTTTTTACACATGAAGGAGATAGCCCTACTTGGATCTATCGAAGACGAAGCATTGATGGAATATGTGATAGACGGCATACGTGACACGGAATCAAATAAATCAATTTTATATGGAGCAAGCAATATGAAAGAGTTCAGGAAAAAGTTAGAATTATATAGTGAAATAAGAAAGAAGATTGATACGAGGACGCACAATTCTAACCCGAAGCCTTCCTTGTCACCTGGTACTTCCAAAGGATACCGACCGAAGCCAAAGATACGCTGCTATAACTGCGGTAGTACTGATCACTTTTCTAAAGACTGCACAAAAGGCGTAAAATGTTTCAAATGTAACAACTTTGGACACAAGTCAACTGAATGCCGGAACAAAGAGAAACAGCAGCTGAAGATACAAGCAACGGACAAAGATCACTGCGTTACACCATTTAAGGACGTGCACATCAACAATGCCCAATAAAAGCCTTAATTGATACAGGGATCGATGTTAATCTTGTCAAAGAATCATACGTTGATGAAATCAACTGCAAGAATTACAACCAAGACTCGGTGCTGTGCCTGAAAGGCATTGCTGATCATGAGATACACACTAAAGGATCTTTCTTGGCAAATATCCAGTTCGACGACTGCTATTTCGACGCAATGATACATGTTGTGGAAGATGAGGCGATACCGGTTAATGTCATACTCGGTAACCCGATTCTAAATGATGTTGAAGTTATTTTCTCACCTGAAGGTATTTCGGCCAGAAGAGTAATGCATTTAACTGCACTAGAAGATTTTAAGGAGCATTCATTTGATGTTGCGCAGATAGGATGTAAAGACGAAATTAAGACGATTATTCAAGACTACAATCCTTCAAATCCTCAAAAAGAATCCAATGTTGAGCTGAAGATTATCCTTAACGACGAATACTGAGTTTGAGCCTTAACTGCAAGAAGGCCTTTCTTCCAACGCTGATCGGGTAACTCACCGCGAATGTCTTCGGTGTGAGACACCTTCAGCTCCACGAAGAAGTCTCCCTTCAGAACGCATGCTCGTTTCGTTGCTCCTGTCGGCAGTCGGTTTATTATAGACGAGTCGAGCGCATTTGAAGAAACAGAGGGTTTCGGCGTAATATTAAAATCTTCCGGGAATATACCAAACAAATCATGAGGGTTTTGGTTTCCTTTTATCTTCGATGCGGCAGAACTGTAAAAAACAATTAAATGAGTACAACCACTTTGATGTTAGAAGGTTTACTAGAATTACCTTTTAAAAAGATAATGAATAAGATAGTAAAAACAAATACCTGGTTGATGATGATTTTCGTTTCTTAATGGTTTTTTTCGATTTGAGATTATCTTGGCTTATGCTGTCCTCTGAATCAGATCTAAAACAGGATATATGGATAATTATTAATCGTTTTTGTTTAAAAACATACATTTACAGTGAAAACAAGTCAACGGGAAATATACCTATTAGCTGCACTTCTTTTTTGTTTTCCAAATTTTGAGGTGACGGGGGTTACGTTAGCAGCAACGATGCTTTCAAATTCGGTATCAGACCTATAAATAATAAATAATTGATATAATTAAATCACTGAAACATTTAAAAGTTATTTGGGACAAAAGTGTACTTACTCACATTTTAACAGTAGCGAGATGAAACAGCAGGAGGTGGTAATGCACTGGGCGGTTAGCTGGCGGACGAGGTGTAGGGCGGCGGTGGCGGTAGCTGGAAGTCTCGGAGCACAAAAAGAACGCAGTTGTGGAAGTTGACAAAAAAAAACTTTGTTACATGCGCCAGGGGTGTTACTTGAGTAATTTTGCATAAAGCAGTTAATATCGCTATTATTAATTTAATATTATTGCTATTTTTATTGCACTGGAAGAACCAGTGAGAGAAGATTCCATCTTCACATCCCTATTGTGGCAATTAACATTATTTTTATTATAAGTAGTGTAAAGTAAATTGTTTTTTTTTCTTCAAGCTTACATGTTGTGATAGTTTGAATGTTTATTCCAGTAAGTGAAACACCACAGTGGAACTCGTTGCAAAAATTTGTTCAACGACTTCAAGAACTTTTTGTAGAGGCTGACGTTAAATATTACTCTAACAACAAGTAATTCAGTATTATTTTAACGTTTGCGTAAAATGTCTGTTTGCTCTTATTATTTTTTATTGTGTTGTAATCTGAATAAACTTACATAAATATGCCTTTTTGCTCAGAGTGCTCCATCAGAGTAGAAAGAAAACAGTGGGTGGGTCACTTAAAAAGTAATAAACATAAAAATAATTCCGTTGTAGAGCTAAACGATGAGGTTTATCAAATTTCCTCAGCTTTTAAAGGTCGCATATCGTCATATAGGATAATTGCTACTGATGATTTTAAAACTTGTTTACCTGACGTATTTTTGAACTCTTTTAAATGCAAATTTTTAAGAATTTTACAAAATGCCTTAAAGTTAATTTCGAATACTTTTGCAATTTTCTTTTATTCAAAGATGACAGGCAAGAAATTAAGTCTTTCGCAACAAAAAATTTTTCTGTGCACCAAAATTATGATTTGGAGAAGCTCTTTCAAAAATTCTTTATAAATATAAGAAAAAAGGTAGAGGAATTTGAAGACCGCGATTCTGGTTGGACATTTTTATCAAATTTGTATTTAGAAATAAATGTCAATAAATTTGATGCATTAAAAGCGTCATCTTACGTGGATTTGCCTAAATTAATAAAAAAAAAAAGGCTTGCATAAATATTCGCAATAACGATGACTATTGTTTTCTCTGGTGCGTTGTTGCCGCCATTTACCCGTCCTCACATCATAGTGAGCGTACATCGTCGTATCCTTATTTTAAGACTGTTTTAAAAACTGATAATATGAGTTTCCCTGTCACCTTTGCTGATATTAAGACATTTGAATCCGATAATATTGATATCAGTATTAATGTGTATTCTTTAAAAAACAATCGAACTGTTGTAGGACCTCTTTACAGGTCCGAGTACAAAAGGAAACATAGGATCAATTTACTTTTAATCGAGCGCGGTAATAACTCGCATTATGTTTTGATTCGTGACTTGTCGCGTCTTGTACGTTCTCAAATTACTAAGCATCATGGTAAACTTTATTTTTGCGAAGACTGTCTCATATTTTTTGTATCGGAATACAAATATGATATGCATGTTTGTAGTGGAATTGCTACTGTACTTCCAGATAAAGGTACATATCTGCAATTTAAAAATTTCGATCGTAAACAAGACGTACCATTTGTAGTGTACGCTGACTTTGAAACTATTCTTAAACCTTACCAGGGTTGCGAGCAAGCACCATCGATTAGCTTCACCTCAAATAAACAAATTCATAAGCCTGCAGCTTTTGCGTATTACATAATTTGTTCTTATGACGGAAGTCTGAATCGTTTTATTCAGTATCGCGGACCCGATTGCGTATCCAAGTTTTTAGAGTACTTGTACAGACATGTAAATGAAATACATGAGATCTTAAATAAAGAGGTTCCTATGATTTTTGACGATGAAGATGCTTTAGCATACAAAAATGCAAAAAATTGTCACATTTGCAAAACCCCTTTGTTTGGTGATAAAGTTAGAGATCACTGTCATTTAACAGGGTTTTATCGCGGAGCGGCCCATCAATACTGTAACTTACGTTTTCGAGTGCCTAAACTTATTCCTATATTTTTCCACAATTTGTCTGGATATGACTGTCATTTATTTATCAAAGAACTGGGTAAATGTTCTGGACCTATAAAAGTAATACCTAAAAATAAAGAAAGCTATATTTCATTTACAAAATTTTTAAGGTTATCTAATGATCAGTATGTGCAAATACGGTTTGTAGACTCATTTAAATTTCTAGGTGCTAGTTTAGAAGAGTCAGCTAAGGGTTTATGTAGATCAGAGTTTTTCCACTTAAGTAACTTTTATCCTCGATAAGAAGAGTTTAATTTATTACTACGCAAAGGAGTATATCCTTACGATTATATGACCGGCTGGGATAAATTTACAGAAATTGAGCTGCCGAGTTCGTTTTATAACTCGCTTTCTGCGTTTATGGGAGACATTTCAAATAAGAAACATGGGTGAATATACAGATCTCTATATTAAAACTGACGTTTTACTTTTGTCAGACATATTTGAAAATTTTCGAAAAATTTGTAAGATTCATTATGAATTAGATCCCGCATTCTATTTAACCGTGCCGAGTTTGTCATTTGACGCGATGTTATTGAAAACTGGCGTAAAATTAGAGTTGATATCTGATTTAGAAATCATTCGTCTTATTCAAAAAGGCATTCGAGGCGGAATTTGCATGTGCTCTACCAGACATGCTCTTGCTAATAATAAATATTTGAAAACTTATGATGACAGTAAACCCGACTCGTTTCTTGTATACATTGATTGTAACAACTTATACGGATATAGTATGAGTCATTCATTACCCATATCTGATTTTCGCTTTCTAGATTCTGAGGAAATAGAGCAATTAGACTTTATGTCAATTTCAGACGATGCAGAATTTGG
Organism: Acleris cristana; assembly: GCA_948252455.1. Classification (NCBI taxonomy): domain Eukaryota; kingdom Metazoa; phylum Arthropoda; class Insecta; order Lepidoptera; family Tortricidae; genus Acleris; species Acleris cristana. The sequence goes on from OX411771.1 coordinate 50,723,585, forward strand.
ATTTATTCTTGAGGTCGACTTAGTTTACCCTAAAGAGTTACATCATTTGCATAAAGATTATCCCTTTTGTGCACAAAAATTTGTACCTCCAGGAGGGAAAAATTCGAAATTAATCCCAAATTTGTATGATAAATATGAGTACGTCATTCATTATGTACATTTAAAAACGTGCTTGCGTAATGGTTTGACTCTTAATAAAATTCATCGGATAATCACCTTCCGACAAAGCCCCTTTTTGAAAAAATATATAGATTTAAATACAGAACTAAGAAAAAATGCAAAAACTCCATTTCAACAGAATTTTTTTAATTTAAAAAATAACGCTGTTTTTGGCAAGACTCTCGAGGATAGTGAACGACGTGTAGATGTTAAGTTAGTAAATCAGTGGTGTGATGAGAGAAACTCTACAAAGAAGTTTGTAACAGCAAGTAAATTAATAGCACGACCAAATTTTCACAGCGCCACGATATTTTCGGATAATTTAGTCGCTGTTCAAATGAAACCGGAGAGAGTTGTCTTAGATAAACCGATATACATAGGATTCGCGATACTCGAGCTTTCTAAGAGTCACATGTATCAATTCCACTACTCTGTAATAAAACCTTATTATAATGAAAGTGTTTCTCTCTGTTATACAGATACTGACAGCTTCATTTATAATATTAAAACCACTGACTTTTACGACGATTTGAAAAATCAGTTTATACATTATTTTGGTACAAGTAATTATAACAAATCAAATGAGTTTCAGATACCCTTGATAAATAAAAAGGTTCCGGGATTATTTAAAGACGAGTTAGGGGGCGAGCTTATCACTGAGTTTGTAGGGCTACGTTCCAAGTTGTATTGTATCAAAAGCGAAAATTCATTACTCAAAAAAGCAAAAGGAGTAAAAAAGCCTGGTGTCCGAGAATTAACATTAGATGACTATAAGGATGTTCTGTTCAAGAATACGGTTATTAGGAAAAAAAAAATATTATTTAAATCTATTAAACATGAAATCTTTACGCAAACTGTTAACAAAATTGCGTTATCCAGTAAAGACGATAAGCGACTTACATTAAAAGACAACATTTCAACTAAAGCATGGGGTCATAGATCGATATTGTAGTTTTTATAAATTATAAGCGAATGTATTCAAATCTCGTCAAATAAATTGAATTGTAAATCTACAACTTTACCAGAAATATATACCGTTAAAATAAGTAATATGTTAGTATTAAGAAACAATTTATGATTATATGTTATGTAAATACCTATTAGTACTGATATTTGAATAAACGTACATATGCCTAGTGCAATTTGTGTTTGGATTTTTAATTTCCTAATTACTCATAAATAATTGGTTCTCCATTTCACAAGAGGTGTATTTTTTATTTAACTCCAAACTAATTAGTGAGCTATTTGTGAAATGAATGAACTTTAATTTATATGAGTAAAATACAAACCTATTCATTAAAATGATTTATATTTCTTTTTTTAATTTTATTAGCTAAAGAAAGAAAGATAATTAAATGTTAAAAATAGATTTTCTTCAATGATAATCAAAGTTTGCGTGAAAATTAAAAATACCGGTATTCTAAAATCTCTCTAAATAGCCGATAAAAATACTTACTTAAAATGAAATATTAAAATAAGCATGTTTCTCAATCAGCAGGTTAGCTGCTGACGCCTTGTCGAGTCAGCTATGACCGCGTTATACGATACTGACTGAAATTGTTCGTCAATTGTTGTTAATTTTGTCGATTCATGAATTCTAATCGTTATAAATAAAGGCTCATATAATATTCAGCCAAACATCAGTCTATCTTCAGAACGAAGTTACAAGTTTTTACAAGTTGTTACGAGCTTCATATCCTCAGCCCCGGTGTGGTAAGCAAACATTTGATATATTTATATATTAACAATTTATTCAAGTTAGACTCGATCTATTTATGTAAATGTTATCGTCTTGCATTTTTATTTTTATTTTTTTGTGCTAAAAATATTTATTTTGATTTATCTTGTTTCAGAATATGGAAGGAACACAAGACACTTTCCTATTTTCGCAATATGCTCAGGATCCATTGGAGGAATTCCTAGTGGAAGAAGAAGAAGACAGCGAGCTGGTGAAGAAACTTAAAAGCGGAATCCAGAAAAAAAATAAAGAAAAAAGATCAAAACGAAACTTTTCCAATAAAGTTTTTAAAAGAAGTGGTCACGACCGTCTGCCATCATTTATAATAAATAATAAAGCAGGGAAAGGTACGAGACTACTAAAAATACAGATAATTGACCTAAACAAAGACAGTGATGATGAAGACAAAGTGATGTTGAGTGCTCAATATTTGGCGGACGATAATTACGATGAAGTTATAGATCATGCCGAAAGTGTGATACATAAGATTTCAAAAAAACTGAGTGGATACAGTGCTAGTTTGTAGTTTTAGTTTAATTTTGTTGTAATTAACATAGTAAGTAAATAAATATAATGAAAATAACTTGTTGTTTCATTTTGCAGTTATTAATGGCCCCTTGCAGCTTTTTTTAATTTCGATATAACTTTTAAACTAGATTTAACAGTAATAGTACCTATCATAATATTTTAACATTACTGGACTAAGAAAAAGCGGAGTTGCCCGCCAACCGTTCCCGGAGCTATAGCTCATGCAATTCACGATGGCGAGTGGGCTTTATTAGTGGTTGAACGTGTACATGCACATTGCGGTAGTGTGCGTGTCTGACGGAGCGATCAGTCGCGAGCGCGCCGTCGCTCGAGTTACTTGTGCATATTGTTTCCACGACGCTTACTGCCACGAACTACCGTCAGCATGTCCAATATCCGGAAAAAACGCAAAGTTATTCATAGCGAGGTATAACGGATTTTTATTTTGAAGTATCCTAAAATAAAAATAGTAAATTTATTTAGAACTGTGGGCCTATCCGTGTTTATCGCTTGACAAAACGGTAATAAAACATTCGACACTTTCTGACCAGTACATACATATAAGTAGAGTGACGGATGTTTGATCCACGTTTAGTCACCCAAGAAACACGGCAATAATAAGCCCTCTAAAATAAAGACAAACCTACAGATAGGTTTTAATTTTAAGTAACATAAAATTGTACGTAATTTTAAGACAGAAAATACGGAGACATTTGAAATGTCATCTTCGCGACAAGATAGAGTTAGGTACATCAATTTCGTAGAAGATGCAACCAAGAAGGTCGCTAGTGCCGAACCGCGGCGTTTCGGGGTAGTTTCAAGTTCGCGGCGTCCAAGTGCTGGAATGATCTCCCCCCTCCCATCCAAGGAGCGCCTAGCAAGTACACCTTTAAGCGTAAGCTTAAAGGCTATTTGTTGACGCTCCAAAAGTCATAATTTCCCAACCAGCACTTTCTCCTTAAATTATAGTTTAGTTTTTATTGTTTTTCTTTTGTTTTTGTTTGTCACTTAAATTGTGCCAAATTGTCGATGCTGTATACTGGCTAAGTAGGTATTTCTATTTTACATATTAGGTTTCTGTAAAGTATTTGCATGTAGTTTTTGTATTTATTCTGTCACTAACTATAAGTATTTGTTTAATAGTATATATATTTTTGCATTACCTACACTATTTATTCGTTTAACGTACCGTCCGTCTGTCACAAACGGAGCTGGCTGAAAATCAGCGCTGCAGGTGTTTGACACCTCAGCATTATACTGAGCCAGTGTCCAATTCACTGCCGCGAAGACACACTCACTACTCTTTTTATTGCTGTTTTCTGTTTTTAAATTTTTATTATTTCTGTGTGTTTTATGTGTGTAGTGAATAAATGTATTTTTTTTTTTTTTTTCTTTTTTTTTTTTTTCTTTAGTGTCGCTACTACATGTAGTATGACTAAGTAGTTCGCATATCACATCAAGAACATAAATAAGTAGTTTGTTGTTTTATAATATTTAAGGTCAAGCGGGGCTATTCCAACAAAGGGTGAAATACTATATTTTTTCGCCCTAACTGGGTGTCAAACAAGTAAACACAATAATTTAGAAATACAATTTTATTTTTGAAAATATGGTTTATGTAGATAATTAGTTTAAGTAATTTAGGGTATTGTTGTTGTTTGGTCGATGACGCTAGTAAGTAATCAAATTTGGACGTTAAAACATTAAATCGCTTAGCTGCGGGTGTGGTCGCGCAGAGTTGTCCCTGTTCGAGCGGCTACGCTCGCACGTTGACACCTCGCCGGATGAACTGGCGTGGCCTATGGCTAGGCCCGTACCAAGCACCTCCTTTTGGAGGATAATGGCCTTGCTTACGGTCTGCGCTGACCAATGTCGACTCCGGAACGCCGAAAGGTCCGTGGGAAACGTGGCAGGATGTGGCACAAGTGTCTCTTAGCGTACTCCGCTGGTATTTAATAAATGCGTTGCTGTGATAATTGCCACGTAGATTATTATTCAAGTTATAATGTGTAGAAATACTATGTGGACTGTCGGTAAAAGGGATGGAGGTATGGTATGTAATTCTCCAATATGTAATAAAATTACATGTAGCTAGCTCGCTGGCTTATAAGAAAAGAACGACCCCGGTGATGACCTGCCGAAATCGATATCTAGATCAATACCACTTTCTAATGTTGTAAATCTCCACATATCGGGGTAAAAACTAAACGTCAATACGAGTACAGATACTAGTTGATAGTTACGTAAAGGCAGCAAACTCGGGTTTCGTCTGTCATTAAAATATGCTGGAACCCTGAAACGACTGAGGAATAAAAAAGAAGACTAAAACTGGACTACATAAACAATTTTGGAAATAACTATTTAAAATAATACTAATACAGTGACCTGGGTTTACTTACAAACGAGGAGAGTGAAATATGCCCCTAGCAACACCGGGTGCATATGCCACAGATTCAGTAGTTTTTTGATACAGGTCCACTGGTAGTTGAATTGACCATAGATTATAAGATTAATTTAAGATACCAACATAACAACTTGACAAGAAATGGGATAAATTGTGTATCGCTGATGCGTTAATTCACGCCTGAAAATTATACATTACATACCCCCTCAACCAGGAGAATTTTACGAAGAAAGGAACTGAAAGAGGAAAATTCCAGCTCGCCCTCGAGCTGAGTACACTCATAACTACAACAATAAAATCAGGTGAATCCCTTAACTAAGTTACCCTGAACAATTTGACGAGGACTCCCGGCCCAGAATCACACGTCCTGCAGTACCTTGGCATCAATTGAGTCCGCGCGGCCGACGCTGGAAACAACTGCGTCGAGGCCTACGGTAACTGCAGTAGAATAGTAACTAGAACTAGCTGCTACCAGTTACTAGATGACCTTAAAAAAAGGAATTAAAAAAAAATGCGCTAAATAAACCGTTTTGGCAAGAAGGGTAAGAATCTAACAAAGTATTGTAAGGTATGAAACGACGAAGCAACCATCCAGGTATCTGAGTCACTACCCGCTCAGTATCGGTACGTGTAGGCTTTATTAGATGTCACGATCCGCATCAGTGAAAAGGCTTATTTAGGCCTAAGATGGTGCTGGTCGGGAAAGCTACTCAAAAGATCAAAATAAGAGAAAGAAAGAGTTAGTAAGTAAGTAGAAGAGAGAAGATGCGTCCCATATCGCAGTAATTGTAGAGTCACCACCCGCTCTGAAAAGAAATAGTATAGGCTTCCTTAAGGTGTCACAATCCGCACCGGTGTAGGCTTATTCCTGCTGGATGGGGTCCAGGAAGAATTAGTAAAGCTACGAGAAGTAGTAAAAAAACGTGCCCGCAAATCTCCGCACAAAAAAAAAACTTTCCATTCAGTAATCATTCCATGTTTAATCCGACGCCCAGGACAGTTGTTATCGATCCATAAATTTACCTTACGGTCCGGGGGTTTTTGTGTTAATTTAGTTAAATTGTAACATTAGGTAGCGTTGATAGAAACTGGCTTACAGTCTTTTATGTGCCATTTTCCCAATCGCTTCCCATTTTCATCCTCCAGTTCGTATACCAAGCGGGACACCTTCCGTATCACGCGGCACTTTTCATATTTAGGAGCCAGCTTTGCAGCGAAATATCTCCCGGCGTTGCTCTGCTTGTATGTACGTTTCCACACTTCATCACCTACATTGAATTCTATGTCACGTCGCTTCTCATTGTAATACTTGATGTTACGATCGTGAGCTTTCTGCAATAACTCTCTGACGGTTGGATAAGTTTCTTTTAGCACCTTTATCTTATCAAAGTAATCGCGTCTGGAAGCGAAGATGATCTCCTCTACCGCTTCAGAGTCATTGTAGATAGTACCATCAGGAACAGCTTCACGTCCGTGAACTAGTAGGAATGGAGTGAACGAGGTAGACTCGTTTACAGAGGTATTAAGTGCAAACTGGATCCTTGAAATGTTAATATCCCACGTACGATGATCCGATGCGACGAACGTAGAGATCGCAGTCACCACAGTTTTATTATAACGTTCTACGGTGTTAACTTGGGGACAATAAACTGGGGAGTAGTGTAATTGAGGAATGTTGTAGTTGGCAAATAACTTCTGAACGTCACCGCCAGTAAAATAGGAGGCATTGTCCGCAATGATGGTTTGCGGAATGCCGTGGACCATAAATACATGGTTTTCCAACCTCTGAGAAATCACCTTTCCGGTTGCGCGGCGCATTGGAAACAGCATACAGTACTTGGTAAAGCAACAAACGACCACAAATAGGTACGTATTTAATTGTCTTGAAGGCGGTAAGGGTCCGACTAAGTCCAGACTTAGGCACTGAAACGGACGACAGCAGAGCTTCGCGCTTCCCATGAAACCTGGGGTCGGATGTTGACTGTGCTTATACGCTGCACACGCAGTACAATTAGCGACAAACCGAACAACATCTTGGTACATGCCTGGCCAGAAGTAGCGGAGTTTCAGCCTTTTATAAGTTTTCGCCGTACCCAGATGAGCTGCTGTAGGAACCGAATGATTATCGTGCATTATCTCATCGCGGAATTCCATAGGGATAACCTCCTTCCATTCGAATTCGGATATTAAAATATTTTTAATTTTTGTATACCGATACAGGCGACCGTCTTTCAATTGAAAATTAGGCACCGACCCTGGATTGGCCTCACATTTTTTATATAGGTTTAAGTACCACGCATCCGCAATGGTGCTGGTATCGATTAAGTGTACCGGAACTGCTCTTGATAAGGCGTCCGGCACGACATTTTCCGAACCACGACGGTGCTCGACCACGAAGTTATAAGGAGAAAGACGACAACCCCATCTCTCGAGGCGTCCTGTAGGATTTTTAAGGTTAAGGAACCATTTTAAACTCGAATGGTCCGTTATTATTTTAAATTGACGGTCCCCTTCGAGATACGGCCTAAAATGTTCAACAACATTGACGACAGCTAGGGCTTCTCTCTCAGTGGCTGAGTAGTTCCTCTCCTGCGGCGTAAGTGAACGACTGTAGTACGCCAGGGGGTGCTCTTCACCGTCGAAGTCCTGAGTCAAGGTTCCACCAATTCCGAAGTCTGACGCGTCGCAATGTACCGCGAATGGTTTGGAGAAGTCTGGACAGGCTAGGACAGGTGCAGTTGTCATGGCTACCTTTAGTTCGCTGAAAGCTCTGTCGGCTTCTGGTGACCAACGAAAAGGTGGAGCGCCCTTCCGAGTTGAAGTTAATTGGTTAAGAGGCCCTGCTATGTTGCTGAAATTCTTAATAAAACGACGGTAGTAAGATGCGGTACCGAGAAAACGCTTGACATCTTTTCGAGATGTCGGTATAGGGAAGTCAATAATTGCTTTGACTTTGTCAGGATCTGTGCGTAAACCGTATTCATCCACCACGAAGCCTAAATATTTAAGTTGCCTACGAAAGAAATTACATTTTGATAAATTTATAGTAAGGTTAGCGTAGCGAAGACGTTCTAGTACTGTACGTAATAAGGTAAGATGCTCAGTGAACGTCTCGGAAACTATTATGATGTCATCTAGGTAAATAAAGATACGACCACTGTACTCCGGACCAAATAGGATGTCCATCAGGCGTTGCTGCGTCGCCGGCGCGGAAGTTAGGCCGAAGCACATGACTTTGAAATGGAATAAGCCACGAGCAGGAACTGTAAAGGCGGTCTTCTCCTTGGATGCCTGTGAATCAAGACCTATTTGCCAGAAGGCTGATTTTAAGTCTAACGATGATAAAAATTTGGCATTTCCGAGTTGGTCAAGTATCTGATTAATTAAAGGTAAAGGGTAAGCATCGTGTTTCGAGACCTCGTTCAATTTCCTGCTGTCCAAGCAGAATCGTAGGGAACCATCTGCTTTAGGTGCCATAGTTACTGGATTATTCCATGGGCTGCTGCTTGGTTCGACAACATCCAGTTCAAGCATTTCATCGAGCTGCCTGTTCAACTCAGCAAGCTTAGAAGGAGATAGCATGTAAAAGCGCTGTTTTATGGGTCTCGCGTCACCCGTGTCGATAGTATGGGTAAGCAGATGGGTCCTCCCTAAACCTTTCTCTTCAGAGGAAATGGTTTTAAATTCCTTAAGAATATTCTCTGCTTGAAGTTGGTCTTCGTACGATAAGGAATCTAATCCTTGTAAAAATCTCACCTCAGAATTAAGGGTATTAATATGATCTTCGTCTGACAATAAACAATCGTTACCCAATAATGATAATACGTCCGGAGCTATATTAAAAGTTTGCCAAAAGTTAATGCCGAATAAAAGTTTTGTTGGTACCTCCGGTATAACATAAAATTTAACTATTGCTGTTGTATCACTAACGGTGACTGGTAAGAACACATAGCCCGATATAGGTGAAGAGGAACCGTTCGCTGTCACTATGCGACTCACATCGTTTGATTTATGAATAGTAACTAAGTTCTCAAAGTACTTTTGTGTATCACCACCAATAATCGACAGTTCCGAACCAGAATCCAGGAGGCCGGTATAGGTTACATCGTAAATTTTAACTTTAAGGTAAGGACGCAAATCATGACCATTGACTAAACTATTAAATTTTAAGATAGCATCGCTGCTTTCAAAGAATGACCTTATTGTCGACAACCAGGACCGCCACTCGTCTTGAACTGCCTTATTCGATGGGCGGTATTGCAAGGCAGACCTAGGTGGTGAGTGTTTTATTTTTATCGTACTATTTAATTTAATTTTAACTGGTAGGTTACGGACAGTGCTACCGGGCTTAAGAACTTTTAGTGAAGTAGTGTTAGAATGTTGCGAAATTAGTTTCTGGACTGATTTTTCCATTGGGTAACTTTCATTATTTGGGTAAATTTCGTTATTATAGTTATATCTCTTTGGGTTTAAATTAGGGGACGTATTTAAATTGGAATTTACCGTTGGGTAAATTTTATTGGTTGGGTAAGTTTCATTATGTGAGCTTACTGACGATTTACAGTTATTAACAGTTGACTTTGGGTATACAGATGCAATTTCGGTTGATTTTACCGTTGGGTAAATTTTATTATTTGGGTAAATAGCATTATTATGGTTGTAATATATAGGGGTTGGGTAAGCAAACGTATTTGGGTGTAAATTGTTCGTTGGGTAAATTTTATTATTCAGGTGAGTTTCATTATTTGGGTAAATAGGGGTACATTGTTCTAGGGGAGTAGCAGCGGGATTGGGGTGGGATGTGGAGTTAGTGGGTGGGTAAGCGTTAGTAAGCGGGGACAAGGGGTAATTATCGGTATTAATTGGGATGTGGTATTGGGGAAGGTTATAAGCGGGATTTATGGTAGCGGGATTGGAGTGGAGCATGCAGTTAGTGGGTGGGTAAGCGTTAGTAAGCGGGGACGTATGGTAATTAGTGCTATTAGTTGGGATGTGGTATTGGTGAAGGAATGGAAAGGATGGAAAGGAAGCGGCCGGAATGGGATTGTTATTTACAACAGCAGGAGGGGAGGGGATTGGGGTTTGGGTGTAAATCGAACCAGTCGTAGCTGGGTAAGTATGTCTATTAGTGTAAATGGTAGAAGTTGTTACTGGGTATTTTAAAGGGTTAAGGGTCTTCTCCGATGTGGTATGGTTTTTATTCAATGTAGTATACGTGTTATTGTTATTTGTAGTTGTTGGGAAAAAATATCTAGTTTTGTATTTTATTTTAGGTTTAGTTAGATCCGGGTCAACCATACCCTGACTCGGAACCATTAGTTTTTTGCTTTATTTTGCCCGGAGGCACATTTAGGACAAGTATTAGCTGTTACGTTATTCTCACCACAGCGGTAGCAGATCAGCCTGGGGGCTGCCCTGCAATACCTAAGGGTATGACCATCTACGCGGCAGCGCACGCAGAAGTCAACAGGGGCGCCTACCGAGGAAACATTTTTTGAAGTGGCTGGTTTGTAAACTAAGTCGTGAGCCAGTGACTTACTTATATCCCTGTTGGGTTCTGCGAAACGTTCGGCGCGTTGAGCCGCCGCCTCAAGTTGTCGACAATGGTCTTTAAGTTCGTTAATAGATCTTATTGGAAATAAAGCTAGTTGTTTTGAATAAAAAGGCCTAATATTTTGTAGCAATATACTAAGTTTTTCATGCTCAGACAGTGGAGTTTCCAAGCGTGAGTAATAATTGAGCATGACACTGACGTAATTAACTATAGATTCATCAAGCCCTTGCGTCCTTGACCTAATTTCCACTAAAAGGCGTTCATTGTAATCAACTGGTAAATAGTCGCGGAGCAAGAGTTTTTTAAGGTCCGTCCAGCAATGGACCTGATCACAAATTCCGTCAAACCATGAGGTCGCTTCGTCTGTGAACAGTTCACATGCTGAGCGGAACAATGCTGCGTCTGAAATCTCTCGAGAGGCACGTACCTGCTCCAACCTTCGCAGGAACGCTTTAATGCAGGACCTACCATCATATTTTAGGTCTAATTTGTTTACCGCATTATAACGCGTGGCTGCGCAGGCTGGTGCTGCAGTAGGGGAAGGTGAAGTAGGTGCAGTGGCCTCGGGGTTAATGTCCGGGGTCAATGCACTTTTGAAATTATCTAAAATATTATCCAACCGCAAAAGTAACTTATCCAACTGCTCGGTTAGTTCGAGGTGCCTCGTGGATTCCGATTCGGAAGGCGATAGGCGTGTCAGACGGTGATAGAGGTGATGGGCAGCTGCTTGCACACGGTTAAGAACCTTTAAAGAAGTGTGGCGTTGTACCGAAGTTTGCAATAAAACATTTAGCTCCTCCATTTTAGATGCGATAAGTTGAAGCTCCTCAGTGACGTCGCCCTCGTAATCCGCGACCTCATCAGTTGGTATTTCGGTATTTAATTTTCTAATCTGACACCGCAGGTCCATGACAGTAGCAAGCGGGACGCCATGTCGTACTTTTACCTCATACTCAAGTTCATCTTTTTTCAATAAGTTAAATGCAATTGGACGTTCCTCCAATGTAGAATTTGACATTTTAAAAATGTTATTTAAGTAATGTGAGAGAAATAAATTTAATTATTACAGTCAGTGACAGCGAACAGCAATAGGTATGTTTTCAAATTAATTTAGAATATACTATGGTTATAATTATTTATGGTAGCGAACCACTGAGTACTTGAATTTGTTGGTTAATGTAATTTATTATAAAAAAAAGTTAAGTAATATTGAAGTTGAGGATTTCCAAAATAAAAGGTTGTTGAAGTTAAAGCCAGTTGAAGTTAAAGCCAGTTGAAGTTAAAGTTAATTGAAGTTAAAGTTAATTGAAGTTAAGGTAATTGAAGTTAAGGTAATATAGGGAAAAAAAAACTGGAAAAAAAAACCTTGAGGCTTTAGGTGGAATGCCTCTTATGCAAGTTATAATAACCGGAAATCTCACCATCCACACTGAAACAACACAGTGCAAGCACTGCTGCTTACTAGTGGGATTATTTGGTGAGACTGTGGTAATGACCCGGGCGGACCGTGCATAAAGGTCCTACCACCTGGAATAATAGTAGTGTAGCGATATCGTTGAACCACGCACGTCGTAATGTTAGAGAATAGTGTAAAACGAGCGTGATCGACCAATCACAAATAATAATTTTCACCCTAGATCTAAATATTACAACTAAACTTATACACACTCAGATATTAGGTAATAATAATTCCACTATTGCCGGCAGTTTAACACAATTATCACAATAAGATGTAACAGTAAAATATACACAAGATCTAACGACTTAAACACCACCTAGCTCCATCGACCACTATTTCCTTCTAAAAGAGGGAATTAGTTAAACAACAACAACAACTGCTCGGGCGCCACTGAAATACTATATTTTTTCGCCCTAACTGGGTGTCAAACAAGTAAACACAATAATTTAGAAATACAATTTTATTTTTGAAAATATGGTTTATGTAGATAATTAGTTTAAGTAATTTAGGGTATTGTTGTTGTTTGGTCGATGACGCTAGTAAGTAATCAAATTTGGACGTTAAAACATTAAATCGCTTAGCTGCGGGTGTGGTCGCGCAGAGTTGTCCCTGTTCGAGCGGCTACGCTCGCACGTTGACACCTCGCCGGATGAACTGGCGTGGCCTATGGCTAGGCCCGTACCAAGCACCTCCTTTTGGAGGATAATGGCCTTGCTTACGGTCTGCGCTGACCAATGTCGACTCCGGAACGCCGAAAGGTCCGTGGGAAACGTGGCAGGATGTGGCACAAGTGTCTCTTAGCGTACTCCGCTGGTATTTAATAAATGCGTTGCTGTGATAATTGCCACGTAGATTATTATTCAAGTTATAATGTGTAGAAATACTATGTGGACTGTCGGTAAAAGGGATGGAGGTATGGTATGTAATTCTCCAATATGTAATAAAATTACATGTAGCTAGCTCGCTGGCTTATAAGAAAAGAACGACCCCGGTGATGACCTGCCGAAATCGATATCTAGATCAATACCACTTTCTAATGTTGTAAATCTCCACATATCGGGGTAAAAACTAAACGTCAATACGAGTACAGATACTAGTTGATAGTTACGTAAAGGCAGCAAACTCGGGTTTCGTCTGTCATTAAAATATGCTGGAACCCTGAAACGACTGAGGAATAAAAAAGAAGACTAAAACTGGACTACATAAACAATTTTGGAAATAACTATTTAAAATAATACTAATACAGTGACCTGGGTTTACTTACAAACGAGGAGAGTGAAATATGCCCCTAGCAACACCGGGTGCATATGCCACAGATTCAGTAGTTTTTTGATACAGGTCCACTGGTAGTTGAATTGACCATAGATTATAAGATTAATTTAAGATACCAACATAACAACTTGACAAGAAATGGGATAAATTGTGTATCGCTGATGCGTTAATTCACGCCTGAAAATTATACATTACAAGGGGTAGACCCGTCACTTAATTTTGTTAAGGGAATTCAATTCAACGTTAGAAAATAAACTCAGTCAAACAAAATAAAAAAATAATTTTTGAAATCGGACCATAATTGATGGAGAAATCAAATCGGTCAAACTGAGAACCTCCTTTTTTGAAGTCGGTTTAAAATACTTAATTGCATTATTTCTTATCATTATTTGCTAGAGGGTTTGCGACAGTATAATAAGTATAATGTGTCCAATACTTCTCTTTATTTTTTATGCTTACCATACCCGCTCTCGCTGTCACGCACACTTTGACACGTATACAGATATGTGTTTACCACAAGTAAAGCCCACTCGCCATCATAAATTGCATGAGCTATACACGTGTTTGGGTCGGTCGGCCGGTCCGCAACGATCAAGCTAACTGTGAGACAAACCGGTTCGCTGTAGTACATCTCACTTAATAACGCGATAACTAGGTTCGGCCTAGCAATACGAGTATAGTTTAAGCAAAGGTGTGATTGAAGGAGTGAGTGAAGGTGTGAGTGAAAGTGCGAGTGAAAGCGTGAGTAAATGTGTGTGCGTCTGCGTCTTCCTGTACACGCGTGTGTGTATGGGCCCTCCTTGCGCGACCACATCAAGCTTGAGGGTGCGTGAGGGAGAGTATGGACGTCCTCCTCGCATCATCACCATAGGAGCGGTGCAGCTGCCCTAAAACGGGCCTATCGAGCGACCATCCCGGTGAGACCGTTTCAATTATTATAAGTGCCTAAAAGGTACCGCGAGTAGATTTCAGATATTCAGTTATTCGCATCATATTGGCCTTCATAAACACACGAGGAGTGCTTTTTTATCGTAGAGTAAGAAACGTCTATTATGTGCATGCGTAGGAGTTAAACAAAGCGTCTTCAACCTTTAGTCATACATCCACCTCGTGTTCCTCCTGTTCTTTTATAGGGTGTAACGCGGTAGTAGATCGTATTCAAAGTGACCTTTCGCTTCGTTCTCCCCGACAACCTTTATCTAGCAGTGTGCGCGGAAAGAAAACTTTGCTGATTTTACACTTCCTAGATATATCCGCTTACATTTTAGTTAAGCAGAGGGCAAATAAAAATATCAGATTTGACTCATGAACAGCAACAAGCCCTAAAAAAAAATCCCGGCTATACGAAGTTTACAAAAAAAAGGGTAAATTCTTTGTTTTCAAGTGTCCGTAGGTAGTACGGCTAGTTGCCACATCTGGCAATCATTAAGTACCCAAGCGACGCAACGCAACATTTCGGAGAACAATCCACTCAAAGGGCGACATATAAAAAAGTACTAACTGCTACCTGACGTCAAGACGGAACGCAAGCTACGCTAAATAATCATGGAAATTATCCCTATTCCCAAGGACGGTAATTGCCTATATAGGGCCATAGCGCATCAAATGCAACTAGTGTTAGATATGAACTTGGACCATCGATCCATCAGGAAGGAGCTTTCGAATCACCTTTTGTCACATAGGAACGACACCCAAATCGAACTGGCGCTGCACGGCAGTATACTGGATCTCACGGCCACTAATACGCTACAATATTCGCAACAAGTAGAGAATTACATCCAAAATCAGGCTTTGGAAGGTATCTGGGGGGGTGAGGAAGTTATCGTAGCGGCATCTCAATATTTTACAATAAACATCTACGTTCACATGAACCACGAGCGAGCGTTACACTATAAGGCCTGTACTGATCCCCCCCCAAAAATACAGTTTTTAAAATTATATGTTTATATTTATATTTAAGTATACAAGTTGGCCTCATGATCGTCTAATGTCTAAGAACCCTACATTGTGAACCGAATAGTAAACCAAAGAACTTTAATGAGCGAGAGATTATTATTACTAGTCTATTATGAAGTCCCTAATTACTCCTTCCTACTGATTACTATTAGAGAATACCATTAAACTTGCCAGCTAACATCTATATGTTGATAAATCAAAAACTAAAAGCATTAACTATTCAATAAAGTATTATATTAATAAAATTCCTAATTGAAACATGGTTCAAATTATTGTAATAGTCTATTGGAAAGGATTAATTAACCTAACATTCTATTATTAACCAAGGAACAGAGTTATGGCTAGCATGAATATAGAAATCCTAACATAAAATATAATCCTTCTACTGTTGAAACAAAATATCTATAAGCAACTTAGAATATTACTTGGAGCTTCAGATATAAACTACATAACTATGAACAAACTCTAGGTTTAATTCAAATATCTTACTAGATATACTTTTATAAAATGGCAATAATATATTAGCGGATAAGGAACGGCCCCATCACCCGCCGTGCCGCTGCTCTTCAACCATAACATCAGAGCCCGCCCACTAATATATCTTTTATTATTTAGTATAACACGTTATTCTATTAGTGTTAAATTTAGTAGACTAATTCTAGTCAATTAGGTAAACTTGATTCTACTAGTCTCTCCAAAAGGATCCTTTGAGAAGAGAGACCGAGACAAACTCAAAGGATTAAACTATTTAATTCTATTATTCATTTTACTTTTGAACACAAAATAATATATTAGAACAATATAATGTCAATGCTTAATTTTAGGTTTTATTCTTATTTCTTAGCCTGTTACTTCTTACTTATAGAATTAAACTCAATATGCCTATGACAAACTTTGTGTGTCTTTCTCTATAATTGGTAGTCATAAGTACCAAACTATTTAGTAGTATACCTACTGCAATTATCATGTAAATGTAACCCTACTAGGCGGGTTCTACAACCTTTATACTCTGGATTGTAGTATGAATTATTGAATCACTCAGATTACTATAATTCAATTTCAGTACTATATCCCTAGTACATAAACTGTTTAGTTTAAAATTTAATAAAATAATGAATTAGTGTTTCCTCACCATTCATAACTTAGTCTGAGACACTATTGTGTAAATTTTACATATACCATCTACTTCACTGAAGTTGCCAACACTAAATTATATCTAAAATTAATTAACCCTAGTAAGTAGCCCTATAATTGATTTAATGCGCTTACAGATATCCTGTTTCAACTCTTAATTTAACTAAATTAGTAGCCCTTTGGTTTTATCGCTAAATAACTTCTTTAATAACCTTAATATTCTCACAAAGGTGGTGTGTTCTTGAACTACATAGTGTATACTCAACACTAGGGTTCCTTCAGACAACAACTAAGCATATGTGTAAGTACAGTGACCACTGAGATTGTCCTTGGACAGAGACAGTAAGCCGTAGCTAGGTATGTACCGCACATCTATAGCTGTTAAAGGTGTATTGAAAGGACAGACCAACTCGTAAATATCACTTTGAATTTTACCTATACAAAAGGACTACGTTAACCTAGATTTATTTGCTTTACCTGATGTTTAAAGATAATGTATAGCTTATAATGATGACGATTTAATTCTTACAACTAGAACCTCTTCGGAATAATATCTAAATATGATAAGCCTAGCTTTTCTTTTAGCAGGTATGTAATCGTACTTATTTACCCTTACTATCCTAGAAAGTTAATAATAATATCATAGACTCTCGTTGTGCTTAGATGGCTTCTATGACAACAACCTGGTGTAAATACACATAGTTAACTAATTACTTTTATTCGTTTGAGACAGTTTTAACGTGAACTCTTTAATTTACCCTTACTATCCTAGAAAGTTAATAAAAATACCGTAAACTAATAAGTTTCGTTACGTGCTTAGATGACTTCTATGACAACAACCTTGTGTAAATACACATAGCTAACTAATTACTTTTATTCGTTTGGGACAGTTTTAACGTGAACTCTTTATACACACTAACTGATAAAACATGTTTGCAGGCGTCTCCCTAGTTAGCTGCCTAGGTTTATCACTAAGGTTAGACGCGAATGCTTCTTAAACTTAGACCTCTACCTATCTGCTTATTATAACCACTACAATACCTTTCATGTTAAACGAACTCCCTAATCATACCAACACGGGTTTATCGGACAGCATACATACTCCGCAGTCTAGCGCTTTAGTTATTTTCTAACTAGACGGACGGTCTTAGAATTTGACGTTTCTGACAATTATAGATAGACCTAACCACAGACTATCAAGATTACATTCAATAAGTAAGTTTCGATACCCTAGATTGAATATTTGCCTAATATGAATTTAATTTAAAAGGATTACTTTTCTAACATGAATTAATTATTACTAGTTCCTAATTTTCCTATTGGTTTTAGAAGGCTAATTTAAGTCTTCTTGGTTCAATAATTATAATTCTTACGTCGACAGAGCTTGTTTTACTATGCCAGTAGTAGAACAAACTTTGTCTACATATACCTAGCTAGTCACATTACGTGTTTATAAGCTTCCCTCGGTGTAAAGGAAAAGCTACTGACTACCTATAACCCCTAACCACCTATTAATCTATTGTTTTAGAGCAATTAAAAGTCCAAAATGACTTTTACAGTTACGTTAAACGTGTGAGTAGTGTAAAGGAATTCCGGTGTAAGAAAACCTTTGCTAGACCAACTAAGACCTAACATAACCTCGATTTCGGAAGTAAAACTTCCTGTGTGTAGTCCTAAGACCCTTCAACCGGCTATTTCTAGCCTTTAGTTGGCTTCCAGGTGGGGAAAATACCTACGGTGGTCTATATATACATATATAAATAAGGGGATCAATGCCAAAGGTACTTTAGATGGCCACACAACAATCGCAAACTGATTTCGGATCCACTTCTACGGGCCCTGAAGAGGAGACATAAAAAGTACCATTCAGCAGAGCCTGATATACCGAATAAAGGTATCAGGAAACCTTGTACGCGTACCTTCCAAACTCACTCAGTTAATGAGTTAAAACCGTCCGTTTCCTGATTGTGGAAATCTTCAGGTCTCAACTCACAACCAAAATGTGAGTGTAGGTATTCATTTTCGTAAACTACAACTGCCTGGAGCTCTGCGTAACCGACTACCATTTGTGGCGACGTTACAGAGTTCTGGAAAACAAAAGAAGGTTAATAAACATGTTAAAACAATCCCGGAACACACAAACACCAGTTATTAAAACATTCTCACAATCCTAGCAAAAGAAAGTCAACTACAACATTCCTGTGTAGCGATAATCGTTAACTTGTAGCGTTACTCGAACGCAACGTGAAGCGACACCCAAAATAATATCACCTATAATATACGAGCACAACACAAATAAATAAAAACCAACAAGGCAAAAATGGACGATACGTGACACCTCTCAGCAAAATATCAACTCACCCCTTCGACGACCGGAATAAAAAAGCCCCGCTCAGACCCTCGCCAGACTTTATATAGAAAACCCTGAGCATGCGTAGAAACCCCTAATTTTCGGCCCCGCTGTATGAAACATGCGTATAAGATCGCTTGGATGCGTAAACTTTTCCCGCAAAAGAAATTTCAATTATTCAACTTTAGTGTCTATTTCATCATTTTAAGTAACAAATACAGCTCACTTTCGTTTGAACTCATCTCTCCTCATATTAGCGTCTCTCTAGCGTCCCTGCGTATTAAGAAGCTGGGATGCGCAGAAGTTTTCCCGCAATAATGCATTTACTTTTCTAATGACAATGATTATTCTATCATAACATGTAACAAACAAAGTTCATTATCCTTTGAATTTGACCCCTACTCATTTTAGCAACATAGCGGTCATAATTCTTCTTTTTTTTTTTTCAACTTCCAGCCTATTCGATCCTTATTTATTAGGTTTTACAACTATAATGTTACCTCATTACAAAATAATTTGTGCAATTCTTTCCTCTTTAATTTATCTTACTAACATAGTGAAATAAATCTATTTATTTCCTAAATTCTAATTAGAATGATCTGTTTTATTATTTAATTTCAACCATTTCCTTCGCTTGCTCCACAGCGCCATCTAGGTAATTCAAAGTGAACCCATTTCTCCGCTAGTCGCTCAGAATTAACCTGTCAATTTTAAATGTCAAATCGTCTAGTTCATTATACTTTGAACTTGTCTCCTACTCTCCTTAGCATTATAACCGTCATTTCTTTTTTTAATTCAACTTCCAGCCAATTCGATCTTTTTTTATTAGGTTACACAACTATAATGTTACTTCACTACAAAATAATTTGTGTAAACCTTCCCTCTTTAATTAATTTTACTAACATACCGAAATAAATCTATTTATTTCCTAAATTCTAATTAGAATGATCTGTTTTATTAATTAATTTCAACCATTTCCTTTGCTTGCTCCACAGCGCCATCTAGGTAATTCAAAGTGAACCCATTTCTCCGCTAGTCGCTCAGAATTAACCTGTCAATTTTAAATGTCTAATCGTCTAGTTCATTATACTTTGAACTTGTCTCCTACTCTCCTTAGCATTATAACCGTCATTTCTTTTTTTAATTCAACTTCCAGCCAATTCGATCTTTTTTTATTAGGTTACACAACTATAATGTTACTTCACTACAAAATAATTTGTGTAAACCTTCCCTCTTTAATTTATTTTACTAACATACCGAAATAAATCTATTTATTACCTAAATTCTAATTAGAATGATCTGTTTTATTTCATATTATTAATTTCTTTTATTTCACACCTCAGCGCCATCTAGGTAACTCAAAGTGAACCCATTTTTCCGCTAGTCGCTCAGAATTAATCTGTCAAATTTTAATGTCTAATCGTTTAAATAGTTGTCAATGTTTTCCAGAGAGAGCGCTGTTTTCAGTTTGTTTAGAAAATCTAATGACTAATTTCTAGCTGTCTGATGGCGAAGATTAACCTGAGTTTTTAAAATGGATTTTAATAAAGGAGACTACACACGTGTACCAGTACAGGCCCCAATAGCGGAATATTCTATGATGAAAAATATCCATCTATTTTACAAAGATAGCCATTACGACTCCGTTAAATTCACGTCCCCGGAGGCGGAGAATACTTTTGTTCTAAATTCCCGTAGCGAAAATGACGAACCTGAGAACAAAGGAAAGATAGAACAAATAACATATCACCGCATGTACGACACCCCGGACGCTCAAACACCCAGTCAAACCCCGCCAATTGCGAGCCTGCCAACCCCGGAAGTTAATAGTTCAATAGAGAGCGTACGCTTCGTCGATACAACCGGGCAACGACTACTGAGGGCCCCGTGCCTCCCACAGCCCGCGTTGGCAAAACCTTGCGACTTAGTCACGGTAGCAACATGGAACGTTAGAGGTTGTGCCTTAGCAAAACACAGGGCCCGCATAGACCACGAACTAGCGGCCCGACGCGTAACCATAGCGGTACTACAAGAAACTCACCTTTCAAGAGGAGAGCTTACATCAAATAACTACCACTGGATTTTAAATGGTGGAACAAAACCACAGGAAAAAAGAGGAGTGGCCATTCTTATTAGCAAACACATAGAGCACGAACTGATTAGAACATACCGCAAGAACACTAACATCGTAGCGATTCATCTTAAGGTAATGCTAGCCGGCTCCAACTTTCCTGCTGAACTTCTAATAATCAATGTGCACATGCCTGCCGGAGCATCTACCTGTCTAGCACACATCGGGACGCTCCTTCGTCAATCCCCAAAAAAGGCATATCCCATTGTCTTAGGCGATTTCAATGCGCACGTAGGTTTACGAGAGGCGAAAAAAGCCGACCCGCATGTTTCTAAAAGGAATCTGTTTCACCAGGAATCTAATATCAACGGAAGCTTACTTATTAGTTTCTTGTTAGAACATAACTTAAAATTAAGTAGCTCTTGGGGACGCCCATCCTGTAAAGTAACCTGGACTTCGGGAAACAGGCGCTCACAAATTGACCACATCCTGACAAGCAGAGATAGGCCCATTTTTTTCCATAGCTTAAGAGGGGAATACCCTAAATCTATTAGCTCGGATCACAAAATTGTATGGGGCACAATCCAAAACACGAGTTTTCAATATAAGAAAAAACATGGTAAGGTGCGCCCCAATAACTCCACGGTTACCACGACTTTCAATTATAAAACTATCAACTACAAGTCTTTACAAAGCAAGGAAGTGGAAAATAATTTTAAAAATGAAGTTCGGCGCCTGCTCGCAGCCCGACTGGAGGCCATCAACCGAGACGAACAAAGCACTGATCTGAATCCCACTTGGAAAGACCTAAATGAGATTCTTATACAAGCTGCAAGAAAGCTCCCACCTAAAGCGATCCCACGGTCTCGAGCAGGCCGACTTGCCCTAGCTAATCTCCAGAAAGCATTATTTTTCACAAATAAGTATCCCGGGAGTAGTTTGCATATCAACAACATGAAGCACGCACGCAAGATTTGGCGCAAAGTCCAGGAAGAAGATTTCAACACTGAATGCGAGCAGTTTTTCAACAACCTGAGCAGCGCACACAGGGCTGTACGAATGCATATTACTTACAAGTACTTACGCAGCTTTAAAAACAAACCTGCGAACAGAACGAGCACGAGCCGATTTATTCCAATGTCCAACTGGATCTCCGAACTCAAGCAAAGCGAAGGAGAACTAATTAGGACAATTGAACACAACTCTAACACGGTACCGGAAGACAGCGGCCCAGACGCCTCCATTATTACCAAAATAATAAGCAGAATGAAATCGGGGACAGTTCCAGGTACAGATCAAATTGTGGTGGAACTGTACAAAGCAGCGCCAATCGAATTCATACAACACGTCTCTCGCATTATGCAAGAAGCATGGTTGAAAAACGTGATACCAGAGGAATGGTTAGTGACAAAACAGGTTCCAATTCCCAAAAGACCCCGTCCACAACAAGTAAATGATTTTAGAAGGATATCTATCTGTAATGTAGGTTATAGAATATACGCCAACTTCCTGCTAACGAAACTGGATGATGAAATTGAAACTCTCGGCAACTACCAAGCAGCTTTCCTTAACAATAGGTCTACAGACGATCATCTGTTTACTCTCCGTAGAACTCTAGACGTAAACTGGAGAGCGGGAAAAAAGATATACGTAGTAGCTCTCGACATTGAGAAGGCGTTTGATAGCGTCGACCTCAACGCACTTAGAGACGTACTAGTCACACGTACTAATATACCGCTAACAAACAGAATTATCCAAGCATGTATGCGCGAACGAACTTTTATCACATGGTTCGGCCAGAACTCCGAGATTATCGACAAGGGCAAAGGCGTCAAGCAAGGGTGCCCTTTGTCCCCCAGATTATTTACGGTGTTAATGGATGATGTCTTGCGAACCCTTGAGGAAGAAGAGGACACGGTAAGACTCGACCAGGATACTGAAATTACACTTCCATTAATCCTATCTTTCGCAGATGACCTAGTCATCGTAGGCGACTGTTGTTCGGTACTCGACCGCATAGTTCAAAAAATGAAAGCACTACTTCAATCGATTGGACTTGTCATCAACGAAACTAAGACCAAGCTCGTGATAAGGGATCCATTTGGTCCCCCACCGAGAGAACAACAACCGATAAGTATTGGAGGTGTCTTGCTGAAACCCGTCCAGGAAATTCGATACTTAGGCTCATACATCACAGGTGCCCATGACAGAAAAGCCTCAATCAAATCAAGATGTGGAAAGGCTACCCGAAATGCAAAAATCCTCATTAAATTTGTTAAAGACTACAAGCTTGAATGGAAGATTGCCCGGCTTATATATAAAATGGTAATTGCTCCTTCGATGACGTACGGCCTAAACGTCCTGGCTCTTACCAAGGCTAATAGATCCCGCCTTAGGAAATACGAACGGCACATTTTGAAGGAAATGATCGGAGCGGCCAGAGATTCCCCAAAGCAAAAAATTTATCAACTACTGGAAGGAAAAACCATTACCAAAACTATCAAAGTACGTAGAATATCATACTACAGCCATATACTGAGACGCCCAAAACCACACCTACTGCATGCCGCGCTGGATCTTAGAGAGGTAAGGAAGAAAATTGGACGACCTATATTTACCTGGGAGGACTCCCTGTCACACGACATTCATAATTATACTGACAAGAGCCGGGCCTATTGGATATCTACAGCCCCGAATAGGAGCCTCACGAAAAAGAACGCCGAGAAAATATACAAGAATCCCGAAACGGATACGGAAAGCGAACCGGACGAAAACGAGGCATAGCACGCCAGTGAAGACATTTTCAAGACGCAGCCATAACTCCTACCTTTTATTTATTACTCACCAAGTATAATATCTATCTTATCCTTCATACGGGCAACGATGCTGGTATTCGGGTCTGTTCAATCCTTCCCACACCTATCCCTAGCTGCAAACGCCCCTACACTCCCTGCCTGTAACTCCCGGCTCCCCGGTGTCTCGGGCAGGTCTCGGCTGACCGTGCATCTAGCGGCAGACGACGGCGAGGAGCACGAGGGGGTGCGGTTGGTCGCGGTGTCTCGACACGGGCAGCTCCCTGGCCGGATGATGTTAAGGTTCCTAAACACTTCCGTCCGACTGCTCGTGTGGTGCCAGTGCGCCCTCCTGTGCCAACTCGCTGAGCCTCTTCGTCCCTCCCTCTCAGGTGTCGGACAGCGTTTCCGCGTCCTTGCAGCAGAACTGCTGGCTGGGTGTAGTCATCGGAACGGAACGGAACGGAACGGATTACTGGACTAAGAAAAAGCTGCAAGTGACCTTAAGAGTTTTTTTTTTTACCGACACGTTTTTCTTCATCTCGACTGACAGCGATATTAATTCAATTTAGTGGAAAAACTTTTCGGTAATTGATAAATTCTATTTGAATAGGTGAAATAAAAATATGTTTGTCAATAATATCATTTATTTTGAAATCAGATATGAGAATACAGTTCTAAATTATTTTCAAAGTACCATTTTTTAATGCATAATACATTTTTTAACGCACAAGTTTTTTTATGAATTAAACAATTATATGTGCCGCTGTTTTTACAATATTTTTGATGCATTGATTGAAAATTAGGAAGGCCTTTTTCACCCAAGTCTATTACAGTACAATTATCACACAAATCTTTAACCCATTTAATTTTTTCTAACCCTTTTACAAATATTTTCTTATTTTCTAAGTGAACATAAATCATTCTTTTAAACTCTCTATAATCAATGAATCCTTCACGCCATAAGATACCGAGGTTTTTCTCTATCCATATAACATTACTTTTTTCTTTTTCCGATAAAGTAAAAAATGCATACGGGGGTTTTATTAAAAATACTTGCGTGTATTCATTTGTACTATACGCAAATTCTTTAAGAATAAATTCATTTGTAAATGATTTAAACCGCTGGAGATCTACAAACAAGCAGTCTGAGCTCATGATATCCTTCGGGTAATATTGGTCAACGGTTTGTATTCTACAATGCTATCATTCAAAATAAGACAGTAAGCCGCAGTATTACCGGGTATGTCCTGTTCACACTCTAATTCAACTCTCAGATCTATTGAACCCGTTTTTAAGGTTTCGTTTTGCCGAGAGCAGTCGATAACAAACAGAGGTGCCTTATCCTTAAATTCTTGCGGACTTAGCAACGGCGCTTGACTGCGGTTATAATACGACTGTTGGAATTTAGCATACTGATCGTATAATATAGCGAATTTTTCAGCTGCGAAACTAACATTAGAACTTTCATACGGAAAGTAGGTTGAATTTAAAAAAACTTTTACATCTCTTTAATGACAATGATCAAAGTGTGTCATATCTTTGTTAGTCATATTTTTTCTATCTGTTTTTAATCCGATGGCAACATATCGTGGCTTTTCAATTTGAGATGAAGTTTTGATTACCCAGGAATGTTTTGATGTTTTCGGTAAAAGTGGATACTCATAAAGATCCCAGTTTCTAAATGCTACCTGAATAGCACGATCTTTTTCCAAGCACTTCATTAAATTTAACCTTTCCCGATCAGAAACTTTTATATGTGGCATACGCCATACTATTTTAGATATCGTAATGTTATCTATATATTCATTTGTATTTAATGTTACGCTATTTAAATTAGTATTGGATCTCAAAAGAATAAGTTCATGCTTACAGTTTATAACTATTTTATTGTAATCCTCTGCAAAGCCAACAATCTTGTTCAAAGGAATGCATACAGAAAACGACCCATGCGTAACTTTTGTATCGTTGACATCCCAACCCCATGACTTTGACATTCTCGATTCATGTTCATTTAGAGATAAGAGAGATTTCATAGTAGTTGTAACTCCAGCATTTTTAATTTTGTCTATTTCGATTCCATTAAGCTCATATCGAATATCTTGAAACAAATGAAGTATAGGGTTATTAGTAAACTGAACACTGGCCACCGGTAGTTTTGTTTCTCTGTTGACTACTACCATGTTTCCCTCTATGTATAAGGCACTCTCAGAAGGTAACACGTATAGATCTTGTTGGTTTATTGGTATACGGATTTCATCATTAAAATTGAAACTTGTTGCCTACGTAAGGTTTGTAGGAATGGAATTCAAAACTTTCTATTGTGTTATCGTAGCCGAAAGTTTCTGTTAAGTTTAGAATACTCATTTTAATAAACCAACAGTTTTAAGAAATTCTTTATTTTCCTTGGAAAGCCTCGTAAGCTGATTTTTAGGTGTTCTTTTCTTGACAGCACAATGCGTACTAATAATTGTACTGCGCGAAACTAATCTTTTATTGAAATCTATCATCTTTTCCTGAGATGCAAATATATCTGGATCTCTTCACCGCGTAAATTGATTAAGTTATCGTTTATATCCAATATTCTTAACTTTAAAGAGCTTAAACTGTTTTGATTAAGAGGAATATAAATAACGTTTTTAGGTGTTTCTATAATCCGATAGCCTGGTGGTACATTAGGCACAAACTCGTGAATAATATGACTTGGTTTTCCGTTAATAAATGAACCACTCACAATGTCACATTCAACTCGCACTATAGTTGTAGAGAGAATGGACACAGGAAAAGGAGACTCTGTTAATATATTAGCTTGAATAGTTTCTTGACCGAAACCTAGTAAGTTACCAATCGAATTTTCTTGATTAAAATACACATTTTTAGAACACAATATAGACGTCTTTAACGTATTATTATTAATTTACATGTCAGTGAAAATGAACATCCTTTCAGATGTCTTTTTAGGTAATCGTCGAGGTCTTGAAGTTCGTATGACCCTTCAGGAATTTCAACTACTTCATTTTGGCCATAATAAAACATATTATTTCTGTAGTCTTTATTAGGTATAGAGTTAAAAGTCGAAAAATATAGTAACCCGCATTCATATTCACCATTTAGTTGAAAAGCTGGTGAATGATTTGTGATCAGGGTAGAAGAGGTTCCAGTTATGGACAAAGTGAAAGACATCGTGTGAATGATATGGTTTTTATTGAACAGAGATATTTAAAAGGTTACTCCAAAATTGTTTTCAATATTTCAAACATAAATGACCGCAATTTACAGTATTAAACTTTTGATAAGTGACATAGTTGTATGAAATAATTTTATTTTTTAAATACTTTATTAATTCTATTGGAGGCTGAAGATCGCCGTAACTATCGAAATATTCACAGTAATTATTATCTTTGACATAGCTTACCCAGTGAGTCCCTTGGTTTTCAGAACTATCTAAATTAATAATTGCGCACTCTACTCTATTCGAACGCTTTGGCAAATTATCTCTCATATAAACGCCACGGAAATGAGGAATATCTGAAGAGTGTTTTAAAATATCTATATTAGTGAGAGCACGTCTGGGAAGCCTGTCGACTAGTTTTTTGAGTATTCTAAACACAATCCCTTTCCATTTCTGTACGGTTTAATGTGCAATCCTTTACCTAATGCAATAGATTCCATCATTTTGTTGTGACGTTGTGATTCGGTTAAGTTTTTCTTTGCAGCTTTGTAATCACCAACAGCTTTAGCTATCCCAGCAGCTCCTCCAGCCAATGATCCCAACGCAGAAAGTCCCGCAAAAATAGGTATCAGTGGTAATATACCGCCAGTTTTCGGAATCGGTATTAAACGCGGAATATGAATTTCACTGTTTCTAGTAAATACTATCTTTGCGAGCGCAAGAGCTCGGGTGATTGTAGTGCCTTTATCTTTTGATTTGTTTCTTTTCAGTTCCTTCCGCATCTTTGTAACCAAACCTTTAAATGATTTTATGCCTGCACCAGCTTTTATTTTAGATTTCATCACTTTGCTAACTAACCATGAAGCAAGCTTTTCTCCTTTTCCAGCACTTTTCGACTCCAACCTCTGTTTAGCCATTTTATAAAGTTCTAAATCTGCGCGGTGTCGATCTGTTAGGTTAGAATGTTTATCATAAGCTATATCGTGTTTCATGCACGCGTCATCCAATTCATTAACTCCTTTATCACCTCTTAATAACCGTTTATGCAATTTAGTGCCTGGTCCGCAATAATTGTAACCAGGTAAGTGTAATTCAAAAGGCAAGTGATTAATTACACTATTTAAAAGTCCTCTTCCTTTCATATCCTATATGTTAATGACATTTTTTGCGCGAGTAACTATATAAATATATTCATACAATGGCACTTCTATTAATCCAGCTGTTCTCACTATCATTAAGTCCTAACCACTTAACGTATAATTTCTTCCCTTTTTTTTTGACCACCTTTTCAATGAGATAAACGTCCGGGTATTTAGTTTTTTGAAGTTCTTGTTCGTAAAATGTGCCCAGAATAGTGTTTCCTCGCTGATCTTCTATATGATACGTAAACGGTTGAGTGTTACTGACTTGTTTAATAGTAAATAGCTCTGTTGACCAATTAGGCGTATAACTTTTATGGAAAGCGCTTTTATACTTGCTTATACGTACACGATCTCCCACATTGAATTTATTTAATGTATGATGTAGATTTTGTTGACGTTTCTTAATATTGTTCTTTACTTCCGATTCATTCTCAAAGTTAACATCATTTGGTCTAAATTTTGTTGTACTATGAAAAGTTTCATTATAAGATTTGACTATATCATCTAAAGGTTTTCCAACCCATTTATAATTTCCAATTAAACTAAAATATTTGTACAGTTTGTTTTTAAGCGTCTTTATTAACCTTTCAACAATTGATGCCTTTTTAATTGAATAAGTTGAATAATGATTTATTCCTAAAGATTTTAAATAACAATCAAATTCACTATTGTAAAATTCTTTTCCAAAGTCTGTCTGCAAGTTTCTAGGAATTTGGATTGCTGACTTTATAATTTGTTGAAATGCATTTTTAACTTCTTGTCTAGTTTTCGATTTTGTCGGAATACACCACGCGTACTTTGAAAATGCATCAATGACAACTAAAATATATTTATTTCCTTTATTTATTTTATGGAATTTTTGTAAGTCAATCAAATCTGCTTGCCACAAATCGTGAATGCCTTTTAAAACAACTGCTCGTCGCTTAAAGTTTTTACGAGCTGATCTGTGGATCTCGTTCACTACTTATTCTTTTGCCATTGCTTAATTGTTTTACAATGTTATCTACCTCGTTTTTAGGGTTCCGTACCTCAATAGGGAAAAACGGAACCCTTATAAGATCACTTTGTTGTCCGTCCGTCCGTCCGTCCGTCCGTCTGTCCGTCTGTCAAGACCCTTTATCTCGGGAACGCATGGAGGTATCGAGTTGAAATTTAAACCATATACTCAAATCTACAGTCTCTTGAAGCTGGAAAAAAATTTCTACATTTACGTAAAAAAAAGATACGGCCGTTTATGTCGCAAAAAACGTGTATTTCGACACTCTCGAGGGAATCAAAATGTATAGGGTATTTCCCGTTGACCTAGAACTATGAAATTTGGCAAGTAATACCGTCTTTTACTGCTTGTATAGGAAAAAATCTGAAATCTGTACATTTTTAATCAAATCACAAAAAAACAGGGTCTTTATGCAAGGAACGGCGTACAGTGCGACAAGAGCCCGATCTAGGTGGACAATATTATTTGACGCTAAATATAAGATCAAAACTCAACACATTGAAGCTAGAAATAACAATATTTATAAAAAGTTGAAAAACAAGCTATTTTTAACGAAAACACTTATATCCAGTATAATTTGATCTCCCTGTACGCTGATTTCCCATGAAATGTGAGGTCAGCTTAAACTGGTTTTTATATGACGTTGTAAAAAGGTCGTTATTTGCTCTAATTTTCGAATTTGTATTATTTTAAGTTGTATAGTAAATTTAAGGTCTTGACCATTCAGCCAATTAATACCTTTTGCGATAATGTCCCGAAATGGTTCTGTATTTTTCCACATTCAGCCCATTTTTCATAAAATTTTTTGGAAGTCCGAGCGATAATCATGAAAAGTGGTAAAATAAAGCCCTTCATTTATCTTTTTTGCTGTACTTTAACCATTCTTCATAAAACTCCCTCCTCGGTATCGACGCTTCGTTTTCTTCAAAAAAGTCAAAAACACGAATCAGCACGAGGTTTCTAATATGAATTAATATAAAGCGTATTAATACAGCCTGGGTACATGCGCGCCGAGCAACAATGTATACTTAGCATGATTACTTCAATTTTAATCTGGAATTTATAATTAACATTTAAATGAGCTTTCAAATAAAAATATGGAACTAACATGAATAAGGTAAAAAAAAACAGGATTTTTTTAAATTAGGTTTACTTACGAGTATAATTCCGCGAGTCGTTAGAAGAAGGTACTGAGCGATACAGAGCTATAACACGCTAAACAGAGATTTTTTTTGGCGGTGTCTGATAGACGTTTCATCAGTCGCAGAGGGTTAAAAATTCGTGTTGAAATTTAGGCTAGTCAAAATGGAACTTATTGCATAGATAATAAAGTACATAACAAAATGAAGAAAATACTATTGCGTTTTCCAACCATATTATCTTGCATACGGAACCCTCGGTGCGCGAGTCCGACTCGCACTTGACCGGTTTTTTTGTATAAAAGTTCAATTTCAACTGAGTTGCAAGCTGATGAATTTGAGAATTTATAACTTTGATTAAAGAATCTAGATACTTCTTGTCATAAATGTTCTGAACGAGCAGATCGACGTACTCCTTATTTACTGCATCATCAGCCGACAAAGGATGAGCAACACCTTTTAATCTCAGTGATTGTAAATCAAAATTTCCGTCTTCTGAACGAAGCAAAGCCTGACTTTTAAGTTCGTTGACTTCAGATACACCTGCTACACGTAAACGTTTATGAACATGGTCACCAAATTTATCTATGTTCATTTTATGATATATTTTTACGCCAAAAGTTCTGCTTCGACTAACGATAATAGTAAAGTAACTGCTTTATATATTAACATTGTTCACTAATCCCGCTTCTTGTAGTTCTTCAATAATAGATATGATTTCATTATCCAATCCTGTATTACCAGCATCACGAGAAGCTATAAGTAATTTTAACCTTTCTTCTAATTCGTTTGGGTTATCCCAATATACATATGACACATCGTTTTTAACATTTTTCATCGTCGGTAATCCTTCACCACTTACTGAACGTTCTTTAGCTAATTTAAAAAGAGGTCTTATTACATATAAATATTTCATGCCTTTGTTGCTTTTTATTGGTTTATTAGGATTAAACTCTCTTCTATGTGCATTAGTTTCTAATAATAAGGTTTTATAATAACATCTATCATCCTCAGTTACAATATTTAAATCCGGTACTTTCTTATATAGCAGTTCGAATAAACCTGGCGTTAAATAGTAAGTATGACCATTTACTTTCAGTTTTTTGTCATTTGTAGTGTATACCGGACAGGTTCCCAACATTAGCTTGTCCCGTTCCGTTCGAATATCAAAAGGTATATTTAAGTTGGTAATATATTGCTTTTGAAATTTAGGATCGTCACGAGGAGAAGCGTAAGAATTAGTCGTCTTAAATGAAATATTATTTGAAGAATCCTGATCATTAAAATGTTCACTTTCCACTTCATCGCTTACATCACTTTCATTCTCTTTTGATGTCTCATCCTCATCATTTTTATTAACAGGGCTAGATTGAGAAAAAATCCTCACAACCGTTTGATCAGTTATAGATTCCTTCTTTTCTTCACTTGGGCTATATTTAATTCTTTTTACTAACTTTCCCCATTGCAATCCGTCATCAAAATCATCATCATTAGTATTGAAGTAATTATTCTCATTTTTAACTTTTACTATTTCATTAAGCGGTTCTGTAATTGGTTTTAAAACAGATTCCAGAATCATATCATTGTTTGTTTTTACATCGCGAATAAGTTTAACCTTCTTTTTAACTGCTTCGGCTGACCGGAGTATCTTTTCCATTAGCACTTTATCTTCATTATTTTTCTCGACTTTCGAGCTCATGTCCGTTCTCTTTGGATTCATTTAATATAATAAACGATTATTCGAATACTATTCAATAAGTATGTACTTAAGTATATTAATCTACAATAATGAATGTATCAAACCCCATTCTATAACATCCAAAAAATTTGTTACAATCCTTGTTTATAACCAAGTAGCTGAAAGGTGCGTTCCATATTTTAGCGCAAATTTCACGAAACTGCGACCATGACATATCGGTTCCGACGTGCTCATCATAAAAATGACGTAAATTAACATCATCTTGCTTAAAAAGAATTATTAAATTAGCATTATCCCTTATTAATTGTTTTGGTACTTTACTGTACGTTTGATTTAAATAAAAGCTATCAATATTTTTATGTCTTCCCATTGCAAAGTAATCCCTTATGTTATTTTGGTTTTCACAAGCCACATCATCAAATATCATGATTGAGTTATAGTTAGCTTCGTTTGGGCTAAGTATTTCTTCATTTTCACAATATTTTTGAAATTTAACCGTTGGAACTAACGCTAACACTTCTTCTAAAAATCGATACATGGGTTGGAAAAGGGTTTTTGAGTAAACATAAACATTTTGGTACCGTAACCCTTGTTCATGAAGTAAAAGACCAACCATAAAATTAGTTTTTCCGCAATTAGAAGGACCGCAAATTATACTGCGAATATTGTAAGGTAAAAGTTCACCATGACATACACAAGGCTTATTGCGAGCTGAAAAAACAAGATCCAACTGCAAGCTCTGATTTTGTTTTACAAATTTCATATTTCTTCAAAATTTCTCAAGCGATGCATAGGTACGTTTTACTTGCATGAAAGACTTATTCCAATTAAGGGAAATCACGACTACGTTTTCACATATATATAACAATTTTGATGCGATTGTTTTTAGCTAATAATTCCCGTTGCGAACGCGCACGTTAACGCGATCATTTCATTTTGGGCAAACCCAATTTACGTTACGACGTGTTATTTGTTAAATACGTATGTTAACGCGAGAGATAATCGTTTTATTTTTAAGCACAAACCCAATTTCCGTTACATGTTGCGAAACGCGCACGTTAGCGCGATTATTTCATTTTGCGCAAACCCAAATTTTGAAATCCACAAATAATGTCAGGCATTTGGATCGTACGAGTGGGGAGGACGAATTCGCTCGATATCGAAAAAGGTGGGACAGAATGCATGCGTCAGTCAGCGTTCAGTCTCGCGCGCGTAGCCGTGCAAAGCGAACGCGCACCTCTCAGTAGCTAGTCTGTTATTTTCCTTAAAAAGAGTGACCAGCGAGTTGACCTATGACTTATGGCGTATAATCAGCGAGCTCGGTGTCTCGTATCACTGGACAGCGAGGGATTGTACTGAGCGCAGGCGATATATCGGACCCTCCTTGTCTACCCTAAGGAGCGCGGACACCTGGTGCTCCCCTAGCGGGTATCGAGCGACGAGAGCGGAAGCATTCTGACGAGCTGCGTAGGCGTCTGCTACGGCGTCCGCTACGCCGGCCTGAGGGAGTGTAGCTGATTGATGTGTTTGTGTTAATTGTTGATACTTGAGTTTACTTTGCTGCAATATGGAGTGCCAGAAATGTAAGAAAATACTTTCAAAGAAAGGATCGCACTTTATATGTCAAGGTGCCTGCCAAGGCACCTTTCATAGAGGCTGCGTGAAGGGCCTGTTAGCGGATATGAGAGCTGGTAGAAACAGGCTGTGTTGTAATAACTGCGAGGAAGAATCGGACGACGAGCAAGAAAATGTAGAAATGCCTGTAGACGCGAGTGCAGCTATCAAAGATATTCTGAAAAAGGTTAATGTGCTACCAGAATTGAAGAAGGAGCTAAGTATAATCTCGCATAGTATGAGCGTCCTTTCTGATAAATATGACTCCTTGTTAGAGGAGCATGAAAAGTCTAAACAAAAGATTGCGTCGTTGGAGAAAATTACTTGTCATACGCAAAGTAAATGCATTTACTTAGAAAAATGTAACATTGCGCTGCAACAAAAAATTGAGCTATTTGAGCAAGCAACTCGCAAACATAGAATCGAGATTGTCGGTGTGGAGCAGTTGCCAGGTGAAAAGGTCGAGGACGCTCCTTTGGAATGCTAAAAATCGCTTGCGAGGTTTTTATAAATACGTTTGGGTGAGTAATGGTAAAATTCTTGCCAAAAAGTCGGATGGAGGTAAAGCTATATGGATTAGATCTGAGAGCGATCTTGCTGATCTGGTTAAATAGTGATTCATGTTAACTTTACTTTTACTTGTGTGTTTAAGTTAAACAATTAAATTCACGGCACTAGACTATATAGGTATTGTTGATGATCAAGGGATTGTCAGCTATACATCTGTAAACACCCTTAAAGAGTTTGTAGATTCCTTTAGAGAATATAAAGACCTTTGTTTGTTTCATGTAAATATTCGCTCAATTAGGAAACATTTTAATGAGTTACTAGCATTACTGGGCGATGATATTCGTCATTTGGACGTTATTGTAATTACTGAGGCAAATATTTGTTTTTCACAGTTACAACTTTACAATATTAGCGGTTTCGTCTTGCATCATTTTACTAGGGAGGATCGCAGAGGAGGTGGGGTGCTGGTGTACTCGCGCGCAGAGCTTGCGGGCGCGGGCGATGTAGGCGATCTGGCGTCGGCTCTCTCTGATTCAGCGGAGTGCGTTCCCATAGCCGTCAAGTGTAACGATGATATCGTTTATATAATATCAATTTACATACCTCCGAATAGTAGTAAACTACCTCGATTTTTAAACGACCTGAGCACTTTATTGAAGAGATTGCCGCCTACTTCTAGAGTTGTACTTTGTGGGGATATCAATATTAATATATTAAATACACAGGATAATCTCTCAACAGCCTATGAAAGTTTGTTAGCGGAGTACGGATTTACTAAGTGCATATTTGACGTTACACGCAGGGAGGTTCTAAATGGTCATTTATCGCAATCGTGTTTAGATCATATTTATATACGTGGGCATACTGATTCTGATTCTGATTCTGCGCTCGCGCCCGCGACGCGGCGTCGAGTACTGGATAATCGGCTTGTAAGGGAGAGGTTACTGGGGACTGACTTTGAGCATTTATTAACCATTGAGTGTCCTCACGAATTATATTTGGCGTTTAGGGATATATTTATTAACATATATAATAGCTGTTACAAGACTGTTATAATTAGTAAAGTAAATAGGAATAATAAGAGTTGGATTAATAATAATATAAAGTTAATGATTGAAAAAAGGGACAGTCTATTTGTTATATGGAGTAACGATCCAAAGAATATGGTAAAGCGCTTAGCGTATACGAGGTATAGAAATAGGTGTACTAAAGCTGTAACTAAGAAAAGGAATGACTTTGATAAGCAGAGTATTCTAGAGTGCAATAATAATATAAAGAGAATATGGGACAAAATTAATAGCTTACTTGGCAAAAATGTTAAGTCGTTAGACACGCAAATTCTTAACAACATGTCAGGGCAAGGTGACGTTAGTATGGTATGTAATAAATTTGCTGAAAACTTTTCTAGTGAAATAAGTCATATTAAACATGTGTGTAATGATAAGTGGTTAAGACGAGATGATTATGTAAGTGGCTCTGAGGTGTGTATGAGGTGGCAACCTGTGACAGCTACAGGGGTTGCAAGTATAATTAATAAGATGAGTTCTAAGAAGGCACCGGGCTGCGACCTCATACGTATGTCAGACTTGAAAACAATTCCTGACAAAGTCAGTCCAGTGTTGGCAAAGCTAATTAATTTGTCTGTGTGTTCTGGGAAGTTTCCCGTCGGTCTAAAGCAGGCCTTAATCCGTCCAATATATAAAAAAGGGTCTCCAAAACGCTTTTCTAACTATAGGCCAATAGCCATTCTTTCTAGTGTGGACAAAGTCATTGAGAAATGTATTGTACAGCAGCTTAGTAATTACCTTAGTAATAATATGATAATAAATGAATGCCAGTATGGATTTCAGAAAGGTAAAAGCACTGATACACTCTTAGCAAGATTCACGGATGAAGTCAACACCTGCTTGGCTAATAAAAAAGTAGTCCTGGCAGTCTTTTTTGACTTCAGTAAAGCTTTTGACACCTTGGACACCAGCACGCTATTAATGGCCATGAGTGAGTGCGGGGTGAGGGAGCCGCTGAACCACTGGTTCCGCGACTACCTCACTGGGCACTCCTACCGTGTGCGGGTGGGCACGGCGCTTAGTGACGAGCGACAGGTGTCGTGTGGCGTGCCGCAGGGCTCTTGTACTGGACCTGTGAGTTATCTGATGCATGTGAACAGCCTGTGTGGCGTGCTGCGGCACTGCTCGGCGTTCATGTTCGCCGACGACTTATGCATATTGTGCGCCGGCAGTGCGAGCGAGCTACCCGACATCTGCCGCTTAGTACAGCTTGATGTAGATGCTGTTACCCGATGGTCACACGATAATGGTATCGTGCTTAATGTTGATAAAACCAATTTGTTATTAATCCGATCACCCTACTTAAAAGTTTCTAACCTGTCAACCCCCATTATATCCCATGATTTTTCTTGTATGCATAACCATATGTTAGACTGCTGCTGCAACCCCATCTCACGCGTCAAATGTGTGACGAATTTAGGCGTCAACGTTGATGAACACTTTTCTTGGATGCATCATGTAGATTTTATTTATAGCAAACTTAAAGTTCTTTTGGGTAGATTTTATTACTTAAGATTTAAAGTGCCTTTGCAGATACTAAAGTATTTATATGTATCCCTAGTGGAATCAATAATTGGTTATGCTCTTGATTGCTATGGATTAACGACTAAGACTAATTTAAACAAACTAGAATGTATGCAAGTAAGATTCCTAAAACTGTTAGTTACCAATAAAATTAAAGATAAGAATAAAAAGGATTATAGAAATTTGTTCAAAATTTGTAATATTTTACCGGTGAGCCTTAAGCATAAATATTTATTAGTATTAAATAATCACGGCTGTCGAGAGCATACCCAATTACAATTACACCATAATGATGCTTGTGTTACCAGGTCGATGCGGGCTGGCAAGTTTGTTGTGCCGAGGGTCTTTAATTACTACGGCGATAGGTGTCTCCAGAAACGCCTACCCTATATACTTAACAGCCTGCCCTCTGACATCAGGCAGGAAGCCATTAAAGCAAAGATTGGTAGAAAGCTGTATAGTTACCTTATTAAAAACATTTAGTAATTTAGGATACTTTATTGTGCTTAGATTCAT
Source organism: Acleris cristana (assembly GCA_948252455.1). Classification (NCBI taxonomy): domain Eukaryota; kingdom Metazoa; phylum Arthropoda; class Insecta; order Lepidoptera; family Tortricidae; genus Acleris; species Acleris cristana. Next base: position 50,760,382 of record OX411771.1, read on the forward strand.
TATAGATTTATATTCTTAATAATAAGAGAGTAGAGACTGCTCGATCCCACAGTCAAACTGTGCAAACGGTTTTGTGGGACATATGTTCCTATATATGATGTAATTTCATCTTTTTTCATAATAAATAATCCGCATGTCCCGCCGTCAGTTACGGTTGGGTGTATACTAAATTATTCGAACGGGAGAAGTTTTTGGCACTAAATTATTCGCAAAATTACAACAAACAAATGAAAATAGAAAATCATCTAAATCAGGACTTCTCATGGTGGAAAGACAACATAATTACGTCATTTTGTCCAATTCGTAAAAATAATAATTATTCGTTAGAAATTTTTAGCGACTCGTCAATGACGGGCTGGGGCATGACATGCGAAGGTCGAAGTGCTCACGGTAACTGGCCAGACATTGAAATGAGCCAACATATAAACACGTTGGAGCTAACGGCTGCGTTTTATGGTTTAAAGATATTTACAACGGACTTAAGAGATTGCAATATTTTATTAAGAATCGACAACACTACTGCCATATGTTATATAAACAAAATGGGTGGTGTGCAACACCCTCATTTAAATAAACTTGCAAGAAACGTTTGGCAGTGATGCGAGTCGAGAAACATCTACGTTTTTGCATCATAATATGTAAGATATTGCGATAATGTGATAGCAGATTGGGAGTCCCGACTAGTTAATATAGACACGGAGTGGGAAATTTTCGATCAGGTGTTCACACAAATTGCTAATACACTCGGTAGGCCTGAATTCGACCTTTTCGCGAGCGCTCAAAACCACAAGTGTAGTAAATATGCGTCTTGGGGAGTAGATCCGTATTTTGAAGTAGACGATGCGTTCACGTTTAGCTGGAACTGTGTTAACTTCTATGCCTTTCCTCCGTTCAGCTTAGTAACCAGAGTATTGGAAAAAATAGTTACCGACAGAGCCAAAGGTATTCTAGTGATATGATATATGACTATCACATTACCCGACGAAAACAAACAGCGCATTCAAAATCGAACTGTTAAGCTTATGCGCATGAATAATTGTTCAATTCGATACTTTGCCGAATTTATAGGGCTCTTGACCTCCGCATGTCCCGCCGTCAGTTACGGCTGGGTGTATACTAAATTATTCGAACGGGAGAAGTTTTTGGCACTAAATTATTCGCAAAATTACAACAAACAAATGAAAATAGAAAATCATCTAAATCAGGACTTCTCATGGTGGAAAGACAACATAATTACGTCATTTTGTCCAATTCGTAAAAATAATAATTATTCGTTAGAAATTTTTAGCGACTCGTCAATGACGGGCTGGGGCATGACATGCGAAGGTCGAAGTGCTCACGGTAACTGGCCAGACATTGAAATGAGCCAACATATAAACACGTTGGAGCTAACGGCTGCGTTTTACGGTTTAAAGATATTTACAACTAAGTCCGTTGTACACAGAGCCAAAGGTATTCTAGTGATACACTTCTGGCCATCACAGCCATGGTACCCCTTGTGGTCCAGACTTGTAACATCAGAAAAAATATTTTTTGGGCCCGACAAATACATGTTACATTCCCCTTTCAGAATCTGCCATCCGCTTCATGTGAACCTTATCCTGGTGGCAGCCATATTATCCGGGAGTCAATGATCAAGCGTGGCGTACCACAGGAGTCTTTAAATATATTAATGGGTTCCATGGCAACTAACACTTTAAATCAGTATAGCAGTTCCATTAAATATGCGTTGCTCAAAATGTGCGGATACCACCACGGATGCTGTGACTTGTGGCTTGTGTCAGGCAAATCTTCATTTCTCCTGCGCTGGAGTTTCCGAAACTACATACCGCAGAATGGGAGCAGAAAAGAAGCTAGCCTGGCGGTGTGCATCGTGCCGCGGTAGCAATACTAGCAATACCCCTAAGTTGTCCACGTCGATCGGCGCTAGCGGCCCCGCTGAGCCAACATTATCGGAGGTTTTACATGAAATCAAAGCCTTTAGATCCGATTTCTCATCCATGCAAGACAGTGTTAATGCAGTTAAATATGACGTCCATATAACCTCGGTGGCGGTCGAAGAGCTTACATTCAAAATCGGGCTTATGGAAAACCAAATCGCGACTCTGCCCACGATTCAAGACGACTTGATATCTACGCAACGAGATTTGAACCGCGTTAACATTGCAATCAGGGAGTTTCAAGAGGAAACCAATGTACGCGAACAATATAATAATAATAAAATAATAATAAAATCATTTATTTCGGACTCTGGGTCCATATTTAGTTAGTTACAATAATCTTAGTAAACTAGTGTTAGTAGGTACATGAATAACAACACAAAAAAAAAAAAAAAAACTAATAACGCCGGACGGGGGCACCCACCGGTGCATGCACCTCCGCCCAGTGTCGCATCATTGGACAGTCCGCCCGTTCAACAAGCGCGCTCAGGATGGTGTTGGAGCCGCCGCGCACCCGGCGCATAAGCGAGGCCGTTCTGGCGCGTATGATGGCGTGAAATCCCGGCACGCTCGCGCCCGCGAACATGCCGGACGCACTGCAGTAGCGCGGCAGTCCCATCAGCACCCTGAAGGCGTTGTTATACTGCACTCTTAGAGCACTGACAGCCCTTTGCGTATACCGAATCCATAGTGCACACGCGTAGAAGGATTGGCAGAAGGCCTTAAACAGAGTGATCTTAACACCCTCACTACAACGCGCGAAACGCCGAGCTAGCATATTACATCGGACCGAAAGTGCTCTGCGTTCCCTCTCTATGTCGAGGTCATCGCTAAGCGTCTCCGTGATCCAGTGCCCCAAGTACTTGAATTTAGAGACTCTTTTAAGTACCGAGCCACTAATGACAACTGGAGGAACAGAGTCATAAGTTTTCCTGCCAGCTTTGAAAACCAGCAACTCACTTTTAGTCGCATTGTACTTGAGGCCATGGGTCACGGCGTAGCGCTCACAGACGGCTAACAATTTTCTCAGAGCGCTGATCGAAGGGCTCAGTAACACCATATCATCAGCATAGCTGATGTTATTTATCATTCTCCCACCAATGGAGCAACCAACTGGGGTGCTACTCAGCTCATCGATCAGCTGATTCATGTACAGGTTGAAGAGCTTCGGAGACGTCAACCCACCCTGCCTCACTCCGCACTCCAACCTGTACACATCCGAACCACAACCAGCCCACCTTACTACATTCGTCTGATGCTTATACCAGTATTTAAATAGCGATACAAGTTCACCTGGCATGCTTGTCTCGGATAGTTTCGACCACAGGACGTCATATGACACTAGGTCGAAAGCCTTGGATAAGTCCAAGAAACAAGCATACACAGGAGTTCGCCTGACGGTATAGTACTGGACAGTGTGCTTGAGACAGTAAATGGCTGACTCTGTCGACAGCCCACCTCGGAAACCGAACTGAGCATCATTCAGCTTCACGTGAGTATTTAAATTATGGTCAAGCAGACTGTCCAGCACCTTAGCGATAATAGTAGCGAGGGATATGGGCCTGTAGTTGTTCCTGTCACATACGTCACTGGTTTTATTTTTAATGACAGGAACCACAATCGTTCTCATCAAGTCTTCAGGTAGATATGAGTGGCCGATGGAAAAAGCGAAGAACATGGAAAGTACTCTCGGCAGATGCGACCCTGCATGTTTCAGGTGCTCCACACTGAGCCCATCATGGCCAGGTGACTTCCCACGTGACATATTTCGGATGACAATTGCTATTTCCTTGGCTGAAAAGTAATGAGGCCGGTGATGAAAGTCGTCGCATGCCCGCTCAGTGGAGGGCACCCTACTGCATGGCTGCGGCACGACTTGAAAGTGGGATCTAAAAAGATTCGCAATCTCCACCGGCTCACACATACCCCCTATGCTCACAGGAAGCGCCGGCTTGATATTGAGGTGATTGGTCATTTTCCAGAAGCTACCAAACTTTTTTGCATCATGGTGCGTTGCTAGCATGTCCATGTGAATCTGATTTTGATTATTTTGACACCATTTAAGCTTAGTTTTGAAAAGTTTCCGCGTGCTACACATTTTGTCATAAATAGATCCGTGCTGAGGTTTACCCCAATCAACCCAGTACATGAAAGCAGACCGAGCCTCCCTGTGGGCATCCTTTACATACTTGTTCCAACCAGTAACGTATCCACTTCTCCTAGGCTTTTTTGATTCATAACTGACCCCAGCCGCCTCACTAAGTGCTTTTATTATCCCAAAATACAGTTGATCAATATATTTTCTATGGTTAACATTTTTACACATAATATTAGTACACTCTTTGAGTTCTGACGGAAAATCTATATCTCTGAGTAACTTATTACATACGTCTGCATACTCAGCTATTTGAGACGGTTCTCTCGATCCCCACAGTATTTTATTTTTGTGACATGGTAATTCATTTCTAATCTTGCGATTCAAAGTGTTAAAATTAATTACGACTTCTAGGGGGAAATGATCAGACCAGAAAGTACCGTAATCTACCCTAATATCGACCACAGAACACAAAGCCGCTTCCGTGACCACACAGTGATCAAGCCAACTCGTAGTACCATGGGCCTCACTAAAATACGTGAAAGTGTCAGAGTCCGCACCAAGTTTATCAACGTCCGCACAGCGCCACTTTTGTTCAGAGCAAAAACTCACCAGTTCGCTTCCGAAAAGGCCACCCGGGTGCGCGTTGAAGTCTCCTAAAATAATAACGGACTCGGCGTCGTTGCTCTCAATCACTGCACTGATCTCACCCAAGCACTCGGTATACTCTACCAAGTTATCCACACAGTCAGTCGGCATATATACGCATACCACAATCACTGCCCGATCTGCCAAGTCAATTCTAATTGCTGTAATACGTACACTACGGCATGGAATTACACTCACACGCGTGAAAACACTATTACGCCACAATATTGCCACACCTCCGTATGGTCTTCCTCGTAACACACCTGCCGAGCAATCCACCGCCGACTTCCCAGTGTAGCTGAAATCCGAACTGATGCTGCCCAGAAACGGTATATCGTGAGGTAGCAGCCACGTCTCTTGAAGGGCGATAATGTCCGCCGATTGAGCCATTGATCTAATACATTCCACGGATCTCATCACCGATTTGCAATTGAAAGATATAATCTTATTATCCATTATTTATTTATTGATCCATCTCCCTCCTTTCTCTTTCCACTGAAGTTCATAAATCGCCTGAAAGAGATGCCCTCCGGCCATAAACTGTCATCCAGGAATATTTTCAACTTCAGATACGGTACTGAGCACTTAAACGCATTGTGACTTTTGTCTCTGAACATTCTCAGTTTTTCAAGCTTAATCGTCAATTGAGTTTTCTCAAAAATATATTCAATTATATCTTCCTCCGTAGTGTCCTTATGCACGTTTGTAATAAACAGTTCTATTAGATTATCAGCAGCTCTAAACTTCGAGTTGCTCTCATTCACTGCTTTACCAAGTTGTCCAATAAAACGGTTTTTCAAGCGTCGTCTTTGCACTAAAGTGTAACCATCAGATGGGTTATTTTCCTTTTTCCAGTCGCCCCTACTCGCGACCTCCGCCATAGTTGGAGCAGAAGGAAGACAATCCACAGCGTTACTGTTGTTAATTAACGATTCCACTGCGTTATTGTTTTGGAGTACCGTGGTACGCGGGCGTTTTTTCCTCCGACGTTTCGTGGTACGGGGTCGGCCTAGTACATCGTTATCGCTCTCGCCGCTCGCAGTGCCGGCCGGTTCCTCCGCCCCCCGCGCGGCTTCCTCACCGGACTGCGCGGGTACCTGCGCTAGCGCCGGCGCTGGCGCAGATTTACAACTACCACCTATTTCGCATTTCGCACTATGATGAGCAATTTGAGTCAGCGACCGTTGCGAACATGACTCACTAACATCAACTGATTTTTCCAAACAGCTCTCGCTTTCGACTGTTTCTATATGAGTCAGGCCCATCGGACCACTGTCATAACTAAAATTTTGAGTCAAGCCCGCTCCTCTTTTGGTATTTACATTGCAATCGAAGTTGTTTACAATAGACGCGGACTTTAGCATTTCCAGCTCACTTTTGACCTGGTTCATTTGCGATGCGAGATTAAATAATGTCGAAATCTCAGGTATTCCTTTTAAAAAAGGTGAAAATCTAAACATGGTTTTGCGTGATATTTGTGTAAAAGTCGGCTTTGCTTTGACCGATACCGACGTCGATACAATTCACAGGGTGCGTCGTTTTACAACGGGCGACACGAATCCGAGACAAACTCGTCATCCTGCCATTGTGGTGCGCTTGACCCAGCGTCGTCGTATGGATCAGCTGCTCGCCGCGGTGCGAGCGCGGGCCCGCAACTCGTTAACTACAAGCGACATCGGCTTCGCCAGCGCACCGGCAAATATTTATCTCAACGACCACCTGACGCCCGCAAATAAGATGCTACTGAAACTAGCCCGCGACGCTAAAACTCAGTTTAATTACGCATACCTGTGGGTTAAAGACTGCAAAATAATGATGAGAAGGAATGACACATCAAAATTTATTCACATCGCGAAAGAAGCCGACCTTCAAAAAATACAGTGACTATTTGCTGCGTTATTGGTTTTAGTGGGATATTTACTTACTTTTTATATTATAGTTAAACAACTTGTCCGCGCTAATCAGTTAAACTACTCGTTCCGTTATATAGTATTTACTTCTCACATGTTTCGTACTGTTGTTACGCTTACACTTCTCTTTTTCGATTTATCATCGCAACGCAAAGGCATAAATATATTTATTTATTATAACATCCTCTCATGGCTACCAGTAGTATTCTAAATGTGTATTTTCAGAATCTAAGAGGTTTACGTACTAAATCGCATGACTTCTTATCTAATGTCGTAAGGTCTGACTATGACGTAATCTGTTTAACAGAGACGTGGCTAACGGCTGATTTTAGTGATAGTGAGTATTTTGATAATAACTTTGTGGTGTATCGCCGGGATCGGGATGGCTCGCGAGGTTCGCGCGGCGGTGGTAGCGGTGCGGCGCGGGCTGCGCGTGCGGCGCCGGCCCGAGTGGTGCTCACGGCCCGACGCGGAGGAGTTGTGGCTCACCGTGGAGTTGCCGGCACCGGCGCCGCCGTCTGCCCGCGTCCCGCGCCGCGCACCGCGCGCCGGGACCCTCACGCACGGCACTCACTTACAGAAACTTCATATTGCTTGCACCTACCTGCCTCACAATTATAATCACGTTGAAAGCCTGGAATCATTTTTTGACAACGCCTCTGAAATTTTATTTAACAATCCCGACGATATTTACTTCTTAATTGGTGATTTTAATATAACGCATGCTACTTGGACTTTCCAAGACGGTTTCAATAAGTTGGTTTTAGACGATTTTAGCGATAATAAAGTTTTACTTATTCGAGATTTTTTGAGTTATACTGACTTAATACAGTATAACGTGTGTAGGAATCACTTTAATAAGTTATTAGATCTTGTTTTGTGTAGCTCCAGCTGTAGCGTGTCTGAGTGTTCTGAACCTCTGACTCCTGAGGACCTGCACCATAAATCGTTGGAAATAGTGATTGATCTCCCACATTTTAATTTCCGTCGAGATAAAGCTCGTATTGTTCGTAACTTTCATGTTGCTAATTACCCAGAAATACGTAAAGAACTAAATGATATTGATTGGAGCACCATGCTAAATATGAACACTGACCAAGCTTCTGATTTCTTTTATAGCACTCTAAATATGATTATAGGAAAGCATATACCGGTACATGTTGTTAACTCCTCTAATGGTTACCCTCCTTGGTATACTCGGGCCTTAATTAAAATCATTCGTGAAAAGCGCAAGTACCACAAATTGTGGAAAATGTATGGAAACGAATTGGACTACATTACTTTCAAAATGTTACGGGACCGAGTAAAGAAAGTGGAAATAACCTGTTACAACTCCTATATATCTAATTGTGAGGACAGGATCACTAAGACACCGAAGTATTTTTGGAGTTTTGTTAAATCAAAATCAGCCACTAATGTTATTCCCGATGAGATGCATTATAATTATAGTTCTTCATCTGACTAAAATTTCATTTGCAATTATTTTAATGTCTACTTTCACTCAGTTTTTGTAGATCCCCCCCCTGACATTTTAAATGGAACTGAGAGCGATACAGCTGATAATCATGCTAGCATCTGTTCAATTAATATTACTGAAGATAAAGTATTACAAATGCTATTAAGAGTTGATATAAATAAGGGCTGTGGTCATGACAATATTCATCCAGTATTCATTAAATCTTGTGCAAAGGAGCTCGCAGCCCCGTTGTTTTCACTGTTTTCAATCTCTTTAAAGGAGGGCCGTTTTCCGGATATTTGGAAAAAAGCCTTAATAACTCCTATCCACAAAAGCGGTATTAAAAATAATGTGGTGCAATACAGACCCATCTCGAAACTCTGTATTTTTGGTAAATTATTGGAGAAAATAGTAACCTTCAATTTAAATAATTTTTTGGCTTGCCAAATTTTACCTCAGCAACATGGGTTCTTTCGTGGGCGCAGTGTTGACACCAACCTGGTGACTTATACAGATTTTATCTTCGATGCTCTCGACTCGGGTCACCAGGTTGACGCCGTGTATACCGATTTCTCAAAGGCTTTTGATAAAATAAATCATAGTATTCTATTAGCTAAGTTGAGTAGGGTCGGTATTCACGGTGATCTCTTTAGGTGGATTCAATCTTACATAAGTAACAGGAGCCAGGCAGTCTCACTGAAGGGTTTTACTTCAAAATTTCTCCCTATCCCTTCAGGCGTGCCCCAAGGTTCACACTTGGGTCCTTTTCTTTTCACACTCTATGTGAACGATATGAGTCCCATTTTTCACAACTCATGTCATCTACTATACGCAGATGACACCAAGGTTTACAAAATTATCTCTTCGCAAGCCGACTGTGTTACTTTACAATCAGACTTGGATTCTTTTGCCTCTTATTGTGTCAGAAATCATCTTATGCTCAACGTCGATAAATGTCGCAAGTAGGTAATAATTGGGAGTTTCAAATCAGTTTGATTCGAAACGCCCAATTGGTTTTCGGGTACCCTATGTTTGATTCGAAACGCACAATTGGTTTTCGGGTACCCTATGTTAGATTCGAAACGCTCAATCGGGTTTTCACATATATTTGATGCGAAACGCTCATTCAGGTTTTCACATATACCTATTTGATTCGAAACGCTCAATCGGGTTTTCACATATATTTGATTCGAAACGCTCATTCAGGTTTTCACATATATTTGATTCGAAACGCCTAATCGGGTTTTTGGATATATTTTGATTCGAAACGCTCAATCGGGTTATCACATATATTTGATTCGAAACGCTCAATCGGGTTTTCACGTATGTTTGATTCATTCAACTGATTTTTCATCAAATTAACACGTAGAACTTACTTTACTTTATATGATAAGTTAATGTTAAAAAACAAAAGCTTAACACACAACCACACTAAGTTGATCAGGCTCAGCATGTTTGTGGGTCCAGGACCCTCATAGCGCCCCAGTCGCAACGACTTAGGACGACTATGGCACAAAATAGATAGGTACAGAAGTCAATCACATGTATGTACTTCACTTTTCATACCTACGCTCGGCGGTCGCTCTATGGTTGTCAACTATGGCTTATGCACAAAAAACTATCGTGGTAGTGGCACTCGTAGGTATCTAGTTGTTTGATTTATCGTTGAGAATTTTTAAACGGGAAGAATATAAATATAAATTAATAATAACTAAAATATTTTTATTTTTATGTCATTGTTATGTTATTACAAATTTGACTACCTATAGGAAATCCCTAATAACTTCTAAACGGATTACTTACTCTAGTTACACAATTTCTATTGCCCTATCCGTTTTAGACCTAAACCTGTCAAATGACACTAAAAACAACACAATATCTACACAAACAAAAAAACATGTTTTCAACTTACGAAAGGTGGCGTGGATTTACCTAACAAAAATTTAGTTAAGTACTTCCTATACTGATTCAAAATAGGAAACTATTATATAAAAATCGATCTTACACCGTTTAATATTGAATTTAAACAACCGTCCACTGAACAGTTATAATTCCTTTTTTTTGTTGCTCCATTATTGCACAAAAAAGTTCACAGACGCGTGTCTCAAGCGGATGGCACTCGCGCTCGCACTGGTCCCAACCGGTCCGAGACATCGTGTCCGTGAGCAGTGTCTATGTGTGCGTTGCTCGAGCGCACTTTGTATGTAGATTGACTTCTGTACCTATCTATTTTGTGACTATGGTGTTTTCACAACTTGCTGCGGAGGTGATCAAGCACCACAACAAGGACGGGCCACCCGGGATGCGTTAAGTTCCCAGTGGTCTTATGGCCGCATCTTACGTGAAGGTGTTGGTGGTGGTTTTAGAGCCTCCCACCGAGGCGTGGATCATCCATGCCCACCACCGCATAGGCACAGAATCACCGGGACTTCCAAGATAACAAATTCAGCGGTTAGTAGCAAGGGTGATCAGGCCGAGCCACAGGTTGCTGGTGCATCCCTACCATTCCGCCGGTCGGTCGCAGAAGGTGGGAGCACGTCGGTTACTTATTTTGTGTTCTATATATATGATCGAATCTAAAAAACTTCGATAGCGCGATGCAGAACTGAACCTGTTTTTGTCTATTTTGCCTGTAACAACATGAAAATTATTAGCATTTTTATTAGAATTGTAACATTCAAACATTGACTTTAATTTTGACCCCTACCAAAATATGGCTTACAATAAAGTTATCCAAAAACACACGAAAATATTCTTTTATTTGATATTTACGCCATCTATAGCACGCGATGCAAGTTAAAAAGTTATTTGAAATGTAAATTACCTGCAACTCAATAAATCAGTCAGGGTGATTTGTTTCTTTAACAGGCCAAGTAAAGTCTACAATGCGATAAAATTTCATTTCATTGATTACCTTATTAAAATATATTGCATATGAGCAATTTGTGTTGACAACTACATAGCGTAATAATTAAATTATAAACCGAAGCTAAGTTCAAATTTACTCCTTATTAATGTTCGTTCAAGTTTCAAATTTAAATGCGTCTGTAACTATATTATATCATTTCATAATCGAAGCGATGCACGCTGTTTCGAACTTGAAATATGATATTGTTTAATTGGTCGGGCGGTCATGCGCTCATCAAGCTAATAGTTTATTTGCATACGTGTCATTTAGAGTTCCGTATGCACGCGTTTGATATAAGTAAAATTAAAGTTAACTTATTAATAATAATAATAAATAATATGTTATGGACTAATAAAACAAATGATTGATTATTTTTACATGCAATTTATTTTCACGATATCTATTTTATGTGCATAATAAAATATTCTAAATAAGTATGTATTTCACATATCTAGTTGTATTAATAACTAACATTTGCTAATCTTTTTACAATTTTATCAACTAGTCCTTCCGTGGCACTTAATATGTCATCATATTCGTCTTCAACGACGTACTGTACGGCAACCTCTGTAGACTCCTTGTTCAGTTCAAGATTTGATATACTGATTTTAATATTTCGCCTGCCTGTCTTATTTTTTTTAATAACGTAGGAGTTCAATCCGTTATCGATGATTTTATTTTTTCCGTAGCTTGTCTTCTTTGAGGGTTTCTTAGTTCGTTTTACAGCCTTTTGTGAAGAAATATCCGGAACTCGACTTAAATGTTCATTTTGGTACTTCAAGTATGCGTCTACATCTTGAGAGCAGGGGAAAGGGTCATCAAATGCAGCTTGAGTATAAAATGTTGACAGTGCTAGCTCATCAGAATCTTTTGAGTTGTCAATCGGTTGTGAACTGGATTTACTCTGTAAACAATAAAAAATATATATATATATATATATATATTTACTTATTCACAAAACCTGAACTGTTAAAAGTGATATAAAAAGCAAAGATCGTTAATTTCAATGTTTGCGTGGACTTACCATTTTATTTAAAGTCTGTTAAAATAAATGTAAACGCAGGCAGTCACGAACTAAGTGTGTTTGTCTTAAAGTCAGCAGTAGGAATGGCTTACTCTCGCTCGAGCTTCATTGAATATGTTTGAGCGAGACGGAAGTTAGTATTCGATTTGTGACGTGCATATGCCGGTGTTGAATCACCGCGTTCTTTGAACATAGAGCGGCGGCTTTGAAATCGGCGGCGCTTGCGTAATAAATAACCTCTTAAATATGATACTTTTGTTTGTTACACATTTGCTTTCTTTGCATTATCAGCATCTGTGGTATTAAACCTTTAAAAAACCAACAATTTCCGTATTTTGTAGTAAGAAACTATACGCGATAAATATTTAAAGGTTGAGAACTACTGCAAGTAGCATTTTAGCTGATCAGTTTTTACGTTCCAACTTAATTATTACATTATCTACGTTCGAGGAAGCAGCACTACAGTACAATAAAATAATGTACGTAAGTTTTTATATTCTTGGTATTACTTACTTAAAACATTAAAAAGTGTAATTTATTTTTAAATTTATTGTTCTTTGCAGGTCAAACAAGGAGTACAACGCTAAAAGTTTTAAAGAGGATCAAGGTGATTCTGGGGACGATTCCACATCGAAGAGGTAATGTACCTATTATCCAAGATTTTATCAAGTTTATTTTATGTTTCAATTGCACTTTTATTTTTAATAAGATAATATGAAGTTGACGGTTAATTTCAGGGACCAACCAAAAACTCCAGCAAAAAGGAAACGCGCATCTCGCGAACTGAAAGCGGCCCCGACAACTGGTTGGTTTTCGAACGAGGATCAATGTGATTCTGTAGAGGAACTCACCAATAAAAGGTAATGATCTATTTTATGTAATCACATTTCCTCTCGATATTACTTTAACTACCTACCAAAATTTACCTAAGAGCTATGATATTAATTCTAACATTCATTTCAGTTTTATTTTATTGTTAAATAGGTAAATACGTAATATTTGATTTCAGGACAAAGGCTAAATCCAACTCACTAACGAAAAAGGAAGGTGCTCGTCAATCGAAGCCATCCCCTACAACTGGCTGGTCTTCGAACGAAGATCAAGGTGGTAATAATGATATTAATTCTAACATTCATTTCAGTTTTATTTTATTGTCAAATAGCTAAATACGTAATATTTAATTTCAGTACAAAGGCTAAATCCAAGTCATTAACGAAAAAGGAAGGTGCTCGCCAACCGAAGCCTGCCCCGTCAACTGGTTGGTTTTCGAACTGGGATGAAGATATTGAAGTGCCACGTCGTGTAACCAGCGCCGAGTCTCTAACATCGGTGCTGACGCGTCGCGTTCCCGGCGGCAAGGTGCGGCGTGTAGCTTTATTAACGGGTGACCTTTTTGTTTAGTTTAAACTTTATAATGTAGACGATATTCGAAATGTTTCACCACAAGTTCGTTGGGAGAAAGCCCTAATAAATTTAAAATATCGGGTTGATTCCAGTTCGCCTATCATAGAACAATTAAAAAATGTTCTGAAAAATTGTAAGGAGGACTTTACACAAGAAGGAACCTTCTTTCCCGATAGAAATAGTTATTAATTCTGTTATAGTTTTTACAAGTAGCTATTAAGATCCACCCAGTCTATTTTTGAGCTATTTTTCATTATTAAAATGAAACTAAATTCGGTATTTTGTTCCGTGTGTGATATAAGTGTTCCAAGTAAAACCCTATCTGCTCACTTGCGTACTAACTTACATAAAAATTATAATTATATTCAATTAACCTCAGACATTGAGAAAATAAGCAGTGCTTTTCGTAATAGGATAGCGTCATATAGAGTACGAGGTCCAGATAGTAGTTGTCACGAGTCACCTGCACGGTTTCTGAGCACGGTTCGCGAGCGAGTTCGTCAAATTCTTGAAGCAAGGAGAGCCTCTTTTGGATCTATTAAAGCCAACTTTGAGTTGTTTGCTGAATTTTGTTTACCGAAAAATGATACATGTGAAATCAAATCCTTTGCTACGCAAAATATCATTTTAAATCAGAGCTCTGAATTTAACGAAATATTCTCATTAATTGTGAATACTTTATGCAAAAAAATAGATGAATTTCAAGAAAGGGACAGTGGTTGGTGTTTTTTACGAAATCTTTATTTAGAAATCAACATTAACAAATACAATCCACTGAGAGCATCCGGTTTTATTGAATTGCCTAAAATGTTAAAATTGAGACGAGCTTGCGTTAATATTAAAAATAGTGACAATTTCTGTTTTTTATGGTGTATAATGGCAGCGTTATTTCCTGTTCAAAACAATCAGGATCGATTTTCATCTTACCCGCATTTTGAAAGCGTACTTGAGACAAAAAATATGACGTTTCCGGTTGGTCTCTTCGACATCAAAATATTCGAAAAAAATAACCGAAACATAAGCGTTAATGTTTACGGATTAAAAAACAAAACTGATATCGTGGGACCTGTGTACAAAACTGATAAGAAAAGGAAACACCATGTAAATCTTTTGATGTTGGAAAATGGTAACCATGCGCATTATTGTCTGATAAAAAAATTAAGTCGTCTTGTAAAAAAACAATTGACGAAACATAATGGACAAATATTTCTTTGCGAGGAATGTTTGATATTTTTTCACAATGCAGATAAATTAAACACACATGTGTGTTGCAACAGTTTTACCTGAAAGTGGTTCACATATTCAATTTAAAATTTTTGAAAGAATGCAAACTATGCCCTATGTTATCTATGCGGACTTTGAATCTATATTACAACCATTTACAAATAATGAATTCGATTCAAAATGTACAACATCATTACAGAAACACGTGCCAGCCGCGTTTGCATATTATATTGTATGTTCCTATGATAGTTCTCTCAACAGATATGTTAGTTATCGTGGGCGTGATTGTGTTACCAAATTTCTCGATTATTTGAAAATGTATATAGCTAGAATAAATGAAATTTATAAGAACCCCGCTCCTTTGAAACTCACAGAGGATGAAGAAAAGCGGTTTTTAGAAGAGAAATATTGTTTTCTTTGCAGCAAACTGCTATTAGATGATGCTGTCAGAGATCATTGTCATTTATCGGGACGATTCAGGGGTGCTGCTCACTCGTTTTGTAATCTTCAATTTCGTTTACCGAAATTTATACCCATATTCTTTCATAATTTGTCTGGATACGACTGCCATTTGTTCATTAAACAGTTAGGAGAAATGAATGGTAGGTTAAAAGTTATAGCAAAAAATAAAGAAAATTATATTTCATTTACAAAGTATTTCCAAACAGGCATAGACGAATTCGTAGCTGTTCGGTTTGTAGATTCCTTCAAATTTCTTGGAAGTAGTTTAGAAAAACTTGCGGCTGATTTAAATAATGAAGACTTCGTACATTTACATAGTTTTTTTCCAAACGAAGACCACTTTCTATTATTAAGAGGCAAGGGTGTATATCCATACGAATATATTACTTGTTGGAAAACTTATGAAGAGGAAGCACTACCTCCTCAACAATGTTTTTATAGCTCAATAACCATTGTATTATATCTGACTTGGAGTATGAGCATGCGCAGCGTGTATGGAAACTATTTAATTTAAAGAATTTGGGGGATTATACAGACTTATACCTTAAGTCCGATGTGCTATTATTAGCTGATATATTCGAAAATTTTCGCAAGATGTCTATGTTGAACTATACAAACTAGATCCTGCTTTTTACATGACAGCTCCGAGCTTAAGCTTTGATGCAATGTTACTGATTACCAATATAAAATTAGAACTCATAAATGATCTTGAAATAATCCGAATGATTCAAAAAGGTATTCGAGGGGGTGTGTGCCTTTGTTCTTCTAGATACGCGCATGCTAATAACAAATACATTCCGAATTATGACACTTCAGTTCCAGATTCGTTTTTGTTTTATATAGACTGTAACAATTTGTATGGTTTTGCTATGTGTAGTTATTTACCCTATGCTGATTTTAAATTATTAAATAAAGAAGAAATAGAAAAAATTAATTTCTGCGAAGTGCCCCATGATTCTATTTACGGTTATATATTAGAAGTAGATTTAGAGTATCCAGAATACCTACACAATTTACACAATGACATTCCATTTTGCCCTCAAAAGTATACACCTCCCGGATCAAAAAACTCTAAACTTATTCCAAACCTTTTTGATAAATATGAATATGTTATTCATTACGTACACCTGAAAACGTGCTTGAAACATGGTTTAAAGTTAAGAAAAATACATAGAGTTATAAGATTCAAACAAAGTCCGTTTATACAAGAGTATATTGAATTAAACACAAAGTTGAGAAAAAACACAAAATCAGAATTTCTAATGAATTTATATAAACTCTTCAATAACAGTCTTTTTGGGAAAACCTTAGAAGCTATAGAAAATAGGACAAAAGTACTATTAGTTAATCAGTGGAATGATACTGCAAACAAAACTAAGAAAAAAACTAGTGCTGAAGTGTTAGTAGCACGACCTAGTTTTCATAGTGCAAGTGTTTTTACTGATAATTTAGTAGCTATTCAAATGAAACCAGAAATTATTACTCTTGATAAACCGATTTATATTGGATTTTCTGTTTTAGAAATATCTAAGTCTCACATGTATGACTTTCACTATTCTCAAATGAAACCTTTTTATGGTCAAAATCTGAGTATGTGTTATACCGATACAGACTCTTATTTGTATTTCATAAAAACCAATGATTTATATAGAGACCTAAAATTGCATTTTCAACAACATTTAGATACAAGCAATTACCATGAGAATAATGTGTACGGCATACGTCAACGAAATAAGAAGGTACCGGGGTTATTTAAAGATGAAATGGGTGGTGAATTAATCACCCACTTTGTAGGTCTGAGGTCAAAATTATACTGCATTAAAACAGAAGAGAAACAGTTAAAGAAAGCTAAAGGTACGAAGAAACATGCAATAAGGGATCTTGCATTTCAGGACTATGAAAATGTACTATTTAATAAAATAAATGTAAAGAAAAGGAACACTGTATTTAAGTCGTTAAAACATGAAATTTTCACACAGTCTCTTAATAAAGTAGCCTTATCGTCGAATGATGATAAACGGGTTATATTAAAGGACAACATTCATAAATCATAATCATCAGACATAAATTAATTATCTAGATATACTTTATAGTTTTTACTATTGTTCTTAAATAGATTGGCCTTAGCTTTTATGTGTCAAACTATGTATACCTAGTTATATATGTTCAGGAATAAATACTTATCGTATATGTTCTTCTTTTATTTTAATCCTCTTTTTCTGTTTCCCAATGCTCACTTATTTATTTAGGTTGTGTTTTATAAACATCCGTTAGATTAAACCTCAAATGTTAAATTTTTAATAAAGTTACTAAAATTGAATCTCACATATATTATTTACTAACGGACCCATAGAACCGAACTTTAATGAACGTATTGAAATGGTAAATAGGCATAATATTTGTAAATCAAACTTCCAAAAATTCTTAATTACGATTTTATTTCAAAATAAAATAATTTATGTTGTTGTACAGAGAGCGAATTTACAAATGAGAATATAATAATAAATTATTTTCAGAGTACCACTTTTGTATACACATAACATTTTTTAACGCACAAGAGCTTTTATGAATTAAACAATTATATGTAATGTGGTCTTTACAATATTTTTGATGCATAGATTGAAAATTAGGCAGACCTTTTTCACCTAAATCTAATACAGTACAGTTAGCACACAAGTCTTTAACCCATTTAACTTTTTCTAATCCTTTTACATATATTTTCTTGTTTTCCAAGTAGCTGGGAATCATTCTTTTAAATTCTCTATAATCAACATATCCTTCACGCCATAAAATTCCGAGGTTTTTCTCTACCCATCTCACTTGTCTTTTTTCGTTTTCCGTTAAAGTAGAAAATGGGTATGGAGGTTTTATTGAAAATACTTGTGTATATTCATCTGTACTGTATGCAAATTCTTTAACAATAAATTCATTTTTATACGATTTAAATCCCTGAAGATCCACGAACAAACGGTCAGTCATCATGATATTTTTCGTGTAATGTTGCTTAAGGGTTTGTATTCTACAATACTATCATTCAGAATTAGACAGTACGCCGCAGTATTATCAGGAATATCCTGTTCACACTCTAGTTCAACTCTGACATCTACTGAACCTGTTTTCAAGGTTTCGTTTTGACGTGAACAATCGATTACAAAAAGAGGACCTTTATCTTTAAAATCTTGCGGACTCAACAGCGGAGTTTGACCACGGTTATAATAAGACTGCTGAAATTTAGCGTACTGTTCGTATAATAAAACATACCTTTCAGCTCCAAAACTAACATTTAAACTTTCATACGGAAAATAGTATGAATTTAAAAAAACTTTGACGTCTCTCAAATGAAATGATCAAACCATGTTACATCTTTGTTGGCCATATTTTTTCTATCCGTTTTTAATCCAATTATAGCGTATCGTGGTTTTTCAATTTGAGATGAGGTTTTGATTGACCAAGAATGTTTAGAGGTTTAAAGGTTGACTTCCATGGGTAGCGGCTGATGTGACAGACGCGTGCGGCTGACGTGCGCGATTGTAGCGCGCGTCTCGCGACAGTAGTAATCACTATGAAAACGTATGGCACCGCTTCCGTAGTAAGCGGCTCAGCCGCGCACGGCTCGCAGATGCGTCAGCCGCTAACCACGGAAGCGGTGCCATACGTTTTCATAGTGTTTACTACTGTCGCGAGACGCGCGCTACGATCGCGCACGTCAGCCGCACGCGTCTGTCGCATCAGCCGCTACCCATGGAAGTCAACCTTTAGGTAAAAGCGAATACTCATACAGATCCCAATTTCTGAAAGCTATCTGAATAGCACGATCTTTTTCTAAATGTTTGAGTAAATTTAATCTTTCCCGATCAGAAACTTTAATATGCGGCATACGCCATACTATTTTAGATATAGTAATATTTTCTATGTATTCATTTGTATTCAATTTTACGCTATTTAAATTACTATTCGATCTGAGAAGAATAAGTTCATGCTTGCAATTAATAATTATTTTCTTATAATCCTCTGCAAAACCAAGAATCTTATTTAAAGGAACAGATATAGAAAATGAGCCATGTGTAATTTTAGTACCATCAACGTTCCAACCCCATAACTGTGACATAAACGATTCATGTTCATTCATGGATACAAGAGACTTCATAGTTGTCGTAACTCCGGCGTTTTTAATTTTATCTATTTCAATCCCATTCAGTTCATATCGAATATCTTGAAACATATGTAGTATAGGGTTATTAGTTAAAAGAACACTGTTCACCTTTGCTTTTGTCTCTCTATTGAATACTGTAACGGTGCCTTCCACATAGAGAGTACTCGCCGAAGGCAATACATAAAGATCTTGTTGGTTAATAGGTATACGGATTTCATCGTTCAAGTTAAAACTAGTTACGTAGGGTTTATATGAATGATATTCGTAACTTTCAATCGTCTCATCAAAGCTATAAGGATCTGTTAAGTTAAGTATACTCATTTTAACAATCCAATGTTTCTTAAAAATTGTTTATTTTCCTTTGTAAGCTTTGTAAATTGCGGTTTAGGTGTTCTTTTCTTGATAGCACAAAGATTACTAATATGTTTGTCGTGCAAGACTTCGCTTTTATTGAAATCTATCATTTTTTTAAAACATGTAAATATATTTGAATCTCTTCACCTCGTAAATTAACTAAATTATCATTTCCGTCCAATATTCTTATTTTAAGAGAGCTCAAGTTTATTTGTGTAACAGGGAAATAAATTACGTTTTTCGGTGTTTCTATAATCCGATAGCCTGGTGGTACATTAGGCACAAACTCGTGAATAATATGACTTGGTTTCCCGTTTACAAATGATCCGCTCACTATATCACATTCAACTCGCACTATAGTTGTAGACAGAATGGATACAGGAAAAGGGGACTCTGTTAATATATTAGCTTGAATAGTTTCTTTACCGAAACCTAATAAGTTACCGATCGAGTTTTCTTTATTAAAATACACATTTTTAGAACACAATATTGACGTTTTTAACGTATTATTATTACATGTCAGTGAAAATGTGCATCCTTGCAGGTGTCTTTTGAGGTAATCGTCAAGGTCTTGGAGTTCGTATGACCCTTCAGGAATTTCTATTACTTCGTTTTTACCATAATAAAATTTATTGTTTCTATAGTCTATATTAGGTATAGAGTTAAAAGTCGACATATGTAACAATCCGCATTCATATTCACCATTCAGTTGAAAAGCTGGTGAATAATTAGTGATCAGGGTAGAAGAGGTCCCGGTTATAGATAAAGTGAAAGACATCGTGAGAATGGTAAGGTTTTTATTGTACAGAGATATTTAAACGGACACTCCAAAACTTTTTTAAATATTTTAAACATAAATGCCCGCAATTTACAGTGTTAAACTTTTGGTAAGTGTTATAGTTATAAAAAATATCATGATGTTTTAAATACCTTATTAATTCTATCGGTGGTTGAAGGTCACCATAACTATTAAAATATTCACAATAATTGTTGTCCTTGACGTAGGCTACCCAGTGAGTCCCTTGGTTTTCAGAACGGTCTAAATTTATGATTCCACATTCTACTCTTTTTGGTTGTTTTGGCAAACTATCTCTCATATAAACACCACGAAAATGAGGTATTTCTTTAGAATACTTTAAAATATCTATATTATTGAGAGCACGTCTGGGTAGCCTTTTATCTAGTTTTTTGTATGTTTTAAACACAATCCTTTGCCGTTCTTATAAAAAGATAAAAGATAAAAGATAAAAGATGTTTATTCAGTAAGTAGGCCGCACGGGCACTTTTACACGTCAAAAATCTACCAATATACGGTTTAATATGTAAACCTTTTCCTATTGCAATAGATTCCATCATTTTGTTATGGCGTTCTGATTCGACTAAGTTTTTCTTTGCAGATTTGTAATCCCCGACAGCTTTAGCAATCCCAGCAGCTCCTCCTGCCAAAGATCCTAACGCAGAAAGTCCAGCAAAGATAGGTATTAGTGGTAATATACCTCCAGATTTTGGAATCGGAATTAAACGAGGAACTCTTACTTTTTTGTTATTTACAAATATCTTTTTCGCTACAAGAAATGCCTGCTCGATCGCACCTTTATTTTTGGACTTTTTATTTTTCAATCCCTTGCGTATCTTTGAAACAAATTGTTTGAATGATTTCAAAAAAAAATTCAAAAATTCAAAATATTTATTCAGTAAATTGGCCACATGAGGGCTCTTTTACACGTCGGTAATATGTAGTGAATCTACTAGCGCTTCGGACAAGACCATCATTGCGGAGAAGAAGCGCCGCAAGAAACTCCAGCAGAAGGTCATTTTTTCCAATCATAAAAATACAATAATACTTAAAAGTAACATTACAAGGTAATAAAGTAATAAATAATTATTTAAAAAAAAGACTAACACAAATAAATCATTACAAATGTAAGCTCAATTAAATTAAAAATATTGTCTAGGAGAACAACATAACGAGGTCTCTACGTCAGGAACAGTCATTTAAATACCTAAATGGAAAACAGGTCCTTGCAAGCGTGAACAGACCGGACCCCACAGACAGCACCCGTTCACGAGTATGACGCGTATCTCAGCCATCGCCTCCCTCAACCATGTGTTCGGGAAGGTGGAAGGTGGGTTTATCCCAGCACCAGCTTTTATTTTAGACTTCATCACTTTGCTAACTAAACATGAAGCTAGTTTCTCTCCTTTTCCTGTATTTTTAGACTTTAATCTCTGTTTAGCCATTTTATAAAGTTCTAAATCTGCACTGTGACGATCTGTTAGATTAGAATGCTTATCGTAAGCAATGTCGTGTTGCATACATGCGTTGTCCAAATCATTAATTCCTTTATCACCTCTTAGCAACCGTTTCTGCAATTTTGTACCTGGTCCGCAATAATTATAGCCAGGTAAGTGCAGCTCAAACGGTAAGTGATTAATAACACTGTTTAAAAGTCCTCTCCCTTTCATATCCAATATAATAATGTCAATTTTTAATACTGTAAAGTTAATAAATATACTCATACAATAGCATTTCTATCAATCCAGCTATTTTCGCTATCATTAAGCCCTAACCACTTTACATACAATTTTTCCCCTCTCTTTTTTATCAACTTTTCTATGAGGTAAACATCAGGATGCTTCGTTTTCTGATGTTCTTGTTCGTAAAATGAACCGAGTATTGTATTTTTTCGTTGATCTTCAATAAGGTAAGTAACTGGGCGAGTGTGATTTACATGTTTAACAGTAAATATTTCTGTCGACCAATTCGATGTATAAAGGCACTTTTATACTTGCTTATGCGTACGTGATCTCCTATATTAAATTTATTTGATCTATTACTTAGATTGGATTGTGCGTTTTCTATGTTTTTCTTTACTTTTAACTCATTATCAAAATTAACATTAATAGGTTTAAATTTCGTTGTACGATGCATAGTGAGATTATAGGATTTAACTATATCACCCAAAGGTTTTCCAACCCATTTATAATTTCCAATGAAACTAAAATATTTGTAAAGTTTATTTTTGAGCGTTTTTATTAACCTTTCAACAATCGATGCTTTTTTAATTGAAAACGTGGAATAATGATTTATTTTTAATTTTTTTACATAACCATCAAATTCATTATTATAAAACTCTGTTCCTAAGTCTGTCTGTAAGTTTATCGGTACTCGTTTTGATGATTTAATATTTTTTTCGAAAGAATTTTTTATTTCTAATTTCTTTTTACATTTTGTTGGAATACACCATGCGTACTTTGAAAAGGCATCAATTACAACCAAAATGTATTTATATCCTCTATTTATCTTATGTACATTTTGTAAGTCAATCAAATCCGCTTGCCACAAATCATCAATTCCTTTTAATAAAACTGCTCGTCGTTTAAAGTTTTTTCGCGCTGATCTGTGTATCTCGTTCACGACTTGCTGCTTTACCATTGTTTAATTTGTTGAAAATGTCGTCTATTTCCTTTTTTGTATAAAAGTTTAATTTCAACTGATTTGCCAACTGATGAATTTGAGAATTTATAGTATCAAACATAGAATCTATATACTTCTTTTGATAAAGGTTCTGAACAAGCTGATCGACGTACAGCTTATTAACGGCATCATCAGGTGACAATGGATCCGCAAGTCCCTTTAATCTTATTGATTGTAAATCGAAATGTCCTTCATCTGATCGGAGCAAAGCATTATTTTTAAGTTCAGAAACTTCAGATACACGCAGGCGTTTATGAAGATGATGTCCGAATTTGTCTATATTCATTTTATGATATATTTGTACATCAAAAGTTCTGCCTTGACTTACAATAATAGTAAAGTAACTGTTTTATATATGAGCATTGTTAACTAATCCTGCTTCTTGCAGTTCTTCAATAACAGACATGATTTCATTATCCAATCCTGTATTACCAACTTCACGAGAAGCTATAAGCAATTTTAATCTTTCTACTAATTCGTTTGGGTTGTCCCAATATACATATGACACATTGTTTTGAACTCTTTTCATTGTCGGTAATCCATCACCACTTACTAATCGTTCCTTGGCTAATTTAAAAAGAGGTCTTGTTATGTACAAGTATTTCATACCTTTGTTGCTTTTTATTGGTTTATTAGGATTAAAATCTCTTCTATGTGCATTAGTTTCTAATAATAAAATTTTATAATTGCGTTTATCATCCTCAGTTATAATATCTAAATCCGGTACTTTCTTATATAACAATTCGTATAAACCTGGCGTTAAATAGTAAGTACGGCCATTTACTTTAAGTTTTTTGTCACTTGTAGTGTATACCGGACAGGATCCCAACATTTGCTTGTCCCGTTCCGTTCGAACACCAAAAGGTATATTTAAGGTATATATATTTAAGTTGGTAATATATTGCTTTTGAAATTGAGGATCATCACGAGGAGATGCATAAGATTCACTCGTCTTAAATGATATATTATTTGGTGAATCCTGATCATTAATATGTTCACTTTCTACTCCATCGCTTGCATCACTTTGATCGTCGTTTGATATTTATTCATTTATTTATTTATTTATTTATTTATTCAAGGAAAACAAACAGCAGTAATTTTACAAATAGAAAATACAATATTAAGTTAGTACACTAGCCAAAACAGTTTCCACTTATAGCTAACAAATTTGCTCTAGTGAGACAGTTAAAATAACAATAACATTGCATAAATGTAGGTCCGAGGATAAGGTAACTTTACAAATGTTTTTTTTTTTATTAACTTTGTTTCTTACTCTTATAATAATGAAAGAATAATACATTTATTATTTCTAATGAAAGTCTAAATTAACTATTTTAATAAATAGTATAATATAATTTCCTATACCATTAATTCATTGTTAATAACTCAGTGCCTCCAGTGAAAAAGGGAATAACTCAAAATCGCTACTTATCAGTATAGGCAAAAAACCTATCTTACGTCGTTTTTGGGTATTTAGCGTTTAATATTAGAACTTTTTATGGTTTTAGGCTTTAGGTATAGTTTATAGCTTTTGTTTAATGGGTATTGGTTTAACATTTAGTTATTCTATACATATTTTTTTTAAGTTTTTATCGAGTTATGCCCTTAGTCACGAAAGCATAACGGTATAACATGATTTGTGTTTATCAATTATGTGATACTTTAAGACATAAGACTACTTATTCCCTTAACTACGACTGTTCTATGGTTATAACAATACTTATTATATGTATCTTTGTAACAAATAAAGGAATAACGCGACTTATTCAAGCAAATTTAATATGTATATGGGTATAACTCTGCCATAAAATAAAACCAAATCGTATTAAAAATAAGACATTTAATCAAACAAAAATCAGTGGTCTTTACTCGCTGTCGTTGTAATTAAAATCATCCATGTCAGGGTCTTGCTCAGCCCTTTCGGTATCGGCAGTCGGAAGGTTTTTATAAAAATCATGACATTCGCTGTCAATGAATGGCAGAAGAGCCAGAAGATCCTTCTTTTTCTCCACGCTTATGGGGATAGGCTTGTCGGATATATTTGTCAGCGAGTAGTTAATGTCTCTTGCTCTTCCGTATCTCTGGAATGAAAGACTTTGAAAATCATCCTCGTCAGTTAATTTTTTTTTATATTGAACTACCAGTGGATCAATGTTCGTGTATCTAAACCAAGTTATCTCAGGCCAGTAAACTTTCTCTTTGTCGATGTTTTTTTTCCTCAAAACCAATGGTCCTTTTAAGAGTTTTTCAAAGTTGTAGAAATTTTCTAAAACCATTTCTTTAACAGTAAATTGTCCTCTTTTGCCAGCAGACCTTACCATCTGATAATAATCTCTTGGTAGATGCAAAGATTGTACCTTTTTTTTGGCTTTTTCAATAACAGAGTGATCATAGTCGCACTCCATATGCGTATGACCAGGCACTAGAAATTTGTGATCAATCAATTGAATATGAGCACATTCTTTCATAATTGTTATAAACATAGCACTTACGAAAGAGTTTTTGTTTTGTCCCCCACAAGTGTCTGAGTACAGTATAATTTTACTTACTGTTAGGGGAAGTTTTTTAATATAATCATACAGACATGAGGCAATTTCGTTTCCACCACGTTTTCCTGAGCATTCGTGCCACATGTAGCAACTTGCATTCTTTTCTTTGCAGTTATGTATGGTTAAATTAAAGGTCCAAAGACTTCTTTTATAAAATGCCATGCCAGAGGACAGCAAAGGTGTCGGCAGACATTGCTGAAGATCAAAAGATAAAACTATTAATGATTCGTCATTTTCAGATAATATCTTATCATTTCTTTTTTGATCGTATGCCTTTGTAGCCTGTTCTTGGTGATCATTGAGTTTCTTTTCAAGGTCTGCTTTTTCTTCGGGTTTTAAACAATATTGAATTTCAGCTTGTAACCTGTCACATTTTGTGCAGGTATCCACTTTCGGGGGCTTAAAAGATAGATTCAGACTTCCAAATATTTTTGAGTAAATAGTTTTACAAATACGGTCCTTTTCTGAAACATTTTCACAATATAGTGAATACATTTTATCTAGGCTGAGATGTCTGGGTAAAAATTTTTTCGTCGTCTTGTTACGAGCGTAGTGGCTTTCGTATTGCGGAAATGACAAAATATGTTGACGAACTTTTTCAAGGTCTTCTTCCGACCACTTGGGAGTAGAAGCAATACCTCTTGAGGGTGTTGGAATGATTATACCCGATAGCGAATCTCTTTTTTTTGTAGCTTGCAGGAAGACAAACTTGGCACTTTCATCAAATATAATTAAGAAACAATTTTTGCATACTTTTTCGTGTACGTCTCTTCCCCAGTGAATATGGTAAGAAAATGTGCAGCTTCTTACTTTGTTAACGTTTACCTTTGCTACTTTTTTTTCTTCTACTGAAATTAATGAAGATATGTATTGGACTCTTTTATCGTATGATCCCAATTGCCAGTAATGTTGAAATAATTCTTTTCGAACTTGTTCAGGAATTCTGCTTTTACAGTGAAACCTACAGATTTGAAGTTCTTTCATTTGTCGTGCTGGTCTTGATTTTCCTTTTGAACTATATGCCTGCCCAGTATTTCTCAACTGTTTATTTTCGTGTCTTTTTGAACGACTAATTAAGTTAGAAGATCTTGGTTTGGGTATAGTATCTCTATTGACAATTTTTCTTAAATCACTTACTTCATTGCGAGTTGGTTCTGGCTCGATTACGGCGTTCGTTACTGATTCTACCGGTTCATTCAATTCAGCGTCATCGTCAGAATCTGATACACACCATCTTTTAGCTGGTGGGCTTGGTGGCAGCCAAGTAACGTCTTTAACACTGTCGTCGCTATCATAAACACTTGCATTTTGACACAATCCAGATGTTGATGGTTGTTGATAATCCTAAAAAACAAAATGAACTTACATGATAAGCTATAAAAATAACGCATACGCACAGCAATGTAATTATAAAAACAATACCTACCATAGACGCAAACGCGTTTTGCTTATCCGTGTATTGTTCAGGAAGCTCTTTGACGCTTATACCCAATTCTTGAGCTGTAACCAGCAAACTCTGTAAAAAAAAATATAATTATTGCATCATAGTACAGACATTAAATATATTTATTAGTAATCAATTTACATTACCTTATTTCCAGCTTTATTATTTGACTCGTCTCGAGAGTCCTCTATAACGTCATGTATTGCGTCATTATCAATATTTCTTTCAAGGTCTTGAATTGATATCTGCCCAACCTGTAACCGTTAACAAAAAAGCAATATTAGTAGCAGTATCTTCGCTCGCTTGAACAAATTAAAATAGCACCGTTTAATATTAGGTTCGTCTTAACAATTTTATGTTTATTACCGTAACTCGCAACTTGCCCTCGCTTCGCTTCGGTACATAAACCAGAATGTAATAATATTAGTTATATAAACCTAAAATACTTACGTCACATGCAATACGTTCCGGTTCAACAATGCCAAGTTCATGGAGAGTAATAAGCTCACTCTGCAATAAGCACAAACAAAAAACTAAAATTACTTAACAAAAACAAAACCATGTTCAAAAACTACGAAACATTAACGTGTAGGTAGGTGCGGGTTAAGGTTGTTATAGTATTTGTACCTACCTCCTGACCGCCATGTTGTCCAGTGTCACTCCAGTTTTGATAAGCTACTGGTTCGGACGGGATCTGTAAAATTGGTAACAACCCTTACTCTCAAAGTAGATACAATAAGTAATAATAGGTAAAAACTTAAAACATAAAAAAACGCTAACTTTGCATGTGTTAGGTACACATCCTAATTCCTAATCCAGAACAAAACAAAGGCTATAATTGCATGCAATGCACAAATGCAAATTGGCGTTATTTTTACTATAAGTACCTAACTATTCGCTTAGATAGTGTCGTCGCCTAACTTTGTATCACGCCGCCTTGGCGCGTGCCGCCTTTTGTCAAAGGATGCCGCCGCGTAAACAAAGAATGCGAGCGGCGTCCCCGCAAGTGAATTTGGCAGTTTACATCGAATTAAATTCGTATTTTATTACAATAACCACAAGTGCGTACGAGTGTAGCGATACTATCTAAGCGAATGGACTTATACCAGGTACCTACTTACTTGTTATAAATTCATCCTCCACGAATGCCGAATCATAACACTCAATAACTTATAATAAAAACAAAATATAAAATATACAAATTAGAAAGTAATTATGGTCTTTCAATTTAAACACAACGTTCTGGTCAACTGTAATAATTGATTTCATAACGAGTAGGTAAGTACCTAAACATTTATTAAGCTAATAGCAAATTACCTGTTTATTTTATAAGAAGTATAATCTTATTCAGATTGGTACTTACCAATTAGGGAGGATTAATCACTAAATTAGTTAACTTTCTTCCTCTATGCATTTTCAGTTTAATTTCACTCACGCACTTGCACGCACACACTTTGAGTCGCAAATACTTACTCCTGGATTCAAAGCACGGCGAGTTTTAGTCATTTTTTATCAATTAAAAGAAACAATTAATTAAAGTGAATTATTTCGCGTCTAAAAAATAACAAAATATTATTAATAATTAATAGTGTATTCCCAAAATCGAAATAAACATACAAAACCTTAAAGTAATAAAACGAGGTGTTTCCTATTGAGATTATCCTAGCCAATAGCAAGGTGGCCTAGGTGCGGATATGACCAATCGCGGTTAGCGGAGCAACGGAACGCTTCGAGTTATGCCTTTAGGCACTCTGTACTATAAGGGAATAGTTCGAGTTATGCCTTTATGGACACTCTGCAATAAGGAAATAGTTCGAGTTATGCCTTTGTGTACACTGTGCCATAAGGCAATAATCGCTTTTACTTACTTATTATTAGTTCACTTACATACCATGTTTATTCTAAATTTATGACTTTTTGTTCTGTTGATGTTCTAGATGTTCTTTTCTTATTGCAGACACAAACTGATTGATACGCTTGTTGAAAAGATCAATATTTGAGTATTTCTTGTTGTAAGTTGTGCACGCTCTCGCTATATATGTATTTCTAGCATATTTTGTACGGTAAGATGGAACAGCGAACAAATTGGTGGAACGAGTTCTAAAGTTCGGACAGCGGAAAGATAATTTGCTAAGAAGATTAGGGGAATCAATGGTGTTGTGCAGTAATTTATGTAAGAACGAGAGATCTTTGATTTCCCTACAAAATTGCAGACTTTCAACACGGTCACCTGTAAATGTTTTAAATTTATGTTGCATTCGTTTGATAAATTTATTCTGAATATTTTCTATGGTTTTGTAGTGTATCGCATAATAAGGACTCCAAACAATGGAAGCATATTCTAGATGTGAACGGACGTAGGAATTATATAGTAAAATTAAGGTGTTAGGGTTTTACCTTGCCGAAAAATGAACCCAAGCATTTTATAAGCTTTAGAGGCAATTTTACTTATGTGAGATGCTAGATGTACTTCACTGTCGATGAGAACCCCTAAATCCTTAACCTCAGTAACACGCTTGACAATTTGATTGTTAATATAGTAGTCATTAGTTATTGGTGAACGTTTTCTTGAAAAAGAGATGGTACAGCATTTTTCTACATTGAGGTGCAGATTATTTTGGATACAGTATAAACCTAGTCTATTTAAATCGGATTGCAATTTAACACAATCTTCTTGGCTTTTAATGAGAGTAAAAATTTTGGTGTCGTCTGCATATAATAAAACATTGGACTTAAGAAAACAATTAATAATGTCGTTGATAAATATATTAAATAAAAGAGGGCCCAAATGAGATCCCTGCGGGACGCCTGATGTAATGGGAACAAAACTAGATGTATATCCTTTAACAGAAACCGCTTGCGTTCTTTCGCGTGAGTATGATGTTAGCCATCTCAACAGGTCACCGTGTATCCCAAATGTCCCCAACTTACTAACTAGTATACTGTGTGAAATTTTGTCGAAGGCTTTGGAGAAATCTGTATAAACTGCGTCAACCTGAAACCCCCTATCCATTGCACTCAAAACATAATCTAATAATACACAAAGGTTAGAATCTATAGAACGCTTGTTAATAAAACCGTGTTGCTGGGTGATTAATAATGGCCTAATAACGGGATATAAAGAATCGTAAATAATCTTTTCAAATGTTTGTATGGTAGAGATCTTTGATATTCCTCGATAATTTTCCACATTATGTTTATCGCCACTTTTAAAAATTGGGACTACGAGAGAACGTTTCCAGGATTTAGGCATAATACCGGAAGATAAAGAAATATTAAATAAAATGCATATTGGTAAAGCCAAGGTTTCACTGCATCTTTTCAAAAAAATCGGATGAATACCATCAGGCCCAGATCCTTTCGATTCATTCAATGTCTTAAGATATTTGGCAACTAAATATGGTGTTATGTTTACATTCCCAATGACATTGCTAGCAAAACAGTTACCCGGTACCAATTGAATATCCGTATTTGGATTTGGAGGCAAAATATCATCAGGTACGAAAACAGACTGAAAGAAGTTATTAAAAAGGTTGGCCATATTTTGTCCATTTGACGCTCTTTTGTCGCCTAAAAAGAGTGTATCGGGTAACCCACTATTTTTAGTATTTGATTTAATGAATGACCAGAAGGATTTTGAATTAATTCGAATATTATTCTCGGTTCGCGCAATGTAAAGGTTATATAGCAAGAAATTTCTTTTTTTTTTTATGATGGCACGTAAATTCGAAAACATATTGTAGTCAGATATCCGGCCATACATTTTCCACCGTTTATGGAAACGGGTTTTTTTCTTTATTAATTTTATTAAAGAACATGAGTAGCACGCAGGAAATTTATTATCACTGCTACCACTTTGTTTTGAAGGAATATGCACATTAATTATACTATTTATTATTTTATAAAAATTATCAGCCGCAATTTCGATATGGTGTGTTGCTAATTGTGATTCCCAGTCAACCTGCTCCAGTTTCGAGTTTATTAAGTCGTAGTCAGCTGAGAAGAAACGACGAATTAATCGCGGGGCTGGATGTAAATGATGCTCCGTCAAACCAATTTCAGTCGATATACAAAAGACTGGGTGATGAGGATCAATAGGGACTAAAGGGTTAACATTGGTTAAATTACAATGCAAATTAGAAAGAACTAAATCTAATTGTCGGTTATTTTTATTAGGAATATTGTTGAATTGCTTCCAATTAGTAAACTGTATAAACGCTGATAATTGGGTAGTGAGTGCATTAAAGAACGGGTTGTCCAGTTTGAAATTTTGTGAGTTGCCATCGGCTGGTAACCAAATAGCTTCCCCAATATTAAAATCGCCCAAAACAAGAAAATCGTCCTCAGGAAAATTAATATTTAAATCTGACAAAAACTCAAAAAATGTTGCTTGCGAGTCTTCCTGATATTTATTTTGAGGGAAATAGCAGGTAAATACTCTAAATGTTCGACCCTGTGACAGAGGTATGTCGACACACGTGATGTCCGCGTCCGGCAGCGCTACGACCGGGTGCGAGTAGCGCGTGTCCACCCCGATCCCGCGGCGCACGGCTATAAGAGTTCCGCCTCCTCTCGTAACATCCATTTGTACATAGTTACGATCAGTTCTGAACACGTTATAGCGCGCGTCGAATAATTCAGAGTCGTTGATACCGTCTAATAACCAAGTTTCTGTTATGCAAACAATGTCATAGTCATAATTTAGGACATTACGAAAGAAATCGCTAGTTTTAGTGCGTAAACCACGTGCATTCTGATAATAAATACTAACTAACATTGACATGGTCATTGGTATTGATAATAGTTATGTATACTGTTAAAAAAAGAATAAGTCTTGTCCGCATCTTAATAAAGTATAGCGATAATATAGAACTCTCCAAAAAAAAAATAAGTTTATATCCGATTTGTTAAAAAATTAGTATAGAACAACATGACACTTGATAATTGTAACAAAATTATGATAAAATTCTTTTATGAATCTGCAATAAAGTAATAAGTCAACAGAATAAGTACAAACATAAATTATGTAAAAGAAGAAATACAGTGATAATGAATCTATTGTAGTTCTTATGTGATCTTGTTTAAACATTTCTCTGATGTTATATAAAGAATAGGGGATGTGTCCGTTTTTCGAACTTTCACAGTACAATTTCGAACCCAACAATACTTGTACTGATGTTGGGCTTTCCTAAGCTGTGCCTCTCTTAGAAGATGCTTGTTAAAAGCTGAGAGGTGATCATTAACATGTATTCGGTTATCATTATTAGGAAAACCCAAATCAGATGCCTTTAGAGTTTTTAATTTGCGTAGAGACGACATGAAATCGTCCTTCTTGTAGCGTGCTAGGAATTTCACGATGATAGGCTTCGGCTTCTTGGTGTCCCTGTCGTTTTTGACAGCGACGCGAGTCACGAAGTTAATGTCCGAGCCAATATTGAGAGAATATCCACTCAATCCCGCCAACGAGTTCAAGACACTAAATAGGTTCTCTCCATTCGTTTCTGGGATTCCGTTTATCTGAATATTCGATCGCCGAACCCACTGATCGTTACGTCTCAGATCCACCATTACGTCATTTACCATCGTCTTCACTTCGCCCAATTCAGTCTTGCACTGCTCCAGAGCGTCAACTCGAGACTCGACTACAGTAATACGATTTACCATTTCGTCGAAACTCGAACTAAGGTTGGTCTTCATCTCATTAATATCGGACCTAACTTGATTAACATCAGCTCTAATTGCCTGGATGGATAAAAACTGGTTTTGGAGTTCTGAGACCCTAGATAAAATGGTGTTAAGTATCTCACCATGATCCGATGACCTTAACGAGCCGTTATTAGATGTAGATGTAGATGGTCGGTATACGTTCGGAGGTGTTGTCAATACCTCACTGACATCAGCAGCCCCCACCAGCCTTGACTCGTTCAGAGCGCCATCGCAGGACATAGCCGAGTCGTCTAGGATCACCGCGGTTGTATCGAGTTGAACCGGCGGCGTTACGTCATTTCTCCTGCGACGACTATTCACTGATGAGCAAAATGAGCATAGCCATGTTTCTTTAAGCCTAGAAATGTTCTCCGTGTACTGCTCTGAAGAAATATGCAAGCATTGATAATGATAGACTCCCACACATCCCGAGCATTTTAACACCGTAGCGGGATCTATGATTTGATTACAAATACTACACAACATTCTTTAAAGTGGTCGTTATAAATGCCGCTCTTAACGTCACAATAATAAGGTTCAAATTTAAACGAAGTAACCACACTGAATGCGTACAGTAATTTCGAGCGCAGAGGCTCACTGCACCGTGGCTCAGCGGTCGAAGGGCCGGCTGCAAAGCGATGATCGCCGCGGGGTCGTGAGTTCGAACCCAGCCAAATAAAGCAAAAAGATGAGACTTGAAAATTTGCACTCACGATACGTCACTAGCACTGCACACGCGTTTGAGTGAAAGGTCCGACACAAATAAATATGGCCGACGGGTTAAATTCAAATATTCCCAAGATAGACAAGGAGGTACCGATAAATTCACAAACGGGGACTTCCGAAAACTTTAGAACGCAAAAATACACCAAATAAAATCCAACAAATAACCAAACACACGTCCACTTCGAGCAACAGATAGACGCAGGAATGTCATCCCCATCAAGACTAGATTGTGAAGAATTCCTCACAACCGTTTGATCATTAATAGATTGCTTCTTTTCTTCACTAGGGCTAAATTTAAATCTTTTTACCGACTTTCTCCATTGCAATCCGTTATCAGAATCATTATCATTAGTATTTAAATAATTATTTTCATTTTTAACTTTAACCATTTCATTAAGCGGTTCTGTTATTGGTTTCAATACTGATGCCATCATCATTTCATTATCAGTTTTCATGTTACGAATCAAACTAACTTCCTTTTTAACGGCTTTGATAGATTTAAGTACTTTTTCTTTCAAAGTTTTCTCGTCACTGATTTTAAGGTTCATGTCTGATCTTAATGGTTTCCTATGAAGCAATAAATGTTTCATTATGATGCAATATGTATTATAGTTAATCCATAATGATAAATGTGTCAAAACCCATTCTATAACATCCAGAATTACGACTACAATCTTTATTTATAACCAAGTAGTTATATGGCAGTTTCCATACTTCAGCACACATTTCTCGAAACTGAGACCAAGACATATCGCTTCCAACGTGCTCATCATAAACATGACGTAAATTAACATCATCTTGCTTAAAAATAATTATTAAATTGGCGTTATCCCTTATTAATTGTTTTGGTACTTTACTGTACGTTTGATTCAAGTAGAAACTATCAATATTTTTATGTCTTCCCATTGCAAAGTAATCCCTTATGTTGTTTTGGTTTTCACAAGCCACATCATCAAATATCATGATCGAGTTAAAGTCAGCTTCGTTCGGACTTAATACTTCATCATTTCCACTATATTTTTGAAATTTAACTTCGGGGACCATCATTAATACTTTTTCTAAAAATTGATACATAGGTTGGAAAAGGGTTTTTGAGTAAACATAAACATTTTGGTACCGTAACCCTTGTTCATGAAGTAAAAGACCAACAATTAAATTCGTTTTTCCGCAATTAGAAGGACCGCAAATGATACTGCGAATAGTGTCAGGTAAAAGTTTACCATGACGTAAACTACGCGTGTTGCAAGTTGAACAAACTACATCCAACTGCAGGCTCTGATTTTGTTTCACAAACTTCATATTTCTTCAAAATTAATCAAGCAACGCATACGTTCTACTTGCAAGGAAGACTTATTCCAACTAAGGTAAGTCGCGAGTAGTGAATGACTTCGAAGAAGGTTGTTCGAACGGTAAATGAACCACTATAGGTTTCGAATAATCATAAGTAACTACTCGTAAGTGCATTTGACTCACATTACAATATTTTACCAAAATCGAATGAAGCGATTTAAAGACCACGTGTTAATTTACATCTCATCAACGTGATTTGGCGTTTCGAATCAAAATATATCCAAAAACCCGATTAGGCGTTTCGAATCAAATAAATGTGAAAACCTGAATGAGCGTTTCGAATCAAATATATGTGAAAACCCGATTGAGCGTTTCGAATCAAACATAGGGTACCCGAAAACCAATTGGGCGTTTCGAATCAAACATAGGGTACCCGAAAACCAATTGTGCGTTTCGAATCAAACATAGGGTACCCGAAAACCAATTGGGCGTTTCGAATCAAACTGATTTGAAACTCCCAATTATTACCTACTGTCGCATCATATCCTTTACAAGGAAGCGCGATTTGGTAAATTATGATTAGGTATATGATTTCTGGTAAAATCATTGAAAGGGTCCAAGAGATCAGAGACCTTGGTGTTATATTAGATCATAAACTACGTTTAGACTTACATATCAACAGTGTTGTGAACAAGGCCTTTAAAATGTTAGGCTTCATTCTTAGACTTTCTGGACCATTTAAAAAAGCCACAACATTTAAAATTTTGTTTAATTCATTCGTTCGTAGTCATCTTGAGTTTGCCAGTGTAGTGTGGAACCCGCATTATGCTGTTTATATTAGTCGCATTGCAAAATAAATTTTTAAAGTCGTTAGACTATCGCACTGGAAACCTCTTTCAGAATTACACTGACTCGGCTAAGCGACACCGAATTACGACATTAGAAAAGCGTAGGACCTACATTGACTCTATTTTCTTATATAAAATAATAAATGGCCATATTGACTCTTCAGCCCTCCTAGAAAAAAATAACTTTAGACTTAATCGTACCTCTTCCCGTTCAAAACCTACATTCTATCCCACCTTATGCAGGACTAAATATGCCAAGAACTCTTACTTTTCACGTGTTATGCGTAACCACAACACACTTTTTAATGATTTAGATTTTTTTGCTTTAAATTTGCGTAGTTATAAAAAACAAGTAATGGACTGATTGTTTGACTTATAGCGTTCATAACCATATCATAATGCTGTTTTATTTCTAACGTACCCACATCATCATTATTGTTAGATTGAGCGTACACTTATACCTAGTTCCCTCTGACTGAATGTTGAGTTACGAGCTCTTTATAATTATTTTTTGTAAAGTTTAATTATCATTAAGGAAACTCCAGGTTTAGTTAAGTTGTAATTTTGAACTGTAATAGTTATACATAACTGTTTGTTTCTTAAATAAATAAATAAATAAAAAATAAATAAACATTAAGTCTTGGTGGCTCTTTTGTTAAAATAATACTTAAACTTGATGTTTATGAATCCAGCATTGAAAGAGTAATATCTTTTTTAACATTAAAATTTAACGAAGGTGCTAGTTACAGTAGTATCAATACACATAGATCAGCTTTATCAATAATTTTAGATAAGAAAGTTATGTTAAATGACTGTGTAAATCGATTTCTTAAGGGCACTTACCGACTTAGGCCCCCAAAGCCTAAATATAGATCGACGTGGGACACAAATGTAGTGTTGAACCACCTCTCCAAATTGTATCCCTATGAGAATACTTCATTAGCTGATTTATCATATAAAGTTTGTACTCTTTTAGCTATAGCTTCTGCTCAAAGGATGCAGACCCTTAGTTTAATTAAATTAGAAAATGTGTCAATACAAAACGATTTAATTGTCATTAAGATTACGGATGTAATTAAGACATCAAAGCCTGGAGCTTGTCAACCGCTCATCAGATTACCCTATATTCGTGAAAATCCTAGTATTTGTCCAGCGTTGGCAGTTCAAACATACATACGTAAAACAATAGTGTTGCGGCAAGACCGCACTGAAGGACCTCTCTTTATTGGAATACGAAGACCATATAAACAAGTTGGGTCTCAGACATTAGCGCACTGGGTAAAAAAGGTGTTACAATCCAGTGGCATAGACATTAGTTGTTTCGGCGCGCACAGCACCCGCGCAGCGGCCACGTCGGCCGCGCACCGCGCCGGGGTCAATCTGGAGATGGTTCGCAAGGCGGCAGGCTGGAGCGATCGCTCCAATGTATTTCTTAAGTACTATTGCAGAGAAATTGTAGAATCAAATAATAATGACTTTATTAATTCCATATTTAGCACACAGTAAAGGTTAATTTCATTTATTTATTAACAGATATGTTAAGAAGCCGATAAATGTTAATTTATCCTTAAATCAACAAATTTTGTACCTAATTGTCTAGAAGCAAACAAATCAACATTACATTCATTAAGATTACTAGCTTTGATATTTTATTTTATTTTTTACACGTCTATATTGCGATGCTCTAAACATCTGCAAGTAATATTATAGTAATTGTCTTCGGTTGCAACACAAAATACAATTAAGAATCAAACGAACTTACCTTGTGATGTTTGATTCCAATTATGTGAGTGTTGCAACCGAAGACAATTACGACAACCCAACCCACCCAACCCAAAAAAAAAACACACACAAAAATTGTAACACTCTGAAACAATGAGGGCAGGCGTAGGGTTGCCAGTATCAGATGGGATACCCACCTTGGGAGTAATATTATAGTAATTGTGTTCGGTTGCAACACTCACATAATTGGAATCAAACATCACAAGGTAAGTTCGTTTGATTCTTAATTATTAAATAAGTGGAGTTTCGTTACGACATTAAAACATTAAAATACACTCAAGAGTAAGGAACATTTTTGTTATAATGAGAAGATGCACTATAATATAGGATGTGGAGCAAGAAAAAGTGGAAATCCAAAAAGTTTAACATTGCACCGGAAAGTTTCAAGTTTTTATTGAAATATCGGTCAGTTTTCAATATTGCATGTTTTCAGTATGTCACATATTATTATTAAACTATAGACCAGGATTAATCATACGTTGTAATAGGATTGTGTGACATATTATCTATATTCTTATATTAGTGTTCGTGACTATATAAATGACAGATAAAAGTACAGGAGTAGGAAAACTACTTTACTTTATCCCTTTGTTTTTTGTTTTTTTATATCGTTAGGTTTTTTAGATGTGCAGTTCAAAACACAGACACACACAAAGTAGGTAGTTTAGGTTTGTCAGGTAGTTTCTAATGCCCGAAGGGTAAACTGCCAAGATGTAAGAGCCCCGCCTAGCGGGGCTCCGCCAACTTGTCGGATAAGAATAGAATTTAGTTGCGAACTTAGACCACTTGCTACATAAGACCAACTGCGTTTTAGACCACTTGCTACTTAGACCAGCTGCGTTTTAGAACATTTGCTGCTTAGACCAGCTGCGTTTTAGATAAGACGATTCTAACCCGATGAAACTACGACGCCTGCCTATTATTATTATTATTATGTAACGACGATCCCATCCGAAATAAATGATTTTTATTAATATTATTATTAATAAAAATATTAAGCCTTAAACCGTAATTCAGATATTCGTAATAAAAATCGTGACTGTTACTAAAACGCCAAAATCATTCTCTATGGAGTACGTAATCTGGTTTATCGATAAACATGCATGCATAAACGTCAAAAACTGGCACGTTTTTTTCGGGTCCTTTAGTTTCTGTAGTCAAAGAAGAGTTTGTTTATTTAAATAAAGTACGAGGGACGGTATTCTAGGCGCTGAAAACCATATCGTATTTGATCTGTTATCGTATTGTCAACGTTTTGATAGCTCTTAATTAATTGACAGTACCTAATGGCGGCTGACGTCAAAACAATACCTACTGTAACAGGTCAAATACGATATGGTTTTTTTACCGCGGGGAATAGTGGCCCAGGGCCTCTATTCCCGGCGGTACAAACGATATCGTATTTGACCTGTTATGGCATTGTTGTGACGTCAGCCGCCATTACTGTCAAGGAAATAAGAGCTATCAAAACGTTGACAATACCTACGACAACAGATTATAGACGATATGGTTTTTAGCACCTAGAATACCGGCCCAGGAGTGCTACTTAGCGGTAATTAGGGATGCTTAGCGCAACTTAGATCGCAGGCGATGACGCAGCACGGTGCGGCGCAAAGCCCCCAGCGCGGATGACTCACACAACACAAGTCACAGCAATGCAAAGTACTGTAGGTTACTTTTGATGTTTATGCAAACCTAGTTAGTATTTGGGCGTTTCTTAAAAATATTGTACCTAGATTAAGAAACGTTAACTTTTAACGCTGAGTTACGAAAATTAGTCGTACATTTATATACTACTCTCAATGCCATTTAGCAGTATCTCAAATTCAATAAATGAAGCAGGGTTAATTCTCACCCGTTAGCAATATGCTTGCACTTGCTACAGGATTTTTGTCTGAGGTACCACCATTTGTCTTATGAAAGTAAGTATAGCTAATTTTTCGTAACTCAGCGGAAAAGTTATTATGTAAATATGAAAATGAGGTAGGTTTAGGTTATGTTGGTTTTGCAGCAGGCCCGGAGGGTCAAACCACCCAGAAATAGGAGCTCCGTCGACTCTGCCTAATTGATTTGAAATAAGAGTGACGACGAAGCTCCGCTTACGCGGAGCTCCTATTTCTGGATGGTTTGGCCCTCCGGGCCTACTGCATAGCTACCATAACCTAAACCTACCTCATTTTCATATTTAGAAAAGAAAAAGAAAAGAAAAATACATTTATTCCCCACACACACAGAAATAATAAAAAATTAAAAACAGAAAAGAGCAATAAAAAGAGTAGTGAGTGTGTCTTCGCGGCAGTGAATCGGAAACTGGCTCAGCATAATGCTGAGGTGTTAAACACCTGCAGCGCTGATTTTCAGCCAGCTCCGTTTGTTACAGACGGACGGTACGTTAAACGAATAAATAGTGTAGGTAATACAAAAATATATATACTATTAAACAAATACTTATAGTTAGTGACAAAATAAATAAATAAACTACATGCAAATACTTTACAGAAACCTAATATATAAAATAGAAATACCTACTTAGCCAGTATACAGCATCGACAATTTGGCACAATTTAAGTAACAAAAAAAACAAAAGAAAAACAATAAAAACTAAACTATAATGTAAGGACAAAGTGCTGGTTTCCCAACCATTATGACTTTTGGAGCGTCAACAAATAGCCTTTAAGCTTACGCTTTAGTGTACTTACTTGCTAGGCGCTCCTTGGATGGGAGGGGGGAGATCATTCCAGCACTTGGACGCCGCGAACTTGAAACTACCCCGAAACGCCGCGGTTCGGTGCAGTGGCACAATCGCCCTAGGTTTAAACCTGCGTACATTACTGGACCACTGGATCCGTTTAAAGAGGTACGACGGGGTCACGTGTTGCACCACACCAAACATAAGGGTCGTCAGGTGCATGCGCCTCCGCGCAGCCATGTTTAGCAAGTTAGCGGGGCGTTCAAATACGGAGTGATGTGGGAGCGGGGAGGGACTCTAAAACAAAAACGAGCACATGCGTTCTGGACTCGTTGTATTAGTGTAACGTTGTATATCTTGCGTGAATCGGAACCTAAAGACTGGGGGAATATTTAAGGTGTTAATGGCATTACTGTTCATTACTTTTGATTGTCAAACGTCAACACCATAGTTTTGTACGTTGGTGTGTAACACTATATTGTAGTATAAGTGGTTACTGATGTGTGAGGTGACTTGACAGATCTCTGTCCACACTTGATGTTAGGCCGTGGCTGATTGACTCAATTTAGGGTCGTGGATTCTTGAGCTCAGTCCGGTATGAAAACAACTTATCACAAAATGTGGCACAAAATTGGTGCAGCGTTTAGTAGAAATTAGAAAGAAAAGGGCGCCATCTGTTTTAATCTAAACCAACAGAAAGATAGGGATAGAAGTTTAAACTAGAGAGAGATTAAAAGTAAACAAAGATGAACCTTGTCAACAGAGTTTATTATCTGTTTAGTTTAGAAAAGAAACACAGTACAAGTTAGATAGTACCTTCGTACTAGTACCTTTTAAAGTCTTTTACATAAAGAATTCCGCTGTACAATAACAGGGTTGCTTAAATCATACCTCTCTACGTTGTCATGCGTTTTCTTACATACTATTCCTCTGTAACAGTGACAGGGCAAGTTAAATCCTACTTCTCTACGTTGTCATGCGTTTTCTTACATACTATTCCTCTGTAACAGTGACAGGGCAAGTTAAATCCTACTTCTCTACGTTTATCGAGCGTTCTTAAAAGCTATTCCGCTGTAACAGTGACAGGGCAAGTTAAATCCTACTTCTTTACGTTTATCGAGCGTTCTTGTTTATGTCTGCAAGTGTAGTAAGAAACGAGTTCACCTTATGATTAGACGTGGATCACCAAATGACGCCTCTCGGTGTCTCACTCGTCACCAGCCACAAGATGAAGAAGAAGTGTAGATGAAGGAGAAATGCAGCGCGTGGATCCACAGAGAAGCATGGACCGCAGCAGCACCACGTAGAAAGGAAGACAGCGTGGCAAGAGCGTAGAAGTAGATTTCTCACAGATAGGTGTGACCAGAGGGACACACTCGCACACACAGAGACACACAGAGACCCACAGAGACCCACACCGGCTGTTTGTAGCCGGTTAAAGAAATATCAAGGCAGCGGCGACTTTACCATGTTCTAGACGATGTTCGCCTTAAATTTAGAAATATTGTGTCCTCCTTACATCTTCATTGTAGAAACACTTAGTATTTAACAAGGATGCATTGAGCTTGTTAAATTTCTATGAAGCTAAATTACAAAATGGCCATACGGCCGTAGCGAGACTCTCCAGTAATCGTGACGGACGTGCTCACATAATGGTAGCGGCTGCGAGAGTGACAAGCCTATTCCCAAACTATCCTACCGTAGACAAGCGTCTATGATCAAACCTAGAGTTAAACGTATCGATTGACACTTCGATCAGATATTTCGATTTAAATAAATTAGCAGAAACCGATCCTAACAATATCTAATAATAAATAGAACCTACCAGAAGGGTTTTCCTAAAATAAAACAAACATCTATTTGAATGCAGAAGAAATTAGTTACGAATTAAACCAAGCGGCAACACCGAGCCATCGGCGAGTCGAAGTTTTATCTCTTGTTGTCCAGAGATGTCGCCACCGGTTCTAAAATAGCAGCATTATAGATTAATCTGTAACATTACCTCCCTGCTTGAAGAAAAAAAAAAATTTTTTTTTTTTTTTTTTTACAACTGTCTCTATCCTACCCTAGACCATAAAGATCATCTATCACCTAAGCAACGCAGAATTTTCACAACAACACTACAGTTTAACTAATATTGTCTGTGCCATCTGGGCAGACATGTGAAATCATGTGTCGTGGAGTAGGCTTCCTAACGTTCCACGGACAACCTAAACCTCTTCACACTACAACTTAACTAACTAACGAACTATGCTTACGACAATATTTTGGACAACACAAGAGAAGTCCAAAAAAAATAAATACTGGATTGTCTGTGCCATCTGGGCAGACATGTGAAATCATGTGTCGTGGAGTAGGCTTCCTAACGTTCCACGGATAACCTAAACCTCTTCACACTACAACTTAACTAATTAACGACTATGTTTTGGACAGCTACCCTAAAGAAAAATTACACGGTATTTGTTAACTTATGATTTACTAGCAATGAATTAGTGAGTCGACTCCATATTACGCTATTTCAAATTTATTAAACTAAATTGCATTAGACGTTGACTTTATTAACAATGCATCTTGGAATAGGACTGGAAAGGCATACTATGCTGACGATTTCTGCAATACCTAGAATTCAACGAAAATGAGGCTGGAAAACACCATGTGACTCTATGCAACGTTACATTTACCTATTACGTATTTACCCAAAAAAAAATT
Source organism: Acleris cristana (assembly GCA_948252455.1). Classification (NCBI taxonomy): domain Eukaryota; kingdom Metazoa; phylum Arthropoda; class Insecta; order Lepidoptera; family Tortricidae; genus Acleris; species Acleris cristana. The sequence continues at coordinate 50,803,181 of OX411771.1, forward strand.
TGCTATCCAGATCAAATGCTACACAGAAAAAGAAGTGAAGCATCATCTGTTCTCTTGTGAAGAGAATCAGAATGTAAAGACACAAAGTTAGCAAGAAGTATCTACACCAAACGATAGTCTCAGAGTTAAATTATTTAAGTTCAAAGTATATTCAGCCACCTTGTGACCAAAAGAGAAATAAGAATACAGGAAAAGAAGGAACCTTACACCCTTAGTGCGTCCTATAGTACTAACCCTATAAATTCATAGATTGTAGCTTTAGAATGTCTTTGACATGCCAAATACCTAGCGACTTCTTAGATTCGATATCTTGCAACTCATACGTCACAGGAGAGTATTTTTTTCGTATAACACACTTCTTAAATTTAGGAGCTAACTTCTTTGTAAAGAATTTGTCAGCGTCTGACAACGGATATTCCTTTTTCCAGACAACCTGACCTTCGTTATACTCTATAAATCTTCTATTACGATTGTAGTAAATTCTACTACGCTGATAAGATTTCTGAAGGCGGTCATTCACCTTCTGAAAGATAGGCTTCAGATGTGTTAGCATGGAAGTATATAAATTTCTATCAGTGAATTGCAATTCATCACTTTGCAGAGGCGCTGATGGATACCATTCGCCAGAAAGAATAGCCTCCCGTCCATTATTCATAAAATATGGACTATATCCAGTCACTTCATGCACAGCGGTGTTAATTGCAAATTCAATTGCACTCAGTTCGTCAGACCACGTACGATGATTCTTGCCGACATAAGATGCAACGGCAGTCACCACCACACGATTAACTCGTTCAGCAGGGTTATTCTGAGGAGTGAATCTACAGTTATAGAAAAGTTTGGGTATCTTATATTTTTCTCTCAGTGCTTGCATATTTTTAGAAATATACTGTGGACCATTATCCATTATTATACACTGAGGGATACCGTGTTTTAACAAGATATTATTTTCTATTAGTTCTACTACAGTTTTAGCCAAAGAATTTCTCATAGGAAATAGACAAGTATACTTCGTAAAACAATCACACACAACCAAGATAAATTTGTAACCTTTTGGGCTACGTGGAAGGGGTCCTAATATATCTGTACATATAACCTGCCAGGGTCGTTGAACCTTTTTCGGGTTCTCCATTAAACCTGGAGGAGCCTCATTCGTGCTCTTATAAGCTAAACAAACTTGACAGGTTTTTATGTACCGTTTTATATCTCCCAGCATTTTAGGCCAAAAGTAGCTTTGAGCAACACGTTTGAGTGTTTTGAAAACGCCTAAATGAGCGGCGTCTGATCTATCATGACATAGCTTCAGTACCTCCTGTCGCAGCTCCTGTGGAACAACTCTCTTCCATTCACAGTCCCTAGCTAAAGGATTTTTAGATCTAACACGCTTAAACAAGTTTTCATTTAGTATCTTAAGATCAGGAAATTTATGAGGAGCACTTTTAACCCTAGCAAATAAATTTGTGTACCACGTATCAGTGACTGAGTCTACAGGAGAAATGAAATCTACCGTTTCGATTGGAATGGGTGCCCTAGAAAGTGCGTCAGCAAGCTTATTTTCAGAACCTTTCTTATATTGAATATCAAAATTGAATTGTGACAACCGAAGTGCCCACCTAGCTAAGCGTCCTGTTGGTGACTTCAGACTAACCAACCATTTTAAGCTACTGTGATCAGTGAACACTTGTGTCCTGAAAGGAGAACCATCAATATAACCTCTAAATTTTTCTAAAGCGAAGATTAAAGCATTTAGCTCTTTCTCAGTTGTAGAGTGATTTTTCTCAGAGCCAGTAAGAGTTCTGCTGGCATAAGCAACAGCATGCTCATGACCTTGATCGTCCAGCTGTGATATGGCACAACCAAGTCCAACATCAGAAGCGTCCGTCGAAATAATGAATGGTCTGTCAAACTTAGGTACACACAAGATAGGTGCAGAAACCAAGAGTTCCTTGACAGCCCTAAAAGCTGTATCAGCTTCAGAAGTAAACTGAAAACATGATCCCTTAGGCAGTTTTTTAGTTAATTTGTTAAGAGGAGCACAAACAGTAGAGTAGTTATCGATGAAACGACGGTACCAAGACACCATGCCAAGAAATCTTCTAAGTTCCTTTTGAGAAGATGGGGTAGGGAACTCAGTTATAGCTTTAACTTTATCCTTGTCCGTCCTCAGACCTCTGCGATCAACAACATAACCCAAGAACTTTAAAGATGAGCGACAGAAAACTGACTTGTCAAGATTAATGGTTAAACCAGCTTGCCGTAGCTTTTCACAAGCTCTTTTTAACAATATGATATGTTCATCAAAAGTTTCAGAGATAAGTATAATGTCATCGACATAGTAAAAGATATTATTAGCAAATTCCGGACCAAATACCTTGTCCATTAGTCTCATCATTCGAGCAGTTGAATTTACCAAGCCAAATGGTAACCTTCTAAACTGAAAGGCTCCCAAGCCTGGCACAGAAAAACAAGTCTTTTCTCGCGACTCAACAGACAACATAATTTGAAAGAAAGCAGACTTTAAGTCCAAAGAGCTCATAAACTTAGCATTATTGAGAGAGTCCAGTATTTCTTGTACCCTAGGCATTGGATAAGTATCCACTTTGGTTAAGCTATTCAACTTTCTACTATCCAAGCACATTCTAAGTTCGCCATTGGCCTTTGGAACTAGCAAAATAGGACTATTCCATGGAGAAGTACTCCTCTCAATTATGCCCAATCTCAACATATCATCAATCTCCCCACGAACATACTCTCGATGGTGAAAAGGTATCGGGTAATATTTTTGTTTAACTGGAGCATTATCTCCGGTATCAATGACATGTTCTTCCAGAGTGGTACAACCTAACGTGTCCTTAGTAGCCGCAATACATTCAAAATCTAGAACCACGCTATTCAACCGTGACCTTTGTTCAGGATTGAGATCTTCCAAGTCATGTAAATGGATATTAGGATCCTTCAATAAGCTAAGAACAGAGTATTGTTCAATCGACCGTTTAATATTAAGAATATCTGAGCAGAGATGAAATTTAGTTAAGAAATCTACCCCTAATATAATTGGAGTATTAATATCACGACAAACATAAAAATTAATATAATGTAGAATATGTTTATATGAAACAGGTATTTCTATCTTTCCTAAGACTTCCAGAGATGCCCCATTTCCAACAGCAAGTTCAGTATCACATGTCTGCAAGGGAAAGTCTAAACCTTCACTTTGCAATAAGGAGTAGGCACACTCACTTATTAATGACACGGCAGCTCCACTGTCAGCCAATGCATTGCACTCTAGTCCTAAAATACCTACAGAAAGAAATGGTCTGGGATCGCCCACATTTTCTTTAAATAAAAGAGAACAATTATTGTTGTCATCAAAATTAGTCATTGTCAAATTTGTTTGAGTGTACCGGTCAGAGGTACTAGAAAAGTTAGAAGTAATATTTTTATCTATAGTAGTAATAGGATCCTCCGACCTACTATTTAGTTTTTTGAACAAGGACAATATTTAGTAATAACACCAGGTCGCTTACACTTTAAGCATATTGGTGTTTTGTGTACATCACACCGAGAGTGATGATGTGCACCTCCACATTTCAAGCATAAAACAGTAGTATTCTTCTGTTCAAGATTAGTGACACGAATCCTAGCATTAGAAGTTGATGAATTGAAATTTTCACCCCCGCTACAGAAATTTGGCAAAATAGACTCTTTGCCAGTGTTTAAGAACCCTCTATTCTCACACTTAAATTTAGAGATCTCTAAACGTGAACAGATATCCTTCAAACCCCTAATCGAGTTAACCTCCGTTAAAGCTAAACGAGATATGAAGAAAGGACTCATATTAGTCATAATAATTTCCAGCTGTTCTGATTCACTCAACGGTTTAGACAGACGTAAGAACAAACTTTCCATAATGTTAATGTAAGATTTTATATTCTCACTTTTATCTTGTAAGCGGGTCCTAATTTGATTCAACAAACAACGTTCATATTCGATGGGTTGAAATTCAGCTTTAAGTGATTCAATCAAATTTTCAAAAGACTCGAAGTGAGACCTATTAGTCCTAAACCATATCAGCGCTTCACCAGAAAAAAGATGAACAGAGTTCCTTAAAAGCTCAATGTCAGTGATCTCTGAGGAGTGTTTCAACTCACGCAACCGAAATATAAAATCATGAACAGGTGTTCGACCATCATAAATAAGATTCCACTTAAGAACTTGAGAAGCACGTTTGTAACAAGAATTTGAAGGAGCTACCTCAACAGATTCTCTCACAACAGCTTGAGAAGATTGACCAGGAGATTGATTACACTTGAGAGTTTCAACTGCGTGATACGCCTGTGAGACAAGAGCTATCTTTGCAAGCTGCTGTTCAGATGTCAAATAGTTAAGTTTCTCCAACCTTAATATGACGTGTGACAACTTCGATAGACACCTGCGACGACACGACGATGAAGAGTGATCAGCCTGAAGCACCATCTCAACTTTCTCTTTGCAGATCTGAAATTCGTTGTCAAAAGACAAGCTTAAGATGTATGTATTGACTTTGTCAGTGTCGAGTGTTATACCCCTAGTAGCTCTCAAACGACGTTTTAAATCGTCTACAGTATCCTCCTCATCAGGTTCCAATCCCCGGGATCTTAGTTCAAACAATAGCTCATCCTTATTCAAACAGTCAACATCTACATGTAATGCCATGGCTAAATATGTCAGTTAATATTATAAAAACAAAAATAGTTATGCAGTATAAGACTTTAGGTACAAAATATTATTTTTTTGTAAATTTCAGTTAATGTACATTTAGATACAAAGGAACACTTTTATTTAATTTTTTTTTTTTTTTTTTTTAAGACCAAATTCAATTCACTGTTAGGTTTTTAAAAGTTTTAAAGTAAAAGTTAATAGTAAAAGCAGAATATCTATCAGATCCACAAAGAAGTCAAAAGAGAGCAATACAGTCTGTTAACACATAGTATAAATTAAAATACAGTAAGAGAACTTCTGTTGTTAAGGTTCATAAAATAGTTATTTAAAGAAACCGGTATAATAAGTTGCTTTCACCTACACTGTTAGTAAAACTAAGCTTTGCCCCTAGCGTTGGGCCGCCAAAATGTAACACTATATTGTAGTATAAGTGGTTACTGATGTGTGAGGTGACTTGACAGATCTCTGTCCACACTTGATGTTAGGCCGTGGCTGATTGACTCAATTTAGGGTCGTGGATTCTTGAGCTCAGTCCGGTATGAAAACAACTTATCACAAAATGTGGCACAAAATTGGTGCAGCGTTTAGTAGAAATTAGAAAGAAAAGGGCGCCATCTGTTTTAATCTAAACCAACAGAAAGATAGGGATAGAAGTTTAAACTAGAGAGAGATTAAAAGTAAACAAACATGAACCTTGTCAACAGAGTTTATTATCTGTTTAGTTTAGAAAAGAAACACAGTACAAGTTAGATAGTACCTTCGTACTAGTACCTTTTAAAGTCTTTTACATAAAGAATTCCGCTGTACAATAACAGGGTTGCTTAAATCATACCTCTCTACGTTGTCATGCGTTTTCTTACATACTATTCCTCTGTAACAGTGACAGGGCAAGTTAAATCCTACTTCTCTACGTTGTCATGCGTTTTCTTACATACTATTCCTCTGTAACAGTGACAGGGCAAGTTAAATCCTACTTCTCTACGTTTATCGAGCGTTCTTAAAAGCTATTCCGCTGTAACAGTGACAGGGCAAGTTAAATCCTACTTCTTTACGTTTATCGAGCGTTCTTGTTTATGTCTGCAAGTGTAGTAAGAAACGAGTTCACCTTATGATTAGACGTGGATCACCAAATGACGCCTCTCGGTGTCTCACTCGTCACCAGCCACAAGATGAAGAAGAAGTGTAGATGAAGGAGAAATGCAGCGCGTGGATCCACAGAGAAGCATGGACCGCAGCAGCACCACGTAGAAAGGAAGACAGCGTGGCAAGAGCGTAGAAGTAGATTTCTCACAGATAGGTGTGACCAGAGGGACACACTCGCACACACAGAGACACACAGAGACCCACAGAGACCCACACCGGCTGTTTGTAGCCGGTTAAAGAAATATCAAGGCAGCGGCGACTTTACCATGTTCTAGACGATGTTCGCCTTAAATTTAGAAATATTGTGTCCTCCTTACATCTTCATTGTAGAAACACTTAGTATTTAACAAGGATGCATTGAGCTTGTTAAATTTCTATGAAGCTAAATTACAAAATGGCCATACGGCCGTAGCGAGACTCTCCAGTAATCGTGACGGACGTGCTCACATAATGGTAGCGGCTGCGAGAGTGACAAGCCTATTCCCAAACTATCCTACCGTAGACAAGCGTCTATGATCAAACCTAGAGTTAAACGTATCGATTGACACTTCGATCAGATATTTCGATTTAAATAAATTAGCAGAAACCGATCCTAACAATATCTAATAATAAATAGAACCTACCAGAAGGGTTTTCCTAAAATAAAACAAACATCTATTTGAATGCAGAAGAAATTAGTTACGAATTAAACCAAGCGGCAACACCGAGCCATCGGCGAGTCGAAGTTTTATCTCTTGTTGTCCAGAGATGTCGCCACCGGTTCTAAAATAGCAGCATTATAGATTAATCTGTAACAGGTGTTGCCGCGTTAGGGTGAAATACCTTGAATTAGGGGGATAATAAATATTTGTAATAATCAATAAATGGAGTCAATAGTTAATTACATTTATTAAGTAAACAAAACAATACAAAGATTTCTTTTGACAGTAATTGTACATACAAGAATTAAACAAACACATTTCAGTCAAAAGTTAATTTAATGTAGTACTTTCATGTAGGTAATATATTAATTGGGTACCTAATTACCCAGACTACCTAAATTGTATAGCTACATTCTATGCATTTTGGTTGCATCTATGTTTTGACTAAGGATCTTTCATCAAGATGTCCAAGATGAGAGGGCATTACAAAATCAGGCTTAAGCTGAATGACAGCGGAGGAGCCATCCTCAATAAAGTAACCAAGCACCTGCTGTGGAGATATAGTACATACTTTCAGTCATATTTCGGTGAAAGGAACTTGTAAGTAATAATTAATAACATCTTTCTGATGGAGGCATTTGTTGCAATTTAATATGCAATTCTCTGACCAAATGGTGAATTTTCAGTTATTGTTTCTCACACGTGGAAGAGGAGGGAATGTCTTAGCGTCGAGATTACCAGGGGTTTTCCTTGAAGTTTTCCGGTAAGATTCATAATTTTGTTAACCTTAAATGTCAGCCCACATGTCTTATATATTTCTCAATCGTAGTGCTAATCAGAGCAATTTCTCTATGTCTTTACAGCTGGACTGAGTTTTCTGGTTTTCTAGTATTTTCAGTATCTTTTAGTGTCTGGATATTTTCTAGTATTTTCAGTTTCATTTAGTTTCTGGATGTTTTCAGTAGGTCATTTAGTTTTCCGGATATTTTCAGTTAGGTACTGATTTAAGTTTCCGTCTACATAGTTTCTGTTATTCTATTTAGATACTTCCAGAATAATTTAGCTTACTGATTTGACTTTATGGTTGGATGATTTATTTTGCATTCCGTTATTCCGATTCAGGCTCCAACTATATTCAGGTTCAGTAAAGTTATGAGGTAGCTTATATACCTAGACATTCAGTATTCGGCAGGAACTCTCTTTAGATCTGTAAGTAATAAATTCATGTTTAGGTTCCTGATCATTCAGAAAACATATAAGTAATGAAGTAGGATATAAAGGTTTAAACCAACCTTTAGTAGGCGTGCCTTAGGCACGAGGATTCTGTACACCTTCACAAGCTGCTGTGAGCTGCCCGAGGATACTGTGGCTTGCGACACAGTGTGCTGGGACCGCTCCACCAGTCTGCCGACCTGGGACCACATCGAGACGATCGTCCAGGAAGGAAGGTTTTCTTCAGATTAAGGTCTGTGGAAATTACATTAATAATTAGGGAATTAGGATATCAATAATAGTTATTTGAACTTAAATTGGAATTGGTGGCAACTCTATAAGTAGGGACTAACAAATTACTATCTAAGAATTGTGAATTATAACATAAGAACCTTTACTTGTGTAAAACGACCAGCCTTCCGCTGAGCTAAACATATTTTCTGGTAGAGTAAGAATTATGAGCAAAGTTATGTTCACAATTAATTAACATCATGTATAGAGCTGCATAGGAATAAAGACTGTGATATTTACTAACCTGTTTCATTGAGCTCCTCATCATACGTCCTAGAACACTCCATATCTTCAACTTATTCTACAAACTTTCTGTTTACGTTATTCCGTCTATTTCGTTTTGTCACTTGGTAAAACCAGCCGGGCATTACCAACGTGACATTAGCCTCTTGGACCGACCAAGTATACGACCATCATAAACGACATCAAGTGATTCACACAGGTGGACACGCATATCAACACTGAGGTAATCACGAATATTATAAAGAACCTTGAGACGGTAAAAGCAATTACTCACGACTTTAGCTACGTGGCTCTCAAAGCGTAGCTCGCTGTCCATGAGCAGGCCAAGGTTACTTGCTTCCACCACCCTTTCTATCTGTTCGCCCATGATAGCAATATTCCTGGACGCCAGGCTATCCAAAGTTCTACGGGTTTGATGCTTCGATCCAAATACCAAATATTTGGAATTTTTGGGATTGAGAACTAGGCAATTTCTCTCCGACCAAGAAGCAACACGGTCGAGGTCAGCGTTTATGGTCTCTACGGCGTTGACTGTATCTAAGAACGTGCTAGAAGTGTAAAGTTGCAAGTCATCGGCGTAGAGATGGTACTTACTACTCCTTATACTGGTAACAATGTCAGTACTGTACAATATAAAGAGTAGAGGACCCAGAATCGAACCCTGCGGCACTCTCCTAGTCACAGAACTAAGAGAGGACAGCAAAGCATCGCCTGACGCTTTTCGAAGCCTGACCGCCTCCAGACGACCGGAAAGGTAACTGTCAAACCATCTAAGCGCAGCGACATCAAACCCGTAAAAGGACATCTTAGATAATTCGAAAATTCCGCGTACGTAAAGTATATAAATCATTTGTTGGTCAATGCATTCATTTCTATAATAAACTACCTGACGTAGTTTTAAAGCTATCGTTTCCAGCACTTAAAAAATACTTAAAAAAGTCGTTAATGTCAAAAGCGTACTATAGGGTCGAGGACTACCTAACAGACAAAAATGCTTGGCCTAAACCCGAAACTTAGTCATTCATTAATAATTTGTGCAAATGCAAAAGTTGTATCTTGTCTAGAGGACACCGTTGATGTAGGAAAACATGTTGAAACTTTTATGTGGTTATCTTGTTGTTTTTTTTTTTCGTTTTTCTCCCTCTATCTCTCTCTCCTAATGTTTTGTCATGTTTTCCTGCTGAACTACGCATGATATTTGATATTATATTTAATTTAATATTTATAGCTTTATAATAATACTAGACTAAGTAGTATCATTGTAGTAAGAAATATGGTTAAAAAATGACTGACTGCTGAGTTTCTTGCGGCGTTTCTTCTCGGCAGTGGTCTCCTCTTGGGAAGCGCTGGTAGACTCCTGACGTGTAAAGGTGCCCGTGCGGCCTACTTACTGAATAAATGACTTTTATCTTTTTATCTTTTAATAGCAAGGGCAAACTAATGCAATCGAAAGCCCTAGAGAAATCTAAAAGAACTAAAATAGTACTTTTGCCAGCATCCCGAGCCTGTAAGATGTTATCGACTACATCGAGCAACGCAGTAGCAGTCGACCGACCCTTACGAAAACCCGACTGTAGTTCAGGTGGGATGCTGTTTTTCTCAAGGTATTCCGACAGTTGATCACAAATTACCCTTTCTATTATCTTAGATGCGCAGGGAAGGATGCTAATAGGACGGAGGTCAGACAGGTTCACTGGGTTCGGTATCTTAGGTAAAGGGGTCACTTGAGCGATTTTCCAGTCAGTCGGGAAAGTCATAGTTAAAATATTCGTGTTGATTATGTGTGTCAGGATGTCAGCAGTCCTCGAAAGAGTCAAATGCAACATGTCACTATTGACATATGATATGATGTTTTTTCTATAAATCGAGTCGAGTCCTTTTGCAGTCGTTTTAATTGAGGTTATGATTTTACTGACAGCTGTCGAAGTCGTGGGCATAAGAGTAAAAGTCGTGTCTCCGTGTCTACTAAATTCATAAAATGTCAAGTCAGATATAGTGACCTCTGGTTTCCCAGGTGTATTGAGGAAATGACAGTTTATTGAGTCAGGGTCGTTAAAAGGCGTCGGTAGGTCGGGTTGCGAGTGTGGGTCGGGAATAACGGTACGCTTGAGGTCTTTCCACAGCGTCTTTGTGTCAGTGGTGTTATTGATATGGTGATCGAAGAAGGCTCGCCTCTCGCTGTGGATAGCTGCAATGACAAGGTGCTTCAAGTCGAGGTAGTACTGTTTATGCGCGTCAGACTTCGTTTGCTTGTACTTACTATGACCTTCGTTTCTAAGACGCATCATAAACCTCACATTACCAGTCAGCCAAGGCTTGGGAGCCTCCTTCACCACGATCAGTCTGTCAGTCAGGTGCATGTCTGTCGAAAAGTCCAAGTAAAAGGTCATTAAAGCGCCGCACCATGTCGTTAACATCGTCAAGGTGGAGTATTTGGTCCCAGTCAATTGTGTCTAGGTCTTGGTAAAAGTCACAAAAGATAATATCTTTTAGAGGTCGGTACGTAATTGTCGTCGGTGTCGGCTTTCGTTTTTTTATGTCAAGCTCAGTAGTGACGAAAGCATGCGCCCCTAGGTCCGAGATATGCTTCACGTCCACAGTCACAACGCGAGCGTCGGTGCACACAAGGTCTATCATTGTTTCACTGTGGCTCGTGAAGTGAGTCGGGTCGCGTACGTGTTGAGTCAGGTTAACGGTCTCCAAAAATTGTGTCAAACATTTAAATTTAAAGTCATTTCGGTCATAGCAATTTATATTAAAGTCTCCAACTAAAATCAATAGGTCGTAGTGGTTAAACGAAGTTATCGAGTCAGTCAGTGCATCAAAAAACGTGTCAACATTGAGCCATGGAGGACGGTACGCCGTGCCTACAATTAAGTGCTTGCAGTTAATTGTTACTTAAAGCCACATTTGTTCGACGAGTGCGGCAGGCGGGCGGCTGGGAGCGGGCGCTGAGGCCCCGGCGCAAGTACATCCCGACTCCGCCGCCTCTCGCGCGAACCCCTGCCGGGCGCGGCACATGTCTCAGTCGGTAGCCGGGCACAGCGGGCGCGCGCGCGACCTCCCCAGGCCGCAGCCAAGTCTCGTTGATCACAACAATGTCTGCGTCAGTCTCAGTAATAGTCCCAATCAACTCGTCGTGCCCCGTACCGAGGGAACCAGCATTAAACAAACTAACTTTAAAATTGTTACAATGGAACATTACAAGATTTAGAAAGCATTATTACAACAATAACAAATGGATGGCTGTATACGTGTAAGTAAAGTGAGGTTATTCGAGAAGAACAAGTGATAAAATACCTTAAAGAGTGAAATAATAGTTATATACATACTTAAGTTTATAAATATAATATTGTTCCAGAACGAATAATATAACAGGGAGTGGATGAAAGGTCGATTCACTCCCGCGACGACACACCTAAAACCACATAATACAAACAATAAGGCAAGTTTTACTTTTACTAAATATGTATACCGCATAAGGAGGCAAAACAAACAATAAACATTTTTAATAACATTTTAGGACTCCACAACAAAGGAACAAGGAAACACAAACTAAGTGGCGTTTTGGACCGCTACGACGGACCCAAAAATACACAGATCGGTCAGGCGACGTAAACGGTGGCTCGGCTGCCCGTCGGCCTGCCGCGTGAAGATCCTGCCGTCGCGGGTCCAAACGTAGCGCCAGGAAGCGGCGCGCGCGGCCTCGCGGGCTCGCTGGAAAAGCTGCCGGTTTTCTGTCGTGAGCCGCTCGTTCACGTAGAACCGCTGCGGTGCGGCGGCTAGGCCCAGGTCCGCCATGGTGGCGCCGCGGCGCACGCGCGCGCCCTGCAGCAGCTCGTCGCGCACGGGGCGCCGCGCCAGGCGCAGCACGAGCGGCCGCGGCCGACCCGCCTCGCGCACCCGGCCCGCCCGGTGCACGGAAACCACGTCACGCGCGTCCAGCTCCACTCCAACCACCGAGCAGATCCGCTTGGCCAGGCCTGCAGAGCTCTCACCAGGCTCCTCCGGCACGTTGGAGATCTGCACATCATTGGCGAGAAGCTCCTGGTCCCGATCGCGCAGCTCCATCTGAAGGGTCGCGATGGCTTCCTCCATGGCCTTGTGCGCCCCCGACACGGTGCCATTTGCGACTTGTCGCTCCAAAGCGTCGACGCGCCCGTCCAGTGCCTCGAGCCTCCCGATGTACACCGTCATGCTCGCCCTGATGTCGAGGAACTCCTGCCGGAAGTCCCGGAATTCCTGCCGGACGACCTGCAGCTCCTCTCTAAACAACCGGATCTCGCAACCCAGTGCCGACTGTCCCTCCTCCGCTTCGCCGCCGGGCGAGGGCGCAGGCGAGGTCCGCGCGCCCACACGCGCTGGTTCCGCGGCTGCCGTGACTGCGGCGGGCCTCGCGGCGGGCTTCGCGGCGGGTTCCGCGGCTGCCGTGACTGCGGCGGGCTTCGCGGTGGGCTTCGCGGCAGGCTTTGCGGCGGCGGATTGGGCAGGGGCGGTCTCGGTAAGGAGACCCTTGACCGGCGTTTCGGCCCGGTTGTCTGTCGGTTGGGACCTTTTGCACGTCGGGCACTTCCAATCTCGAGGAACCGCCGCCGTAGAAACTCCCACACATGCCAGGTGGTACTGGCAGCTGCATTTGTAGCATACGGCACCATCATTGCGCGTCATGAATTTTGCACAGGCCGAGCACTTAAACATTTTTTTTTTTCTTAATTAATGGCTTTCACTCCTTGTTTTAACAAGGTGTATTTCGCCAGTATCGAGTTTTAGACAATCGCCATGAACTTATTAGAGAAACAAGTCCATGGATATCACACGCGAGGACAATTGTTCGGTTAAAGAGATTAACTCTGGTGGACTAAACAGAAGCACATGGGGTTATCTCCACGCGCTTCTGTCAAGTTCCACTTAAACATTGTTATTGTTTTTTATTTTTATTTTAACGAGGGTAGTTTTCGTCACTCACGTGTCTATTTTAAGCCCTACGTTTAATATAACGCCACCAATTAACACGCGCACAATAAATGTTTGGATTTAGACTATAATAAACAAGAATAAATCACTACTGTCACTAAAAAGATGATTGTTTTATTTATTAAACGTTAAGATCGCAGTCCAGTGTTGGTCGTATAACGTACCGTCATCTCTATTTACATGTTAACACAGTTATTATGGCCTAAGGGCAACGTTTAAGTTAAGGGCAGCCTTATACGTTCGATCGTTCGAAAGAAGCCCTGCTGTGTTTCGTATGCTCTGCTGGGACTACTTAAACTAGCTGCGCCGCGTTCACTCGTTCGACCGACCGAACGCCGTTTCTAAGAGATAAACATCCCTGAACCATAGCTCCAAATAAGACTTCGTAAAAACAAGTGCCGAGGTAGCTTGCACTTTGCACTATTTGCGAGCAAGAGTAAACTCATCTGTTCACAGGTTGTTCAGGGGATGTGCAGGTTTTCTAACTGGAGTTCGCCCCATTAAAAGCCTCTATTTGAGACGAAGATGAGGCTAGCAGCAACCCGGACACTTTGTAAGGTTCTTTCTCAACAAGGGCCTTACAGAATCTATCAGGGGGGTTCTCTCATGCCAAATACTTGAACACTAGGTAGTATAATGAGCATCGACACGGTACTAAATAAGGATAGCTCACGCGCGATACAGAGCAAGAGAACAAGAACAAGACACCGGACAAAAGGGTAGGAAGATTCAGAGTCCCTTAGCCACACACACAACACAAGGAGTGATGGCCACGACTACTGCTGACGCCGATTCCTTCGCATTCAAGATAGAGTACAGTCGGGGCTGCAGCTGCAGGGTGAGGGGACCATATAGGCACTACCAGTGCATATACGCGCGGGACGGCGGCGCTTGGTAGCACGGGCGCGGCGGGCGCGCGTCACTCTCCTTCTCGCCCTCGCAACGTCACCCATCTCCCTCAGACAGGGCATGAATTAAAATCCGGACCACGGCATCTTTTTTGTCTGTATCATAAAATAATAATAGATTAATTTAACTTTAATACGTAGATATGAAAATTAAACTATTGTTTAAGTAGTAGGCATTTTTCCTTTTTTTAATACAGTAAAACTTGGTTAAGTGGGACCTGGATAACTGAGAAACCTCTATAGCTGGAACTCATGCTGGGGTCCCAACACTTTAGTACTGAATTACCTCTGTTAGCGGGACAAAACAAACCTCCATACTTGGGATTAGTTCTTTCAATTTTATCTTCATAATTACAGAGTGTATTTACCTCTTTTACTGAGATTATATTTAAAATAATATTTTTGCTTAATAGTTGTTTATTTTATTTTATGGGTATTGACCTCTGTAACTGAGATAACGTCGATTTATTACCTCTCTAACTTGGACTTTGTACTGAACCCCCCCATAAAAGCATTTTTATACTTTATATTTATATTGGCCTTATGATCTCAATTTGTAGGAACCCTACCTTGTGAACCGAATAGTAATCCAAAGAACTTTAATGAGCGAGAGTTTATCATTACTAGTCTATTTTGAAGTACCTAATTACTCCTTTCTACTGTTTACTATTGAAGAATACCATTAAATTTGCAGGCTAATATATTTATATTGTTAAGTCAAAACTAAAAGTATTAACTATTCAATAAAGAATTATATTAATAAAATTCCTAATTGAAACATGGTTCAAATTATTGTAATAGTCTATTGGAAAGGATTAATTAACCTAACATTCTATTATTAACCAAGGAACAGAGTTATGGCAAGCATGAATATAGAAATCCTAACATAAAATATAATCATTCTACTGTTGAAACAAAATATCTATAGGCAACTTAGAATATTACTTGGAGCTTCAGATATAACCTACATAACTATGAACAAACTCTAGGTTTAATTCAAATATCTTACTAGTTATACTTTTATAAAATGGCAATAATATATTAGCGGATAAGGAACGGCCCCATCACCCGCCGTACCGCTGCTCTTCAACCATAACCTCAGAGCCCGCCCACTAATATATCTTTTATTATTTAGTATAACACATTATTTTATTAACGTTAAATTTAGTAGACTAATTCTAGTCTTAGGTAAACTTGATTCTACTAGTCTCTCCAAAAGGATCCTTTGAGAAGAGAGACCGAGACAAACTCAAAGGATTAAACTATTTAATTCAATTATTCATTTTACTTTTGAACACAAAAATTATATATTAGAACAATATAATATCAATGCTTAGTTTTAAGCTTTATTCTTTTTTCTTAGCCTGTTACTTCTTACTTATAGAATTAAACTCAATATGCCTATGACAAACTTTGTGTGTCTTTCTCTATAATTTGTAGTCATAACTACCAAACTATTTAGTAGTATACCTACTGTAATTATCATGTAAATGTAACCCTACTAGGCGGGTTCTACAACCTTTATACTCTGGATTGTAGTATGAATTATTGAATCACTCAGATTACTATAATTCAATTTCAGTACTATATCCCTAGTACATAAACTGTTTAGTTTAAAATTTAATAAAATAATGAATTAGTGTTACCTCACCATTCATAACTTAGTCTGAGACACTATTGTGTAAATTTTACATATACCATCTACTACACTGAAGTTGCCAACACTAAATTATATCTAAAATTAATTAGCCCTAGTAAGTAGCCCTATAATTGATTTAGCGCGCTTTCAGATATCCTGTTTCAACACTTAATTTAACTAAATTAGTAGCCCTTTGGTTTTATCACTAAATAACTTTTTAATAACCTTAATATTCTCACAAAGGTGGTGTGTTCTTGAACCACATAGTGTATACTCAACACTAGGGTTCCTTCAGACAACAACTAAGCATATGTGTAAGTACAGTGACCACTGATTGTCCTTGGACAGAGACAGTAAGCCGTAGCTAGGTATGTACCGCACATCTATAGCTGTTAAAGGTGTATTGAAAGGACAGACCAACTCGTAAGTATCACTTTGAATTTTACCTATACAAAAGGACTACGTTAACCTAGATTTATTTGCTTTACCTGATGTTTAAAGATAATGTATAGCTTATAATGATGACGATTTAATTCTTACAACTAGAACCTCTTCGGAATAATATCTAAATATGATAAGCCTAGCTTTTCTTTTAGCAGGTATGTAACCGTACTTATTTACCCTTACTATCCTAGAAAGTTAATAATAATATCATAGACTCTCGTTGTGCTTAGATGGCTTCTATGACAACAACCTGGTGTAAATACACATAGTTAACTAATTACTTTTATTCGTTTGAGACAGTTTTAACGTGAACTCTTTAATTTACCCTTACTATCCTAGAAAGTTAATAAAAATACCGTAGACTAATAAGTTTCGTTACGTGCTTAGATGACTTCTTTGACAACAACCTTGTGTAAATACACATAGCTAACTAATTACTTTTATTCGTTTGGGACAGTTTTAACGTGAACTCTTTATACACACTAACTGATAAAACATGTTTGCAGGCGTCTCCCTAGTTAGCTGCCTAGGTTTATCACTAAGGTTAGACGCGAATGCTTCTTAAACTTAGACCTCTACCTATCTGCTAATTATAACCACTACAATACCTTTCATGTTAAACGAACTCCCTAATCATACCAACACGTGTTTATCGGACAGCATACATACTCCGCAGTCTAGCGCTTTAGTTATTTTCTAACTAGACGGACGGTCTTAGAATTTGACGTTTCTGACAAGTATAGATAGACCTAACCACAGACTATCAAGATTACATTCAATAAGTAAGTTTCGATACCCTAGATTGAATATTTGCCTAATATGAATTTAATTTAAAAGGATTACTTTTCTAACATGAATTAATTATTACTAGTTCCTAATTTTCCTATTGGTTTTAGAAGGCTAATTTAAGTCTTCTTGGTTCAATAATTATAATTCTTACGTCGACAGAGCTTGTTTTACTATGCCAGTAGTAGAACAAACTTTGTCTACATATACCTAGCTAGTCACATTACGTGTTTATAAGCTTCCCTCGGTGTAAAGGAAAAGCTACTGACTACCTATAACCCCTAACCACCTATTAATCTATTGTTTTAGAGCAATTAAAAGTCCAAAATGACTTTTACAGTTACGTTAAACGTGTGAGTAGTGTAAAGGAATTCCGGTGTAAGAAAACCTTTGCTAGACCAACTAAGACCTAACATAACCTCGATTTCGGAAGTAAAACTTCCTGTGTGTAGTCCTAAGACCCTTCAACCGGCTATTTCTAGCCTTTAGTTGGCTTCCAGGTGGGGAAAATACCTACGGTGGTCTATATATACATATATAAATAAGGGGATCAATGCCAAAGGTACTTTAGATGGCCACACAACAATCGCAAACTGATTTCGGATCCACTTCTACGGGCCCTGAAGAGGAGACATAAAAAGTACCATTCAGCAGAGCCTGATATACCGAATAAAGGTATCAGGAAACCTTGTACGCGTACCTTCCAAACTCACTCAGTTAATGAGTTAAAACCGTCCATTTCCTGATTGTGGAAATCTTCAGGTCTCAACTCACAACCAAAATGTGAGTGTAGGTATTCATTTTCGTAAACTACAACTGCCTGGAGCTCTGCGTAACCGACTACCATTTGTGGTGACGTTACAGAGTTCTGGAAAACAAAAGAAGGTTAATAAACATGTTAAAACAATCCCGGAACACACAAACACCAGTTATTAAAACATTCTCACAATCCTAGCAAAAGAAAGTAAACTACAACATTCCTGTGTAGCGATAATCGTTAACTTGTAGCGTTACTCGAACGCAACGTGAAGCGACACCCAAAATAATATCACCTATAATATACGAGCACAACACAAATAAATAAAAACCAACAAGGCAAAAATGGACGATACGTGACACCTCTCAGCAAAATATCAACTCACCCCTTCGACGACCGGAATAAAAAAGCCCCGCTCAGACCCTCGCCAGACTTTATATAGAAAACCCTGAGCATGCGTAGAAACCCCTAATTTTCGGCCCCGCTGTATGAAACATGCGTATAAGATCGCTTGGATGCGTAAACTTTTCCCGCAAAAGAAATTTCAATTATTCAACTTTAGTGTCTATTTCATCATTTCAAGTAACAAATAAAGCTCACTTTCGTTTGAACTCATCTCTCCTCATATTAGCGTCTCTCTAGCGTCCCTGCGTATAGAGAAGCTGGGATGCGCAGAAGTTTTCCCGCAATAATGCATTTACTCTTCTAATGACAATGATTATTCTAACATAACATGTAACAAACAAAGTTCATTATCCTTTGAATTTGACCCCTACTCATTTTAGCAACATAGCGGTCATAATTCCTCTTTTTTTTTTTTCAACTTCCAGCCTATTCGATCCTTATTATTAGGTTTTACAACTATAATGTTACCTCATTACAAAATAATTTGTGCAATTCTTTCCTCTTTAATTTATCTTACTAACATAATGAAATAAACCTATTTATTTCCTAAATTCTAATTAGAATGATCTGTTTTTTTTTATTTAATTTCAACCATTTCCTTCGCTTGCTCCACAGCGCCATCTAGGTAATTCAAAGTGAACCCATTTCTCTGCTAGTCGCCCAGAATTAACCTGTCAATTTTAAATGTCTAATCGTTTAGTTCATTATACTTTGAACTTGTCTCCTACTCTCCTTAGCATTATAACCGTCATTTCTTTTTTAATTCAACTTCCAGCCAATTCTTTATTACAAAATAATTTGTGCAAACTTTCCCTCTTTAATTTATTTTACTAACATAACGAAACAAATTTATTTATTTCTAAATTCTAATTAGAATGATCTGTTTTTATTTAATTTCAACCATTTCCTTTGCTTGCACCACAGCGCCATCTAGGTAATTCAAAGTGAACCCATTTCTCCGCTAGTCGCTCAGAATTAACCTGTCAATTTTAAATGTCTAATCGTTTAGTTCATTATACTTTGAACTTGTCTCCTACTCTCCTTAGCATTATAACCGTCATTTCTTTTTTAATTCAACTTCCAGCCAATTCTTTATTACAAAATAATTTGTGCAAACTTTCCCTCTTTAATTTATTTTACTAACATAACGAAACAAATTTATTTATTTCTAAATTCTAATTAGAATGATCTGTTTTTTATTTAATTTCAACCATTTCCTTTGCCTGCACCACAGCGCCATCTAGGTAATTCAAAGTGAACCCATTTCTCCGCTAGTCGCTCAGAATTAACCTGTCAATTTTAAATGTCTAATCGTCTAGTTCATTATACTTTGAACTTGTCTCCTACTCTCCTTAGCATTATAGCCGTCATTTCTTTTTTTATTCAACTTCCAGCCAATTCGATCTTTCTTTATTAGGTTACACAACTATAATGTTACTTCACTACAAAATAATTTGTGTAAACCTTCCCTCTTTAATTTATTTTACTAACATACCGAAATAAATCTATTTATTACCTAAATTCTAATTAGAATGATCTGTTTTAATTCATATTATTAATTTCTTTTATTTCACACCTCAGCGCCATCTAGGTAACTCAAAGTGAACCTATATTTCCGCTAGTCGCTCAGAATTAATCTGTCAAATTTTAATGTCTAATCGTTTAAATAGTTGTCAATGTTTTCCAGAGAGAGCGCTGTTTTCAGTTTGTTTAGAAAATCTAATGACTAATTTCTAGCTGTCTGATGGCGAAGATTAACCTGAGTTTTTTTTTTGTACTTTAAAAAGGACACTACACTCGTGTTCCAGTACAACTTTATTTCAGATAAATTTCCGTTTTGTATACTAATTCTCAGTCTACCGACTACCCGCAATTACCGCACTTGGCTAATTGAGATTGTTCATATTTTTACAATTACTTTAATTCGAAAACCATTTTAAAGCCTTCCTGCAATTTTAAGTTTTTGAAATATTTATCTATTTCTGATATTTGGACAAAAGTATATTTAACCTTTGTTTGAATTCCGTTTTTAGTTTGAAGCCCTCCTAGGTGTATCTTACGTTACGGGTTAGGCGAAACTGCTTGAAATAGTATGTTTTAATACATTATTTAATTTAATAATTTATTAGAAAATGCCAGCCCAAAATTAAAATAATCATGTCATCCATAAAATGTCTGCTAAATAAATAAAGATATTCAAACAAAACTATTGGGTCAAATACAAAATTAATGAAAATGGTCTCTTAAAATTACCCATTCTTTCAAATTATAATGTAAAAACCGTGGGCTATTTTTTTTGGTCTATCCCAATTGTGCCTAAATGACCTCCAGTTTCAGTTTGGTTTTGAATCAAGTAGTAATGAAGGCCCGGAAGAGATTTTTTTTTGTTTGCCGGCAATTGTGCAGCTCACAATAATATGCCCGATCTAAGCCACATTAAACTTGTGTATCTTCCTCTGGAAATGACACATGAACAAGGAGAACGATTCGGAATTAATAGTTCATAATACGATGGACTAAGAGAAAGAAACACAGAGGTTTTTGGTCATTTAAGCATTTTTTTCAAATGGAAAAAATAGAACTCAGTCCTTCCGCATTTCATGGGTACAGAAATATATCTAGAACTAGTAGAAATAATTGTTTTAGAAACTAATAAATAAAATTACCTTGGGTCACGGAACATGTTTTAAATAACAAAAAAACCACTTCAAGAACGCAAAAAAGAAGTCTAAGAATTCTATAAAAAAAATACGTACGTACGGGACCCTCTCCACGCGAATTCAACTCACACTTGGCCATTTTCCATCATAGTTCGATATTATATTATATTATGAGTCTTAATACCAATTTTAATATACATAACATTATAAATGACCGAACTCCCAAACATAAATTACCAAATTCTCATACAAACTACCTACCATCCAAAATCTCACCTTAGGTGATTATTTTCGAGATACAAGTATTAATTTAATCTATTTCAGTTTTAGCGGTTTATCCGTAAAAGCGTAACAAGCAAATCGACGACAGACAGAATTACTTTCACATTTATAATATTAGTACAGATTTTCTACAGTAGGTAATCTTTCATCTACACATAAATATAAATGAAAGATTTTTTACTCCTTGAGTGTTGTTTGAACTAAATGACATTTTAGAATTAAATAACCGTTAACCATACACGTTAATTATTTCAAGTGACCATAATAACCGCCTTAATCTATATAATATAAATGAACCCCTATTTCTCCTGGTAAAATCGGTAAAGCCGTTCTCAAGTTTTTTTAAAAGATCCACAGCCAAAGTCCAAGGTAACTATGGTGAAACCTTTTAAAAGTGATGTGCTGCAATTACTGTTTCGTATACTTAGTGATTCCAACATGTTGAAGAATCATAGGACTCTGTTATTGCTCAAAAACGGCAGTGTTTACCTAACAACAAGGCGTTGACAGGTTAGTAACTGAGCAATCTTAATCCTTAATTTGAGAATTTAGATAATCTCGCTCATGTTTGTTTGGTTGATAACAATAAGTGGCGTTTTGTTTATAAGTCTACTGTTAAACATTAAAAAACAAAGAAGTTATTATTGTTATTTATTACTTCAATGAAAATGATATTAAGAATGAATGGCGATGACAATGTATTCAATGCCAACAAAATACTCCCTTATTAAATTCTAAATAGCAGATATTGGTTAAATTGATATGGAACCTTCGAATCTCTTTCCAACAGGAAAAGAATTATCGAAATCTGTTCTCAATATCTTGTGATATAAAGAAACAGTCGGAAAGGATAGCCACCTCCTTTTTAGAAGTCGGTTAAAAAGATAGTTCACTGTACAATCAACATATGTTTCTTTCCTAATTATTTTAGTATTTAGCAAAAGATCCATAAAATAAAATAATAATACCAAGTATCAATACTTATTTCTCCTCAAATCGTAGTGTTGCTTGATAAAACTTTTTTAAAACTAACGGTTTTTGACTCCTGCAGACTTAGCGTGGACCGACTCTATAGAGATGTAGAGTATTCTATATTAGTAATTATTTTACAAAATTTGATGTCATATTCGAAAACTAAGAAAATGATACCTATGAAAAATTTAGAAAAAAACATCATGGCCGCCGTTTTGAATTTCTACCTATAATTGACATCATTTTCGGAATCTGCGTCCCCAAAATCTAAGAAAATGACACCCATGTCCACTTTTTCAAAAAAAGTCATTGCCGCCATCTTGAATTCCAAATTTGATGTTATTTTCAAAATCTGCGTCCCCAAAATCTAAGAAAATTATACCCATGACGACTTTAAAAAAAATATCAAGGCCGCCATTTTGAATTTCAAATTTGTTATCATTTTTGAAATCTGCGTCACCGTAATCTAAGAAAATGACACCCTTGGTGGTTGCTTACTTCAAAAATAATTAATCTCCCATACAAAGTTCTACCCCCCATTTATTGCCTTGTGAGCATTGTTTCCAAAATCAATGAAAGTTGTATTTTTTTTTTATTTGCTTATAAACAGTAGCCACTTTAACTGCCGCCAACCTGCTAAGCGAGTCCATTTTGTATGAAAATCAGAGCTCTTGGCAGTTAAAGTGCTAAAACCAATTACCACGTTTCCGACTATAAAAATGTACCATAGTTCCATACAAACTTCCACCCCCTATTTTAACCCCTAGGGGATGAATTCCTAAAAACCTCTACTTAATGCACCCCCGTTGTATCTTAAAAAATATTACTTTCAATTTTGAAGTCCCTAGGTCCAGCGGTTCAGGCTGTGCGTTGACCGATCAGTCAGTCACACTCCCCTTTTTATTTACTAAGAAAGATTCATGTTGTAAGTAGCAATATCATCAACGTACAACAAAATTAATTTAATCAATTTCTTAGTAAATAATGCTTTAAGTTAAGGTGACAGAGTTCAAACTAAATTAACTATGGAATTGTTTTTTAAATAATAAAAATCTCGGAAATTATGCGATATTGGACTACATGTTATACCACATTATATACTCCAAATAGGGTCTAGAATTGATGGTCAAAATCCTTCGAGTACGTCCCGGGCACGGTGTATATATGTTTATATGAAGAAGATAGATAGAAGATATGGTTCACATATGCTAGGTTAGATTAGACTTGTAAACATCACAAGATAACCTGAAATCAACATGGGTTCAGCAGAAAATAGCTTTCTATGAAATTCTAAGTGATTCATTCTGGGTGCGTCTCACGAGATATAACTACAAAATCAATATTTTTATGTTAATAAAATTTACAACGTTATCAACGTTAGCTATAATAACAAAATCAATATTTTTATAAGGAATAACGGTCAAATAACATAATATTAATTTTAATTAATGTTGTCTATATAACACTCACATTTTGGCAAGGTATTGTCACGCGATTATTTGAACTCGCGCGACATGCGATGCGATTTGATTATTTCTTGCATCTAGGTTCGTTTTATAGTACTCTATGACGTCTTAGACTCACGTTCGTTTTGACAGATGCTTGTTCGGATCGGGACAATGGCGTCTTGTTTTTGTATGTCGCGAACAGTTTTTCAATTTTGGGTTGGCAACACTTGGATTGTGCCGTCAAACTCTTTGGTCTATTCTTTTTTTCTCTCTAAAGCTTCCGTGACGAGCGGGGTGCGTTTTTTTGAAGCGAGTTTAATCTCGTAAATCCCAGAGTTTTCACAAGGGATTGCGCTGTTACAATGGCGGGGATGTGGTGCCGCGGCATAATATGACCGGCTGCTGAGGAACCATCGGTAAATATCTTTCGATTTCGATCAATATTTTCCAACCTCTTAAGCCTTGGGCCTCGTTATTTTGACGAATTGTTTTATTTCAGTCGGGATGCTACTGTAAGCCTCTAAAACCAAGCGCCAGCGGGTAACCGACGATGGGAAAACCCGGCTTATTTGGATTAAATGGGTGGTACGTATTTTCATATTTATTAAATGAAAACTTTCTCACGCCGCCATGTTGCGAACGCGGGCAACTTGTTTCTGCATAAGCAAGGGTTATAATTTTGGTTCTTTTTCTTGTTTCAGCGATCTCGCACCCATTATTTTTACCATTTTAATACCCATTTAACTTCCATTTTTACGACCATTGGACTACCCTTTTACTAACTTAGCTTCTTTCTCACCCACTATGTGGATTTAAACTTTCACTTTCCATTATATATGGACCCTCTTTTGGTGCATTTGATGCATTTGATGCATTTACTTTTAGGGAATTAGGACTTCACGCCTTTGTGCAATTTATTTTATAGGAAAACGCTCGACCTAGGGAAGTATGATTTCACGCCCATGTGCATTCGCCTTTGCGCAACTTTATTTATTTTATAAAAAACGCTCGACCTAGGGAAGTATGATTTAACGCCCATGTGCATTTTTCCTCTTCTTATAATTTTCTATTTTGAGTCCCCATCTCTCTACTTTCTCCTCTTCTAACGTCTCCCCAGTTTAGTACTTTGTCCGGACCCTTCTGGTCCTAATTTCTTTGATTTCCCCCTCTACGTTGCCCTACACCGATGGTACCGGATCTGCGAAGCAGGAGTTCTGCAGCCAGGACGTGGTTGGCGTGAAACGGCCCCGTTCTACCTCGAGACTCTGGTGCAGTTGGTGGACTTTAGTAACCTTATCTTCGTTAAATTGTAAGTTTTCTTTCTTATCTAATTTCAACCTGTCCAGGTGAACGACCAAACCTAACTTCTAATTAAAAACCTAAGACCTAAACACTTTGTAACCTATAGACCTAAGCTCTAGCTAGGATATCACCTAAGAATATAGGTTATTTGCTACTGTGTAACCGCCTGAACATAATTTATTAGTAAATAAACAGCCTGTAAACAATTTAGTGTTAATTATATAACTCCTGACTATAGCCACGCCCACCTTGAGATTAAAAGTATCCAGTACTCTACCAATTCTGTTTTTTAGCTATCCGTTTTCTTCTTTTGCCTGGCATAGGACCCTGGCGCCCGATAGATTTCTTTTCTTATTCTGTGCTATATTGCACATTTACATTTTTGGGTTCTAGCCTTGGGTACATTTAATTACTTCTGTTGCGCTGCAAACAGACATAGCCCTGAAGCGCGCAGGAAATATGACATTTGTCGCTCCCGAACAGGGACATGATATAGTCACTGTTTTTGTATTTTGATCTTGGGGCTTTTATATCTCAAGTTTGGGTATTTTATATTGTCATCTATTGACATAAGTTGTGTTCAGTGCAAGTAGTGGTCATTCACCTGCTTTATTATTTGTTAACAGTGTACTTTTTTATTATTTTTCTCTCAGCCATAAGACGTTTTTTGCTGGTCATATGCTGAGTGATATTTTTTATGGTATCAGTGTAATATTGTTACTGTAACTTTTACTGTTAACATACCTTGCGGTCAGTTTATGCAGTATAGTTTTTTGTGGTTGTGTATGAAGATCTTTAATTAACTAAGCCTACAGTTTTGATACTTTTTATTCGGTTCATTGTATTTTATACAATAATTTAGTTTCTGGATGTTAACTTAAAAAAATAACTTTTAATATTTGATAAATTTAATAATCATTTAAATATTTGCTAGTAATATTATTGTAACTTAGATTCAATTTAAAAATGGAACATCATGAAGATTTAGTGTCGGCTGGAGGGAATCTTAATCATTCTGGTACCGCTCCATCTGAGCATACAATGGCTCCTAATACGGAACCACCAACTTTTGTTTCAACTGGTATTGGTACAGATTCGGATCCCCTCACTAACCTTCCTCATGGTGATTTGATAACATTGTCAGTGTATCCGGATAATTCTCATAATTACTAGTTCTGTTCGTTCTCAGTTACCTAATGCATTAAATTTGACTAATGCTCATAATAACACTTTGCTTTTGGATAACCGTTTGAGGTCAAATAATACTTTTGTAAAACAGCCAGATTTATCTAAAACTAAAAACTAATGGCTATGCGGAGGAGAGACCGGGCGTTTCGTTGTTACAGGCGTGACCGTACCAATGACAACTGGACGTTTTATAAAAAAGCTCGGAATAGATGTAATCAGATGGTGCGGGCAGCCAAGCGTCGTTTCATCCACGAAAATGTTTCCTCTTCTTCCATGGCCGATGTTTGGAAGTTCATTAGGTCATTGAGTCTGGGTAAGCAAAGTAACAGTTTTGACGGGACATCCTTTTCGCTCAATGACTTAAACATCCACTTCTCCTCAGCTCCTTCCGTTGACATCTCCATTAAATCCTCCACTCTTTCTGTTATATCCAGCTTACCCTCAAATCTTTCGGAGTCCTTCTCTTTTTCACATATTACTCAAGACGACGTAAAGAAAATTATTTCATCCATTAAGTCTAAGGCTGTTGGCTGCGATGATGTGAGTCGCTCCATGATTTTACTTATTATTGATGGTGTTCTTCCTATAGTCACTCACATCATTAACTTCTCTCTATCTTCTGGCGACTTTTCTTCTGTCTGGCGCAAAGCCTATGTTATTCCATTACCTAAAATCAATAATCCTGCCTCAGTCAATAACTTTAGACCAATTTCTATCCTGCCTTTTCTTTCTAAAATTGTCGAAGCTGTGGCTCGTAAACAACTTTCTTGCTTCTTGCAAAAGAACAATATTTTAAGCCCAGTCCAATCAGGCTTTCGTCCTGGCCACAGTACCTCTACGGCACTACTTAAGATCACCGAAGACATTAGGTGGGGCATGGAGAGTACGTTTGTCACAGTTCTTGTTCTCATAGATTTCTCTAACGCATTTAATACTGTCGACCACGATATTCTCCTCGCTCTTCTGAAACACTTAAAAGTTTTGCCTTCCGCCTTAAATTGGTTTTCCTCCTATCTTCGAGGACGTCAGCAGGCGGTGCGGGTTGATAGGTCACTGTCTGACTGGTGTGACTTGGCTGCTGGCGTGCCCCAAGGTGGTATCCTTTCTCCTCTCCTTTTCTCATTTTTTGTCAATTTTATTACCCCTGGACTTGGTTGCACGCACCACCTTTATGCAGACGATCTACAAATCTATTCTCAGTGTAATGTGACTGAACTTGATGTTGCTGTCGGTAGACTGAATAACGATCTGAAGCACATTCATCAGTGGTCTGAGAAGTTTGGCTTGTTTGTTAACCCTTCCAAGTGTCAAGCCATTATAATTGGTAGTTCTCGACAACTTGCGAAACTTGACTTGGCAGTCGCTCCGCTGGTTAGTTTCAATGGCACCCCTATTGCTTATAGCTCCAGTGTCAAAGACCTGGGCCTCTACATAGACAGCACTCTTTCCTGGAAAACTCATGTCACCGAATTAAGCCGTAAGGTAATAGGCGCCTTTCACTACCTCAGCAGGTTTAAGCACTTTCTTCCCGTCAAAACCAAAATTTTACTGGTACAAACCCTTATTATCCCAATAATTGACTATGGTGATGTGTGTTATTGCGACTTAACTGAAGAGCTTTTAAATAAATTAGATCGCCTTCTCAATTATTGTATCCGCTTTATTTTCTGTTTGCGTAAATTTGACCATATTTCTGCTTCTCGTTCTCTTTTGGGATGGCTCACTATCCGTCAACGGCGTAGTACTAGAATGCTTTGCACACTTTATTCTATCCTAAATGATCCTATTTCTCCTAGTTACCTCAAATCATTCTTTCACTACCTCGGTTCTTCTAGCGAACGTCAGCAACGCCCAGCTCGAAATTTAACTCTTTCTTTCCCAATCCACCGCTCTGGTTTTGTTAGCAACTCTTTCACCCTTCAAGCTATTCGTCTTTGGAACGGTCTCCCTCCTAAAATCAGGCAAGCCCCCAATAAATTTGCGTTTAAGAAATTAGTTCGAGCACACTTTTCCTCATTGAACTGACATCTTATTATTGTCCTTTTAGAGTATATTTATATATATATATATATATATATATATATATATATATTGTATTTATGTATATATTTAAGTATGTATTCTTTTGCATGTGCCTTAGTTTATATATATATTGTTGATGCTATTGTTCATACAATATTGCACCGCCTACAAAAAATTTCTGATTTGCCCAAAGGTCGACTGGTAGAGAATGCCATTAGGCATTAAGTTCACCTTTTGTACTTTAATTTGTATTTTTGTGCAATAAAGATTAAATAAATAAATAAATAAATAAAATTAATTACAATGGGCGCACTTGCGTTTGTAAAAGTAATAATAGTTAATTTATAGATTATTATTTATTTATTATGTTACTTTTCATAGTAAGAAATCTACATTAAAGAGCCTCAATAATTATAATTACACAGAAACATTTGCAGAGTATCTATATATAACACAATATAATATTATCAACATAATAATAACATTGAATAAGAAGACTTAGTACTTAACTTCCTTCCTCGACGACAGCCAAACATAAAGTGATTCTGTCCTGCCGGGGACAGCTATTTTATAACGATGCCACAGCTGCACAATAACTAGTGACGTCACAGTCACCCCACCGGACATCGTACGATGGAATATTATTTCAAACAGTTATCGATTTGATTTATTTCTATTAAATAATACATTTGGCTACATAACAACAATTTGTAGATTATGTAACAAATTAACATGATGAATTAATCTATTGAGAAATATGTACCAACCTTATTACTTCTATCAAATTACTCGATTGACTAGATGTCACATTGTTGTGTGGAACTTGCTTGTAAAAGTGAAATGTTGCAATAAGGTAAGTAAATATCGTACTAAAATAAAATGTGGAGGATTATCAATTTGCGCGTAGCATTGATGAATCTTACCTGATTAGAGCCTTTTCTTCTCTGTTGTCCGATCAGGCGTTGAAATGGTTTCGTTCGGTTCGTACTACTATTGCCACTTGGTACGAATTGAAAGTAGCTTTAATGAGACGTTTTGATAAAAATTATTTTGATTATACACTTGAGTATCAACTTCGCACACGTAAGCAGAAGCCTAGAGAGTCGCTTTCTGATTATATTATTGATGTGATGGACATGTCTAGTCAATTGACATTTACTTTGTCTGAAGCAACCTTGATCGACATTATTAGACACAATATGTCACCGTCTCTCATGGCGCACTTTATAGGTAGACCTATTACAAATTTGGATTCCATAGTTCGTCTTAGCAAGGAAATTGATGCTTTTAATTCTGTTAATTTGGTATCTAATCCGCCTACAGCTAGTGAAAGGAAACTTAATCCAATTTCTGTAAATAAGGATCTCTTATGTTTAAAATGCAAAAAGCCTGGACATCATTACAGAGATTGTAAAATTGTAAAAGGCATAGTATGTTTTAAATGTAATAAAAAAGATGTCACATGTCATAGAGTGACATGTGACAATTGTAATGTAATGGTCGTGTCACCTGGTACTAGTAGTTCAAAAAACTTGTAGGCCCCGGTCGAACACCACTTTGCACTAAAGTTACTCGTGATTCGGCTGGCAAAGATAATTTTACTTCTCCCTCTAACTTTAAACCCTCTGATACAGTAATTAAAACTGATTTTAATTCTTGGCTTGACCATTTAAAAGTTTTCTTTGGAGTTCATAAAGCTGCCCCGGTGTTGTTTGTTGATACTAGTGACTCTCGGCCTTATTTAAATTTCAGGGTTAGAAATCAAATTTTTTCAGGTTTATTGGACAGTGGTGCAAACAGTTGTGTTCTTGGTTCAAATTCTCATTTAACTTTTTTGAATTTTGGTTTGACACTTAGACAAAATCCAAAGCTGGTGGCTAGCACAGCTGATGGCTCTTCGAGAGGCGTTCTTGGTGTTCTGGATATCCCAGTTACCGTTGATAATATAACTCACACTATTCAATTTTTGGTAATTCCTTCCTTTGAACCTCCTATCATACTAGGATTTAATTTCTGGTTAAAGTTTGGTATAGCTAAAGAATTATTTGATAATATTTTCTATAGTGACGTTCCTCCCTCTATTTGTTCGGTAACGTCAGCTGCTCTTCTAACTTCTATCCAAAAAACTCAGTTAGAAGATGTTATTAAAAAATTTGAAGACATTTCTTATGAAAAGAAGGGATTAGGTTCGACTCATTTGGTTGAACATAAAATTAACACTACAGGTGATCCTATTAAGCAGCGTTATTGGCCTCTTAGCCCAGCAAAACAAAATGAGTTGTATGCTGAGGTAGAAGTTCTTCTTAAGGATGGTAGCACAAGATTATGTTTGGACTCTAGGCGTCTCAACTCAGTTACTATTAAGGACTCTTATCCATTACCGTATACCTCTAGAATTCTAGATAACCTGCGGGGCGCTAAATATATAACCGCTATAGATTTGTCTAAGGCATTTTTACAGATTCCATTGGAGAAATCTTCACGTGAGAAAACCGCATTTGTTGTTCCAGGTAAAGGACTTTTTGAGTATGTCCGTTTGCCCTTCGGGTTGACAAACGCTCCTGCTGAATTACAGCGCTTAGTCGACAGATTGTTTGGTCCCGAGTTTGATGATGTTTTATTTAAATATTTAGATGACTTAATTTTGATTTCTTCTGAATTTTCTGATCACATTTCACTTTTAGGTAAAGTTCATAAAGTTTTAAAAGACGCTGGTTTAACCATTAATTTAAAAAAATGAGAGTTTTGTAAGGATCGACTACGCTACTTGGGTTATGTTGTTGACAGTCAAGGTTTACATACGGATCCCTCTAAATTAGAATCAATTCAAAAAAATCCTAAGCCTCTTATTGTGAAGGAGCTTCGTGGTTTCATAGGTCTGTGCTCTTACTATAGAAGGTTCATTTCAAATTTTGCTGATATTGCTGCTCCGTTAACTTGCCTTACAGGTGGTAGTAAAAATTCTAAGAAAATTGATGTCTGGAATACCGAAGCAGATGATGCTTTTGACAATTTAAAATTGGCTTTAATGTCTTCTCCTGTCTTACTGTGCCCTAACTTTGCAAAACCCTATTTCCTTCACTGCGACTCAAGTTCTGTTGGAATTGGAAGTATGTTATGTCAGGAGGATGATGCTGGAGACCAGCACCCTATTGCATTTTACTCCCGCTCCCTTACAAAGTGTGAAAGGAATTATAGTACGACAGAGCGTGAATTGTTAGCGATTTTATTGTCCATAGAACACTTTAGACCCTATATAGAAGGGATGAAATTCACTGTTATTACAGACCATGCAAGTTTAAAATAGTTGTTAGGTCTTTCTAATCCTAGCGGACGTTTGGCTAGATGGGCTGCTCGGATTTCTCAATATACATTTGACATTATTCATAAAAATGGTTCTTTACATGTTGACCCAGATGCTCTATCTCGCATTGAAATTGCTGCCTTTGTTGGTCCCTCTGACTTTGTTCCCCCCGATGATGAAATTTTGGATACTTGGTATAAAAAGACATTTACAAATTGTCAAAAATTTCCCACTAAATATAAAAATTACAAAGTGGAAAATAAAACTCTATACAGATATTACAAAGTGGAAAATAAAACTCTATACAGATATTGTAAACCCAAATTTAATCAAAATTCGCGCTTAGATTGGAAAATAGTTGTTCCCAAAGAAAATATAATAGACACCATCAGGAACAACCATGATGATGTCAATTCTGGTCACTTAGGTATACATAAAACCTTACATAAATTAAAATTACATTATTATTGGAATAAAATGTTTTTAGATGTTCAAAATTATACTTAACTCTGTGACACCTGTAAAGCTCATAAATGTTCTAATGCTCCTCCTTTTGGTATCTCTGTTAACCCTAAAATTGTTGTTAACCTATGACTATGTTGTCCATGGATTTAATTGTAATTTTACCCAGTACCTATTCTGGTCACCGTTTCATTTTATCAGTTGTTGATGTATTTACTAAATATGTTTCGATATTTCCCTTAGCAAACGCTACTACTAGAGTCATTTTTAAATTTCTAGAAAAAGATATATTTTTAAAATTTGGTTCACCTAAAGTAATAGTTTGTGATAATGGTACCCAATTTACTTCTAAACATTTTGTTGACTTTCTAAAAGGATTTAATATAAACAAAATATTTTATAATACTTTGTACACCCCACAAAATAACGTTATAGAGCGTTACAACCAGACCGTAGAAACTTGTATTTCTTGTTTTGTAAAGGACGACCATAGGTTATGGTCAAAGTTCTTGCTTCATATTCAATTGGCTTTAAATAACTCTATTAATTTTGCTACTGAATTTACTCCTAATTTTCTTATGTTTGGAAGAGAGTTTATTTTCGATGCTGCTCTGCATCGCTTTAGTAATTCGTTTGATAATTTGGACGACATGACTATAGATAGTCGTCATTCTTTTGCTAATTCCTTTCAGGTATTAAAACCTATTTTCGAAAAACTCACTAATTCCCTATTAAAAGCTTTTAAGCGCAATGCAAATGCAAATAAAGGCCGCAAAGCTGTCTCTTATCTTGTAGGTGATGTAGTGTGGAGACGAAATTTCGTTCAGTCCAGTGCTGCGCACTATTTTTCGGCTAAATTAGCTCCAAGGTTCGTTAAATGTGAAATTCTTAACAAAATTTCAGATAATGTCTATGTTTTAAAAGACCTTACTAAAGGCACTTCAGGCCGTTACCATATAAAAGACATTATTAAAACTTAATTTTATTTGGACTTTAACTTCACTGTTTGTGTGCCTGAGTAGGTCAGCTCCCCTGTTTCTGTGATGTATGTAAGATTGTTTGCTAGAGAGGCGTAAGGTAAATTTGTTAAGTAGACTTTCCTCATTTGCACTTTCGTTTGTTGTTATTCTAAAAAGAACTTTGGACATTTTAGGTATGCTAGCTTGCTCTAGGTACGTTCCTGCATATAAGAGTTTTGTATATTTTATATGTACATTAGTGTTTACTTGTACATACTTTTATGTGCGTACTCTAAGTTAGTTAGTTGAGTGTCGTACCTATTCCTAAGTACTTTTTATAAGTGCATACTCTTAAGTACTTGTTAGTACATATTTCTTTGTTAAGTTTATATTTAAGGATTTCCCTGGACTTGACACATTTTCTTTTCGCGAACTTGTTTTGACTTTAGCCTGTCAGCTGATCCCTGACGGTGCCTCTTTTCTTTCAGCTTCCGGCTTGTCGTAGCATCTGCTACGCGGACGCTGAAAAACTTGTCTCTGCTCTTTAGTAGAGCATTCTTTTCTTTTTGTATCACCGTCTTGTTGTGATACAAAGCCTCTTTTGTTTCAGCTTCCGGGTTGTCGTAGCGTCTGCTACACGGTCGCTGAACTTCTCCTGTCTCTACTCTTTAGTGGAGCTTCTTTTTGTTTGTATCACCGCCTTGTTGTGATACAAACACCTCTCTACGTGAATGGAAAGTTGGTGGGGTTGTGCCAGACACATAGTAGAGCTCTTTTATTTCGACATCTGTCGAATCTTATTTTTTCTCTCCTTGTGCTTGGAAGATTGGTAGAGTTGCGCCAGTCACTTGGATGAGTTTCTTTTTACTTCTCTGTGCGGATGGAAGGTTGGCAGAGTTGAGCCAGTCGCATAGTTGAAGATTGTTTTCTCCTGTTTTTTCCCTTTGTGAATGGAAAATTGGTGGGGTTGAGCCAGTCACAAAGCGGATTTGCTCTTATGCAATTATTGCTCTTAGTTATCGCGTTATAACTATTTGTAGTTTGAATTATTGTAAGTGATGAACTCTAACTTCACCTTATACAACTTATTTTTTTTTTTTCAGCTGTTGTGGACGCTTACTTGTTGAAAGATTCCGAGCCGGAGGCGAGGGTGCCTATCTGTCTTTTTGGTGGTCTTCAACTTTGAGTTGTTTTAGCTGTTAAATTTAGTGGAAGCTTACATTAGCCGGTGGCTAGGTGGCCTAACCGTTCTAGATAGCTAGCTCTACTGTTAACTTAACTTGTTTTTACTTTTCAATTTTGTTGGAAAGCTATTATTAGCCGGTGGGTAGGTGGCCTAACCGTTCTATATTGTTAGGTTTATTACTAACTTAGTTTGTTTCCTTACTTTTTTTCATTTAAGCCGATGGCTAGGTTAAAATGTTAGAACATTTTTTAGCTCTATGCTGACTTAAGTATTTTTCTCGTGTTTCAATTAAGGTTATGGGACTTTTTAGGACTTATCCGTTCATAAGTTGAATTCCTCTCTGACTTTGTGATGTTTTGTTGTTTTTCAGGATCCCTGAACACGTTTTTATTTGTTGCTGTTGTAGGAGGAGATATAGTCTCTACTCCTGAGAGCTATGGCTCTGTTGCATTTCTGTCTCTATGGGTCTCTACCCTAGGACTTTATCGTTTCTAACTTTTTTATTATTTGAGTTTCGTTTGTTCTAGGTGGTCTTACCTTTTCTTTACTATCCTTCGGTGGTTACTGTCGTTTAACTTCTGGTTTTTGGACTTTAACTTTTTGCTTACATTATTATTATTATTGCATTTGTTTACATTATGTTTGAATGACGTTTGTCTATTATGACTTGGAAACAGATCACAGGTAATAAAAAATCGTATTTCTAAATCTTAGACGAAGTATACCCGTCTTTTATAAATATCTACGTCATCTTGTCGTTACAAGTAGGTAAGGTTACATTAATTAAATAAATTATTTTAAATATCAATAATACAATTAATCATGAAATGCTTCAAATTAGTTTCTTATAAAAGGCCATTCTTTCGAATAAAAATGTAAAATCAAGCAGTTATTTTTTTTGGTGTATCCTAATTCAAGTTGCTTACACAAATACAAGATGCCATGTTAAATATTTAACCATAGAAGATTTTTGGTAGCAAAACTGTTATTGCACTTGTAATACTTCAGGTTTTAATAACATTTGGTACGATAAATTAAATAGAAAGAAAGAAAGAAGAAAAATAAATTTATTCACTACACACACAAGACACACAGAAAAATAGTGAAAACAGAAAACAGCAATAAAAAAGTAGCGGGTGCGTCTTCGCGGCAGTGAATCGGACACTGGCTCAGCATAATGCTGAGGTGTTAAACACCTGCAGCGCTGATTCTCAGCCAGCTTTGAAAGTGACAGACGGACGGTACGCTAAACGAATAAAGTGTAATTTAAAAATAAATAATTATACATACATACATACATTAAATCACGCCTGTTTCCCAGAGGGGTAGGCAGAGACCACTTCTTTCCACCTGCTACGATCTTGACAAATCTCTTTCGCTTCTTCCACATTCATACATCGAGTCATGCACGCACGTCGGTTTCGGGTACTTAATAATTATATAGGTACTATTTAACAAATACTTATAGTTAGTGGCGAAATAAATACAAAAACTACATGCCAAACCTTACATAAACGTATTTAAAGTAGAAATACGAGTACGTACTTAGCCAGTATACAGCATCGACAATTTGGCACAATCAACTAAAACAAAAGAAAACTAATCTCTAATTTACAAAGTGCTGGTTGGGAAATTAGGATTTTGGCAGCGTCAACAAATAACCTTTAAGCTTACGCTTAAAGGTGTACTTGCTAGGCGCTCTTTGGATGGGAGGGGGGAGATCATTCCAGCACTTGGACGCCGCGAACTTGAAACTACCCCGAAACGCCGCGGTTCGGTGCAGCGGCACAATCGCCCTAGCTTTAAATCTGCGTACATTACTGGACCACTGGATCTTTTGAAAGAGGTACGACGGGGTCATGTGTTGCACCACACCGAACATAAGGGTCGCCAGGTGCATGCGCCTCCGCGCAGCCATGTTTAGCAAGTTAGCGGCGTTCAAATACGGAGTGATGTGGGAGCGGGGAGGGACTCTAAAACAAAAACGAGCACACGCGTTCTGTACTCGTTGTATTAGCCTCTTAGACCGACCAAGTATACGACCATCATAAACGACATCGCAATAGATAATCTATTAATCTAGATAATATAAGTGATTCACACAGGTGGACACGTATATCAACACTGAGGTAATCACGAATATTATAAAGAACCTTAAGGCGGTAAAAGCAATTACTCACGACTTTAGCTACGTGGCTCTCAAAGCGCAGCTCGCTGTCCATGAGCAGGCCCAGGTTACTTGCTTCCACCACCCTTTCTACCGGTTCGCCCATGATAGTAATATCCCCGGCCGCCAGGCTATCTAAAGTTCTACGGGTTTGACGCTTCGATCCAAATACCAAATATTTGGACTTTTTGGGATTGAGGACAAGGAAATTTCTCTCCGACCAAGAAGCAACACTATCGAGGTCAGCATTTATGTTCTCTACGGCGTTGACTGTATCTGAGAACGTACTAGAAGTATAAAGTTGCAAGTCATCGGCGTAGAGATGGTACTTACTACTCCTTATACTGGTAACAATGTCAGCACTGTACAATATAAAGAGTAGAGGACCCAGGATCGAACCCTGCGGCACTCCCCTAGTCACAGGACTAAGAGAGGACAGCAAAGCACCTCCCGATGCTTTCCGAAGCTTGACCGTCTGCGTACGACCGGACAGGTAACTGTCAAACCATCTAAGCGCAGCTACGTCAAACCCGTAAAAGGACATCTTAGATAATAGCAAGGGCAAACTAATGCAATCGAACGCCCGAGAGAAATCTAAAAGAACTATATCAATAGTTGTAAACAACGTTAAAAATTAAAATAGTACATGTGTTTAGCTATTCGACAAAATAAAAGGCCAAAAGTGTGTGTGTGTGTCAGAAGCTACTACCGGTTTCGAGAAAAGAAACTTAGTTACATTTTTCTTTTTACCAAGTGCAAGTGCGAAGTTCATACATTTGCTGTTAAGTCGCAAGTAGCAAATGTATAAACTTCGCACTAACACTTGGTAAAGTTTGAATCAAGAATAAATTAAGTATAAGGAATCCGAATTTGGCTAGTCATTTTGTTTTAGCTGATAAAAAATCGCCATTTAACACACACACCCGCCATTTAATGATTAAACACACACTATATCAGAAAATATTTGTTTTGAGATATTTTAATGTTTTTGAATATCGGGTAGAAAAAACATTGAATGCATATTCCCTATTGTTATATAAGTTTTGATATTGAAATTGTTAGTCATATCTCCATATATTTTCAACGATTTGATTATCAATGCAAAAAGGTTGGCTATATATGAAATGTTCAATTGGGTGTTCAGTTTTTTGAAGGGGTGTATATTATATTTTTTTCTGATAGTGTTTGGTCTATAAACCAATAATCTACAGTTATTTTATTTTTAATCATTATAGTACTTCTAGAATATATTTTTTTAAGTCCGTTATGACAGTTCTCTGAGCGTTACGGAACTATACGCGTTACCTTGGCCTAAATGATAATTTAAAAAAAAGACGTAATATGAAAGTACTTTGTCTGTCTGTTGTCAAAATTGTCAAACGAATAAAATAATGATTTCGCTTTCGTTTGTTTACCTCCGTGTTATTTACCAATTGTTTCCTTGAATTTTACGACGACTTCTGCTCAGACCCTTGGATTTGGATATTACCGCATTTCTCGACAACCACCGCAACACTTTTTTGGACTTGAATTGGACCTACTCTTGACGGCGTATTTTACTATCCCTGACGACCTCTGCATTAGTTTTTGGACTACGATACAAGTTGTTTGCATCATCTTCATCCTTATCTAATGGATACATCAAATATAAGTCCTGCAAACGCTGCTTATGATAGAGCATATTACAAGGATGAAGTAAGATGTTTCGTACCGTCGTGTAAATTTTTTAGAAGAGACCATCCCAATGCCACTTATTCTTGTCCATACCAAAAGCTCTAAAAGCGACATGGTGCCTAACCATGGAAAGGAATTGTCCAAAACAACTCTTGTATGTCTGTGAAGAGCATGTCAATGTGATTCAGCAAGTCAGTATGAATTTCAAAAGTACATAAGGCAGCCAGGATAAAATCCATAGTAAGCACAGCTAATATTAAAGCAGTATCTTTAACCGAATTTTCTTTCATCAAGTGGCTTTGCGACACCAACAATGTTTGAGTCTTAAATTAGATTTTCGAGTATAGTTATATCTGATTATTTCTTAAAATTACACAATTAACAATTAATCATTTTAATTCTGTGTGCGATACTGGAGCAAATGTATTCAGCACTCCTACTATTTATACAATTTAATTAGCGCTATTAAGCTAACTAACCTTTGTACAATTAAATTAAGGTAGCTAGGTAACAAATTATTCAATTATATTAGATAGCTCCCTACTTGGTCCTAAAGACTTGCAACAAGTTACTGAAGATGTCGATATCACTTGCACTTGTTCTGTGAGCTATTAGAATATATTCATATCAATGGGATATCTAGGCATACTTATGAGGCATTTATTAACAATATCTGATAATTTTATGGATCATTTTGTCTAATGAAATGATTAATAACTAAAAAGTCTATAATTATACTACACTTTTGCAAAGATGGCAGTTTAAAATGAGGGCCTTATTTTATAGCTATTTATGAAGTAAAATTATATATGAAGTTAACATACAATATTATAAAAAATTGTAGCTTGCTTATGTGTACTTATTCTGCTAACTACACTATAATGATATAATTGTACATGGCATTATCATTAGTGACTATAGGGAAATGCATTGTTACCAAAATCATAATGATTAAACTATGTGATCAATAAGTTTTTAGAATTGTTATGAACCATAATAATATTATATTAATGTGGACTATACCATGGCACTAACAAACGTTATATAAGAGAAAACAATAATTTACATTATTAATTTGTTTTTCTGTGATAGCTAAACAAAAAACATCTGTATAAATAATTTTACAAGACGGTAAAAATAAGAGTTTAGTTTTGTAATTATTTGGAGCGGTGTGGAGAAAGTCCTGATGCCCTCATGATTTAAAGGATAAACAAGTTGTTTGCACTGGAGTTTTTTATTTCCAGCTCGGTCACCAAAATGTAAGGTGGCTTTTTCGGCTTTTTCCGGGATGATTGAGGCCTACAAATAAATACTGTGATATTAGCTTTTAGCAATTATCAAATAACCTAGGAGAATTAAATAACATTATTCTGCCATATAATTATGGATTTAAAAGAAAAAAAGTGATGAAACAAAACCCACTACATAAAAATCACAAGCTGATGATGATCTAGTGAAGGTACAAAATTTGACCTCCAAAAGAAAAAAATATTTTTATAGGGGTAAAATAAAACATTTAAATTATTTTAATAAATGTTTGCAAATATAGAAAGTGTGCATATTCCAATTAAAATATAACGATTTACATATCTCCCATATTTTATACCGATTCTAAAAACTTATTGATCACCCCTCATACTACTTCTATGGTACCTCCATGTGTAATATTTTTATTTACATAAGTAATTGTTTTTAAAAGTAGCAAGTGAGTCTTTATACAGTGTGTAAATGGTATACGGGCATTTATTAAAAATGGACATAGATTAAGACTCTAATAATCATAAACAGAAAGAATTGTTTTGATTACGCTAACGTATACACCGTTATTAATTTTTGAACATACCATCGACCCGCAATGAACATCTAATTCCATCTGTCATAACTTTGAAACATCATTAATTGCGTTTTTAATTAATTGCTTTTTTTGTTATACATAAAGATAAGATAAGATAAGATAGATTTATTTACCATAAAGCACATACAAAAAAATAAAAATAAAGTTAAAACAAGTTAAACAGCAACACAGAACTATATGCACATTATGCTAAAAAGGGCCCCTCTCAGCATTGTGCCGCGGCAAGCCGTGACGCTGGTATTCTGAGGAACCCTGATTAAAACTAACTTAAACTAACGCGTGACGCACAAACGCTAGCGACACATAAAAAGACACTTAAAATGTAAAGAAACAAAATAAAAGAAGGAAAAATAATAATTGAATACTGACTAACACTAGACAAAAATAATAATTTTTAACCTTAATTATAATGGCTGTATGGCAACATTTAACAATACAACAGTTTCCGGGGAGACGTTGCAAGTTACTGCCAGTTTACTTGAAGAAGACAAATTTGTGCATACCATCAGTTTAATTATTAAACAAAAAAACAGTGATATAACACCTCATCTTAGAGACACATATTCTAAATAGAAAAAAAAGAAATAGACAAATGTAGCCTTATCTGCCCTGTTTCATAAATATTAATATTAATGTATAAAAAAATAGATTTAAATGTAAATAAAATAGTTAAATTGTTTATAAGTATTTATTTTTATTTGCTGAATTGCTCCCCAAATAGGAGATTCCGACATTTAATTTTAAATAACCCTATTGTTTTTAGCACACGAATTGGAGGAGGGAGATTATTCCAGCACTTCGTTGCAGCATATCGGAAGCTGCCGCGAAATGCAGCTGAGTGGTGTCGAGGACAGACAAGCTGGAGGGCCTTCGCCGACCTGACGGCCGTACTTCTGGAGTTCTTCGCCCAGGTCAGCTTGTTGTAGAGGTACGAGGGCTGCTGTTGGTGCACGACGCCGAACATTAAAATAGCCAAGTGCATTTTTTGTCGTGTAGACATATTTAGAATTCCGTATTTATTTAAATACGGTGACACATGTGCGCGTGGCTGGATGTGGAAGCAGAAGCGCGCGCAGGCATTTTGAATGCGCTGGACTAACCGCTGCGTGCGCGCCAAGAGGCGCGGGCCGTACACAATGTCACCGTAATTTAATGTTGATAGGACTTGTGCATCGCATAGCCTTATTCTCAGTTCCACATCCAGGAATTCTCGAATTTTATATATAAGAATAAGGTCCGGCAACGGAGAGAAAAGCGGCAATATAAATTACATTAACTTTATTGTATCTTTGAAAGGTACACTCGGTACTGACAATTAATTAATAAATAAATAATCTACAGTTATGAGGACATTTCAAGAGCCACTCAGCCTGTGCATTGCTTCGTGTCTAAGTCTCGAATCCTCCTCCGTCAAAGAGACTGGACTTTTATATCCACAGCAGAATAACTTCGCAGTAGGGAGACTAGGGAGGGCGGCGTGGCGTGACCACCTGAATCGCTGCACGTGCTGTTTAAAAGTTCAGCAGGTGCAGGGTGGCGTGATGCGCTCGAACCATTTGCCGGTGCTGTTTACATCAAGTTGCTACATAAGATATCCTCAATTTAACACGTCACGACGATGCCGCCGTCACGGCCATGCTGACATGCGCACGTCCTCGTGCGCGTCGTACCACAGAGTTCAATTTGAGAATGAAACACAATAATTAATGTTCGATCATCCTGACGAACTAAATTTTTCGTATCTGTACTGGACCGGCTCATATGCCCTTCAGTTCTGGTCCGGTCATATACTGACCCTTTAGAATCCCTTCAGCATCATAGCCGGACCGGATTTTCCTAATCCCTTCAGCTCCATAGCTGGACCAGATTTTCCTAATCCCTTCAGCTCCATAGCTGGACCGGATATATATATTTTTTTTGAATCCCTTCTACAATTAACTGGACCGGATTATTAGAACCAATCCCTTCAGTTATATTGGACCGGATTTACTAAGACTAAAATTGGCTAGGCCGGACCTACAATGGTCCCTATAGCTTATAACTTAGTATGTACAATTGCTTCTTTAACAATATAATCAGTATCTGGAAAATAAGACAGTGTATCCTAACCATCAATTACAAGTACGTGAATTACGTCAGCCACGTATGGACGGATCACAGACATAGTTTCTTTACCGTCACTATTACAAGCAGTTTCATGAAGAGCAAAATTATCATATTGACCTTCCGCCGTCACGTCATCATTAGTACATTAGGCTATTTCCACTTAACCGGTTAACCCGCGTGGCACTTCCCGTAAATTTTCGTGGGGGTAGGTACTTAAAGACTCTATTTTAACCATTAGTATTTATGTCGCAATTCATAACGGTCGTTATCTAACACCGGTAATCGTAAAAACCCTTTTATTTACTGTCTAGTTTTGTCTGGTGTCTTTAATTACTCTTAACAAATACAAAATCGCCTACTGAGAAGGGTCTGAGTCTAGCTCTACTGCTATTGAACCGAAGGGTATCACTTTGAGATGCTTACTAAATGCTTTTGGAGTCTTATGAGCCAGCTGTTTCGAGATCTGGCCTCGTTGTATCCTGAGCATTCATTGATATTCTTGATATATTTTTTTAATGAAAAGGGAATATGGATGGTTTTTTTTTTTAATTGCATTTCTCAACAAAATATTAAAATACCGTAAAAGAGATCACCAAAAGTGAAATTAAAATTAAAATCGGCCAAGAAATATGGATGATACAAGAATTTTAAACTGCTAATTAATAGTTATAATGAATACTATGAATAGACAGAGAGATCCGATATGCACTGTGACGTCTTTTAACAGATCCATGTTAAATACTGTTTTGCTAGAAAGAGATAGGAAATATATTTGTTGGCTTATATCTTGGTTATTTTTAACTATTCAAAAAAAAAAAATCTCAACTGTTTGTTACATGAATCAGTTTTAGTTGAACCCGTGAAACAAGTAATGAATATTCCCTATTACCCTGAATTCCCAACATTAATTATAATGAAGTAAATTCTGTTACTCTACAACGCGTACAGTTAACTATTAAAGGCTAATTTGAATGTCTCCTAAGTTTTCCTGCCATGAACCGTCTGTACTGCTCTCAAAAAAAAGTTTAAAAAAATAATACTTAAGTATCCGCATAACGCAACAATTCGTTTACTTTATAGTAATATAACCGGCGTAACATGTAATTATTTGCCTGCAAATACTTTGAAATCGGAGTTATCGTAAGAAAGTCCGTAATCAGCTACGTTGTGGGGCTCCGAAAAGGCGACCGCATGTTGCAAAGCTCGAATTGCATTAGACGCATTCAAAACTAGATTTTCCGGATAAACCCATATGCGAAGTATGCCCCGGGATAGGAGCCTTAGGAATTGCATGTCTGTAGGCGAACCTGCTGAGAACCAGATGGGCCCTTAGATGCTTTTCATTAGACACAAAAGATTTAAGTCGCTGACAGCTCCTAAAATAGACTCGAGACTAGTCTACAATGGAATCCAAGCCTTAAACAAGCTTGGTAAGCACAAAATAAGTGAACTGATGTGGATTACAGGACACGAAGGTTGTCCCGGAAATGAAGCC
Source organism: Acleris cristana (assembly GCA_948252455.1). Taxonomy (NCBI): domain Eukaryota; kingdom Metazoa; phylum Arthropoda; class Insecta; order Lepidoptera; family Tortricidae; genus Acleris; species Acleris cristana. The sequence continues at coordinate 50,846,407 of OX411771.1, forward strand.
GCGGACGAGCTGGCAAGGGAAGGGTCCAATGACGCATACATCGGACCTGAACTATTTGTGGCACCCTCACTGGGCACCAAAAAAAGCAGCCCTGAACAATAACGCCCAAGAACACCACCAGAAAGATAAGAAAACCACGGTAGGCTTAGGGTATGAAAAGCTCTTCATAGAAAGAGTTGACCAGAGCTAGGCCAAAAAACTTTGGAAACTCAGCAGAAGACAACTCCTTTAAACTAACACAATTTTCACACATACTAAAACTATTGAATCTCGTCTTTTCGTGATCACGGCTGTTGTAACACAGTCAAAACATCGAGGTACCTATATGTTTATTTTATTACGCGATTAAGTCCCAATTCCTAGTTTTAGTAAACATCTCCTAGCAAAGATGGGCCTTTATGATAACACAGATAGTGTAATGTGCGGCGAAGAGGTGGAAACAATGAAACACTAATTGTGTAAATGTGATGTCTTTGCCGGAGTAAGAATGAAAATCCTTGGTTGTGACTACCCAGAACCAAACGATTTCAACGCACTGCCATTGCATTCCACTATCCGCTTTCTGGAAGGGGTGGAGACTGCATTGGATTAAGCGCTAAACAAAAAGAGGGGTACTTAATTACATGAAAGATCCCGTAGGGTTGAAGTGTATCCCTAAGGACCCAACCAATAAGATAAGATATGACACAAGAATCTGTGTTCTTTTTTTTTTTCATATTTGGACATGCTAGGAAACCCATATAAATTCAGAATCGCGATGTTGCTTTACGGTCAGCTAACCTTTCTTTAATTCCGAAAATAATAACATTTTTACAAATCACAGGATTTGGATTCGTACTAATGGGATTCTGCAATAGACAATCTGCGCGAGCTATTGATTTCCCATCTTTATAAACAATTTTGAAGACATACGATTGTAAAATAGCCCACTATCTATGAAAACGTGGTCTCAGCTCTATTTTTAGAGTGTGACCTTTAAAGCATTACAATCGGTGAGTGAATTTTCGGCCATGCAATTAATCCCTTAACTGTTCTTCGGCTTTTACTACAGCTAGATACGTAATTCACACATTAAATTACTACCTTTTAATTTTTTCTTTGTTATAAAACTGCTCACCTCTTAAGAAAATTAAAAATGTCATCTTCTATCTATATATAAAAGGCAAACCTGACTTACTGACTTATACCACCGAACCACTTGCTGTGTCCTGCTACGCCTACGACGCAGTTGTACGTGTCCCGGTTACATTACTCTACGGAGGCGAAGGATCTCGTAGAGTATGTACGAGTTAAGACCGGAGTTACCCTTAGAGTCGAGTGGTTGGAGCCCCGCCACAAGGTGAATTTTAAGTCATTTGTGGTGAGAGTACCGACCAAAGATCTGTCGACGTTTTTAAAGGAGGAATTCTGGCCGAGGGGTGTCATCTTTCGGCGTTTTCGTGGCCGCCGGCTAGCGGACACCGCGAAAGTGTATTAATTTTTGGCAGAACAGGACTACACTGTTCTGTTACATCGGTGTTAGTTTTAAGTTTTATATTGTTATGTATGTTAGTCTATAAGGTATTTGTAAATATGGGCCTCGTTGCCCGAAATAAAATTTATTATTATTATTATTATTATTATTATATATCAACGCACAGCCGAAACTACTAGGTATACCTAGAAACTTGAAATTTGGTACAGTTTAATGATGTAAGTGAGCACTAAGAAAGGACTTTCCGAAAATCGACCCCCAACGGCAAGAAATGGGGAGAGTAGCGGGAAACCAACTATACGCGTACGAAGTCGCGGGCGTCCTCTAGTCTTTTTATAAGACTATACTCGGCACCATAATCAAAGACAAAAGGAAAAGTTTGAACCACTATTCTGTAAAACTCCCCGTGCATTATCAGTGCACAAGTTGACTTTGCTTGCTAACGTTGTTGGGGACCCCGTAGCTGCTGGCTGGACTGTCGCCCTTTTTCCTGAAGCGGATGGGCAAGCGGTGGCCCGATGTCAGGGGTCGGTGCAGACGTAGCCAAGCCATTGTTGATGTTGATCTGAATTGATCCGGATTCGCTCAAATTGAAATTTTATGATTTAGGACAAGAAACCCAGGATAGTTATATTTCCTTGATTGATTCCCAGGAGATATTATCTGGCTCGGTAGCCCAACTGAAGGTTACGATAGTCGGCCGAAGCTTGCAGTGGAACTGGATCCGGCAATTCTGATATAAGAATAAGGTCCGGCAACGGAGAGAAAAGCGGCAATATAAATTACATTATCTTTATTGTATCTTTGAAAGGTACACTCGGTACTGACAATTAATTAATTAATAAATAATCTACAGTTATGAGGATATTTCAAGAGCCACTCAGCCTGTGCATTGCTTGGTGTCTAAGTCTCGAATCCTCCTCCACTCGTTGGTCGTCTCAATCCGGCCCTTTTTATACAAAAAGGGGGATGAGGAGCCTGTGCCGGGTCGTATGACCCCCGACCGGGGTAATCTGCGCCGACCGTGAAAACGGTCGGGTCCTTGGGGCGCAGCCGGCGCCGAAGGCGCGGGCTGCGCAGTGGAGGGGGTAGATGGTGGTACCTACACAGGCATGTGGGTGTTCAACCATTTGAGGGCTGCTGCGGGCATGGGCTCGCCGTCCAGTCTGGCCCTTACGGCCTCCTGGACCACGGCGAAGCCCTCCATCAGCGCCTCTCTTTGGGTGATGGCTTCGGGGGAGCGAATCCTCCTCCGTCAAAGAGACTGGACTTTTATATCCACAGCAGAATAACTTCGTAGTAGGGAGACTAGGGAGGGCGGCGTGGCGTGACCACCTGAATCGCTGCACGTGCTGTTTACAAGTTCAGCAGGTGCAGGGTGGCGTGATGCGCTCGAACCATTTGCCGGTGCTGTTTACATCAAGTTGCTACATAAGATATCCTCAATTTAACACGTCACGACGATGCCGCCGTCATATACATTACCTTAAGCCTGTAAAAGCAATTGCGAACCGTATTAAGGATATGGTTTTCAAATCTCAATTCACCGTCCATTAAGATTCCTAGATTACGCGACTCCTGAACCCGTTCCAAAGGCTTATTTTTATATGAATATAAGGATTATATTGTGATAATTTGTCAATTTGTTGTTTTGTGCCTAGTAATATGTATTTTGATTTAGATGGGTTTAATACTAAAGAGTTTGTATGCGACCACTCATCAATGCGCTCAAGATCCTCATTAAGTTTGGAGATTGTAGAGTTTATATCGTTAGGTTTGCACGAAATGTATAACTGCAAATCATCCGCGTAAATATGGTATTTACAGTGTTTAATCACGTCCGTAATATCGCTACTATACAAGATAAACAGGATCGCACCTAAAATTGAACCCTGCGGTACTCCTCTTGTAACTGTACATATTTCGGACTGTATAGGCTTACCGTGAGGGCCTCGAAGTTCAACCAGTTGACAGCGGTTGCACAGATAGCTATCGAACCATTTTACAGTGCTTTCTTTAAATCCGTAATAGGCTAGCTTAGAAAGTAACATCGAAATGTTGATGGTGTCAAAAGCTCGGGAAAAGTCTAACAGTGCAAGTAACGTGCCTTGTCCCTGATCCTGTGCGGCCAGTACATTGTCCGTGACATCGAGTAGGGCGGTTGTTGTGCTACAAATTTTACGGAATCCTGATTGTTTGGCTGGCAAAATATTATTCAATTCCAGATATTCTGTCACTTTTAGGCAAACAACTTTCTCTAAAACCTTAGATAGACACGGCAATATACTGATAGGGCGAAGATCTTTTATTTGAGTTGGGTTCGAGTTTTTTAGGATAGGACATACCAAAGCTACCTTCCAGGCATCGGGAAAAGTGTTTGTTGAGATAGATTTTTTGATCATTTCGGTAATTACCTTTAGAGTGTAATGGTCCAATCGGTCCTGTTCAGTTATTTCCAAGGGACGATATTCCATTCATAATCGTTAAATAACTTTGAATTAAGTAGTATACAAAAGTAAAGGAAATAATAACTTTTATTGTGAAGTAGGAAGGTAAATTAGATTGTTAATTAATTTGAGGGATAAAGAAAACTTAATATTATTTATCAAAAAAGAGAACATAATAAATAATAAGGTTCATACGTAATAACAAATTTATAAGAGGTAAAATGTATCCCGTATCATAATCAAAATATAAAATGAGCACAATTTCATTTAACTATGTTTAAAATTGAAGACGAATAACAAAAATCACATCTATTTATAGAATAGGGTAGTTAGCGGCCTCTTTGATTTATTTTGCGAACTAAATCCACAAGACATAATCAAACTAACTCTATTTGATGAATTGGAGATAGCGGCCTCTTTGATTTTCTTAGTATACTAAATTCACTTAGCGGGTCCGAGATAAGATAGTAAGTAAAAAATACATCAAGAATTCCATAGATGGCGCTAATTTCAATGCCAAACAAATTAATTTATAATTGGACAAATAATGATTAATTATGCTTTAAACTTAACCAATTATTAAACAAATTTAGCAAATTAAGCTAATAAAATAAGTTAAGGTTAATAAAGGGTTTAGATCCAGCAGGCCATAAACAGAATAAGAAACATAAAAATAGACGCCATCTTGATGTTATGCATGTCAGCGGATACGCGAAATTGAACCTTATGGGATGACGACAAGCCTAGGTCCGCCTTGGGCAGCGCTCTGAGCGCAAATGTGCACGAAGTGCTTCAAGTGCTCAAAATGTTCAAAATGCCCGATGCGCGAGCTTTGCACGAAATGTAGACCGAGGGTATATAAGAGCGCGCAGGTTGACGGGGCTCATTTTTGTTACGAGCGTCGACGCGGTGAGTTGTCACTATTTTGGATTGTGGGTCGGAGGTTATCGTTCCATTTGCGTAATTTTCTTTGTTGTATTTGTGCTCGTTATTTATTTGGTGTTATTTTAATATGTGTGGGGATTTTGCAGCATATATTTGTGGGAAGTGGGAAGCTGTTTTATGTGTTGTCGTGTTCCGTTACTAATATTTTTTGTTTTCCAGATCTTTGCTGTGATGGTTATATGTAAACCGTCTAATAAAGATCCGAGGCAGACGTTGATCACATACAAAAACCGCATTTACAGTTTGACTATGGTTGTAGATCTGAAAGAGTTTCACAATCAGAAAACGGATGATTTACCTCCATTAGTCAAGTAAATTATGGGTTTTCGCGTACAAGGACTGATGCCTTAACTCGGTACATCAGACGTGACTGATCATATTACATTTATTTTTCTCAAAGGACCACAGGTTGGACCGTTTTTCGGTAGAAAATTGAGACGGATACGTGGAATATTTTTGGTGACGGTCCCCAGAATCTTTATATATGTATATATCTGGCCAAAGTAGGTATGATCCCGGCCTGTCTTTCATCTGAAGGTTTTTCATTAAACCGAAGGACAGGTAGTAGGCTACTCATAGAGGGCTTTCGCCTTCGAAAAACTCTTATGATAGGTTAGCTGGCCTAGTAAAAATATCTTACACCGGATATTTTTAAACACAACTCACACGTTTAAATGTAAATGTAAGAGTTACATGACTCTTAGTTTTGATTTAAAACAGTAGAACTTTAGGGCTATAGGAATAGCTAGAAAAGATCTTCATTACACCGTGAAGAACTTTTTAAAACATTCGCCACAGTTTTAGACTAAATAAGAGAGTCAGCAGTCTCTCTAATTAGTCATAAAACCATTAGAGTAGGATTACAAAGAAATCTAGAAATTCCCAAAAAATATAAATTAGGGTTCCCAAATTAATATTTATATTTAAAAATCCAAATATTAAAATTAAATAATCAGTTTAGTAAACTTAGGAAATTTAGCAATAGAAAATCGTATTCTGGGATAGACGTAGCGTTATCGAAACGTAGGTAAATGTCAAGTTCTTAAAATGTCAAAATTGTCTTATAGAAAGTAGTCGCTGTAGACTATTTGACATGATATCGAATGAATTAAATTAATTAGCAGTAAATATTCAAGTTGAGATAGTAAGAAATTAGGGTTATGTAACGTAATTATTAATAGTAAACTTCAATTAAAAAGTTACATGAAAATTACATTATATACCGTATAAAAAGGTTTGATAAAATAAGTTGAAATGGTCAGGTTAGATTAACTAAAACCTATATTTAAAATCTAGAAAGTCTTACATAGCTTATATGAACGTTGGTAACTTCTAAAGTAGGAAAATTTCCCTATTTACTTTCTGATATCTAAATATCTGTTTAGGACTGATAATAGAAATAGTATTCCTAGAACTGCGAGATATACTTACTCCAGATCAGAATTTGACTTACAATACAGTTTGATAGTATAAATTACTAGGCTTTGAGAGATTAAAGGTATTTAATCTAGATTGAACCATAATAAAATAAATCTAGATTATATAAACATAGTATGATACTTCAGTTTCTAATTATAAAGATTCTTTATTTATGTTGCATAAAATAAGCAAGATAATTTAATAACAATAAAAAGGTGGCTTTATTAATGAATTGCTAGTTACCTAAATCATACAAAGCATATATAGCTATTATGAGGTTTCAAAATAGCCGAAGACAAAATGACTTCTGTATCCCCACTGTTTACCAAAAATATAAGGTACAACATGAGTACAATGGTGAAAATTGAACACTTCATTTTGGTATTAAATAAATCTAAGTCCAAAACTAGACTTATACAACTTATATACAATAACTTAGCAATATCAGGCTAAAGTCACCTTTTATTATAAAATGATAAAAGTTGCTATCAAAATTATATGCATAGTAATGAAGGATTTTGGATGGAAACTGTAATGTATGAACATTAATTAGATCTTCGTTAACTTGGTTTTATATGAATATCTACCGATACTATTCTTGTTCAGACAATTTGACTTTGACATAATAAAAAAAATTGCTCCTAATGTATCAAATATGGTTACATACAATATCATCAATACCATATGATTCATTATTATTTTAAATCTGCAATGGAGAAAAGAGTTGTTGTGAAATCCTCTTGTCCTTTGAAGACTGAAGACAGGTTAATACTGAATAATAAGTAAAGACCATTGACAAGGACTGTAAAATCAATAATTCCCACCTGGAAAGAAAAGATTTATAGCGTTGGAGGGATGTCCAGTCTGGTAGACGAGTCCCACAGTCATGAGCGGGGAGTCATGGGCTCTGACCTTAGGCGCAAAGAAAAATGCCTTAAGCATACTTTCCAGTATAACTTTAGTATTCCTAACTAGTACCAAAGACTATGACAAACCTTTACTCTAACTATTATTTAATTAAATAATTAATTAAATGACTAAAAATTAATTTCATTAGGTACTTCTACTTACTTAATAGGTATTATTCTTGACTCTAATAATTTTACCTTAAGCGGTTGACCATACTTCATTCTCATTTTAAATTTAAATTCTTTACTCCAATTCACCTTAGTCAATTTTTGTTCAGTATTCTCATGTATTAGTGCGCTTTCAAAGTCAAAACAATAGAGCGTTAGGGTTATTATCGGTTCACAATTAAAGAGTCCTGATCACTAGACAATCACGAGCCATATCAATCATCAATTTAAAAGTAGATAGTTAGGGTAGACTAGAAGAAGATAGGTTAGGGTAGGTCTAGTTAAGGGGGGGTTAGTTACAGTGGTGCCTTAAACCAGGATTAAATAAATTAAGCTAATATGAAAAGGATCCAGTTCTGGGCTGGTTACAGTTAAGGTTTACCTTTAAGCAGGATTAGAATTTTAAATTCAAAGAGTACCTTAGTGTTAAATTATTTAATTAGTTCACAATTAACATTATTAACTTAAGAAAATGACTTCTGACGGAAGTCCAGTGTTGCATGTGAAAATGGATTCTTTGTTTTGACTTTGGATTGAGCGTTTTGCGGTGGGAATCTGGAGTAGGGTTATCTTTTATCACGTTAGTTATTCTTTAATTTTATAGTTGAAGGCAGGAGTTTTAAAATAAAAATATATATATTCCTTAATGGTATAATTGAAGGCAGGTAGCAGATAATTTGATATTTAACAAGTTTTATAGACGAAGGCAGGCAGGGCTAAATAGGAAGTTAGAAAGGTTTTATTGTTGTTTAATAATGCTGAAATAAAACAAAATATCTTATCTTTTAAAATGGTATAAAGGAAAATTCTAGGAATATATAAATTTTAATTAAGATCTTATATCTCTTTAGATGTTAAAAGTTGTTTTATCGAAGGCAGGTAATGAAATAACAATATCAAAAATAATTTATTGTAGATTCAATTAAAATTAAGAATCTAATTATAGTTATTAAAACTAGTTCCGTAGAGTAGCTTCATTAAAAGTGATTTCAGTTTGATTTAATTATATGAAACAATATTCTTGGTTAGTCATTGAGTTTCCATATAAGTCTCCACATTAAATCCTTTGTATTTCTTGTAAAACTGAAAAGTAAATAAGGACTAATTAGTATATTCATTAGTTCAAATGTCAGGAAACCTAGGGAGTTTATAGTTGGATGTCACTAATGGCAAAATTGATAACAGTAAATTTTCTGATAGTAATTACGATCCTTTCCTTTAACACTTTAACTGAGACCAACCTGCTAGGCGAATCCATTTTATACAAAAATCAGAGCTCTTGGCAATTAATGTGTTAAAATAATTTAGTTTAAAATTTATTAGAACTAAAACTTGAGCTTAGGAAAATATTTGATTAACATATTATAATTACCTGTAAACAGTAGGTACAACTAGCTTAAATTATTAATTTTCTTCTAAGGTGTATGGTTTGTTTATTGTTTCTGTTGCCATAGACTTGGTGGTTGGAAAAGTCAGCTGATCAGCTTTTGATTGTTTGAGATCAAACCTATTTCCATTTGCTGAGTTTGTCAGACTAATGTTGTAACAAGCTAAAAGAAAAAAAACACAAAACAACATTAAACATTTTAAAAAAAAAAAAAACCAAACAAAGTAAATAAAAAGGTTTTACTTTAAAATTATTTGTAAACCTAGTCTTTTATATGTAGGTTCAGTTTAAAGATACTTTTATAGTTCCTATAAAACAATTATCTTGAAAGTAAATGTTGTTGAACGTCGAATTAGTTTAAAGGTTTACAAAACTTTTGATGCATGTAGATTAATTAAATAGTAAGATGTTCTAAAGTAATTAAAATACAAGAAAGTGGGATAGAAACAATAATGTAAAGACCATTACCCTGTATCAGTTTTAGAAATCCATAGTGAACGGGTAACGGTGAGGTTAAGTTAGTAAGCAGTCATTATGCATTTAACGGGGTAAGTTAGAGTCAACCATATATAGGTAAAACTTAAATGAACTAGGAAATGGTTTAGGTTTATATTTAAAATAAGCACAGTTAATGTTAGTAGCTTTGAAAAACTAATCAGTTAGCAGGTGGGGCGGGCGAACCGGCGAAGTTTGTTTTGACAAGTCGTATTTTCTGCCAATAAAAAAAAAGGGAGTCACAGATTATAACAGGTTTTGGCCAGGGAAAGTCTATTTCACTTATAAATGAACATTTAGTTTACTGAATTGAAATTAAATAATTATAATCTCTATGAGTGATCTTGTCATTTTAATTAATTTAGTTATCATTCGTGTGATCATTCATTTTCTTATTTAAAATATATTAGAAGTGTATGTATATGACTGGAAACTAGTTAGAAAGGGATAGATAAACTAGCTTGATTAGTAAATGCGGTTGTTATGTTGAGATTATTGGGTGCTTTTAAGAATAAGAACCAATAGTTAACTGTAATTATCAAAATAGTGAACTGATGATAGAATGTATTTTGAATTGAAAGTCAACAATTTTAATAGGATTTACTTATTATACAATTTTGGCCTACTGATCGTTACCTACTTAAAACGTTTTACATGCTACGCGACGCGAACTTGAATCATACTACTGTTCTACTGTCGAATTACGTACTTAAAATTATTTGTGGGACTAGTATTCGTGCATTCCATCTTTTATGGATACAAACTCAGAGAATTCATTATACATGTGCCCGGTACATATTATACATATGCCCGGTACATATCATGCATATACCCGGAGTGCATCGTACATATGCCCGATACACAGCATACCTACCTAAATCAGATTGAATTGCAGTAATGAAAGATCAATTAAGAAGAGCTTGGTGATTTTACTGAAAGTTATAGTCAGGTTCAAATAGAGTTATTACTTATTATAAATTGCACTTTTCCTTTTCACTTGTCAATGAACGCATATATCTCCTAACGAATGTTCGGAAGGCCGTAAATTGACAGTTGAGGTTGTAGGGCCGTTGGTAGTGTGATCATGATCAAGGATCGTAGTGTACACTACACTTTTAGAGTATTGTTGTCCTACACTCGAGGTTACAATTTATAACGTTATCGAACGATTATTTTATTACAATTAAAAATAAGACTGAAAAAAAAAAGGAGCATATAAATTAAATAAGTGTGTGCGGGCATAGGTATGCATGTAAGACGGGGGGGAAGTTTCCTCGATTAATTGATTTATTACTGAGAAAAAAGGTTCTATTTTTCTGGTGACAAATTAATTAAAGAGTAGGATGGGAAACATTTGTTATAGATATTGTTGGTGAAGCGTTATAAAAAAAATGGACACGAGAAATAAGAAAAGTAGAAGACCAGTACAAAGTGTTAGAGAAAATGTAGAACAAATAGAGGTAAACGAACCAGTGATAAATGAAGAACAAAATCAAGAAAACGAGCCAAGTCCTTCGAAACGGTTCAGACCTAAGGTACTGAGACCTAGGGTACCGAAAAGGAATTCAAGCATGAACTACATGTACAACTTAATTCAAAAGACAATGGGGGAATTGACAGCTCGCGTAAATAGTTTGAAAGAAGAAGTGAGAGGGGCGAGAGTAGAGTCTAGAGATACTGAAGAAACAGTTGTACCTCAAACCTCAAACCATGACACATCTTATAATAGAGAACAGGACGATGAACTTAATAGAGTAAATAATAGTGTACCTATAGTAGACAAAGACTTGATAACGGCAGAAGCGAAGAAGATTGTCTATAATATCAAAACGACCAATTTTGAAAAGCCTAAGTTTGGTGAACGGAATTCGGTACACCCCGTTACCTTCTTAGAAGAATTAGAAATCTACTTAAAAAGGGAAGAGAACGAAGGGAAGGAGTTAGATTTAATAAAAGGATGTTTATTTGGGGATGTACGAGACTGGGCGAGAGTTTATGGACAAAGATGGAAGGGATATGAAGAATTTAAAATTGATTTTCTAGCTACTTACTGGGGGGAATGCGAGCAAAACGAATTGAGAAGGAGCATAACACAAGGAACATGGAATAGAAATGAAAACCCTTCAATGCTGAAGTATTTCCTCCAACTAACAGGAAGAGCACAAATGCTGGTGTACGAGATTCCAGAGCGTCAGTTAATAGCGGATATAATTCGACATTATCCTAAAAACGTACAACAAGTATGGGCCACAACAAAAATACAAACAATAATAGAGACAGCAGAATTTTTGAGAAACATGGATGACATAGGTAAACAAGAACCTCATTCATATAAAGGTGTAAATCAAAATATTCAAAAGGGTAATGAAAATAAAAAAAAAGAAATTAAACAAAATTACCAAAAATGGCAGAAACCAGAAGGCAGTTACCGAAGAACAGAAGGTTATGAAAAAGTAGCAAGTGTGGAGATTGAGGAGACAGAAGATTCCAGCCAGGGGGCGTTAAACATTTAGAGACTGAAACATTGGTCCCCAATTCAGTCTCAATTGCAGGGGACAGAGGTTTAGCTATTATGGAAAAGATGGGTTGGAAGCCGGGTCAGACACTAGGGAAAAATAATAGGGGTTTAAAAATACCAATAATAGTAAAGAACTTTGAACGAAAAGGAAATGAGGGAATAGGATACGGTTCAGGGGTAATTAAAGAATTAAATCTACCCGATAAAGTAGTGGAGGTATTAAAGTTAAAAGCGGAACTAGCTCACTTTAGTTTAGATGAATTACAAGAATCTTTAGTTTCAACTGTGTTTGAGGAGGAACAAATAGAACAACAAAGAAAAACTCCATCAAAAGCAGAAATAATCGTAAAGATTTTTGATCTAGAAATAATAACTTTACTAGACACTGGTAGTGATTTAACTTGTATATCGGAGGAATGTTGGAATAAAATTAAGATGGGTCATAAAAATATTCCAATCATGCCGATAAAACCTTTTCAGATCAAAACGGCAGTGGGGCATAAGAGTGTAGACATAAAACATATGGTATTGTTACCAATGAAAGTAGGGAAATATATTAAAGAAACCGGATTTGTAATAGTGTCAGGGCTTTGTAGTTCTTTAATATTAGGGTTTGATTGGATGAAAGAAAATGAATTAACAATGAAATTAGATTGGTATGATAACGGTATTATAATGGGAATAAAGGGTGAGGAACAATTTATTAAATTCTATGAGCATAAACAAGATAGGGAAGATGAAGAGGAAGTTAGAAGTAAAGGAGCCAATATGATGGAGACTGATAGAGGTTTAAAATATAGAACTGGTGTGGTATTGGAGTCAAATGAAAAAAAACAATTAGAAGATGTAATCAAAAAATATTCAGATTTATTTAGCGAGAAATTAGGGAGAACAAAAAGTTATGAACATGTTATAAACATGGAGAAAACCACACCGATAGTAAAGAGAACATATCCGATACCTTACGCCTATAGAACTAAAGTAGAAGAAAAATTAAAAGAAATGGAATCACAAGGTTTAATAAGTAGATCAGCAACTCCATATTGTAGCCCCATGACATTCACGTTAAAAAAAGATGGATCTCTAAGAATACTATTGGACGCCAGGGAGATTAACAAATACATGATAGCAGAAACAGAGAAGCCGCCCATGCAAATAGATGTTTTAAACTCTTTTCATGGAGCAAGATTTATAACTATATTAGATCTGAATAATGCATACTTTCAAATACCGATATCGGAGGCAAGTAAGAAATATACGGGATTTTCATTTAATGGAAAATCGTATGTTTATAATGTGTTGCCACAGGGATTAAAGACGTCTGTAGGAAGCTTTAGCCGGGCAATGGATACAATATTGGGGCATGAAGTGAGAGAATTCTGCGTAAACTACCTAGATGACTTAGCAATTATAACTACAGGATCTCTCCAAGAACATCTGGAACATCTAGATATAATATTAGGGAGACTAAAAAACGCTAATTTGTCATGTAATTTGGAGAAAAGTAATTTTCTATGTAAAGAGGTAAAAATGTTAGGGTTTGTGGTTTCCACTGAAGGATTAAGAACTGACCCAGAAAAGGTAAAGGCAATCCAGGATTTCCCTATTCCTAGGAAGATAAAGCATATTCGAGCATTTTTAGGGTTATGCAATTTTTACAGGCGATTCATACAGAATTATAGTGCTCATATTCAGCCAATGTGTGAACTCCTAAAAAAGGATAAAAGGAGATGGCAATGGGGAAGAATTGAACAGGATGCTTTTGATAATATTAAGAGAATTTTTATAAATACTATCGAACTACAACATCCGGATTTTTCAAAACCCTATTACCTACAAACTGATTGTTCTGGAATAGGTATGGGAGGAGTGTTATATCAGATAGGAGAAGATAAAGAGGTTAAAGTACTAGGATTCCACAGCAAAGCGTTAAAGGGGGCACAACATAATTGGACTGTGACAGAACAAGAGTTTTACTCAGTAATTTGCTGTTTACAAAAATTTGAAACCTATTTACGGGGATCCAAAGTGATTATTAAAACTGATCACAAGGCATTAATATTTGCAAAAACATGGAAACTATATAATGCTCGAGTAACAAGATGAATTATCTGGAACAATTTGACTATGAGCTACAACACATAAAAGGGAAGGAAAATTTAGTAGCGGATGTGTTATCCAGATATCCACCCGAAAGTGAGATATTGCAAGAGGAAAAGAATAAGTTACCCGAAATATTGTATACCGAGTCAAATGTTAACGACAAATTAATAGGAAAATTGAGGAACGTGTCCATATACCAAAACCAAGACTGTGAAATAAGGAATTTAAAGACAAAATTAAAAAACAATAATTATACAGGGAAGGAAGGTAAAATACTTAAAAGATGCATTTTGGAAAATGATGTGCTTTATTTCATACCAACCAATTCAGGTCCAGATAAAAAAGTAGTATACTTGCCCAAGACATTAAGGGAAGAAGTGATTAGCCAAACTCATTTAGAGATGGGACACCAAGGTGCCTACAAAATAATAAAATATGTGAGGGACAGGTTTTATTGGAAAGGGTTGACAAAATTAGTGAAAAGAGTCATACGAACGTGTCATACGTGTCAGATTACTAAAAATAATATAGTGAAACAAGTAGGTCCTTGTCGTTCGATAGTAACAACAAAAGATAAAAGATAAAAGATAAAAGATGTTTATTCAGTAAGTAGGCCGCACGGGCACTTTTACACGTCAATAATCTACCAGCGCTTCGCAAGAGACCACTGCTGAGAAGAAACGCCGCAAGAAACTCAACAGTCAGTCGTTTTTTAAACATTTCTTATGATATGATATTATACAACGAAAAATAAAACTTAACCTAGTATTATATAAAACAATGAATGTAACAAAAATATGTCTATATATATCATGCGTAGTTGAGCAGGAAAATGTGTCAAAACTCAAAATTTCTACAAGAACTCATAAATAGTAAATATAAGAAGTAAATAAAAATTAAAAATTATACTTACCTATGACGGTGCAAAACAACACATAATTAGTTTCGATACATTCCCCTACAGAAACCGTGTCCCCTAGACAATACACAATGTTTATATATTGGTATGATTAGGTTATTATTAAGATATTTAGGTGTTTAATTTAGGCCAAGCATTTTTATCTGTTAGATAGTCTTCGACCCTATAGTAAGCTTTAGACATCAACGACTTTTTCAAGTAATTTTTAAGTACTGGAAATGGTAACTTTAAAACTTCGTCAGGTAATTTATTATAGAAATGAATGCATTGACCTACAAATGATTTATATACCTTACGGACACGAAATTTTTTAATAGCAATTTTATTCTTATTTCTTGTATTCAAATTATGTATGTCACAATTCTTAATAAAAGAGTCTTGATTTTTAATGACATAAATAATATTCTCATAAATAAATTGTGATGCTACTGTCAAAATATTAATTTCTTTAAATAATAATCTTAAGGAATCACGGGAGTTTAGGTTATATATAGAACGAATGGCTCTTTTTTGTAACACGAAAATAGTTTGTATGTCAGCAGCTTTTCCCCAAACAAGAATACCGTACGACATAACACTATGAAAATAACTATAATAAACTAAGCGAGCTGTCTCAACATTGGTAAGTTGTCTAATTTTCCTAACAGCATAAGCTGCCGAACTTAATTTACCTGCTAGTACTGCTAAATGGGGACTCCATTGCAAGTTTTTGTCTATAGTTATTCCTAAGAAAAGTGCCTTATCCACCATTTCCAAACACTCATCATTTAGAAAAATACTAGATTCTACCGGTCTAACATTAGGCAAAGCGAACCTAACACATTTAGTTTTCTTAGCATTAAGTAGCAAATTGTTACTAGTAAACCAATTAAGTACTTTACCTAGCGTCGCGTTTAACCTACTATAATCAACGGATTTTCGGTCTACCTTGAAGATCAATGATGTATCATCAGCAAATAGCACTATATCGCAAAGGTTAACTACCGCGGGTGGTAAGTCATTTATATAAACGAGAAATAAGAAAGGACCTAATATAGAGCCCTGTGGCACACCCAGTTTAACAGCCGCTCCAATGGACTTTGTTTGGTTTACAACAACCGTTTGTGTTCTATCACTAAGATATGAAGACATAAGATTTAGAGAATTATTTGACAGACCATAATGTTCTAATTTTAATATAAGAGTCGCGTGATCTACACAATCAAAAGCTTTGGAAAGGTCACAAAAAATTCCTATTGCATCACAAGATGTCTCCCAAATATTGTATATATATTTAATGAGTATAGATGCTGCATCAGTTGTGGATCGTCCTCTGGTGAAGCCGAACTGATTACTGTTAAGCAGTTTATTTCTATTGAAGTGACCTAACATATCTTTTAACATTAACTTCTCAAAAACTTTACTTAAAACAGGTAGAATAGAAATGGGTCGGAAATTCGTTAAATCACTCCTCTCGCCCGATTTAAAAAGTGGTAGGACTTTACTATATTTCATAAGATTTGGAAAGACCCCCTCTAAAATGCAATTATTGTAGATTAAAGCTAAGTGAGGTGCAATTATATCTATGACATGGTGGATGACTTTAACTGACGTTCCCCATAAATCCTCCGTTTTTTTCAAACTGAGCGATTTAAATGCCTTAATAATAGAAACTGAATCTACGTGGGTAAAATCAAAGCTTATATTACATTTAGTCACATTAGCACAAAGTAATTTTTGAGCTCCAATCGCAGATGATTGAAGACATTTCGTGGTATTAATGGCTATGGTGGAGAAAAAATCTTCGAACGCTAAGGCCACGTCTTTATTTGATGTGATTTGTTTGTCACCCTTGTTTAGGGTGATTTGATTATCGCGAGTTTTTGTATTACCCGTTTCTCTATTTATAATTTTCCACACAGTTTTTACCTTATTGTCAGAAGCTTTGAGTTTAAGACTTAAGAAATTTGACTTAGCAGTTAAGCAAACTTGCTTAAAGGTCCTCGAATAATTCTTAACGTAAACTACGAAGTCATCGTTCTTGTTCTCCTCTCTCTCTCTATATAGTTCATAAAGCCTATTTCTACTTCTATGAATGCCTACAGTAGCCCATTCACTAAACTTGGTTTTTGACCCAGAAACAGTTTTCATCTTGAAATTGTTATTAAACTGGTGAAGAATTACACCGAACAAATCATTATAAATACTATTAGAATCCTTATGTGAAAAGGATAACCCACAGATATTACTCTGAACTTTATTTTTAAATAAATCCAAACGATTACTGGTTATGGGTCTGTATGTTATTGTCTGTGGTTCTTGATGAACATCATTTAAAAAAGAAGCCTTTTGGCCACTATGATCAGAATTAAAGCAATTAAATATTTCCTTATCCAAACATTCGCAATTACAAAAAATATTGTCTAAACAGGTTGCACTTGAAACACCTATCCGTGTAGGTTCAAAGAACAAATTATCTAAGTTAAAAGATTTAAATAAACTTAAGATTTTAATAGTATTATTTGACGATTCAAGTAAGTTAACATTAAAGTCTCCACAAACAATAACATGCTTTTGGGTTTTAGATGCTAATTTTAACACATTTTCCATACTGGATTCAAATGTGCTGAAATCAGCCGATGGTGGTCTGTAAACACAAATAATTATGTAATTTTCTAGTTCTACGCTAGAAATTTCTACAAGCCTTTCTATCGATAGCCTAACAATATCTTTCCTTTCTTTTGATTTTACTGTACTTTTAACAATTATTAAAGAACCACCATGAATGGCGGATTTTCTGGCAAAAAAACTAACTAATTCAAAATTAACAAAATCAAAAATTAATTGATCAGGTCTAAGCCAATGTTCAGTGATACACATAATTTGTACATTTTCAGTATCTAAAAATAATCCTATTTCTAATTCTTTGCTGGAAAACCCTTGAATATTTTGATGAATTATATTTATACTCAAAGGTGTTTCCGCTGTCCTATAATTTAGTTTAAATGATTAGGAATTGCATTTGTACCACTATTATATCTATTTGGCTCTATATTAAAAGTCAAAAGTTCTACCAAAGTCAAAATATATTTCTTTGGCAAATGAATTTTTTCAGATGTTAGCGTGAGGCGCTTGATGAATTTATTTAGGTCGAAGAAATGATATTTGCTATTATAACATATAGCATTATACATCAAAGAATTTAAGTGTGCTACTTTATTATTATAATTATATGGCATATTTTGTGAATATGGTAATGCACAAATTATAATTTTACCTATTCCGGCTTCTTCGATAAGGTTTAATGTTGATATTAATCTATCTACACTAGACTTATCTATACCAAGACTGTTTCCTACTAAAATCACTAGAGTAGTAGAACTGTCATAACTTCCCTTTGATATTAAATGACATAATTGCATAAGACTTGCATTATGATAACAATAATTTGTAACATTTTGTCTCAATTTATTACTTAACATAGAACCCATTCCAGACCCTATCTGATCAGAATAAATAATAGTTTTATTGTTACTAATTTGTCTAGGGGACTCATTTAAAACTACTTTTGGGGTACATAGCTTAGAAGTATCAAGAGCCACATCTGGCTGAATCACAGCTGTTGGTAAAGATCCTAAACAATTACAATTACCAATGCCATTATTAATTAAAGAATTAAAACGCTCCTCATTATATTTACTACTCTCCAACAATTGTGTGAATGCCAGCATGTGCTCCTTGATTTCGCTTTGAGCTGTTGAGTATTTTAATGACATATCCTCAAGTTTATTTCTTAATCTACTTATCTCAGCATTTAGTTTATGAATACTTAAATCATGTTCAGTCATATCTGAATCTAATTTTTCATTGCATTTTTGTACCCTATTTTTCATAACCGTTAACTCTAATTTCATTTTAGAATAGTTTTTAATACACCTCTGAGTTTTAATTAACTTTTGAGTACGCCTTATGTATTTGTTTATATTAACATATTTCTTTAACTTATTGTTACTGTTAAAAAATATAAGGTTCTTAATGTTACTGTCCTTGTTATCCTTATTACCTAACATCTCCTGATACAAATTTTGTGTAATAGAACTGTCATAACACTCACGTTCTCTCCGTAGGTAATTTAATTCCTCATTAGCAGCACCAAGTTCTTCTTCGAGGTTAATTATTCGGTTCAGTGCTACTTCATGGGTAGAAGCGCACTGGTTAAAGTTATCTACCAGGGTCTGCAACTGCTCCACCCTATCTTGTGAATCGATAAGTTTGTAATCGTATTCGACAAGGTCGTTCCTTAGCACTGTGTTTTTAGCCAACATTTTCTTTTGCTCTTCCTCGCAATCTTCCCTTTCCCTAAGTAACTGGTCATTTAAGGTATTTGCAGCTTGCAGCTCTTTCAAGGTAGCCTTAAGTTGTATCTCAAGCTGGCGTGTAGTGGCTTTGCGCGATTTGATGTTCGATGCGGCC
The DNA here is from genome assembly GCA_948252455.1 of Acleris cristana. Lineage (NCBI taxonomy): Eukaryota > Metazoa > Arthropoda > Insecta > Lepidoptera > Tortricidae > Acleris > Acleris cristana. Next base: position 50,865,642 of record OX411771.1, read on the forward strand.
ATGGTTTCACAGTTACTCCACAATCACACTGAAAGATATTAAACTAGTGAGTAAGTGGAGGGGGAGTTTGATGAGCAGGTTATTTTATGCAAGGTTGTGTGTGAATAGATGTTGGTGAACAGTGTATCGTGTAGGGCAATGTCTGTGGCAAATGTGACTTGTCTCAGCTCCACTTCCACTGTTATGTCAAGCAAAGAGAGATCGCACGGTGCCAATGTTGGTATTTGACGTCGCTCACGGCTTCAGCAATGAGCAGAGAAAAGTATGAATGTAAACACAGTGTTAAAAAAAACAGTGTAATAAAGAATTAGAAGAAATACTCCCCAGGTTTTCTTAATGAATTTGAAAATGTCCGTTGCCGGTTGACAAGCGCTGCTGCTAGCGGCCTGTTTTTAGTGTTCTTGAAGTTTTTTGGGCTTCCCAATTATTTACGATAGTTATATTGACTAAAACAACGTTAACTATAAGGATATAAACATAAATTATTTCAATTTAAAATACTTCTTAATAAGAAAATAAGGAGGCTAAAAATTTGACGTCTTGAAGCTGTCTGTCAATCGTCAAGTACAAATATAGGAGATCTAGTAATGATAGATTTATATGGGCCTTTGCCAACAGGGCAATTTGGAATGAATTATATTTTAGTAATACAAGATACATTTAGTAAGTTTGTTAAGTTTTATGATTTGCGGAAGGCCACATCTAGTTCAGTATTGGGGAAAGTGAAAAAGTTTTTCGAAATAATAAAACCTCGCGCTATTATGTCAGATAATGGGTCGCAATTTATAAGTAGGTTATGGAAGGAGAGTATGGCAAAGGAAGGAGTTAAGGTAGTGTACACCACAGTGAGAAATCCTCGACCAAATACCACAGAACGCGTAAATAAAGAGTTAGGACGGTTATTTAGAACGTATTGTAGAACAAATCATAGAGGTTGGGTAGCAATCTTGCCTAAGATAGAAAAGTTATACAATAATACATACCACGAAAGTACCCGTTACACTCCATGTGAGATAATGTATGGACAACCTAACCAATTGTCATTTGATAATGAGAATAATATTAACAGACAGAAATTGAATGTAGATGCAATTAGGAAACAAGTACGAGAAAATCTTCTAAAGACAAGCGTAGAACGTCAATATAAGTTCAATCAAAAATATCGGCTGATACAATTTCAGATAGGTGATTTAGTAAAAATAAGAAAATTAAATAAATCTGATGCGCAAAAGAAAATAACAAAAAAATTTGAACCATTATATGAGGGACCATATATAATTGCGGCTAACCCATATTCGAATGTTTATATATTGAACGATTATAAGACAAATAAAGAACGAGGGAAGTTCAACACAATACATTTGTCAAGATATTACAGATCTTAACAAAATAATAAAACTCTGCATTGAGACTGAATTGGGGAACTTTGTTTATAGTGCTTAGATATTTAGTTATATTGTTTGATTTATATTGCTTGATTTATTTTGTGAATGAGTTTTGTTTAATTTGATTAATGCCATAGTTAAATAATTGACAACATTAAGAAAATTTTTTTTTGTTTTTCGCGTCTATAATAGTTGGTTGAAAATTAGGCTACACGTGGTTCTCGTATTTTTTATTTAACTTAAATTCGTCGTCGTCTTAAAGAAATAGTCATTAGAGAGACCGCATATACAAAGTTAGAAATACTGGTGTCATTATCTTAGCATGATATAAAATAAAATAAATAACTTAAATAGAGCCCCTGACTGTCATGTCATGTCATTTGAAACTGTCATTTTCCCGCATAGACAAGACATAGAAATTCGTCGGCTTTGGGCAGATTGCGACTATCCGCTTTTACAAATCCATTATTCATTTTAATTTTAAATAGCGTATACATATCAAAACAATAGTATTACGAGAACGTGTCGTTAGAATCAAGTAATCCGTCAGACAGCTATAAACAATAGACACAACATGGCAGTTGTTTTTTTTTTTTCTCAAATTCCTATGGTAACAAAAGGACTAAGGGCGCTATAAGTATATTCCTAACATTCACAATCCAACTTATACTGTTTTCCTAAATATAAAAAAACTACTGTATAAGAAAATAATATTTTTACTGTAGTCAGCAGTGTAAAATCTACAAACGGTATTTTATTTTACTACTTTAGCACATATAAATCGTTGTCAATTTAACTTGGTAATAAAATTAATTACATAGAATTTAAGAGGATTGAAATTGTTATTAGTTAAGAAATTATTAGCTGCGTTAAGAAAATAAATAAATAAAAAACCATTTGAATTGTATAGATGCAGACGGGCAAGGGAGAAAACTCACCTATATTTAATTACGAACCTATATTATATGGGCAAAGAACATTTTTGAGAGTACAGAGTAAAAATAATAGGCACATGAAAAATTACAGAATTAAATAATTATGCACATATAACAAAAAGGTGTTAAATATAGGTGGAGGGGAGTTGGGCGGTTTTCTCACCAATTTTTTTATATATTTTACTAAGTAAAATGTATAAAATAGGAATAACCAAAGGAAACAAAATTAAACTATAAAAAATTTATTAAAAAAAAGGGGTGGAAGAACAGGAGCACCTGAAAAAGACGGGAAAGGAGTTAGTTGATGAACATAACGATAGAGAAATTCATTTGGAGTTCCAGGGCAAACTTACGGACAGTTACGAAAGTAGGAAACAATTAAAATTAGTTACATTAAAATCTATTTATTTTTACCTCTTACCTTTTCTCATGGTTCTAAAAAAAAAAAAAAAAAAACATTTTCAGGGTGGGAAGAATAAATCGAGATCGGGTAGGGAGATGTTATCTAAAATAGGGGAGTCATTTGGGGGGAAATCAACGGCTAAGTAGTCAGAAAATGGAAGGGAATAATCTATAGAAGCGTCAAAGTCCGTCTGTGTTTCGAAGTCAAGTAACAGGTTAATGAGAGAGGGATCCAAGGCGGTGTCAGGAGGTAGGGACATCTCAGCAGGTTCGGCATTCTGGACAGGTACAGGAGTGGTGATAGGAGAATCAGATTCTTGGTTAGTAGGCTGTGAAAAAAAAAAAAACAAAACATATTTTTATTATCATTGTCATACAACGAAGTATAAAGTAACGGTGAATGAAGGATTTTGGATAGACTAAGTTAGGAAGAATTAAATAAAGGGAAAGCACTCACGTCAGGGTTAGGGAAAGGAAGTTCGGTTGATTTATTGTGTTTGGCATCCTGGAATAATAATAGTATATTACAAATTTTCAATGATAAATAACATTATAGTACAAATGATCAATAACAGTCTACAAACTTCACGAATTAACTATTTACGTTTCAAATTAAAAGTTCAGAACTTATTTCTTTAAAACACACTGGGAGAACAAAAATTCATTTTCCATTAAACAAATATTAATTAAAAAAATTACACCCTTAAACGAAAAAATATATATACCTGACTTTTCCTTTTCTTAATGAAGTTTCTTATTTTCCTTTTTAGATCAGTCATTGTTAATGGGAAAGAACTTATGTTGTTAGACTCTTCGAGTAACAACTCTCGGCATTGTTTTTTAATCGTATAATCATAAAAATTCATGCAATTCCGATCATATAAGCATGGATATTGCAATAGCAGTTCTTCAAACTGGAAGGTCGACATTTTGAGGCAATACGGAACTTAGCAAAATACAGCACTTCAAAAGAGTAATCCAACAAGATCGTTAAATCAAACCAATTTAAAAGAAAAACTATTGACGCCAAAACTGTCTAGACAGTGTTGCCAGATAGGAATTTTGTAAATCTGTAGGTTGAGGCTCAAAAATCCGTAGAATTCCGTAGATTGCTATTAAAAAAAAAATCCGTAGTACTACAGACTTTTTTTTAAGCCTTAATAACTGACCTAAACATAAGGTCGATCTGTAACTTCGCTGTATTTGAAGCATAATGAATAATTAATGCCTGCACTGCACTTCCCATATTTTGGACAAATACGTCTACGTTAATATGCGACTTACGAGGTATAGATATGTGTTAACACAAAAAGTCATATAGGTAGGTAGGTTATTCGCAGAAAAAATGAACAACATTCTTATTACATTACGTATTTTGTAAACAATTGAGTTTTTTGAATTTCGTAGGTTTTTCAATAAAATCCGTAGGTCTGTGTTCAAGGCTTGAAATCCGTAGAAATACAGACTTTTCCATAGATCTGGCTACGCTGTGTCTAGACAAAGATATGTCAACGAGAATAGGGATATTCGAGCTACAGGCAAAACACGTTCAAAGGATTGGGAAACATGTATTTAAATCAATATAACTGTTGTGCAAAAAGAAAATTTTTTTTTTTTTAAAACAAATTAGATTTTATATATATAAAAAAAAGGGTTAAAATTAAACAACGAATTAGCGAATTAGACAATATTAAAAGTAAGTTGTAAAACTAAACGCCTAAGCCTAACTGAACGGAATTAATTGAACAGGTGACAGGAGTTGACAGGACAGTAGATTATATTTGAAAGCAATGTTTATAATAGTACTTTATAATTGGGATTGTAGAATTGTAATTGTATGGTTTAAGACTTTAAATCTAAGGTTGGCCTGAACTGGTGGGAGAGATCAAGATTCTGTCAATATGAAAAGCTATGATGAGGAGCTCTGAATATTGAGAATTTGTGTTATTGTGAGTATATAGAGGTGATGTCTGTAAGAGATTTTGCTAGTTTAATGTTATTAGGAATCAGTGTGTGACTCAATCGTGACCTTTTATATATATCAAGTTCCGGCCACATTTGTCAATATTTAACCTGGAAACACAACTTAATACAAATGTTTTGTTAATTAAATAGACCCATTGATGTTAGGTTAGAGTAATATTTCATATTAGAAATAATGTGAAATTATTGGGTAGCTTGTATGCTTGTATGCTTTTATTAACAAAACAATACTTCACTAGTAGGAAGACCAAACTCATCGATACACTACACATACTCCAGCTCAGAGTTGTAAGACTTAATAGACAGACGATTGTTGATAGAATAGAATGACATGCAGTATTGTCAAGTTAAGGTTCTCGATGGGAGAGATAATCGATGGAATTAAGTTCAAATCATAAATACAAAAGATCCGAATTAATTTCAATTGGTTATGTGCTACTAGAGCTGTGGGTACTCACAACACCCATTCGCCACAGAGAGAATTTGACATCAAATAAAAATGTGACAATAACTTAATGTTTAAATATTTATTGTTGACAAATTGTGTGTATGTTTTGGTTTCAACTCAGACTGGTATAAACACACACCACATAATTATCAGAATTTCTGATCAGGAAAGGTTAAGTGTTGGCAAATGATTAGACAAAAGTTGTTTAAGCAGTGAAATGTTATTTAGAATAAAAAATGGGTGATTTCTCTTCAAATGCCAATTTTAAAGTATATAGTCATTTTACAATAAATCAAAGGCAGGGTGTAATGGTCCAATCGGTCCTGTTCAGTTATTTCCAAGGGACGATATTCCATTCATAATCGTTAAATAACTTTGAATTAAGTAGTATACAAAAGTAAAGGAAATAATAACTTTTATTGTGAAGTAGGAAGGTAAATTAGATTGTTAATTAATTTGAGGGATAAAGAAAACTTAATATTATTTATCAAAAAAGAGAACATAATAAATAATAAGGTTCATACGTAATAACAAATTTATAAGAGGTAAAATGTATCCCGTATCATAATCAAAATATAAAATGAGCACAATTTCATTTAACTATGTTTAAAATTGAAGACGAATAACAAAAATCACATCTATTTATAGAATAGGGTAGTTAGCGGCCTCTTTGATTTATTTTGCGAACTAAATCCACAAGACATAATCAAACTAACTCTATTTGATGAATTGGAGATAGCGGCCTCTTTGATTTTCTTAGTATACTAAATTCACTTAGCGGGTCCGAGATAAGATAGTAAGTAAAAAATACATCAAGAATTCCATAGATGGCGCTAATTTCAATGCCAAACAAATTAATTTATAATTGGACAAATAATGATTAATTATGCTTTAAACTTAACCAATTATTAAACAAATTTAGCAAATTAAGCTAATAAAATAAGTTAAGGTTAATAAAGGGTTTAGATCCAGCAGGCCATAAACAGAATAAGAAACATAAAAATAGACGCCATCTTGATGTTATGCATGTCAGCGGATACGCGAAATTGAACCTTATGGGATGACGACAAGCCTAGGTCCGCCTTGGGCAGCGCTCTGAGCGCAAATGTGCACGAAGTGCTTCAAGTGCTCAAAATGTTCAAAATGCCCGATGCGCGAGCTTTGCACGAAATGTAGACCGAGGGTATATAAGAGCGCGCAGGTTGACGGGGCTCATTTTTGTTACGAGCGTCGACGCGGTGAGTTGTCACTATTTTGGATTGTGGGTCGGAGGTTATCGTTCCATTTGCGTAATTTTCTTTGTTGTATTTGTGCTCGTTATTTATTTGGTGTTATTTTAATATGTGTGGGGATTTTGCAGCATATATTTGTGGGAAATGGGAAGCTGTTTTATGTGTTGTCGTGTTCCGTTACTAATATTTTTTGTTTTCCAGATCTTTGCTGTGATGGTTATATGTAAACCGTCTAATAAAGATCCGAGGCAGACGTTGATCACATACAAAAACCGCATTTACAGTTTGACTATGGTTGTAGATCTGAAAGAGTTTCACAATCAGAAAACGGATGATTTACCTCCATTAGTCAAGTAAATTATGGGTTTTCGCGTACAAGGACTGATGCCTTAACTCGGTACATCAGACGTGACTGATCATATTACATTTATTTTTCTCAAAGGACCACAGGTTGGACCGTTTTTCGGTAGAAAATTGAGACGGATACGTGGAATATTTTTGGTGACGGTCCCCAGAATCTTTATATATGTATATATCTGGCCAAAGTAGGTATGATCCCGGCCTGTCTTTCATCTGAAGGTTTTTCATTAAACCGAAGGACAGGTAGTAGGCTACTCATAGAGGGCTTTCGCCTTCGAAAAACTCTTATGATAGGTTAGCTGGCCTAGTAAAAATATCTTACACCGGATATTTTTAAACACAACTCACACGTTTAAATGTAAATGTAAGAGTTACATGACTCTTAGTTTTGATTTAAAACAGTAGAACTTTAGGGCTATAGGAATAGCTAGAAAAGATCTTCATTACACCGTGAAGAACTTTTTAAAACATTCGCCACAGTTTTAGACTAAATAAGAGAGTCAGCAGTCTCTCTAATTAGTCATAAAACCATTAGAGTAGGATTACAAAGAAATCTAGAAATTCCCAAAAAATATAAATTAGGGTTCCCAAATTAATATTTATATTTAAAAATCCAAATATTAAAATTAAATAATCAGTTTAGTAAACTTAGGAAATTTAGCAATAGAAAATCGTATTCTGGGATAGACGTAGCGTTATCGAAACGTAGGTAAATGTCAAGTTCTTAAAATGTCAAAATTGTCTTATAGAAAGTAGTCGCTGTAGACTATTTGACATGATATCGAATGAATTAAATTAATTAGCAGTAAATATTCAAGTTGAGATAGTAAGAAATTAGGGTTATGTAACGTAATTATTAATAGTAAACTTCAATTAAAAAGTTACATGAAAATTACATTATATACCGTATAAAAAGGTTTGATAAAATAAGTTGAAATGGTCAGGTTAGATTAACTAAAACCTATATTTAAAATCTAGAAAGTCTTACATAGCTTATATGAACGTTGGTAACTTCTAAAGTAGGAAAATTTCCCTATTTACTTTCTGATATCTAAATATCTGTTTAGGACTGATAATAGAAATAGTATTCCTAGAACTGCGAGATATACTTACTCCAGATCAGAATTTGACTTACAATACAGTTTGATAGTATAAATTACTAGGCTTTGAGAGATTAAAGGTATTTAATCTAGATTGAACCATAATAAAATAAATCTAGATTATATAAACATAGTATGATACTTCAGTTTCTAATTATAAAGATTCTTTATTTATGTTGCATAAAATAAGCAAGATAATTTAATAACAATAAAAAGGTGGCTTTATTAATGAATTGCTAGTTACCTAAATCATACAAAGCATATATAGCTATTATGAGGTTTCAAAATAGCCGAAGACAAAATGACTTCTGTATCCCCACTGTTTACCAAAAATATAAGGTACAACATGAGTACAATGGTGAAAATTGAACACTTCATTTTGGTATTAAATAAATCTAAGTCCAAAACTAGACTTATACAACTTATATACAATAACTTAGCAATATCAGGCTAAAGTCACCTTTTATTATAAAATGATAAAAGTTGCTATCAAAATTATATGCATAGTAATGAAGGATTTTGGATGGAAACTGTAATGTATGAACATTAATTAGATCTTCGTTAACTTGGTTTTATATGAATATCTACCGATACTATTCTTGTTCAGACAATTTGACTTTGACATAATAAAAAAAATTGCTCCTAATGTATCAAATATGGTTACATACAATATCATCAATACCATATGATTCATTATTATTTTAAATCTGCAATGGAGAAAAGAGTTGTTGTGAAATCCTCTTGTCCTTTGAAGACTGAAGACAGGTTAATACTGAATAATAAGTAAAGACCATTGACAAGGACTGTAAAATCAATAATTCCCACCTGGAAAGAAAAGATTTATAGCGTTGGAGGGATGTCCAGTCTGGTAGACGAGTCCCACAGTCATGAGCGGGGAGTCATGGGCTCTGACCTTAGGCGCAAAGAAAAATGCCTTAAGCATACTTTCCAGTATAACTTTAGTATTCCTAACTAGTACCAAAGACTATGACAAACCTTTACTCTAACTATTATTTAATTAAATAATTAATTAAATGACTAAAAATTAATTTCATTAGGTACTTCTACTTACTTAATAGGTATTATTCTTGACTCTAATAATTTTACCTTAAGCGGTTGACTATACTTCATTCTCATTTTAAATTTAAATTCTTTACTCCAATTCACCTTAGTCAATTTTTGTTCAGTATTCTCATGTATTAGTGCGCTTTCAAAGTCAAAACAATAGAATAAAGAACGTTAGGGTTATTATCGGTTCACAATTAAAGCGTCCTGATCACTAGACAATCACGAGCCATATCAATCATCAATTTAAAAGTAGATAGTTAGGGTAGACTAGAAGAAGATAGGTTAGGGTAGGTCTAGTTAAGGGGGGGTTAGTTACAAGAGTACGCGGTAGTGTTAAAATAACCATATCAAGAGTAATTCCATCGATGCCTTTTGCGTTTGATTTTAATGACCTTAATAATTTGTCAACATGCGTTTCGGTAACAATTTTTAGTTCAAATTGCGAGGAACCGAAACGACTGAATTCAAAAAACGTTAAATTACTGATTGTTGTATAATCACTCCCAGGGAGTGTAAGAAAATTATTATTAATTAAATTAGGATCGTTAAAATGACTTGGCAATTCTCTTTCAGTACAATCAACAATAACATCCTTCTTAAGGTTTTTCCAAAGGGCCCCTGAATCACTTACGTTGCAGTTCAGTTTCTGCTTAAAATAAGCGCGTTTTTCATTGTAAATAGCACAGGTAACTAAGTTTTTCCAATCTATGTAGTACTGTTTATGGATAGGAGATTTTGTGAGCCTATATCTTGCATGTGCGTCATTACGTAGGCTCATCATTTTCTTGACTGTGTGAGTGATCCAAGGGTTAGCATTTGACTTGATTTTTAATGTTCTAGTCGGGGCGTACAGGTCAAATAAATTCGTTAAAACCAAGTTGAAAGATTCAACCATTTCGGTTACGCTGGGAAGAATAAGAATGTGTTCCCAAGGCACACTATCGAGTACAAGCTGAAAATCATCCAGGTCAATATCTCTAAGCGGCCTATAAGATATTAATTTAGGTTTTGGCTTTTCAAGTTTAATGCCAAACTGACAGGTAACAAATGCATGTGCGCTTAGGTCAGGGATATAATCTACACTTGTTAATAATACTGTGGCATCAGTGCAGACTAGGTCTATCAAAGTGCTACTATGCTCAGTAAAATGAGTTGGCGTGGTGACATATTGCGTTAGACCAAAACACTGCAGAAAGTTCATAAGTTTCCTGCATAGAGCGTCATTCTTATTTAGCAAATTAATATTAAAGTCTCCTACCAAAATAACATAGTTGCATTTAGCAAAAGAACTTACTGAAGCAGTAAGGGCATCAATAAAAACATCCACCTCCAGCCAAGGTGGGCGATACGCAGTGCCTATAGCGACCCTTGCCCCTCCAACACTAAGGGTTAACCACATCTGCTCCACGAGCGGCGTAACGGGATGGGGACAGACCCGCGCGTTGACACCGCGCTTGATGTAGTACCCCACTCCCCCGCCCCGCGCACGGACTTCCGGTGGCCTTGCAATGTGTTTCAGCCGATATCCGGGAACCAATGGCGCGCGCGCATCTTCTCCCTCCCGTAACCAAGTTTCGTTGATGGCGATTATATCGACAGGATGTGACTGCATTGCCACGATTAATTCCTCGTGTTTGGTTCCGAGTGAGCAAGGGTTTAGAAGACCAACTAAAAGCTTATTGTTCTTGGGGCTCATTATAATAATAACAAAAGATAAGCGTAAATAAAAGAGCGAGACGGTGTAGGCTAAAAATAGCGTTAATACGTAATAATAACATGTAATTAATATAAAATACACAAGAATAATCATATACATAGGGTAATGTTAATAAAGAATAAATACAATAATTGAAGGATAAGGGTGTATAGAGATTATAAAGATGTGGAGCGAACAGATATCTAGGAAAGCGAAACTTATGCCTGGTTGCGACTACGAGTAGGAGTAAAACATTTACAGTACGATTCGGGTTTAGGCTTACGAGAACATTCATAACGAAACTGATAATTGACAGAGTGTGGCATAGCATTAACATTGAAACATCCGGGTTGTAAGTTGACACTAACACATTTAACTCCCAAAAACCTGTGCAAGGTCGTCAAGTGACCGGACGCGGCACGCAGGCGCGTCGCTGCTACGGCGAACATACACGCGCCCGTCTCTTGTCCAAGGAAATCGCCAGTCCAGCCTCCTGCATTCTTGCCGCGCGTTATAGAATAGCGACCGATTCAGCCTAGTGAGTCGCTCGTTCACATAGAACCGGCTAGGCGGGCCGGGCAGATCGAAGTCTGACGTGTCGGCTCCGCGACGCACCCTCGCAGCCCGCAACAGATCGGCGCGGGGCCCACGGCGGGCAAGGCGCACGACTAAAGGTCGCATTCGCGTGCCCACAACGCTCTCCACGCCGCTCGGCAGGTTTAGAGCCCCATCCTTTGCATTAGCGGTACCAGTAGAGCCGCTAGGCGGGGTGCGCGCATCCACGCGCTCAACAAAGACGATGTCGCGCTCATCAAGAGTCACGCCGAGCTTCCGCGCCACCATGCACACTACGTGCGACCGACTCTCGTTAGGTACTTCCGGTATCCCTGTTATCTCGAGGGCGTTAAGGAGGAGGTCCTGGTCGCGATCATTAAGCTCCAACTTGAGCTGTGCGACCGCGTCGGCTATTTCGCTACATTGCGTGTTAAATTATTTTGTATGGTTATTTTTTTTTATTTAATTTTAACAAAAGCTGCCTAAATATGCTCATTAGGAGCTATTTTTACCACAGTTAAAAGGAACGCCCGTATACCATTTACACACTGTATGCCAAAATTTGAGTGAAATCGGGTGAAGTTATGGGTAATTTGGAATGAAGGCTTCTATTTCAACATTAAGGCTAAATATAGTGTAGGAATTTCTTAATTACACGGATACCTACTAACTATTTTGTAAATAGTGTTTTACCTATGAAACTAGCAGTCCAGGTTCCATTCCCGGTAAGAACACATATTGGATGAATGACCTATTTTGAGTCATGGATATTTAATTTTCATTTTGGTACATACCTATCTCTCTAATCTATAAAAATAAGAAAACATGAAATTAAATATAATGTATGACTTAATAACAAATACAAAGTTTTTAATTAATTGGATGGGATATTATACTAACTCAAATCTTGTCTACATTGCTGGCAGTATGCTTGCATTGTTAAAACTCCATCAATCACATCTGATGACGAACTATTCTGTTTGCCTTTAATATGACCATCACATGGTGTAAAATATGGTCTTACATCAGTATCTTCTAATAGTGTGGTGGGTAATTGATTTGATATAAACCACAGTCTTATACTTCTATGAAAATTAGTTATAATAAACTGTTTACTTAAACACTCAATTTGATCACGAACTAAATCGATTATGATGAACACCATGATGGAATAAACCGACACCTTAGTAACTCAAACACAGTAACGCAAACAATGAATAATTTCAACATCGAATACCTCATTTATAAAGGAGCGCCCCCACCTAACTGTTTCCATAACAATAAGATCAAGTTACTACAAGTCAGAAACCCATCCTTTGTCAAGTAAATACTGGTCAAGCGCTTTTGCACAGGTAACAACAGGAATATTTTACAATTAAAAATATTACTTATTATTATTTTATATTTATTTATTAATCACTAAAATACAGTACATAACTTATAAATAATGTCCCGCAAAACCGCTTGCACGGTTTGACTGCATCACGATGAAGTTGGCTTATAAATTCCCCGATGCCAAGTAATTCTTGATCTTCTTCAAGCTCTTCACAGAGTCTGATGAGTTGGGCATCGTAGATGTCACAGTTCAAACTATCCATTTTGTTTAATCTACACAAACACTTTTTATCACTGCATCTAAAGTATTTCGCACAATTTAATTTTACAAAGAAAATATATTCTTTAGACCGGAAAAGGTCTTGAATTCTTAAAACGTAAGGTTTTTACATGTAATACAATAACAAGCTTTTGTTTAGAATATAATAGAATAGAATAGAATCATTTATTTCGAGTAAATTTACACTCATAATTATATTGTTAGTAGTTCCTTAATCCTAATTGTTAGTTACTAATTACACTTTTGTAAGGGGCATGTAGCCCACAACAATGACGCATGTAAGGGCAGTCTACCCTGCTCCCTATCATGCTGAGGATGATATTGGGGCTATTCCGCACGCGGCGCACCAGGGACGCGGCCCGCTTGCGCATGGCGTGAAAGCAAGTTCGACCCCGGCGGCTGCGAACATCCCTGACGCGCTACAGAAGCGAGGCAGCCCCACTATCACCCGGAACGCATTGTTGTATTGGACACGGAGGGTTCCGTAGGCCCGTTGCGTGTATTGCATCCATAGGCTGCATGTGTAAAGGGATGTACAGAACGCTCTAAACAACGTAACTTTTACCTCCCCTGTACAGCGCGCAAACTTACGAGCTATCATATTAGCCCTAACTGAAAGAGCCCTCCGTTCCCGCTCAATGTCCTTGTCGTCCTTGAGGTCGGACGTTACTAAATGCCCCAGGTATTTAAAAGCATTTACCCTATCAAGAGACACACCGTTAAGGGTGATTGGAGATAATATAGCTGTTCGACTACGTCCGACCTCAAACACCATGTTTTGGCTTTTGACCACGTTATGTTTTAGGCCATGGGATTCGGTATATGATTCACACATGCTTAACAGAACCATGTCGTCAGCATAGCTTATATTGTTCACACAAACGCCATCAATATGACAGCCGACACGCACTCTGCCGAGCACCTCGAGAAGCCCATTTATATACAAATTGAAAAGCGTGGGTGAACTCAACCCCCCTTGCCTCACCCCACACTCCAACCTGTATGGATCTGACAGTGTGCCCGCCCACCTAACGCTATTGACCTGGCCACCATACCAGTACCGGAAGATCTGTATAAACTCAGGAGGGAGTTTTATGGCTTCCAGTTTCGTCCATAAAACTACATAGGAGACCAGGTCAAAAGCCTTGGACAAATCGAGGAAATAGGCAAAAACCGGTGATTTTCTATCAACATAGTATTTGATAGAGGGGTTTAACCTACACAAACACTTTTTATCACTGTTTCTTATTGTCAATAAAATATTTCATACAACTGTCTTTAGAAGCTACTTGCTTTGTGATGTTAAATATAACATCACGTGTAGTTTGGAGCGTGTCTTCTTCAGAAGACGCGTAGAATTTTAATCTCACATCTGCGTGTTTCCAGTGCTCAGTGGGCGGAATGTTTTGTTTTTTTTGCAAATCATTTATCTCGATTTTAATCAATTGAGAAACGCACAGTGGGCTGAAAATCGGCTTTCATAGAAATAGAAACCGAAGTCTTTTTTTTTTCTTTGTTGAAATAGCTTCTTTTTGCCATCATCATATTAGAAAATGAGCATGAGATAATTTGGATGGGTAAATAATTAATTACAAATACATGAAAAAAAACTTGTATGGAGAATTTAAGAAAAACGGGTATTTTTCTGAAAATACTCGTCAAACCGTAATATCCTCGCAGATGGTTAGGTATAGTTACTATTTTTTCTGATTTTTTGACATATTCGAAATTTCTCCACCAGGTGCACTTTTTTTTCTAAAAATCCGCGAACTTAAATCTGAAGAAAAAACTTTTTTTTGATCGAAATAGCTAACCCTTGTAAATTTAACCATAGGGAATTATTTTCAGTCAATTTGAAAGAAAAACTAATGAGTTATTAATATTTTTCAGAAATCTTTGTATGGAGCCGGTACAACGAATGAAAACATATTTTTTTTCACCAATTAAGGTTTAAGCGCGTCAGCAATTCAAAAATAATTGATACCATAATTGCCTGACAGGATATAACGGTATTTTTTGTAGTTTACGAGAAATATTGTTTTTTCATATTGGCTCCATACAAAGATTTCAGAAAAATATTAATAACTCATCAGTATTTCTTTCAAATTGCGCGGCCATTAGTTGTTCAGACACAATAGACCCCACTGCTTTTATACGCTTCGTAAGGTAAGCGTCTTCCTAAAAAAATGTTTGAACTTGTAGTTCATCTAACACAGACGCCGTCTTATTCACCAACACCCAAAATAATAAAATGCACAAGTAACAGTCGCGTCCGTTGTGACTATAAAACATAATAGGCGGCTACCAATAAAACAATTAAACCGTTATAACAATGCACTCGGGTACACAAAGCTTGTCGATACAGGCTTTTTTGATTGATATACCTACTCCACAGCGCTTTGAATCAAGTCAGAACCAGTTTACATGCTTCGTTTTAGTTTTACATACTAGTATGTTACAATAAAATTAAAATGTATGTGAAGGTGAACCCCATATACGTACTAGATAGATAATGTTATAGCTAATGTTAGTCGCAGATACATACTCGTAGATACATACCCGTACGTAGGTTAGATTGCATTTAACCACTATATTTTTAACAAGCTAAGTGTAGGTAACAGTGGCGTAGCCTTCATATAACACGATTCCTAGGGGCTTCCCTAAAATTCAAGCGTTAATTTCCTATGCATAACCAAAACGCATCAGTAAGTAACCCGGTATACTATAGCTTTACCCACCCGTTAACATAACACAGTATTAATATAATATGACCTATAAACAAAACGCAATATGCCGCAATTCCAATTTAAAATTACACGCGAAATCAAAAACTTATTACTAAAGCCAATGGCTAGCGCAGGACTCGCACACATTGACTTATTTTACACACATATACATTTTACTCAGCTTGTAGTTACGCCCACATTTAAAAGCCCCATACAAGCCACGCGCTCGACGCCGGACCTGCACTAACACAAACATAGATTTTCCTAGAACTTTGAACTCTCCACCAAAACAAATTGGCAGTGACAGTCAGTAAAATCGCGAAAAAAAGTTTCGCAGACAAGGCACGGCCATTGTGGCTTATTCCATCAAATTTTAAACTTTATTTGCATACTGTTATAGTCTTCGCAAGGACACGCACGGGGCGGGGGCGCCTCTGTCGCGCGTGACCTCGAGTCGCGACGAGCCACAAACCCAAAATTCTACTAAAAACAAACATTGCACTTTGCAGTAATCGTTTTTCTTTACGTGCGCCATTACGCGTCCTCTCACGTTAAAATGCTAGGTTAAGTTTTAAAGTTATGTTAAATTGTGCTTTATGAGTGAAATATAAGTTGTTAAGTGTAGGTATTGTCGTACTGTTGTGTGTAGTGTAGTTTTGCTGTTGCGGTGAAGGCGAGACGGAGGATTGTTTGTTTACTAAAATGTAAGTAGATCTGTAGAAATGGTCGTATATTAAGTTCAAATAGAGTACCTATTTACCTTAAAGATTAGGTATCTGCGTAATTAATGAACTAACAATTTTTTCCAAGCAATCTTTTAAGTATCGGGAAATGTTTTTAGTTCAAATGATTAATAAGTATATATCAAAAAAATAACATGAGAACAACAGGAGATACCTATGAGGTCTGGGGTTTGTTAAAATTATGTTTCCCGTCTATATATATTCCAGGTGGTTAAAACTACTAATAAAAATGAACGAAGTAACAAAACAAAAATAAGAGATATCAACAGCTCATCATATCAAAGCCCGGGGGTCTAATTTAGTTGGTACTTCTCTGATTCTTTAAAGATTCTTCTTCTCTTATCCTTACTATTAATTTAAAGATGAAAGTGAATTTGTTCGTTTGTTCTGCCTTCAAAATTCAACGCTTCAACATGTTGACGTGAAATTTGGGACAGAAATAGGTAGGTACTATATAGTATAGGGTTTGTTATTTCGGAAAATGGAACAGATTCCGAGGAAATAGCGGTACTCTACTTCGACGTGAACGAAGTTGCCGACCAAAATTTTGTTGGTAATAAAAAAAAGGTTATTTATTAAACGGAACCCTAATAGTGCATAGTCCGACTCGCACTTGACCGGACCGGGTTGCCTACTGGTTTTGGCCACGCTTCACCACTGGTAGGTAATTCATTTAGACATACCTATATGCTATATATGGTTTTGATAGTTGTTTAGAATAGGCTCTAAGTAACAACAGCTTAAGATAATACTACGAATACTACGATTAGCTAGATTTACTAACATTAACTAAGGTAAATTAAATAAAGTAAAACTTAGGATTTAAGCTAGATTTAAATCAGCTCTTAGCTTAGGTTAAGCTCATGTAAAGTTAGGCGATCCTTAATAACAGTCGACGATGGATGGGGTGTTTATATTTAAAACCACTCGTAACTTCTTTGTTGGTTGATTCATCTTTATTTTCTTGAAAGTATTAAAAACAGTAGGTATGTTAAGTTAGATTAGGTTGTATAATGTTAGGGTAACTTCAGTAAGGTAGGTTAGGTTAGAACTGTAACCCTTAAAAAACAGTAGGTATGTTAAGCTAGGACAGGTTTCACGATGTTAGGTTAGGTTAGGTTAGGTTAAGTTAGGTTAGAACTATGATCCTTAAAAACAGTATGTTAAGAAAACCACTATGGTAACTTAATTAAATGATATAAGAAACACGTAGGTAAAATTAAAAATCACATTACAACAGTTAATAGCGCAATCAGGTAATATGTAAAAAAAACCAGTCAAGTGCGAGTCGGACTCGCGCACCGAGGGTTCCGTATTGAAGATAATATGCTTGGTAACCGCAAAAGAAAAAACTCATTTTGTTATAAGCTTTATTTTCCAGGCAATAAGGTCGATTTTGACTAGCCTAAATTTTAATACAGATTTTCTTAGTTTTTTGTTATTTCTCAAAAACTGTAAATAATGAACACTTTATTTTATTTTTCCCAGAAAATATAGGTAATTATCTATACGTCAGGATTTTTTTCAGAATTTTTGATTAATAAACTTCGGAGATAAAGGGGGGGGAACGGTCATTTTTTGTACATTTTTGGCTATAAATCAAAAAGTACATGACAAAAAATTTTCCAAAAAATAGTTTTAAAATGTGCAGATTAAGACCTTTCATATGACACCCCATTTGCTATAATCGAACCACTTTCATTTTTGAACCCCCCATTCTAGACCCCTTTTCAATTATTAATAAAATTAATTTCATATTTTTTTTACTGCAAATAGATGCGGGCAAGCAAGTTGTACAACTATGCCAAATTTCAAGTGATAGCATTTGTAGTTGCTGAGAAAACCTGCTGTGACATACAGACAGACAGACAGACAGACAGACAACGAAGTCTCACCATAAGGGTTCCTTTTGTACCATTTTGGTACGGAACCCTAAAAAGGTAGAAACGCGTCTAATGCAAGAAAATGGTGTTGGGCGCCCTGAGAACAAAGGGGCTGGCGCTCGCGCAAACAATAGACTCAGTAACCACGGGAGAGAAAGGGTACCCAGGTAGTTGATAACCTTTTGTATTGAGTTCATGGACTATTGCAAGCTATGGGAAGGAGTGATCTGGGAGTCTCGGGACCCGTCCCAAACGCTCTAAATGGGGGGATAAACACCGAAAAAAATATTTATTTTTTTACGATCGACACCCCGCCTCTCGCTCGTCAGAGCACCATTTTCTCGGGGGAGTAGAAGCGGGGCCAGTAACGGGGAATCCCTACTACTAATTGCCAATATATTTTTATATGATCTTATATATGCAGGATAATATTGTTAATAGCTTGGTAAATGAATGCTCAAAAGGGGGGTGTGGATGGAAAAGTTGAAAGCAGAAATTTTGACTTCGGAACTTTGTTTGGACTAGTTAGGAGATAAACATACTAAAAGTCCCCACCCCTCGGAGGTGAGCCCTAAGGGGGGAGGACAAAGAAGGTCCCGTTTTTTTGTTTTTTGTTCACATCTTCAAAACAATGCGTCACAGGAAATGTTGCTGTATGGCATTATTAAAGCTGATAAAATTTTCTACAACTTTGATTCTATACGTTTTTTACCATTTTCATTCGTTGTCTAGATATGAGCTCCGAGAAACGGACGATTTTTCAAAAAAGTGTTTTTAGCTAGGGTATTACTGCACGACACCTTGCGCTTATGACTATGCGCTGACACTTGGCACAATTGACTCTTAGCTGGTCCTGAGTAGATTCAGACCGGGAGTCATCGAGAGCCATCGCGCATTTAGTGGGGGTGAGGGGGGGAAGTACGACGCTGCCGCGCTGTAATTGAAGCAACATTTTTCTAAAACTAAACATACTAGGGAATGCGATGTATCATTTTCGGATAAATTAAGGACGAGGAATCTATTTTTCAAACAAAAACAATGCACTTTCTAACAAAAAAAAAGAATAAAGTAGAAAAGACTAAAACCTACCCAGGGAGAATGTGTATTCTAAGGATAAACCAACTCTGTAAACAGCACAAAGACATCTGAACATGAGCGTAGGTATCGACTGACATGTATGACAAAAAAACGTGAGGTCAAAATAGCTGGTTTGATAGTACAATCCATTGTATGGGAACCTTGCACTTTTTGACTATACGCTGAAACTTGGCACAGTTGATCCGTAGGTGGTCACGAGTGAATTCAGACCGGGAGCCATCGAGAGCCACCGCCCATTTAGTGGGGAAGGGGGAAATTTAACGCTGCTGCGCTTTAATTGAAGCCATATTTCTCTAAAACTATAATTGTTATGGCGTCTAAAATATCTTTTTCGGATAAATTAGGGATGGGAAGACTATTTCTGGGATAAAAATATTGCACCTTAGAACAAAAAATATAAGCTTTATCTTATGATTACTTTTATAATTTATATATTATAAGATGAGCAGATTCTGAGCCGGTGCTAACACTGCTAACTGACCCCAAACTTGCACCCGTTAATATATGGCTCTTGAAAAATGCTGATATAATGCAGCTTTAGTCGGTGGGATGTGTCTAAATGGGATATTTAGGCACTCATTTACTGAAGTAGGTACACGAAAGTGATCTGAAATAATAAATTATGACATGCAATATTCTAGTTGGGTTGGGGTGCTGTAGTGAGGTCACTAATGTAACAGCTGATACATACAGCTGATACCTACCTCTTCTCTAATTATTAGTTTAACGATGCTATAAAACTTTATAGCCTCTATTAAGTTTTATAGTTTAAATCCGCTGACAATGCATAATCATAAGTTCCACACCATTAACCCTAGACCTTGATACTGACTAGAAACCATAGTATATAAGCTATACAATTTACCAATAAAGAACAGTATTTCTCCAGACTCTTGAGTTGTCATTATACCTCTCACCCTACACTTCAGTGCGAGTTTGGGATCAGTTAGCAGTGTTAGCACCGGCTCAGAATCTGCTCATCTTATAATATATAAATTATAAAAGTAATCATAAGATAAAGCTTATATTTTTTGTTCTAAGGTGCAATATTTTTATCCCAGAAATAGTCTTCCCATCCCTAATTTATCCGAAAAAGATATTTTAGACGCCATAACAATTATAGTTTTAGAGAAATATGGCTTCAATTAAAGCGCAGCAGCGTTAAATTTCCCCCTCCCCCACTAAATGGGCGGTGGCTCTCGATGGCTCCCGGTCTGAATTCACTCGAGACCACCTACGGATCAACTGTGCCAAGTTTCAGCGTATAGTCAAAAAGTGCAAGGTTCCCATACAATGGATTGTACTATCAAACCAGCTATTTTGACCTCACGTTTTTTTGTCATACATGTCAGTCGATACCTACGCTCATGTTCAGATGTCTTTGTGCTGTTTACAGAGTTGGTTTATCCTTAGAATACAC
Source organism: Acleris cristana (assembly GCA_948252455.1). Lineage (NCBI taxonomy): Eukaryota > Metazoa > Arthropoda > Insecta > Lepidoptera > Tortricidae > Acleris > Acleris cristana. The sequence continues at coordinate 50,886,291 of OX411771.1, forward strand.
ATTCTCCCTGGGTAGGTTTTAGTCTTTTCTACTTTATTCTTTTTTTTTGTTAGAAAGTGCATTGTTTTTGTTTGAAAAATAGATTCCTCGTCCTTAATTTATCCGAAAATGATACATCGCATTCCCTAGTATGTATAGTTTTAGAGAAATGTTGCTTCAATTACAGCGCGGCAGCGTCGAACTTCCCCCCCTCACCCCCACTAAATGCGCGATGGCTCACGATGACTCCCGGTCTGAATCTACTTAGGACCAGCTAAGAGTCAATTGTGCCAAGTGTCAGCGCATAGTCACAAGCGCAAGGTGTCGTGCAGTAATACCCTAGCTAAAAACACTTTTTTGAAAATCGTCCGTTTCTCGGAGCTCATATCTAGACAACGATTGAAAATAGGTAAAAAACGTATAGAATCAAAGTTGTAGAAAAATTTATTAGCTTTAATAATGCCATACAGCAACATTTCCTATGACGCATTGTTTTCAAGATGTGAACAAAAAACAAAAAAACGGGACCTTCTTTGTGCTCCCCCCCTAGGGCTCACCTCCGAGGGGTGGGGACTTTTAGTATGTTTATCTCCTAACTAGTCCAAACCAAGTTCCGAAGTCAAAATTTCTGCTTTCAACTTTTCCATCCACAATCTTTCATTGCCAGGACTATATCGGTCTATAGTTATTTGTATCTGTATAGCTACCTTTTTTATGTATGGGTTTCACAAGCCCTATCTTAAGTTTATCTGGATATGTACGTCTCGAGATACATAAATTAATGAGGTGTGCTAAGACAGGTGTTATTCGCTCGGCAATGTATTTTATGTCTTTTGCCTTTATACCGTCATAACCTGGGCTCTTCTTGTCGTTTATTTGTCATATGATTTTATGTAGAATTTGTTCATTAATATTTTTGAGTCGCAATGACAAAGTAGGCGTATTTTTATAACATTTCTCATCAAGTAATCATCAAACAATCTCGACGTTGTATTTGTGATGTTGGCTTCTGTGATGATTATAAGATGAATCATTTGCAGGCTATTATCAAGGATGTATTCTAATTGCGAGTGGTTTTTTATCATTGAGAGGATGCTGACATGTAATAAAATTAATTTATTTTGTACATTTGGTATATGGGTCATGAAGTCGTTCCATGAATCGTGAGTAGTTTCCGTTGTGTGTGTGTATCGTGTGGATCCATCGTATATATATACTTTGTCAGCATGTTGACTTCCGCTCAAGTAGATATTTTATTAAAAAATGCGGTTTGTACATACCTCATTTTGCAGTTCTTTACCAATTCGTTTGATGTCTTTTTCAGCCCTGACGTAGTAAATCTTTTTATCATCGTCTTCTTTTCGCACTATTATCTTCCCGTTTCTGCACCATACATATTTGCATAGCGATTGTAAAACAACTTCTTTATCACAATCACCTTATGTATAATTAATTAATATTTAAACGTAAACATGATATAGATTACACAATTTTTAGTTTTTATTATTTGTATATTTTTGAATGGGTGCATCCTGTAGTTAAGTTGTCTAACCACCTCTCGGCGCACGCCTGCGGCCGCCGGTCGCGCGCGGCGCCGCCGCTTTGCATGCACTAATATACTTACAAGGAAAGGTACCCAACTGTCCGGCTCCGATTTGGTTTATTTTGATATATGTTAGAGAGTAGTCTAAAATAACAGACGCGTATTTTTTTTAGCGGCCCAAACACAAGTTGTTGGGAGAAATTGACCTCCTAAGTACTGAAAAGTGACTACACCGTCTAACTTCTATAGAGAACTAAAAAAAAAAACTTGCTGTTTTCCTACTTTTTTTGGTTATATGTTCAAGAACATGAAAAAATTATGAGCACGTGTTTTGGTATATCGGCTAAAACTCATATTAAAAAAAAACCCTTCAAAGTTATATACTTCTCATCGAGGATACATTTTCTTTGGTATTTTTTATGTTCAATAAATTACACATTACACACATTGTTATACACATTGTTTAATAAATTGTAAATTCTTATAACATAGCCGCTTCCCTGACTGCCCTAGAAGGCATTATCCTAATGTATTTTGTGTTAGCAGAATAACTGCACACAGATTAATAGTTATTTTGTTGCTTGTTCAAAGCGTTACCCATTGACAAAAATCTTACCCCGGTTGTTGTAAACTTGTGGCTACTCATAATTTAAACAGAGCAAATTAGCACAGATTATCTTGTAGTGATATAATTCACCTATTCCTATTGAAGTTAATAGTTAATTGAATGAAATTCAATTGAAAAGCACATGTTACTTTGAGGTTACCCGTCAACCAAATAATTTGGATTTGGTTTCTTGGAAAACTCTTATCAATTAATCTATATATATATAAAAGAGGATATCCTGACTGACTGACTCATCATCGCCCAGCCCAAACCGCTTAAGATTAAGATTTGGAATTTTGAGGGAAAGTTAATTATATAACGTAGGCGTCCTTTAAGAAGGGATTTCGAAATTCAACCCCTAAAGGGAAAAAAGGGGTTGCCAAGTTTGTATGGGAAAAAATATTTTTATGGTCTAATTGACTTGAAACTTGGTAGAAATAGTCTTCAATGTAAATAATGAGACACGTATTTCAGCTAATACTAAAATTCAACCCCTCGAGGGATGAAAAGGGGTTGCCAAGTTTGTATGGGAAAAAATGTTTTTATGGTCCAATTGGCTGGAAACTTGGTAGAAATACTCTTCAATGTAAATAGAGAGAAAATTATTTCCGCGATTACTAAAGTTCAACCCCTAGAGGGATGAAAGGGGGTTGCCAAGTTTGTATGGGAAAAAATGTTTTTATGGTCCAATTTACTTGAAACGTGGTAGAAATGCTTTTCAATGCAAGTAATGAGACACATATTTCAGCGATTACTAAGATACAACCCCTAGAGGGAAGAGGGGGTTGCAAAGTTTGTACGGGAAAAATATTGTTATTGTCAAATTTACTTGAAACTTGGTAGAAACACTTTTCAATGCAAATAATGAGACACGTATTTCAGCGATTACTAAAATTAAACCCCTAGAGGGATGAAAGGGGGTTGCAAAGTTTGTATGGGAAAATACTTTCTGTAGGTACTCTATGAGGTTTGTTATTTTTACTAATTTCATAAAAACTGACTGCCAAAGTCAAAATTATGTTAAGTAGAAATAAGTAGAATAGAAAATAGAAAGGTTAGATAGTATATATATATATATATATATATATATATATATATATATTATATAGTATATATTTATATAAAAGGCAAATATGGCTGACTTATAATTATATCAACGCACAGCCCAAACCGCTGGACCTTGGGACTTGCAATTTGAAGGAAGTATTCCATGGGTACTCTAGGGGCGCACTAAGAAAGGATTTTCCGAAAATCGACCCCCAACGGGAAGAAATAGGGGGAGTAGCGGGAAACTAATTTAACATAAAATGACTTGGTATGGTTTGGTAAACTACATAATTTGAATTGTATTTCTTGTTTGTTCATTGTGAATAATATAATTTTGAATTAATTTAGGTGTCATCTTATGACCTAATTAATATTTGTTAACATTAATTCATCATATATAATTTGAAGTTTGCCAATACCTAGTCCAATAATAATAGATTGTTGTTTTGAAATTGGTTTGTGGGTTTTGTTTTTTTTTGAAATTTAAGTGGATTGGAGTTCCCTTAGAGAATAGTTAGGGATCTGCAAGCAACATTTTGCAGGATTCCTTTATGGAAAAATAATTTAACTTATATTTTTGTGGTTTGCATTGTAGACAATATAAGTTAAGTTAAAGTTAATTAAATATCTGGGTTAGTGAGTTTGTGTTAGTTAGTTTGTGGTAGTACGGGCAAATTAGATGACATTTCACTAAAGTCTGGAAATAATTCTAAGAACTGATAATATGGGTTCAAAATCGAACTTTATATATTCCTTAATAAATTCGCCCCCCCGGAAAGGGGTGCAATTGGTTAAAAACCATGCAATAGACATGCATGCATGACCCCCCCCCCATTTAAATTATATATTAAATATTGATATATTTATAACTAACTAACCTACCTACTTATCCTTATCCACTTATCCTACCTATTACTACTTCGTCAATTGGCCTCGTGATCGTCTAGTGTATTAGGAACACTACTTTGTGAACCAAATAGTAAACCAAAGAACTTTAATGAGCGAGAGATTATTATTACTTAGTCTATTATGAAGTACCTAATTACTCCTTTCTGCTGTTTACTATTAGATAATACCATTAAATTGGCCGGCTAACATCTATATATTGTTAAATCAAATCGAAATACATTAACTATTCAGTAAAGAATTATATCAATAAAATTCCTAATCGAAATAAGTTTTAAATTATTATAATAGTCTACTGGAAAGCAATAATTAACCTAACATTCTATTATTAACCAAGGATCAGAGTTCTAGCTAGCTTGAATATAGAAGTCTTAACATAAAACCATAATAATTGTATTGTTGAAACAAAATATCTATAAGCAACTTAGAATATTACTTGGAGCTTCAGATATAAACTACATAACTAAGAACAAACTCTAGGTTCAATTCAAATTTCTTGCTATTTCCACTTTTATAAAATGGCAATAATATATTAACGGTGAAGAACCGGCCCCATCTCTTGCCGTTTCGCTGCTCATAATCCATAGCCTCAGAGCCCGCCCACTAATATATCTTTTATTATTTAGTATAACACATTATTATATTACTGTTAAATTTTGTAGACTCATTCTAGACAATTATGTTAACTTGATTCTACTAGTCTCTCCAAGAAGATCCTTTGAGAAGGGAGATCAAAGGATTAAACTCTTTAATTTAATTATTCAGATTTACTTTTCAACACAAAATAATATATTAGGACAATGTAATATCAATGCTTAATTTTTGTCTATGACAAACTTTGTGTGTTTTTCTCTATAATTGATAGTCATAACTACCAAACTATTTAGTAGTATACCTACTGTATTTTTCATGTTACCCTACTACGCGGGTGCTACAACCTTTTATACTCTGGATTGTAGTGTAAATTACAGAATCAATCAGATTACCAGAATTCAATTTCAGTACTATATCCCCAGTACATAAACTGTTTAGTTTGTAACGAGCGCCGGCCGGTCATCGAACGGGCGAACGGTCCGGCGTGACGTCACGGCCATACGCGCTGCACCGGTGGCGGCGCGCGCTCCGAGCCCACTCCGCCCGCGCCCGCAAATCCCCGCGGTCGTCACCGGGGCCTTTATATACCGCGGCCGCGGCGTCCAAACCGGCACCGCTACCACTGCGTCCTCCACCGCAGTGACGCCGAGCAAAAAGCGGGCCGCTCAGACCCCGCCGGCGACATCCCAACAACCGCGCTCACTGCCCCGGCTCGATCTGTGTCCGATGGACACAACCGGGCCGTCACCACCATCTGCTCAACAGCTTCCACAGCTGCACTCTCCACCGCCGCCACTCTCTTTCGCCGCGGCAGCCGCCTCTCCGCCATCTCCTTCCGCAACAAGCGGTCAAGGACCGGCGACAGCAGCGCAGGCGCCCGGGAAAAAGACCCGCTACCCGCCGCTGGTTGTCCAGCGGATCGCAAACTGGGGTAAGCATTTCCGGGCCCTCAAGGGACTCCTGGGACGCGCCCCAAACGCCCGCCCGTTCAGAGACGGGGTTCGTTTCTCCCCGGCAGGTTAGGAGGAGTTCCGTTTGGTACAGAGGTACCTCTCCGACCTGGAGAAGGAGGACTCCAGCTTGGAGTGGTACTCCTACTCCCTGCCCGCCGAGCGCAACCAAAAGGTGGCCATCAGGGGCTTACCCGTGGACACCAGCCCCGACGACATCACCGACGACCTCACTTCCCAAGGCTTCGACGTGGAATACGTCAGGCCCATCAGAGCCCGCAGCGGCAGACCCGGGTGTATTTTTTACGCCCAGGTCACCAAAAATGCGGCCATTTTCCGCGTCACGGAGATCCTCTGCATGCCAGGGATCATCGTGGAGCTTTGGAGAGGTAAGCGAGGCATCGCGCAGTGCCACCGCTGCCAAAGTTTCGCCCACTCCTCTCACCACTGCCACCGCCCCATAGCCTGCGTGCGCTGTGGAGGCCCCCACGCTGCCAGCGACTGCCCACGGCCCCGAGAGGAGCCACCAACATGCGCGAACTGTGGCGGTGAGCACACCGCCAACAGCGCCAAATGCCCAGTCCTGCTGAGGGAGAACCGGAGGACTAAAAAGTCACCTCACCCTCCGAAGCCCACCAAGCAGGGCCCCGAGCCCACCACTACCCGAACCGTCGAGGCGGCGCAACACAGCGCCACCCTGATGGCCCCCGGGATCGACCTCAAGCAACCACCCACCATCCGCCGCGGAAAGAGGCGCGGAGCCCGAAACCGCGGCCCGCAGCCCTCCGCGCAAGCTGCTATTGAAACCACTATCACAACACAAACCGACACCCCGGTGAGTACGCTCCCGACCACAACATCTGAAGCCATCTACCAAAGAGAGGCGCTGATGGAGGGCTTTGCCGTGGCCCAGGAGGCCGTAAAGGCCAGACTGGACGGCAAACCCATGCCCGCAGCAGCCCGCAAATGGTTAGACACTTACTTCTCTGCGTAGGGACCAACACCTACCCCCCTCCACCGCGCAGCCTGCGCCTTCGGCGCCGGCTGCGCCCCAAGGACCCGGCCGTCTTCACGGCCGGCGCAGATTTCCCCGGTCGGGGGTCTTACGACCCGGCACCGGCTCCTCATCCCCCTTTTTGTATAAAAAGGGCCGGATTGAGATGACTTCGCGACAAACCGGCACTGCGTGGTGTGCTCTCGAGCTGACAAGACGTTCAATAAACGCTCTCGAAGCTAGGAGCACATCAGTTGGTGCTCACCCGACTCCACTCCTCCTCCTCTCGCTGTAACAGGGCGGTGCGGTTCCCCTCGCGTCGCGCTGAAACAGCTCCCGGCATCCTCATATAAAACCCTTGCTGGTCCAGGGCGGTGCGGTTACCCTCGCGTTGCGCTGTGAAGCAGCAGCTACCCCATAACAACCCCTTGCTGGTCCAGGGCGGTGCGGTTACCCTCGCGTCGCGCTGTGAAGCAGCAGCTACCCCATAACAACCCCTTGCTGGTCCAGGGCGGTGCGGTTACCCTCGCGTCGCGCTGGGCGGCATCCTGCTAGGCTATATACGTCTATCAATCATTCAATCTTAAGTTTAAGCACTAGGGATACCGTTTAAGTTATAATAAACAGGCATAAAGCCTCAGTATTTTATTAGTAAATCTTGTTGTTTATATTTCAAACCTAGAAACCCTGATCCTCCTGAGCTAACTGAATAAAACATCTCCAGTCCCTCAGTACTAATACAGGGGACGAGATTAATGTTAACAAGAGACGTAAAACGCCCCGTTACATTTAGCGCCCAACGATAAAAACTCACTTCTAGAGTCTTCTTTGCTCAGGATCAGGAATATAGCTAGATTTATTTGAAATAAAAACAAACCGATAATATCCGTTCACCATTATAGCATACCGATAAAACATACCGTAGTCATTTTAATAGTCGTTTTCCACCATAGCATACCTTTTGATAAACCATACCGTAATTACTGTACCAAATGCCCACCGTTTGGGTATATGAATTAAAGAAACCCGAATTAATCGTAGAATCTCAGAAGAGGGAGCTAGGAACCGAGAACCTTACCGTAGATCAGCTTCGTAAAAATCTAGTAGAATTCATACGTGACCAGGAGTACCGAACACCTACGAAAATGTCAGATACCGAATTAGATAACAGTAAGTCCGATGGACAACCAGTGAGGAACCTAGGGAAAATTATCAAAGAGTGGAACATAACCTTCGATGTTACGGATAACGCAGTAGAGTTTCACGAACGGTTGGAGGAGCTCATAGACGCGAGTAGCATTGAGGGGGATGATGTTCTTAAGATTTTGCCTAGATTATTAAGAGGAAAAGCGTTGCTATGGTACAGGAACAATACAGGATCATGGGACTCGTGGGACAGCTTCATGAAATTCTTTAAACTTTGTTATTTCCCCAGCAATTACGAGGCTAACCTCATTGAAAAAGTGATAGCGCGAAAGCAAAAGTTTAATGAGAGTTTTATGAGCTATTTAACCGATTTGCAAACCTTAATGAGGAGGTACGGCAAATTAGGAAACCAAGAACAAATAGATAGGGTTTACGAGAATATGCACCCCAATTATAAACTTTACGTCCGTAAACAGGATTTTAAGCATTTACAAGATTTAATACAGCTAGCGGCCGATTACGAACGAATCTCTCAGGATAGGTGGCAAAGAATGTCATCTGGAACGGCAGACTCAGAACCGGGAACCAGCGCGCGGACGCAGGCATCCGCGAGCCGCTATAAACCGAACGCACCTACAGAGAGGGGAAAAATAAACAAAGTACACCCTGAATACAGTCCGAAGGGGAGTTGCTGGTCGTGCGGGAAACCGGGACACAACACTAGGGATTGCAGGGGAAACAAGCGGTTGTTTTGTAGTACGTGCGGGAAGGTTGGAGTACTGAGTAAGAACTGTTGCGGAATTTACAACTCAAGGAACAAGGGGGGAGAGGTAGGCTCCGCGAACGAAGAACCGAGAGAGGATAACCGGTTGTATATGGATGTCGTGATTATGGGGGTTTCATATAAATGCCTCGTGGACACGGGATCAACCAATACTTATATAAACGAGCAAATATATAAAGAATGTACCGCTAAGGCCGCGTTAGAGTCAGAAAAATCACGGAAGATAATATTGGCAGACGGCACCAAAATTGAGATAAACAAAAATATATTAGTAAATTTAGAGATACAGGGATCCTCCATTAAACACTGGGTAAGGGTGCTACCGTCCGCGAGATACGCGATAATCGGGATGGATATATTACGAAGGGTAGGCTTTCAACTACTGTGGGGCCGGCAGGGGACGGCTCTGAATAATGTAACCGAAAAGCCAGAGGCACAACCAGTGAGCACACCGGTAGGTGAGGAAACCGAACCGAGTTTAACACCGGGCCAGGAGGTGGCCTTACAGAACGTGGTAGAACAAGAATTCGACAAGTGCGACAAAAGCCCAAAAGGGAATAGCTGGGTACAGCACAGGATAAAGTTGAAGCACCAAGAGCTAGTAAAACAGAAATATTATCCCCGGAACCCCAAACAGCAACAAATAATTGATGAACACATAAAAACAATGTTAGAACAGGGCATTATTGAGCGATCCGAAAGTCCTTATAGCTGACCGATCGTCCTTGTAAAGAAGGATAACGGCGAATACCGGTTTTGTATTGATTTCCGTAAAATAAATGAGATATCAGAAAAAGATGCGTATCCTATTCCGCAGATTGATGACACGCTAGAAAAACTCAGAAAAGCAAAATACTTTTCCAAATTTGACATAAAAAACGGTTACTGGAACGTAGGCCTCGAGAAGCAAAGTAGACCGGCTACCGCATTTACCGTGCCAGGGAGAGGGTTGTATCAATTTAGAGTCATGCCGTTTGGGTTACATTCGAGCGGGGCAACATTTCAGAGGTTGCTGGATCAAGTCATAGGGCCAGAGCTAGAGCCAAACGCGTACGTCTATTTGGATGATATTATAGTGTGCAGCGCGAACTTTGATGAACACATTCGACATTTAAGGGAGATATTTAGGCGAATCCGGGAGGCAGGATTACAGATAAATAAGAAGAAATGTGAGTTCGCGAAGGCCGAAGTCGAGTATCTCGGGCACACGGTAACCAAAGACGGGATTAAGATGAACGAAGAAAAAATAAAAGCGGTGAGAGATCTCAAACCACCGGCTAACATTAAAGAAGTGAGGAGCTTCATAGGTATGACGTCGTGGTACAGGAAATTTATACCGAGTTATGCGGATCTAACCGCGCCGTTAGTCAAATTATTAAAGAAAGATGCAAAATTTAGCTGGGGGGAAACTCAACAACGAGCATTCCAAAACATTAAAGATAGGCTGATCCAAGACCCCATTCTCATTAGAGCCGACTTTGCGAAACCATTTATACTCCAGACAGATGCAAGCGATCAGGGCCTAGGTATGGTGTTGATCCAGGAAGAGGACAGCACACCAAGAGCAGTCATGTACGCGAGCAGGACATTGACGCCGGCGGAAACACGCTATTCGACAACGGAAAAAGAATGTCTCGCGGTAGTGTGGAGCATCCGTAAGATGAGAGCTTTTCTGGAGGGATACCATTTCACCGTAATAACGGATCATCAGGCGTTAAAGTGGCTGAACACAATGAAAAACCCGTCGGGTAGGTTAGCCAGGTGGGCACTAGAGTTACAACAATACGATTTTGATATCATGTACCGACCGGGAAAACAAAATCAAGTAGCCGATGAATTATCTCGCAACCCGGTATGCACAACGCAAACGGAGAATCTAGGTTGGTACGAGTCCGTAATGGCGGAGATACAAAAAGGTGAAGGGCCGCAAACCGGGTATTGTATAAAGGAGGGGCAGTTATATAAAAAAATTATAAACTCGTCCTACGGAGTTAAGGTAATGCCAGGATCCGAGTGGAGGCTATGCGTGCCGAAGGAAGACAGAGACAACATTATCAGTCAACACCACGATACACCAATGGCGGGACATTTGGGTACTGCTAAGACATTGCAAAAGGTAGCGCAGAGGTATTACTGGCCCGGGATGTACAAGTCAGTAGCAGGATACATAAAGAAGTGTGTGGCATGCCAAACGCATAAGCCATCGCAACAAAAAACACCCGGTTTAACGCATATAAATAATGCGTCGGTACCATGGGAGGTAGTGAACACCGATTTAATAGGCCCTTTACCAAGGTCGTCAAAAGGTTATAACTGGCTAATAGTGTTTCATGACAAATTCACAAAATGGACTGAGTTACGCCCATTGCGGACGGCAACGGCAAATACAGTAACAAAGGCATTTAAGGAATGCATAGTCATGCGTTACGGCTGCCCACAAAAATTACTAAGTGACAATGGAAAACAGTTCACAAGCAAGTTATTTACCGACACATTAAAGAGTTATGGAATAGAACATCGCCTGACCGCCCCGTACACACCGCAATGTAACCCAACCGAGAGAGTAAATAGAACTTTAGAAACAATGATATCCACATTCATAACGGACAATCATAAAAAATGGGACGAGTATTTACCGGAATTTAATTACGCAATAAACACAACAGTACAAGCATCCACATCGTACACACCCGCATTTTTGTTGTTTGGCAGAGAACTCCGATTACCGGGGGATCAAAATACATTTCCCACACCGCAAATAAAAGAAATAAGAAAAATAAATGAAGTCTACGACATAGTTAAAAAACAACAAAACAAGGCCTCCGATATGCAAAAACAAAACTACGACAAAGGTAGGAGACAATGGGAACCAAGGACGGGCGAGCAGGTGTTAAAAAGAAACTTTGTTTTGTCCGACGCAAGCAAAAATTTTTGCGCCAAATTGGCACCGAAATACATAGGCCCGTACACGATAATAGGACATAAATCACCAGTGATATACCTATTACAAGACACCGGTAAAAAGAAACAAATAATAACGGCACATGTGAAAGATTTGAAACCGTTCCATATGTAAGAAACAACAGCAACAGAAAAAGAAAGAAAAAAAAAGTTAAATCAGTTTAGGGTACACACAGAATGTTAAAAATCAACTACCAGCAATAAAGGAAAAAAAAATGGTACGGGAGATAAATAGCGCGCAAAGTGCCCACACACCGGAGTGTAGTATTATCGCTAAAAGAAATGGACCCTACAGTGCGCGTACCCACCCGACCGCGACCGATGCAAACGGCCAAGAAAGGGGAACGGACGAGACTGTCCCCACAGGAAGAACGACCAATACCGGCACCGAAACCGAAACCGGAGGAGTCTCGGGCAAGACCCGCGGGGGCGGCATGGGATGAGGTCGACCTCGACGACATTCTGCAGGTCGACATACACCCGGACGAGATCGCCGCCATCGTGGAGGAATTGGTGACACCAAGGCGGGAGGAGCCAGACCAGACCAAGGTCGTCCCGGAGGAACAAAGGACGAAGAGGAAAAAACCAAGGTCCGGCAAGAAACGCAACGGAGGGGACAGAAAGGGCGTAGTGCGGCTTCCCAAGTCATTGATATATATGTTACACTAGATTAGCAATTACCGCAACAAAGCGTTGCCACTTCACATAAGGCCACAGCCATATGTCAGCAAACGTCAACTCAGTGCTCATTGGGATGCCGACAGAGTTGCACCAAGCTACGAAATGGGAAAATGCGTAGTGAAAGAATGTAATTCGAGATCACAAAAAGATAACAAATCCAGCGGAATTACTTTCCACACGTTAGTTGATTGTTTATGTATTCAAATTAACATAAAAAACCCAGAAATCGATTTAAAATACCAAATATTGCAATTTAGGGTGCAGTGTTGCCATTAAAATATCGTTTTGGTTTTCCCACATTGACGGGAGGCTTTAAATTTTGTTTGAGTTCTTATATATTGGAAGTAGATTTAATAAAAAATACAGATGAATGATAATAGAAGAATCTAGTATTTTCATTTAGTTACCTATTTTATATTGATACATTTTCAGGGTGCCTAAGGCTACATCCTTATCCATCCTTCCTACGTCAAAAGAAGTCGGTGGAAATCATTCGATTGTTGAGAAAAGAGACCGACTGGCTGCCTACTAAATCAACTGTAATATTATTATGTTCTAAGCACTTCAGGGCTAAAGACAAATTAAGACTGCACTGCACAGGCCTGCATATCCTGGGGCACGTTTTATAAAGCTACAAGTTACAATTTTACAGGTCTAAACTGGCAACACTGCTCAAATGGCTGTGGCCCGTTTCACGAAGCTACAAGTTACAAATTACAAGCGAAGCGGAAGCGGTTTCTAGCAAAAGGAGTTAGAAAGAGACTTCCGCTTGTAATTTGTAACTTGTAGCTTCGTGAAACGGGCCTCTGGTCGTCATTGGTCGAAGTTGTGTCAAATGGAAACTTGTTACCTGTAAATTGTAATTTGTAGCTTTACAAAACAAGCCACTGATAGTAAAACGCAGATAAGCAGGTAATCCTGACAGCTGTCCTTCTAGTACCTACAAATTACAATAACCTCAAAGGACTTGACAGAAGCGCGTGGAGCTAACCCCATGTGCTTCTGTTTAGTCCACCAGAGTAAATCTCTTTAACCGAACAATTGTCCTCGCGTGTGATATCCATGGACTTGTTTCTCTAATAAGTCCATGACGATTATAAATTGTAGTGCGAATACAGATGTCAGGATTGACTTTATATCTTCCATTCACTATACATGCAAACAAATTTTATCCTTTGTACATAGTAATAATCTTATAATATTATACCTACATATAGGTAATAAAAAACATTGAAACAAAAAATTACGTACTTATTTTATTACCTTTGCCTATTTCTAGTAATCTAATAAGAAATATGCATTTAAAATAATTTCATGCATTAATTAATTACAAAGTAAGTATTATTTTAAAAAATCCCTATTTATTTGTTATATTGGGCAAATTTTCATATGGTCGGCAACACCAACCTACCATGGCATATTTTTGTGTCTGTCCTTATCTAATATCAGTGACATCATTGTTCTTGCAACTTGTGTAAGTGAGACCGATATATTTTTACTATGTGTTTATTTTAAAATGTGTAGTGGTTTCAAAGCTACGTCGTCGCGGCTAAGAAGTGGTCATACTTTTTTTTTTTTTACCTCTTGATAATGAGGTTTGCTTCTCTAGTCTATTTATCTCAATGTCCCAAGTACAAAAAGAAGCAATGAAAAATAAGGTACCGTGAACAACAACATAATACCCATAAACTATTTGACACCCCAGTTCAGCCTAATAAAATTATACAGTGATAAAAGAGGATAAATATATATAAACAAGTATAATTACCAAAATCAAAACCGAAACAATAATAAAAGTTAGGAGTAACAACAATATCCAATACCAGTTATAAATCGATAACATAACATTCCAATCCGATAATAATAAGCGACAAATAACGAAAACATAAAGTCATCAAAATAAAGAAGCAAATATTAGATAGCTAAAAATAAACTCACAAGACGCACAGTTAACACCGCGGGAATATATTGGAGGGTAGAAGTTAATCTCGCGCCGCCGAGCGCCGCGAGACCGGCCCAGTAAGATAACAAGGTTATCGAACAAAGATTATCTACTCCGGAATGAATGCAACACGTAAAAAATATTTGCGTTGAAGCTAAACAAATTTAAAATTATAGAAGCATTCCGCCCGTTTACCATTTGAAGTCCAACAAATAGAATATAGAGATGTAACGAAATAATATAGAATAAGGATTATATAAGCACTCGTTACAACAACCAGTACCGAGTAAATTGTTAGGGGAAAAAGAGAATACCAAGCATTATAACTGTGATTTTTACAGGTAAAAATCTCCATACGAGGGAGGGGAATGTAACGAGCGCCGGCCGGTCATCGAACGGGCGAACGGTCCGGCGTGACGTCACGGCCATACGCGCTGCACCGGTGGCGGCGCGCGCTCCGAGCCCACTCCGCCCGCGCCCGCAAATCCCCGCGGTCGTCACCGGGGCCTTTATATACCGCGGCCGCGGCGTCCAAACCGGCGAGTGATAGGCCGCAGTGACCCGAGGTGGACGTTCAATTTGTAATTAAATTAAATTCGTTAAATCAAATAGCCGACCATCTGGCTGCCACCTCTGACGTAGGGACGTGTTGTTTTGCGGAACTGCGGAAAAACACAGGTGAGTCACCAACATCTGGCTCCCCTACGTCACACGCTCGGACCGATCAACAGTGGAATTTCCCCGCCGCCGGCCGGTAACTTTCCTTCCAGTACCTAGTCTCGGCCTCTCGCTTGCGGGGGGAGCCTTGGGACGGGGGAAAAGGGAGGGGAGTGGTGAGGCCGCGGTGCGTTATGGTCGCGTGAGTCACTGCCCCATCTTACGTCATCCTTTGTTTTATTTGGGTGGGTAGATTATTTTTTCCGCAAATATATCTACCCTCCAAATTAACATCGTGTCTCTCCCACCTTGTGCGAGTCCGCAAAGGTGGGGTCATCTGTAAAAGCCCTTTTTAGGGCTACCCCCCATCATGCAGCCTGGATCCCGGAGCGATCCAACGGCGCGTAGGCAAACGCGCCCGCGGATCTTCCGCAACACCCGGAGGATCCCCATCTCTACCGAGGACCGCACCCATGTTGTGCGCGCCATCAATCTGCTGCGAGCGGCCGGTCAGGCAACACCGCCGACGACCGCTCCGAACACCCCGCCTCCGGACGGCCAAGCTATTGCCGAGCTGGCCGTACAGATGGCTGCCGGCGTGCCGCCTCAGCGCGACCCCCGCCTTGACCCGGGACGACCCCAGCGGACCTGGTCCCCGGGCCACTCCCGCGACCTGGAGTTCGCCAACTCCCCGGGCACTCAGCTCACGTTGAGCGAGTTGCTCGCGGACGGCGAAACAGCTCCGCCTGTGCTGCGTGCCGCGTTCGCGCGGATCACCGCCGCTCGCGCCGCTGCCACTGCCGCTGCCGCCGCCGCCCCAACATCGGCCCCCTCTGCCTCCAAACCGCGAGAGCAGCGCCCACAGACGGCGCGCACCTCGCTCGCACTGCCCAGCAGCCTCCCGCGCTTCGGCACTGTGCCCCGCGTGATGCCCGATAACTCGGAGCTCCGCGACAACCCGGAGGACGAGCCGCCGCCACTCGCACCCGTGCGAGCTGTTGCCGCTGCCGCTGCCGCTGCCGCTGCCGCCTCCACCAGCCGTGCCTCAACATCTGCCACGCCAGCGCGCGTGGCCCGGACCATCCCCGCGAGAGCGCACGCGCCCGCGACCTCACCACCCTTTCGCGCAAGGCCGACCACCGCGCCTGTGCGCTTAAGTGCGCCGCCGCCACAGCCAAAGGCCGTTACGCGGCCGCGAGCCGCGCCAAAAACGCCACAAACCCCAGTGCCGCCTGTCGCTACCGCTGCGTCCTCCACCGCAGCGACGCCGAGCAAGAAGCGGGTTGCGAAAACCCCTCCTGCAACGCTACAGCAACCGCGTTCACTGCCCCGGCTCGACCTGTGTCCCATGGACACAACCGGGCCGTCTCCACCAGGTGCCCAACAGCTCCCACAGCTGAGCTCTCCATCGCCGCCACTCTCCTTCGCCGCAGCAGCCGCCTCTCCGCCATCTCCTTCCGCAACTAGCGGTCAAGGACCGGCGACAGCAGCGCAGGCGCCCGCGAAGAAGATTCGCTACCCGCCGCTGGTTGTCCAGCGGATCACTCAATGGGGTAAGCACTTCCGGGCCCTAAAGGGGCTTCTGGGACGCGCCCCTAATGCCCGCCCTTTCAGAACCGGGGTACGCTTCTCCCCGTCAGGTGAGCAGGAGTACCGAGTGGTACAGCGGTACCTCTCCGACCTAGAGAAGGAGGACTCTACCTTGGAGTGGTACTCCTACTCCCTGCCAGCCGAGCGAAGCCAAAAGGTGGCCATTAGGGGTCTCCCCGTGGACACCAGCCCCGATGACATCACCGACGACCTCACTTCCCAAGGCTTCGACGTGGAATACGTCAGGCCCATCAGAGCCCGCAGCGGCAGACCCGGGTGTATTTTTTACGCCCAGGTCACCAAAAATGCGGCCATTTTCCTCGTCACGGAGATCCTCTGTATGCCAGGGATCACCGTGGAGCCTTGGAGAGGTAAGCGAGGCATCGCGCAGTGCCACCGCTGCCAAAGTTTCGCTCACTCCTCTCACCACTGCCACCGCCCCATAGCCTGCGTGCGCTGTGGAGGCCCCCACGCTGCCAGCGACTGCCCACGGCCCCGAGAGGAGCCACCATCATGCGCGAACTGTGGCGGTGAGCACACCGCCAACAGCGCCAAATGCCCAGTCCTGCTGCGGGAAAACCGGAGGACTAAAAAGTCACCTCACCCTCCGAAGCCCACCAAGCAGGGCCCCGAGCCCACCACTACCCGAACCGTCGAGGCGGCGCAACACAGCGCCACCCTGATGGCCCCCGGGAACGACCCCAAGCAGCCACCCACCACCCGCCGCGGAAAGAGGCGCGGAGCCCGAAACCGTGGCCCGCAGCCCTCCGTGCAAGCTGCCACAAAAACAACAACAACCTCAACTCAAACCGACACCCCGGTGAGTACACTTCCGACCATACCACCTGAAGCCATCGCCCAGAGAGCGGCGCTGATGGAGGGCTTCGCCGTGGTCCAGGAGGCCGTAAGGGCCAGACTGGACGGCGAGCCCATGCCCGCAGCAGCCCTCAATTGGCTGAATAGCAACAAGTCTGCGTAGGTACACACACCTACCCCCTCCACCGCGCAGCCTGCGCCTTCGGCGCCGGCTGCGCTCCAAGGACCCGGCCGTCTTCACGGCCGGCGCAGATTTCCCCGGTCGGGGGTCATACAGACCCGATACCGGCTCCTCATCCCCCTTTTTGTATAAAAAGGGCGGATAGAGACGACCAACGAGGCCAAACCGGCACTGCGTGGTGTGCTCTCGAGCTGACAAGACGTTCAATAAACGCTCTCGAAGCTAGGAGCACATCAGGTGGTGCTCACCCGACTCCTCTCCTCCTCCTTTCGCTGTAACAGGGCGGTGCGGTTCCCCTCGCGTCGCGCTGAAACAGCTCCCGGCATCCTCATATAAAACCCTTGCTGGTCCAGGGCGGTGCGGTTACCCTCGCGTCGCGCTGTGAAGCAGCAGCTACCCCATAACAACCCCTTGCTGGTCCAGGGCGGTGCGGTTACCCTCGCGTCGCGCTGTGAAGCAGCAGCTACCCCATAACAACCCCTTGCTGGTCCAGGGCGGTGCGGTTACCCTCGCGTCGCGCTGGGCGGCATCCTGCTAGGCTATATACGTCTATCAATCATTCAATCTTAAGTTTAAGCACTAGGGATACCGTTTAAGTTATAATAAACAGGCATAAAGCCTCAGTATTTTATTAGTAAATCTTGTTGTTTATATTTCAAACCTAGAAACCCTGATCCTCCTGAGCTAACTGAATAAAACATCTCCAGTCCCTCAGTACCAATACAGGGGACGAGATTAATGTTAACAAAGGACGTAAAACGCCCCGTTACAAGTTTAAAATTTAATAAAATAATGAATCAGTGTTACCTCACCATTCATAACTTAGTCTGAGACACCATTGTGTTAATTTTACATAAACCATCTACTACACTGAAGTTTCAAACACAAAACTATATCTAAAACTAATTAAGTAAATTTTGGTGGATGAGTAAGTATAATTGATTTAGTGCGATTCCAGATATCTTGATTCAACATTTAATTTGACTAGATTAGTAGCCCTTTGGTTTTGTAGCTAAATAACTTCCTTAATAATCTTAATATTCTCACAAAGGTGGTGTGTTCTTGAACAACATAGTGTATACTCAACACTAGAGTTCCTTCAGACAACAACTAGGCATATGTATAAGTACAGTGACCACTGATTGTCCTTGGAGAGAGACAATAAGCCGTAGCTAGGTATGTACCGCACATCTTCAGCTGTTAAAAGGTGTATTGAACTCGTAGGTATCGCTTTGAATTTTACCTATACAAAAGGACTACGTTAACCTAGAATTATTTGCTTTACCTGAGGTTTAAAGATAATGTAGGCTTATACTTATGACGATTTAATTCTTACAACTAAAACCTCCTTAATAATAATATTTAAATAAGAAAAGCCTAGCTTTTCTTTTCTCAGTTTTAAACCGTACTTATTTACCCTTACTATCCTAAAAAGCTAATACTAATACCGTAGACTTGTAAGTCTTGTTATGTGCTTAGATGACTTCAATGACAACAACCTTGTGTAAATACACATAGCTAACTAATCACTTTTATTCGTTTGAGACAATTTTAACGTAAACTCTTTATCCACACAATCAGATAAAACATGTTTGTGGGCGTCTCCCTAGTTAGCCGCCTAGGTTTATCACTTTAAGGTTAGACGCGACTGCTTCATTTAGACCACTACCTATCTGCTAATTATAACCACAACAATACCTTTCATGTTAAACGACCTCCCTAATCATACCAACACGGTTTTAACGGACAACATACTTACTCCGCAGCCCAGCGCTTTATTTATTTCCTAACTGGACGGACGGTTTTAGGATTTTACGTTTCTCTCAGATATAGATAGACCTAACCACAGACTATCAAGATTACATTCAATAAGTAAGTTTCGATACCCTAGATTGAATATTTGCCTGAAATGCATTTAATTTAAAAGGATTACTTTTCTAACATAAATTAATTATTACTAGGGTAAGCGTACCAGTGAATGAAACCTTAAGGAGATTTTCGTCTTTAAATATATTTTTTTATAAAATAAAAGCAGTTACTGACAAATATTATTTTCCTTATCAATCAAGAAAGTGTTCTAGTTTGCTTATATAACGTTTGTATTATAATGATATTGCCAAATTTCAAGTTATAGCTATTTTACCCGAAAAAACCCCAAAACACCAGTGAATGAACATGAAAACACCAGTAAATGAACAAATGAAACCAGTGAATGAACTATGTCTAATTGTTTACTATGTTTTTTCTTTTTTTTTATTTATTTAAAAAATATATATTTTACTACTTAATATTCATTGACGTGCCACTTTCCCGCCTGAAAACGCTATAGGTATAATAGTTTCTTGTAAAATAACGATCGTTCATTAACTGGCTCTTAAATGTTATGCGAAACCAATGAATGAACAAGTCGTATTGATGGTAGTTCATTTACTGGACATTATAAACTAGTGAATGAACGAACATTTTTAGCATTTATGAGTTTGTTCGAATACTGGCCATATGACGGACAATCAATTAACAGCTATGTTTCTGAAAAATAAACATTAATACAACAACAAAAACGCACAATATTGTAAAATAAGTAATTCACACGGTTCTAGTGAATGAACACCGCGGTTCATTCAATGGTTTTAGCGGTTACTGTGATCCAGTTATAAAACACTTGCTTAAAATGGCAATTTGAAAGAAAAACACATGTTATGGTCCGTAAATAGAAAAAACATATCCTTAAGACTTGAAATAAACACATACTACGGGTCGTTGTTGTTTGGAATAAGTACAGTATCACATCAAACACAAGGTCCTCTTACCGTCCGCTAACTACTGCCCCATACAACGAAAACACGTCTGCGAAACGTCCACTTTGAGTATCTGTTATTTTGCAACTAATGCACCTGAGTTGAATTCAATGTTACCATGATGTTACTACTAGTAATGTTGCTCATCTAAAAAAAAATACTTTGTTGTGTAGAAATTTACAGAATTCTTATTTTGCGAAAATATGCTCACTTTGTTCATTCACTAGCACTGTTCATTCACTGGTACGTTTACACTAGTTCCTAATTTTCCTATTGGTTTTAGAAGGCTAATTTACATCTTCTAGCTTCAATCATTCTAACTTTACGTCGACATAGATGGCGTAGTAGAACAAACTTTGTCTACATATACCTAGCTAGTCACATTACGTGTTTATAAGCTTCCTACGGTGTAATAGAAAGCTTCTAAATTAATTCCTAAGATCCTTAAACACCTATTAATCTATTGTTTTGGAGCAATTAAAAGTCCAAAATGACTTTTACAGTTACGTTAAACGTGTGAGTAGTGTTAAAGGAATTCCGGCGTAAGAAAACCTTTGCTAGACCGACTACCTAAGACCTAACATAAATAACCACGATTTCGGAAGTAAAACTTCCTTTGTGTAGTCCTAAGAACCTTCAACCGACTATTTCTAGCCTTTAGTTGGCTTCCAGGTGGGGAAAATACCTACGGTGGTCTATAAATACATATATAAATAAGGGGACCAACGCTAAGAGTAATCTATATATCCACACAACAATCGCAAACTGATTTCGGATCCACTTGGACGGGCCCTGAAGAGGAGACATCATAAATTACCAACAGCGTTGCCTGACATACCGAATAAAGGTGTCGGAGACCTTGTACGCGTACCTTCCAAACTCACTCAGTTAATGAGTTAAAACCGTCCATTTCCTGATTGTGGAAATCTTCAGGTCTCAATTCACAACCAAAATGTGAGTGTAGGTATTCATTTTCGTAAATTACGACTGCCTGGAGTTCTGCGTAACCGACCACCATTTGTGGCGTCGTCGTTACAGAGTTCTGGAAAACAAAACAAGGTTAATAAACATATTAACACAATCCCGAAACACACAAACACCAGTTATTAAAACATTCTCACAATCCTAGCAAATAAGAAAGTCGACTATATCATTCCTGTGTAGCGTTAATCGTTACCTTGTAGCGTTACTCGAACGCAACATAAAGCGACACACAAAATAATATCTTCATAATATAAGAGCACAACACAAATAAATAAAAACCAACAAGACAAAATGGACGATACATGACACCTCTCAGCAATATATCAACTCAACCCTTCGATGACCGGAAAAAAAAGCCCCGCTCCGACCCTAACCAGCGTTTATAAAGAGAACCTGATCATGGCCCTGATTTTCGCCCCCGCTATATGAAAACTGCGTATAATATCAGTAGTAGGGATTCGCCGGTTCTGGCCCTGCCTCTACTCGGCCGAAAAAAATGGTGCTCTGACGAGCGAGAGGTGGGGTTTCGCTCCTAAAAAAAATAAAAAAATAAAAAATATTTTTTTCGGTGTTTATCCCCCCATTTAGAGCGTTTGGGAAGGGTCCCGAGACTCCCAGATCACTCCTTCCCATAGCTTGCAATAGTCCATGTACTCAATACAAAAGGTTATCAACTACCTGGGTACCCTTTTTTGTCCCGTGGACGTTGCCTATTGTTTGCGCGTGCGCCAACCCCTTTGTTCTCGGGGCGCCCAACACCATTGTCTTGCATCGGACGCGTTCATACCTTTTTTTACATATTACCTGATTGCGCTATTAACTGTTGTAATGTGATTTTTAATGTTATCTATGTTTTTCTCATATCATTTAATTAAGTTACCATAGTGGTTTTCTTAACATACTGTTTTTAAGGATCATAGTTCTAACCTAACCTAACCTACCTTGTTGAAGTTAACCTAAAACCGTGAAACCTGTCCTAGCTTAAAATACCTACTGTTTTTTAAGGGTTACAGTTCTAACCTAACCTAACCTACCTTACTGTAGTTAACCTAACATTATACAACCTAATCTAACTTAACATACCTACTGTTTTTAATACTTACCTAACCTAGCTTGGTGAAGTTAACCTAACATTATACAACCTAATCTAACTTAAAATACTTACTGTTTTTAATACTTTCAAGAAAATAAAGTTGAATCAACCAACAAAGAAGTTACGAGTGGTTTTAAATTTTAACACCCCATGGTCGGCTGTTATTAAGGATCGCCTAACTTTACATGAGCTTAACCTAAGCTAAGAACTGATTTAAATGTAGCTTAAGTCCTAATTTTCACTTAATTGAATTTACCTAAGTTAATGTTAGTAAATCTAGCTAATCGTGGTATTCGTAGTATTATCTTAAGTCGTTGTTACTTAGAGCCTATTCTAAACAACTATCAAAACCAAATATTGTATATAGGTATTTCTAAATGAATTACCTACACTTAGCTTATTAAAAATATAGTGGTTAAATGCAATCTAACCTACGTACGGGTATGTACCTACGAATATGTATCCTTGACTAACATTAGCTATAACATTATCTATCTAGTACGTATATGGGGTTCACCTCCACATACATTTTAATTTTATTGTAACACACTAGTATGTAAAACTAAAACGAAGCAAGTAAACTGGTTCTGACTTGATTCAAAGCGCTATGGAGTAGGTATATCAATAAAAAAGCCTGTATCGACAAGTTTCGTGTACCGGAGTGCATTGTTATAACGGTTTAATTGTTTTATTGGTAGCCGCCTATTATGTTTTATGGTCACAACGGATGCGATTGTTACTTGTGCGTTTTATTATTTTGGGTGTTGTTGAATAAATCGGCGTCTGTGTTAGATGAACTACAAGTTCAAACATGTTTTTAGGAAGACGCTTAACTTACGGAGCGTATAAAAGCGGTGGGGTATTGTGTCTGAACAACTATTAGCCACGCAACAGTCTTCGTTACCGGAGCTCCCTGTACTTAAAGCAGTATATAGACATAATAGTCTTGTGTCGTGCAGTGAAGTGTTTATAAAAAGGCCTAATAATGGATGTGAGTATGTACAAATATTTTAACTTAATTGTGTGTTTTTTTAGCATTTGTGCATCGTGTTTTTGTTAAGCAGTTGTGTAATTTATTGTTTGATATTGTTTCAGTTCTCTGAAAATACTTTCAATAACTATTACTACCCGGAAAATAAAGATGAATCAACCGACGAAGAAGGCTCGCCTGGTTTTAAAGTTAAGCAGGCCATGGCAAAAAAGCGTTCAGTAAATAACATCGACAGCTTTTTTGAACGTCCCAAGAAGAAAACTAAAGTATTGAAGCGCTCTTCCAATGTCAGTCAAAGTTCTCCTGACGGGGTGGGCTATATATCAACCGGACAAGACGACGGGGCATACGCTTCTCACTTGATTAAAATCGAGATATATGATTTGCAAAAAATTAAAAACATTCCACCCACTGAGCACTGGAAACACGCAGATGTGAGATTAAAATTCTACGCGCCTTCTGAAGAAGACACTCAGCTCCAAACTACACGTGATGTTATATTTAACATCACAAAGCAAGTAGCTTCTAAAGACAGTTGTATGAAATATTTTATTGACAATAAGAAACAGTGATAAAAATTGTTTGTGTAGGTTAAACAAAAGCTTGTTATTGTATTACATGTAAAAACCTTTCCTTTTAAGAATTCAAGACCTTTTCCGGTCTAAACAATTATCTTTTCTTTGTAAAATTAAATTGTGCGAAATACTTTATTTACTATAAGATGCAGTGATAAAAAGTGTTTGTGTAGATTAAACAAAATGGATAGTTTGAACTGTGACATCTACGATGCCCAACTCATCAGACTCTGTGAAGAGCTTGAAGAAGATCAAGAATTACTTGATATCGGGGAATTCATAAGCCAACTTCATCGTGATGCGTAAGTAATATTTTTAATTCTTAATATTCCTGTTGTAACCTGTGTAAAAGCGCTTGACCAGTACTTACCTGACAAAGGATGGGTTTCTGACTTGTAGTAACTTGATCCTATTGTTATGGAAGCAGTTAGGTGGGGCGCTTCTATATAAGTGAGGTATTCGATGTTGAAATTATTCATTGTTTGCGTTACTGTGTTTGAGTTACTAAGGTGTCGGTTTATTCCATCATGGTGTTCATCATAATCCATTTAGTTCGTGATCAAATTGAGTGTTTAAGTAAACAGTTTATTATAACTAATTTTCATAGAAGTATACGACTGTGGTTTATATCAAACCAATTACCCACCACACTATTAGAAGATTCTGATGAAAGACCATATTTTACACCATGTGATGGTCATATTAAAGGTAAAGAAAATAGTTCGTGCTCAGATGTGATTGATGGAGTTTTAACAATGCAAGCATACTGCCAACAATGTAGACAAGATTTGAGTTAGTATAATATCCCATCCAATTAATTAAAAACTTTGCATTTGTTATTAAGTCGTACATTATGTTTAATTTCATGTTTTCTTATTTTTATAGATCTTCCCAAGTCGGGGGTGGAGTAAAGAGGACAGCTGCAGTTTCGAAGTCAGAAGAAGTGCTGGCAAAGAAAAACCGCCCTTCAACTAGTCGCGATACAGTATCAATATCATCCGAACCAATCTTAGATGAGAATGTGAGTACAAAAAATAATGATAATGTTGAATGTTCTGTGTGTAGTAAGTTTGTATCCAAAAGATATTTCATCAACCATTTGAATAGTAATATCCATAAAAATAATGTCTTAAGGTCTGATATTCAATGGGTTAATGTACAGTTAATTGAAAACGCATTTAGGAATAGGGTGGCTACTTATAGAATATTGCTTAATGAAAATATTCGCACACCATTTACCCCCGAAACAATTTTACAAAAAAATAAAGAAAAAATCTTTACATTATTGGATCGATCACTTACTGATCATTGTGCTTTAAAAGTAAATTTCATTCTTAATGCAGATTTTACTCAAGATACCAAACAGCTAAATAATACGTTTGACTTTCAATTCAGTAACAATGTGGTGAATCTTAGCAGCGACAAAAATGACATTTTTATAACTATAGTTAACGAAATTTTAACAAGATTATCTAACTTTGAGAGGAAAGATAGTGGATGGAGCTTAGTAAAATTCAACTATCTAGATGTGAATGTAAATAAATTTAACCCATTACGTGGTTCTTCCTATATAAAATTGCCTAGAGATATAATGAATAAAAAGGCAGTTATTAATGTAAAAAACAATGATCATGAATGTTTTAGATGGGCTGTATTGTCGGGGTTATACCCACCTACAAACCATCATTCAAATACATGGAATTCATATATAGCGCATAAACATAAACTAAACTTTGAAAATTTGACTTTCCCATTTAAATTAGGGGATGTTCATAAATTTGAAAAAATGAATGATATAAGCATTAATATTTTTGGACTCGAGTACAATTCACAAAGTAAAAAACATTATGTGATAGGGCCATTTCACTTAACTAAATGTAAAAAAGCTACTCACTTAAACTTATTATATATAACCAAAGGTAGTAAAGCACATTATTGCCTGATCAAAAATTTATCTAGATTAGTATCTAAACAATTATCCAATACACAACATGCTACACATATTTGTGATGGTTGCCTAACAAGCTTTACATCACATGAAAATTTAATGAATCATCAAAGAAACGACTGTTTCCATGTTTGCACGAATTTACCTAAAGAACAGGATAAAAAGAAAAACTGGTTCAATGAAAATGTCCCATCAAACCAACTTAGCTTCAATAATTATGAACGTAAATTAAGGGTGCCTTTTGTTGTTTATGCCGATTTTGAGGCTTTTTTAAACCCTATTTCATCATGTTTCAACAATCCTAGTACATCCTCTACAACAAATATACAAAAACACGAGGTATATAGTTTTGGATACTACATTAAGTGTTCTTATGATGATAAGTTGTCAATGTATAGAACATACAAAGGTAAAGTTTGTGCACAGACATTTATGAAATACATTAAAAAAGATTTAGATAACATTTGTAGGAGTAATACTTTTGGCAAAACCCCTTTGCCTTTATCTGATGCAAATAATTTAGACATTGCTCAGAGTAGTACATGTTACATTTGCGATAAAAAATTAAATGGTGATTCTTCTATTTTTTATAATCATCATACAGGTTTTTATGAAGGAGTAGCACATCAATTTTGTTCTGAAAAATACAGGGCACCTAATTTTGTACCTGTATTTTTTCATAATTTGAGCAACTATGATAGTCATTTTATAGTACATGGGCTTGGATTTGAGGAAGGGGACATTGAACTGATACCAGAGAACAAAGAGAAATATATTTCCTTTTCTAAATGTTTGCAAGTGAATAATCACACAATGAAATTGAAGTTTGTTGATTCACTAAAATTTATGAGCTGCAGTCTTGAAAAATTAGCCAAAACC
This sequence comes from Acleris cristana, assembly GCA_948252455.1. NCBI lineage: Eukaryota > Metazoa > Arthropoda > Insecta > Lepidoptera > Tortricidae > Acleris > Acleris cristana. The sequence goes on from OX411771.1 coordinate 50,912,937, forward strand.
TTGACAGCTGAAAAATTTCGTGAATTAAAATTGAGTTTTCCATGTGAAGAGGATTTTAAACGATTAATACGAAAGGGTATCTATCCCTATGAGCACATGACATCATATGAAACGTTAAAATTGACTTCTCTTCCCTCTCAAGATAAATTCTACAGTTCTTTGACGGATTGCAACATATCAGACGACGATTATGAACATGCGAAAGATGTTTGGACTCATTTTCATTGTCAAAATATGGGGGATTATTCTGATTTATATTTAAAAACAGATGTTTTGTTAGTTACTGATGTATTTGAAAATTTTAGAAATGTATGCCTTAGAACATATGGATTAGACCCAGCTCATTATTATACTGCTCCGAGATTAAGCTGGGATGCGATGTTAAAAACTACAAAAATAAATCTAGAGCTCTTAACCGACATTGATAAAATTGCTTTCATAACTAAAAATATTCGAGGTGGCATATCGCAATGTAGTAAAAGACATGCAAAAGCTAATAATAAATTTATGCCAGAATATGATCAAAATATTCCTTCTTCATTTCTTATGTACTTGGATGCAAATAATCTTTATGGGTGGACTATGTTTCAATGCCTCCCTACAGGTAAATTTGAATGGGTGAATGTAGATACTGATTTTCATTTTTCTGATGATGCTGAACATGGGTTCATTTTAGAAGTCGATCTAGAATACCCACACAAATTGCATGACTCTCATTCGGATTTACCATTCTGTCCTGAAAATATTTGTTTAGGGAATTCCAAAGAAAAAAAATTAATTCCCAATTTAAATAGGAAAACGAATTATGTTCTACATTACAGAAATCTAAAACAATGTTTGAAGAATGGTTTGCAATTAGTTAAAATCCATCGTATTTTGAGATTTGAACAATCTAAGTGGTTAAAAAGTTACATAGACTTAAACACACGCATGCGATCGCAGGCAACGTGTGATTCTGATTAAGATCACTATAAAAGTATGAATAATTCAATGTTCGGTAAAACCATGGAAAATGTTTTGAAATATGTGAATGTCAAATTGTTAAATCACTGGGAAAATCATGGGAAATCACAGGGAGTTGAAACTATGATAGCGAAACCTGAGTTCCACAGTTTATCAATATTTTCAGAGAACTTAACTGCTGTTCAATTGAATAAAACTAAAATCTTTTATAATAAACCAATTTACTTGGGATTTTGCATTTTAGATATATTGAAAACTTTCATGTATAAATTTCATTACGACTACATGAAAACGAAATATCAAGAAAATCTCAGGCTTCTTTATACAGATACAGATAGTTTAGTATATCAAATATTCACTGAAAACTATTATGAGGACATAAAATCAGAGCTCGATTTATATTTTGACACATCAGACTATCCACCTAACAATGAATATGGTTTACCATTAATAAATAAAAAGCGGTTGGGGTTTTTCAAAGATGAAAATAACGGTAAAATATTTAAAGAGTTTGTTGGTCTACGATCTAAAATCTATGCCTTAGATGTTGAGAATATGAGTCTTATATTAAAAGCTAAAGGAGTCAATAAATGTGTTACTAAAAAACTGACCCTCAACGATTATAAAAAGTGTTTATTTGAAAAAAATATGCAACATGCTCAAATGCTAAGATTTAATTCAATAAAACATGTAATATTTACTCAAAATATAAATAAAGTATCATTATCTCATAACGATACAAAACGGTACTTGTTAGAAAACTCTTCGGACACTCTAGCGTGGGGGCATTATAAAATACCCCATGGATCATCACAAAATAATTTTTCCATGTAATTTATAAACACAGAACGAAGTTTATTTTTTGTACATTGTATATTTTTAATTTTTAATTGTGAATTTTATTGTGAATTGTTATAATTGTAGAAAATGTAAATACGTTTTTTGTAAATATAAATTGGTGAAGGTGAATTAAAGTACTCTGTATTTGATTTTTATTTAATTTTTTATTGTAACTTGAAAAGAGACTTATGTTGAGTTTTTTGCACTGTTTCTTTAAAAAATCATACTCAAAAAAGTGTAAATTTGAAAATAAAAAATATTTGACTATGATATTTTTGTTTTTTTTTAATGTGTTTATCCTTATTTTGGTTGATTTATTTAAAAAGTAATTGAGTTCATAAATTTTATCATTTCAAGTTTAACTGTTTTCATATCAACACGTATTACGAGTTTTAATTATGATACATTTTTATCATCCTTTCACAACCATTGTAGCTGGTCCAAGTGGATGTGGCAAAACTCAATTTTTCACAAACTTTTTAAATAATTTCAAAGAAGTATGTAATGTTGAATTTGATGAAATAATTTGGTGTTATGATGAAATGCAACCCCTGTACAATCTAGAAAATGTAAATTATAGTCAGGGAATACCAGATTTTTCAATATTTGATGGGAAGAAACCTAAGCTTCTTATAATAGATGATCTGATGAGAGAATCAGATGGACGAATAGTTGACATTTTCACAAAAGGTAGTCATCATAGAAACTTAAGTGTTTTTTATATTACTCAAAACATATTTCATCAGGGGAGAGGCCAACAAGATATTTCACTAAATACAAGCTACATTGTATATTTTCACACTTTGACTGCCAGACTTAAAACTGTACCGTACCCCGGTGCCACAAAATTATCTATAGAGCCCGCTGGGTGAGTTCGTAGGGACACATATCGTGCATCTCAATACTGCACGCCAAGCGCCTACTAGGCGGGCGCACTTATTTCTATGCCGGCGACGCGCGCGGCGGGCGCAGGCAAGGCACAGGGCTGTGCCGAACGACAAGATAATTTTCTTACTTTCATTGCCAGCCATTTTTTGCTGAAGGCCAGCGTAAAGTAATAAAATAAATAGGTAGCTTTTATAAACGCGCAAGATCATTTGATCTTATGCCACGGCACAGGAAAAGTCTGTGTAAAGGTGGATTCACGTTACACCATGCTGTCCCAGTTTTCGCTGAAGGATATCGGTGCATTAGATGTTGTCATTTCTTAAATATGTTGTTTTATTTTTCAAATACAATAGTCTGCCTTTTTGTTTTTTTTCCGTATATTTTTCTATGAAAAACCCATATAAGATTCGAATATGTAGCGTAGGTACACGCTTGGGTATGCATTAATTTTCCTTCCCTTTCTCACGATAAATAAACAGTTGACTATTGTAGGGCTATTACCAATTGAGCGTCGGGGCAATAAATCATTTGTAGCAGCAGCGTTGTCTTGCATCCCTTACGCTCGCCATAAGCCGACGAATGCGAGCGAGAGTCCGATAAAAGTTGCGGCCACACCAATGCTTAAAAAACGGTGTCGATACGGAATCGCAATGAGAGAGAGAGAGATCCGGTGACGACGGTATGGGTTAGAAACGTCGCGTATGATCGGATCTCTCGGCGATTCTGTACCGACACCATTTTTTAAGCATTGGTGTGGCCGCAACTGAAATGATTTATTGCCCCGACTCTCTCTCTATTGGTAATTTCCCTACAACAGTGAAAGGGATGGTGTTTCGTTCGAAATGAGTGTTTCGTGGTAGGTACCTATAACCATACAGCGGCATTACTATAGTGTAATAAAATACAGATCGCCCCGTCACTTTACGAGTAAAAGGGATAGCAATAGACGTTAGCAATATTATAAGATGACCGAGATAATAGGTTGTAGCACTTATTATAAACATTGAGGCGGAGTTGCCAGTCTATTCTATACCCAGCCAAACAAAACTTTTTTTTTTTTTTTTTTGTGTTTATTTTTCAATATAAAAGAAAAACTTAATCTAATACATCACATTAAATGCTTACAGAAGCCTGAGTGGCTTAATCGTAAGCAGTGAGTCGTCTGACACTTTTTTGTAACAATGAATACTTATAGAATAAATAATCAATCAGTTCTGTTTTAGGTAACTAGATATATAGTGACTTTTAAGTACATTTTTACCCTGTCTACTATTATTCACATTTAACAATTTGTTTAAAATATCCTTTGGTAACTGATTTAGAACATTTGGCAACATGTAATCTGTGGTACACTTCCCATAATTATTCTTAAAATTAGGTAATAAATAAGGAGGTAAGTTAGCCATTTGCCTTAAACTATTTGGTCTTGTTCTGTTTTTTAAATCCTTAATGCTGCTGAACCCCTCGCTTATGATCTGTATATTTATTTTATCGTATACTTTTAAGACTTTACAGTAGTTAAATAATTGATCATGGCAATTTGTAAATTGGCGTTTTATTTTGGCTGGCACTATGGTTTTTAACAGTGATAGTTGCAGTCTATATACTTTGTCTATATAAGTTTTATATGTACGTCCGTATGTTCCTATACTATAGCCAATTACTGAATCTGCAAGAGCTAAGTACATCAGTCTTAGGGTGTTATATGGTACTTTAAATTTCAAAATGGAAAACTTAGCTAACAGGGCTCTTAGTTTCGTACATACACTTTCTACATGATATTTCCAGTTGAACCTATTGTCAATGACCAGCCCTAGATAGGTATGTTCAGTTACCAATTCGAGGCTTGGACACCTGCAGTTGCTCGCGCCTCGTCCTCCGTGCAGGCATGCGTGGTCGTGAGCCAATATGGTAGGTATTGTGTCAATTCTTTTATGTGCTGACGTTATATACATCATCTTGGTCTTTTTCGCGTTTAAAACTAGCCCAACGTCATGTGCCCATTTATTTATTAGATCAAAGTTGCGTTGCAGAGCGCTTTGAGCAGTTCTAATGTCCGTATCGGCTACTAACAAGCAAGTGTCATCCGCAAATTGGTAAACTGAACATCCTGACAATATATTACACATATCGTTTACATAAATCAGGTACTCGGTTGGCCCGACGATAGATCCTTGCGCTGTGCCTTCTTCTGTTAATATCTTATCACTGTGAACCTGGTTTATATTGACCGATGTATATCGGTTTTCATGATAATTTTGAAACCATTTAAGTAGCGGTCCCTGCACTCCGTTTTGTTCTAATTTGGAATAAAGCGTTTTGTAGCACAAGGTATCGAACGCCTTACTGAAGTCGATTAATACAGCCTACCGGCCTACCGGCCTCCAAGTTACAGTTCACCTCATCAGCAAAGTTTAGTAATAGTTGAGAAGTATTTCGGCCTTTTTGGAACCCATATTGCCGCGAGTTAATGATATTGTTTTTCGATAGAAACCTATTTAGCTCATTACCGAAGTACCTCTCAACTATTTTATCTATACATGGTAATATAGTAATGGGTCTGTAGTTGTTGATGTCTGTATGTGAGCCATTTTTATAAATAGGTCTTATGACACCAAACTTGAGCTGATCTGGATACGATGAGGTTGAGATACAGCAGTTGATTAAATGTGTTATTACTGGAGTTATACTAGAGTTTATGTACTTAAGATCCGACGCGCGTATTTTATCAATACCAGGACTTTTGCGGTCGTTTAATTGTTTGATGATAGTAAATATATCCTCGTTCCTAGCTTTACGCAACCTCATTGTGACATTTGGCTGATTACAATAATCCATACTTTCCAACAGAGGCAAATTACATTTAGAGATTATTTTTTTGACATTTTTCTTAAAATCATTAGCAAAAGTGTTAGACAAAACTTGAGGATTTAAATTAAAAAATTTAGTAATTATAGTATCAATGGATTTAGTTACTTTACCGCTTATTCTATTTATAATTTGCCATACTCTTTTTGGATTACGAAAGTTATCTGAGATTTCTTTTATGACATGATGATTCTTAACTTTATTTATATGTTTATTCGTTTTGTTCCTATATTTATTATACAATAATCTGTTTTCCTTATTGCTTTCATCTTGTTTCCATATAGCAAACAGCTCATCTCTTTTGTTACACATTTTAACTATTCTTTCACTTATCCATGTACATATGGTTCTTTTATGTTGTTTGATTTTAACAGAATGGTAACAACTGTCGTAAATATACGAGTATTTATTTAAAATTAAGTCCATTATTTCACTAGGCTTATTTAATAGCATGGCTGGCTCCCAATTAATGTTCTTAAGTTCATTTCTTAACCGATCACTATCTAACTTCATAACACGTTTGTATGTCGCTTGTATACTGGAGTTGTCGACAGACGCGAAGCCGGTTATGTAGTGGTCAGCCAGCACAGTGTTGACGACGGCGGTGCGCGCTAGCCGGGCGCTCGCGCAGCGCGCGAACACATGGTCAATACACGACTTGGTCAACAGTTCGCCTTTGTTTTCAACGCGGGTATACTGTCTAATACCACATTCGAGGCCCAGCTCACTCATACAATTTAGGTACTTAGTGACGATAGGGCTAGCCCTTTTTAAGTCTATATTACAATCACCTATTAGTACGTAATCTTGCGAACGTGGATATAATGTAATGACGCGGCAAAGTTCTTTAATGAATTTATTTTTATCGGTGTTAGGAGGGCGATAAACGGCACATAATCCATACCTTAGACCGCAGACGTCTTCGATCTCACCAGTAATACACTCAAAGTTTTCCGTAACCGTCGCTCGCCGAGTGAACTTAATGCTGGAGTGAGTATACACTATAACGCCTCCGCCCCGACGATGGCTCCTTAGTTGACTGTTCGTATCGTAGTTTGGCAGTTGAAAAAGGTTTACGCAGTCTTCATGGATATTTACTTCTGTCAGAATGATAACATGTATTGTACTGGAGCTGTTTTGCACGATGTATTCTAATTGAGCAAAATTCTTTAAAATGGATCTGATGTTAACGTGAAAAATGCATAAATTGTTTTGTTTGTCTGACAATTCCTGAGAAAAGTCATTCCAGTTGGCGTAGGTATTTTCTAAGATGTCCTTATTTGTTATATTATCCATTTAAATTAGTAAAATATAGTATGTACTTTAAGGAATATTTTCCTATTTTGTGTTGTTTTTAAACATGCTGACGAGTCTCTCTATGTCTGTTGAAGACCTTATTGAATAGGTTTTTTCTTTTTCATCTTTACGGACCAGTATATTTACGTTTTTGCACCACACGAACTTGCATAAACCCGTATTCTTTATTTCGGTTTTGGTTTTCCAGAACATGTATGCAGTTGCCGGAGAAAGTGACTCGCGTAAATATACTTTACTGCTGCCGTCACTGCCCTCTATGCTATTTAGATTTTTGGTTTTGCTTGCATTTAACCACTTATCTTTGCATCCTTCGTTTAATTGGACGACTATGATTTGTGATGAAGGGGCTTGAGGGGTCCCGGCGCGCTTGTTTACCTTGCGATACGCTGTTATTATATTCTCTGTTCTTTGCTGCAGGGCAGTACCGATATTCCTTGCGATGTCCTCTACATCTTCATTTTCTCTCTGTTCGATGCCACACACTTCTATGTTGTTTATCAGCTTGTTTTGTTCAATTTGGTTAATTTTTTGCTCCAGTACATCATTTTTCAACTCAAGATTTTTACATTTGTTTTGAAGGTCATTGCATTTCCTGTCTAAACATTTAACATTGTCTTCATATGTAATCATTTTCTCCTCAAAGTCATCTATTTTGTCTGCGTAGTACTTCAGGCTACGTTGTAATTCGTCAGTAACGATTTTTTGCACTTCGCGACGTAACTCGCTTAGCAGTTGTTGCACCGCGGGTTGTTTTAGTGTCTCGGATGTACTCGCAACGTCACTATTGTATTCGTCTTCCGCGGGATCAGATAATATGAAGGATGCACGCTTCGGTTTTCCACTGCCAACGCAGTTGCGGCATTTCCATTCCGCCGAATCTGTTTGGTGCAGTACGTTTAGTTGCTCAGCTGTTATAGATACGCACGATCCATGGAACTACTTAGTACATTTTGTGCACAATATTCCCGGGCTCTTTTTATTAATTAGTTTTGTACATTTCGAACACTTGGTCATCGTGGAAATAAATCTCGGTGCGGGTCGTCTATCGAGTGAGCGTGACAAGTGCCGTGCACTGTAAATTCGTCCGAGCGATTTCGTTCACTCGCGGGTCACGATAGGGTTGAGAGTTCACTGCGGCCAGCCGTTGCGCGGGCGCGGTCCGCGCATGCGCTTTCTGGATACGGCCGCTGTCGAACTATGGAGATTTATTTATGATTGTTTTTCGTTTATTGTGCTTCCGGGCTAGATTTATTTTAGATTATGTTTGCACTTCACTATTCTAGGGGTTATACGGAACAAATTGGTATAAGACACGACAGGTTTTGCATCGAAAATCCTACTTTAAGCAATTAAAAACGCGGGAGTGGCCACGGAACGATCCTATTGCTTACGGACAAGGTCGCGCGACTGTAGAAACGCTGATTTAGAAACGCTTATAAGCCTGTCCGTATATGCGAATGGTAATGTTGAACAGATGGGGAACATTTCCAATCATTCGGAACATTATTACCCAGGTGTACCTATAACACATTCCCTTATAACCTGTGGTACAATAGTAATCTGGCGTATCGTTTGCATTGTTGCCAATTTAGTAACGTTGTAACTAAATTTACCGTATTCGCCGATAAGTTGAAAATTTTCATTTAGCATCTAGCACATTTTTTAGTGATTTACTGTTTTTAAAGTACAAATGGACGACCATTTGAAATACAACAAAAAGGAAAATTGACGATAAATTATATCGATAATCGGTAGATTGTTATGGTTTTTTTGAGTTGAGATGGTATAAGTTATAATTGTCAAAACGCCACCTATATACCAATTTACCAACCTTTTGGCATCTGTTGGATTAACTTTTAGCAATATTTCAATTAAGGAGTTGGCTACACTGATCGTATGCGCATCAAACATACCCTTTAGACATACCCTTATAATCTGTGGCATTAAATCAAATTGATAGCTATAAGCGACCAAGATGAGCAAAAGGTGAGTACTACTTTGAAGGAATTTGTTCTTATTATCGCCAATAACTTGATTACCTACATGTGTTTATTAAAAATATTTTATTTAAGGTGGATCGAAATACGATGTTGAAAGGTATTTATTAAATGATGGCCTCACAACTTCTCTGAGAGCACGTGGCGTCTTGTGTTACTGATACCAAGGTAGGATTATGTACAGAGGCAATGCATGTTGCATTATTGAGTATGGGACCTCTAGTACTATCCACTGAACCAGAGTGGGCCCATTAAATTACCTCTATTCATAATCCGGGGCTAGTTATGTAAGAGCGATGACGCTTCTTATTTGTTGTGGTTGTAAAACGAGTTGCAATTTGCAGATTTTTTTTTTGTCTTGCCTCAAAATACATTCGATGTTTTTGCACACAGCTTGTTATCTAATTGAACCTAACCTACCTTTGGATCTTTGCTTTTTGTGTTGTGTTACACGATGTAATAGATGATGGGTGCACCATGGGCAGGTTTTAATTAAATACATACATGGTTGACATTGTTTTCAGTGATGGGGTAAACTAATGCTTACTAATACTAGGCCTGTGACCATTGCATGTACATTGTATATGCACATTATGTGAATGATATTTTATTATTAGAAGTATAATTAACTTTTTTTTTTTAGATATATCTGTGACAAAATTGCGGCGTGGGGGCAGTGGTTTAGTTGCCTGAAGTAAGTATTAATTATAAAGCTTTTATTTTACTTCCGGAGGCCCTGTGAGAAATACATAGTAATCGACACTGGACTTTAAAAAATGTAAAGTTTAATTCTTTTTGTTCCAACTTTGAATATAAGTTGACCTTCTAAATTGATATTTATTAGCTTGGCAATTCAATTCTAATTCCACTTCAGAGACCAAATACCTACCTTTTTCCTACTAATAAAAGAGAGAGTGTGTTTAATTGAACTTGAAATTTGTTATTTAGTTGCTATATGTGAAATCCTATTATTGGTTTTATACTGTATATCATTTTTACTATAGGTTGGTTTCCAAAAAAATATATATGAATAAACAAAGTGGGCTTTGGGGGATTTAGGCAAAATGGAATCGGTTTCAGCGAAACAATTGTTAAGAATAATGAAAAAATAGCTCAAAATCATGCTAGCATTCCTAATCAACCCCAAAAATATTTGAATATTTGATCTTATATTTACTTTATTATGTATATTTATTTCCTAATATCCAGCTTTGTTTCATTTTAATGTATAAAACTCTTTACCAATATTTATAAGATAAAATTAAAAATGTTAATGTGAAAGAACTTACTAGTTCTGGTCAACTTGGTAGTTGAATTAAGTATGCTGTTTTTAAAATAAAAATATCATATGCTTGGATTATAGGAAACCGGATCCGCAGGAGGAGCCCCTTATTGTGCAGGTCCTTGAAGGACCAGCTACCCCCCGACCTCTTCGTACATCACAAATCCGCTTGTACCGCCGGCTGCTTATGGCAGAGGAGGAGCTGATCCGGCGGCAGATGACCGAAACCGAACTAAGGGCCGCCCAGGAGCGATGGCGGGCGGCCGTAATTTGGGCGGAGAGTCGCCGCCGGGGACCAAATTAGGTGGTGGAGCTTAGGTTAAATAATTAAAAAATCGTGATTTTAAAAAAAAAACTTTTATTTTTTTTATCATTATTAGTTAACCTATAATCATGTATAACATTTGAGACTGACGTCAAACGCAAATTACTTATATATATATTAGTTAGTTATATAGTTATATAAATAGTTATATATATATTAGTTAATCAAAAATGTAATTTAAAACTAAATCAACGATAGGTAAATAAATTGTAAAAAGTTAAAACTAAAACACTAAATCTAACAATTTTTTTTATCACAAGAATTAAAATCAAAAAAAAAATCACAAAAAAAAATCAGTCTTCCTTACATTAAAATAATATAAACTAAAAAACTAAGAAATATAATGATCACAGAAGAATTAAAATCACAAAAATTAAAATCAGTCATCCTTACATTAAATATGAACTAATAAACTACTTAAACACACAAATAACTAAACTACTTACTTCAATCAAAAATCTAAACTACTTCAATCAAAAAACTAAATCAACAACAAGTAAATAAATGGTAAAAGATTAAAACTAAAACACCAAATCGAACAAATATTTTGATCACTGAGATTAAATTCACAATAATATAAAATCAGTTATCCTATAGATCTTATCTTATTATGAAGCTCTATAGGATAACAGATTTTAATTTATTGTGAATTTAATTTCAGATCTTATCTATCCTACAGATAATTTCAATAATCAAATTAAAAATCAAATCAAAAGTGATTTTCACAAATGTTAACTTTTTCGGTCAATATTTGTGAAAATCCCTGAAGCATTCCAAGCAGAGACCTGGTTTTAAGGGGCATTCAGGGCAGCAAAACAAGGTATTTTTTCTTACTTGTTTGGAATCCCAGCAGTGTTTGCACCTTCGTCTTTTAGTTTTGCCCTCTTCATTCTTATCTAAATGAGAAGGCAGGTGTATGAAGTGATTTTTTGATGAGTTTATTTTGTTTATTCCCTTTGGAGGTGGCAGCAAAGTAGTAATGACCGAGTGTCTATAATTATAATAGGATATGGGGCCAGCTACTTTTATATACAATAAATAGGCATTCAAGAACATCATTTGGAAAATGTGAATGCCTACTTTTTTATACCAGCGCATGGTTTTGTGTTCGCAAGTGTAGTACGACAGCAACTGGTCCTGACGATCAACACCGCTCATGAATTTATTATATTCTATTATTATTTCTGGTTTTAGAAGTCTCTGTCCCCTTTTGTTCATTACTGGTTTTAACTCGGGGGACAGTTTGGTGCTGATCGTCAGGACGTCGCGCCTGTCCTTCCACTTGCAAACACAAACCCCGTTCCTGTTAAATCTAAAAATGCTGCCACCTTTTCTCAATTTATTGGTGCACACAACTTTTGGGTTACCTTTTCGTCGGGACCGCAACGTTCCTGTTACGTTAGTTTTATTCTTCATCAAGAACGTTGCGAGCTCAACACTGTTATAAAAGTTATCCATGAAAACATGGCGGCCCTTTTGCAAAAAGGGTTTCAAAAGTTTAGTCACTACCTTGTCGGTGTGGCCTTGCCCTCCAACTTCACTGTCGTTTTTCCCTTTGTACATGTGCGTTTGGAGGACAAGGCCTCCAGGAGTAGCTAAAACATACAATTTAATGCCATATTTGTGCCGTTTGCCCTGAATATATTGGCGAATGCCACTCCGACCCCGGGACAATATCATTGACTCGTCAATAGAGAGGTTCTCACCTGGGCTATATACTTTTATCATTATTTCATTAAAATAATTCATTAGTGATGTTAGGTTATTTTCGCCGAATCGTAGGGTCCTAAATATGATTAGAAATCTGTTTTTTGACATAAACTTCCAGGCAAACACATTATACAAATAGTGCCTATTCCAATAGTCGGAATATCTGTTTAATTTTAAAGTCCCCATGTGGAACAAAATACCTAAAAAAATTAGGAATTCGGCCACATTTAAAGCTTTCCATGCTTGAATTCTTCCATTGCGAAAGTGGGTTTGCCCCAGAAGTGTTGCGGCAAATTGATTCGTCGAATTAACTATGTCTAACAGAAACTCGTCATTAAACAAAACTTTAAAAAACTCAAAGGGACTAGATGTCTCCTCCGCGATCTTCAGTTCTTCAGCGGAACTAAACGAAGGTATGGTGACATCTATCGTAGGTGGGCGATGCAGCGTCCATTCGTCGTCCTCATTACCAGTATTGGTAGCACCCGGAGCTGGTAGACCACTGGGCCCTTGATCGTCTTCTTCGTTACAAGATTCGACGTGGATTTCACTAAAAAAATGATAATACCGGATTCAGTTAGAAATAGGTACCCAGTCCACCTTGATGGATATTTTTCTACCCTAATCCTAATAGAGTGGTAGGGTTGGTTGTTGCGTTTTACTGTACCTATTGTTTGAAAAAAAATCGTCTGGTAAGGAACATTACACATCAACTATTGTAAAGCCGTTACCATCTGAGTATCGGGACAATAAATCATTTTATCGGACTCACGCTCGCACTCGGGGCTTATGGAGAGCGTAAAGGATGCAAGACAACGCTGCTACCACAGGCATACCTTACGCTCGCCAAAAACCGGACGTGTGCGAGCGAGAGAGTCCGATAAAATGATTTATTGGCCCGATGCTCAAATGGTAACGGCTCTACAATAAGCTTTTTAAAGTGCAAGATAGTAATAATTAGAGCCATCGCCACCGCTTGGGTAAATAAGTAGGTAGTCTTTGTTAGCAACCGCAATACAAACAAAAGATGACTGATAAGACTTCTCCGGCCGTCGCTGATTGTCACTGGTCGGGTAAAATATTTATTTCATAAAGATAAATTTTAAACTAAACATGAACCTATTTCTTAAATATTTGTGACATTAACATTAATGTAATAACTTCTATAGTCTTAATACATAATATAATCATCATCTTCATTCAGTTAAGAGGTTTGCTCTTGACGGCTTGATGGTGAATTAATTTATATTCTTCCCAATAGTAAATTAACCTTATTTTTAACACACTGATATGGTATGGCGCCTACGAGGAAGACAAAGAAAGAAGGAAATATTTAGCTAGGTACTCCTTACCACCTATTTGCTTGCCACTTACACAAACTAAAATTCAAACTTTTACTTACGATGTGTCGTCGCCAATATCGTTGAAATCTTCATCTGAATGGATGTCGTCTTCATTTCCATCGTTTAATAGGAGCTCGATTTGAGATAGCTCTCTCTCATTGAATTGAACCTGAGCGTCCTGGGAGTTATTGTAATCAGCTACAATATCTTCGCCAAATATCTCGAGCATATCTCGCTCGATATCTTCACAGGTACGTGCAGTCGCCATTTTCAAGCACTCAGGTTTCGATATCACAGGCAAAACAAAGTCCAGTAAGAATGCCAAGATCACAGTTTTCGAAATACGCTCAATCGAAGTCCATAAAACAAGCCGGGAGTCGTCAGAAAATAAACACAAAGTCCAGTAAGAAAGCCGAGATCACAGTTTTCGAAATACGCTCAATCGAGGTCCATAAAACAAGCCGGGAGTCGTCAGAAAATTAACACGTAAGTAGGTATAAACACAACAACGGAAGAGAGAGCACCCGATAAGTCTTGCAGACAGTTACCGAATGGCTCTACCTGCAATGTTGAGACCTATCTCCCACTCAGGGGTAGCTCGGGGTTTTCCCACTTCGACGTAAACAACATCTGGCCTATAACCTGGCCCTCAACCAAAGTGACGACCGGGGCCATAAAACCCTTGAGCTCGCGTTATCAGTTATCCATTGTGTTGCTCGACTCTTTATAGTGCACTGTCGCACTAATTACTCTTTTGTCAGTGAAATTACGATTTTATTATTAGTGAGCGACCGTACTAATTACAATAACTTTCATATGTACTTGGTACGATTGTGCTCTAGGCCATCGATAACTCGTGTAGTTGCGTTGCCGAATTTTAATGCAAATAAATATCTCGAATGTGTTCCTAATGCCTTTACTTCGGATTAGAACCAACGTGTCGAAGCTCTATACGAGTTAGGTACTCTACTGCGCCTAATAATAGAATAGAATAGAATAGAATAACTTTATTTCAGGCAACAAGGCCCATATTTACAAATACCTTACAGACTAACATACATAGGTAATAATAATATAACGTAAAATTAACAAGACTACTAACACACTGTCGCCCTTGGCCACGAAATCGCCGAAATATGACACCCCTCTTAAAAAATAGGTAATCTGCCGATATTAAAAAATATCAATTGTAGGTACAAGGAATCTCACAAGAATCTCTCTTTATTAAAATTTATCCTTTTACGAACAATTAACACTGTTGGCGTCAACGCTGCGCGTCGCATCGTGGCGATGTGCGCCCGCTAGGTAGGATCTTTGGCATAGACTGTAGTCATCTACAGCTACCTATAGCGACCGCCCGCCTAGTGGGCTGTCCGGCGTCTGAGCAAAGTCTCGAAGCGCCCGCTAGGCGCGTTTCTGGCAGTCAAAGTGTTAAGAATCCCAGGGACAAAACCCAAATACGCTACTTGTCACGACAAGTTTACCCGGAAAACCCAAAATTTGTAGATGAAGCCTACAAAGATGCTACTAAAGAACCACATGGTTACCTCATGATTGATTTGAAACAAAATACAAATGACATATGTCGTTTTAAAACAAAAATATTTCCGTTTGATGGACATTGCACAGTGTATGTTCCTAATAAGGGGTTTAAATACGACAAAAATCAACAAATTTTAGTCAGTTCTACATGATGCATGCGAGAGTAAACACATATAAACATTTACTTGAAGCATTGCAGTTGCTTAAACCAAAATATCGCACGGCGTTACTTAAATCTTGTGATGATGATGAGATCAACATTATTTGTGAGTGCATTTATAACGTCCTAAATGGAAAAATTCCTTTCGAAAAAAAAGAAAAATCTAAATTAAAAAAATATAAAGATATCTTACGGAAATTAGTTTCAAAAGGAAAACATAAAATAAGAAAAACTGTTATAATTCAAAAGGGAGGTGCATTTCTACCTATTATATTAGGAGCAGTTTTAAGTGCCTTAGTTAACTCTTTATCATAAACAAAATGGAAAACACGAAAAAAATGCTATTAGTAGAATCAGATTTTATTGAAAAACTCAAACGCAATGAGAGCCTACCTGAAAATTCATCATCCCGTCTAGATGCTGAGATGCAAAAAATCCTTAAAAGTAAAATGAATGATCGTGAAAAGTGGACCTTATATTCACAAGCATTGCAGCGATTTTTACATTTTATTGAAACAGATCGAAAACCATTTAGAATACCAATCGTAACGGAGGGGGAGCTTCAACTCAACTACGAAAGTAATGATCTAAAGTCAAAAGTGAACAAAAAGGAGGTTAATGAATATAATGAGTCAGTTGCAAATCCACCTTTACCAGAAGGAGATGGTACTACAGCAGTTACACCGATTGGTAAAACAAATCCAGAACCGATGCCAATTAGCCCATCAAAAATTATAGATATATTACCCAAATCATATGAGAAAAAAATTCGAACTTTGTTGGATTGCATTGTTTTAAGTAAACCAAAAATTTGGTGGAAGCCAACTGGTGAAGTTGTAATAAACAACCGCACCATTTCAAATAGCAATATTACTGATCTGGTAAGTGACACGGTTAGATCTCTTAAACGTCCTAAACCAACAGGGTGGGAAGAGTTTGCATTACTTTTAAGAGATATAAGAGTTCCTTTAAGCTGCATAGGCAATCCTGTAAACTTGGAATTAATTAAAACAGCTCAATCGAATGAACCAATTACATTAACTGCATCTACAAGTACGAGATCGTCAACAGATAAAGAAAAACAAAGAGCTACACCACTTACTACAGGACAACTTAAGCGTCATCATAAGAAAATTGATTGGGAAAAATGGACTCCTTATTAGGTATTAATAGGATCTACTATGATATCTCGAATCCAGCTGGTTATAGTAGTTTAAATACTATAGCGAAGGAAATGAAAGAACAAATGAACAAAGAGGAAGTAAAAAAATGGTTACAATCTCAAGATACGTACACGCTACATAAACCTATTCATAAGCGATTCACCAGAAATAGATATATCCTATCTAACTTTAATGAACTCTGGCAAGCTGATCTAAGTGACATGAGTACGTATAGTCAATATAATCATGGATACAAATATATTCTTTGTGTTATTGATGTGTTCAGTAAATATGCTTTTGCGAGAGCCATGAAAAAGAAAGATTCATCAACAGTTAAAGAATGTTTTGAAAGCATATTTACTGAAGCCAACTCTGTTCCTCG
The DNA here is from genome assembly GCA_948252455.1 of Acleris cristana. Taxonomy (NCBI): domain Eukaryota; kingdom Metazoa; phylum Arthropoda; class Insecta; order Lepidoptera; family Tortricidae; genus Acleris; species Acleris cristana. Next base: position 50,929,717 of record OX411771.1, read on the forward strand.
TCATATACAATCTGATAAAGGTACAGAATTTGTTTCAAAGGTGGTGAGAGATTTTTTAAGAGCAAAAACATTAATTATTGCACCACTAATAATCCCGACATTAAAGCAAGTATAGTAGAAAGGTTTCAAAGAACTCTTAAAATGAAAATGTGGCGTTACTTCACTCATAATAATACATATAATTACACTAATATTTTACAAGATCTTCTTCATTCTTACAACCATACCTATCATTCAAGCATTAAAATGCGACCAATCGATGTTAATTCTAGTAATATTATGACCGTTTGGAATAATTTATATTATCGAAAAAAAGATAGACAAATTTCATTGGAAACACCAAAATTTAATGTAGGCGATCATGTTAGAATAACTAAATATAAACATGTATTTCAAAAGGGTTATGAAAGTAACTGGAGTGATGAAATATTTATAATTAATTCAATTATTAATAGATCACCGCGAGTTGTTTATATGTTAAAGGATTTGGAAGGCGAGCCCATCATTGGTACATTTTATTCTAAAGAGTTACAAAAAGTGACTTACCTCCCCTCCACCGAGCATAAAATTGATAAAATAATACGTTCGCGTCATATTAGAGGCATAAAGGAAATACTAGTGAAGTGGCAAGGTTATCCCAATAAATTTAACTCTTGAATACTCGCATCAAGCTTGAAAAAAATATGAATGAAAATAGTTTTTATTTAACTTTGTTAAGCAACAGTTCAACGGATTACTATACGGACAACACGACTGCACATTTTCTAACTAAATTACCTAAGAACATAAAATTAGAAGGGGAGTGGGTAGTTGGATTAGTGGAATTTCAATACCCGTGTTCCATGTATAATGTTCAAGATCATGAAAATATAATTTACATAAAGAAAAAGGTGGTGTCACCCGCAAACAAGTCAACGAAAATTGTTGATATAAAAACTCATATACCAGCCACTACATGCGATAATATTGATCATTTCCTTCAAGCGTTTAATGAGAACCCTCAACTAAAAAATAATGTCAAATTTAGGTATGATACATTGACAAAAATGGTTGGAGTAACAACAACAAATAATGAAATAACCTCTATCATAACAACCCCGATACTAAGTCTCCAGCTGGGTTTCAAACCGAGATCAAATTTGAAACAAGTTACATATGGAAAAAACCCTGCCAATTTATATTTAGGGTTACCACCACAAATATTTGTTTACACCGATATAATTCATCCGCGAGTAGTTGGAGATGTTATAACAGCATTGCTTAGAATAATACCACTAGATCCAACTAAGTTTATTTATGGTGCATATAAAACTCACATTTTCTCACCTGCTCACTATATACCGGTTTTACGTAGGGAGTTCGATACTATTGAAATAGATATAAGAACAACTACCGGTGTTAATGTACCATTCCAATTTGGTAGCTCCTGCGTGAAGTTACACTTTTAACGAGTAAAATGAATTATAACAGATTGTCAGTCTCTTGCCTTACCAGCATTATTATTCGCATCAAGCCGGCTCTGGTGTAGGAATTGTCTATAAAGGAGTTCCATTTCAACGAGGGCATGGTATAGGGAGTTTTTTGGGAGGGCTATTTAGATCAGTGCTCCCTTTGTTATCTAGTGGTTTGAAAACCATTGGAAAAGAAACGTTAGGTGCAGGGGTTGGTTTGTTATCCGATATGGTAAATTCACGCCCTATGGATAGTTCGATTAGATCACGATTCAAGGAGGCAAGTGCTAATTTAAAAAGAAAAGCCGATGAAAAAATTGATTCCCTCATGTCGGGATCTGGGTATAAAATGACATCTAAAAGAAGGGAACCGCTCATTACATTGAAAGCATCGAGACGAAGAGGAAGTAAAAAAAATAAAACAAAACTCTTGAGGATATATTTACAAACTAAATAATGTCATTCCTACATAGTCATTCTTGTGAATGTGTGAAATCTGAATTAGATATATTTGCCCTTCCATCAACTCAAACAAGTATTGAAAGTGGACAGTGGGTTCATTACAAACCAATTTCATCTTTAAGTGATGACGCTCCCATCGAATTCCAAGTTCCCGGATCAGGAGGTGTTAATCTATCCCACACAATGTTACATATTAATGCTAAAATATTGAATCAGGATGGTACAAAATTAAAACCAGATACCCTGGTTGCACCCGTCAATAACTGGTTACATTCCCTTTTCAGTCAACTAGATGTATATTTAAATCAAAAACTCATATCACCGCCAAACAATACATATGCTTACCGTGCTTATATGGAAAATCTTCTAAACTATGGACCAGCAGCCAAAGAAACTCATCTTACTTGTGGATTGTGGTATGCTGATACTGCAAATCATATGGATACTATTGATGCAAATAACAAAGGGTTTCACAAAAGACTAGAATTTGTCAAAGAGAGTAAGGAAGTGGAAATGATGGGCCATTTACATGCCGACATATTTAACCAAGAGAAATTCTTAATAAATGGTGTCGAAATACGCATTAAGTTAGTACGTTCGAAGGAGTCATTTAATCTAATTTGTCACCAAGATAAAAAATTCAAAGTGCAAATACCTAATGGATGCCAGTCTCATTATAAGAAGGGCACGAATTAATCCTAGCGTTTTGTTAGCAAATCAAAAAGTATTGGCAACAACGACTGCAAAATATCCTATCACAAGAGCAGAAGTTAAGGTTCTTACATTACCGTCGGGGATACAGGGTAAAACATTGGATAATAGGTATATTTCTCGGGCAAATTCCTAAAAGATGTATTATTGGTTTTGTATGAAATTCAGGGTTTAATGGCAATTTAGCTATGAATCCATTTAATTTTCAACACTATAATATGAATTCGTTTAGTTTATATGTTGATGGTCATGAAATTCCTTCTAAAACATTACAACCATCATTTGGTTCTGGTTCTGGGTTAATAGCATCATCATATCACACTTTATTTTCCGGAACTGGTATTCATTTTCACAACGAAGGTAATGATATAAGCAGAACGGATTATGGAGCAGGTTATTGTTTGTTATGTTTTGATTTAACCCCCGATTTATCTGCTAGTTCAACTTCACACTGGAATCTTGTACGGCATGGAAGTGTTCGCTTAGAAATTCGCTTTGATGTTGCTCTACCCTGCACCATTAATTGTATTGTGTATGCAGAATTTGATAACGTTATTGAAATAAACAAAAATCGTGATATATCTGTAGATTACAATAGTTAGTAAACACATAAATACAATGTTTTAATCAATTTAGTTTATTTCATTGTAGCCATTGTTGGCAACATCATCAAATTATTCATATTTTTTTATTAAAAATGGATACAAATGAAATTCAATTTTGTATGAAAAAAATCAGCCCTTCGTTTGAATTAAACGTTTTTGCTGCTAACAAAATTCCTATTTGGGTAAATCTTCCCGTCTTTAATGTGAGTAATTTGGACCCAGACTCGAAACCGGGCTCCCACTGGGTTGCTATACATATTGACATTAATGGTATAGGGGAATACTTTGACTCCTTTGCTCGGAAACCTTCAGGTTATCATAAGTTATTTTTAAAAAGGAATACCAAGCGCTGGTCTTATAACTATAAACCACTTCAAAACCATTTTACCTCTGTTTGTGGGGAATATTGTTTAGTTTATTTGTATTTTAAATTTCATGGAAAAACTATGAAAGATTTGCTAAGTTTGTTTTCTGAAAATTCATTATGTAATGATCTTATATTAAGAAATATGTTTAAGACTTTTTTTGTGAAATAAAAGAATATGTGAACTAAAATATGATTTTTATTTTTACATGTAATACAATAACATTTTGTTTAATCTACACAAACACTTTTTATTACTGCATCTTATAGTAAATAAAGTATTTCGCACAATTTAATTTTACAAAGAAATGATAATTGTTTAGACTGGAAAAGGTCTTGAATTCTTAAAAGGTAAGGTTTTTACATGTAATACAATAACAAGCTTTTGTTTAACCTACACAAACACTTTTTATCACTGTTTCTTATTGTCAATAAAATATTTCATACAACTGTCTTTAGAAGCTACTTGCTTTGTGATGTTAAATATAACATCACGTGTAGTTTGGAGCTGAGTGTCTTCTTCAGAAGGCGCGTAGAATTTTAATCTCACATCTGCGTGTTTCCAGTGCTCAGTGGGTGGAATGTTTTTATTTTTTTGCAAATCATATATCTCGATTTTAATCAAGTGAGAAGCGTATGCCCCGTCGTCTTGTCCGGTTGATATATAGCCCACCCCGTCAGGAGAACTTTGACTGACATTGGAAGAGCGCTTCAATACTTTAGTTTTCTTCTTGGGACGTTCAAAAAAGCTGTCGATGTTATTTACTGAACGCTTTTTTGCCATGGCCTGCTTAACTTTAAAACCAGGCGAGCCTTCTTCGTCGGTTGATTCATCTTTATTTTCCGGGTAGTAATAGTTATTGAAAGTATTTTCAGAGAACTGAAACAATATCAAACAATAAATTACACAACTGCTTAACAAAAACACGATGCACAAATGCTAAAAAAACACACAATTAAGTTAAAATATTTGTACATACTCACATCCATTATTAGGCCTTTTTATAAACACTTCACTGCACGACACAAGACTATTATGTCTATATACTGCTTTAAGTACAGGGAGCTCCGGTAACGAAGACTGTTGCGTGGCTAATAGTTGTTCAGACACAATACCCCACCGCTTTTATACGCTCCGTAAGTTAAGCGTCTTCCTAAAAACATGTTTGAACTTGTAGTTCATCTAACACAGACGCCGATTTATTCAACAACACCCAAAATAATAAAACGCACAAGTAACAATCGCATCCGTTGTGACCATAAAACATAATAGGCGGCTACCAATAAAACAATTAAACCGTTATAACAATGCACTCCGGTACACGAAACTTGTCGATACAGGCTTTTTTATTGATATACCTACTCCATAGCGCTTTGAATCAAGTCAGAACCAGTTTACTTGCTTCGTTTTAGTTTTACATACTAGTGTGTTACAATAAAATTAAAATGTATGTGGAGGTGAACCCCATATACGTACTAGATAGATAATGTTATAGCTAATGTTAGTCAAGGATACATATTCGTAGGTACATACCCGTACGTAGGTTAGATTGCATTTAACCACTTTATTTTTAATAAGCTAAGTGTAGGTAATTCATTTAGAAATACCTATATACAATATTTGGTTTTGATAGTTGTTTAGAATAGGCTCTAAGTAACAACGACTTAAGATAATACTACGAATACTACGATTAGCTAGATTTACTAACATTAACTTAGGTAAATTCAATTAAGTGAAAATTAGGACTTAAGCTACATTTAAATCAGTTCTTAGCTTAGGTTAAGCTCATGTAAAGTTAGGCGATCCTTAATAACAGCCGACCATGGGGTGTTAAAATTTAAAACCACTCGTAACTTCTTTGTTGGTTGATTCAACTTTATTTTCTTGAAAGTATTAAAAACAGTAAGTATTTTAAGTTAGATTAGGTTGTATAATGTTAGGTTAACTTCACCAAGCTAGGTTAGGTAAGTATTAAAAACAGTAGGTATGTTAAGTTAGATTAGGTTGTATAATGTTAGGTTAACTACAGTAAGGTAGGTTAGGTTAGGTTAGAACTGTAACCCTTAAAAAACAGTAGGTATAGTTGGTTCCAGTTTAAATGACGAAAATGCACTTTAAACCATCCATTACCAAAAACTATTGTTCAATTGTTATCTTCAAGTAGGGTTGTAAAACAATTACGCAGGTGTGTCGGTACGGCCAAAGTATACTTTGAATAAACAATCTTGATAGTTTTTTATTGCATGTTAGCCATAAGAATATGCGATATGAATTAGTGTTGTGTTGATTTATTATGTATCAATAATGACAATTTTAAATTATATTGAATGTATATAATATAGGAATATTTATTAAGTATATTTTTGCATTACAATATAGACGGCTTAAAAAATCTTTTATTTCAATGATCAAGAAGGGTTGAGCTACTCTAAGGCACGTGCCACACCTCGGTCGTCCCTTTGTTATCTTTTCCTTTCATATTTAGCAACAAAAGAAGTTGTAAAATCCCGCGTTAAATGCATTTTCGTGATTTAAACTGGAACCAACTATATTTTAAGCTAGGACAGGTTTCACGGTTTTAGGTTAACTTCAACAAGGTTTGTTAGGTTAGGTTAGAACTATGATCCTTAAAAACAGTATGTTAAGAAAACCACTATGGTAACTTAATTAAATGATATGAGAAAAACATAGATAACATTAAAAATCACATTACAACAGTTAATAGCGCAATCAGGTAATATGTAAAAAAAGGTATGAACGCGTCCGATGCAAGACAATGGTGTTGGGCGCCCCGAGAACAAAGGGGTTGGCGCACGCGCAAACAACAGGCAACGTCCACGGGACAAAAAAGGGTACCCAGGTAGTTGATAACCTTTTGTATTGAGTACATGGACTATTGCAAGCTATGGGAAGGAGTGATCTGGGAGTCTCGGGACCCTTCCCAAACGCTCTAAATGGGGGGATAAACACCGAATTTTTTTTTTATTTTTTTATTTTTTTTAGGAGCGAAACCCCACCTCTCGCTCGTCAGAGCACCATTTTTTTCGGCCGAGTAGAGGCGGGGCCAGAACCGGCGAATCCCTACTACTAATATCGCTTGGGTGCGCCAAACTTTCCCGCGAAACTAATTTCAATTATCTAACTTTAGTGTATTTCATCATGTCAAGTAACAAATAAAGCTCACTTTCGTCTGAACTGATCTTTCCTCATATTAGCGTCTCCCAAGCGTACCTGCGTATATCGTAGCTGGGATGTGCGGAAGTTTTCTCGCGATAATACATTTATCTTTCTAACTGCAATGATTATTCTAACATAACATGTAACAAACAAAGTTCATTATCCTTTGAATTTGTCCCCTACTCATCTTACCATTATAGCGGTCATAGTAATTTTTTTTTATTCAACTTCCAGCCAATTTGATCCTTCTTTATTACGTTTTACAACTATAATGTTGCCTCATTACAAAAGAATTTGTGCAATCCTTCCCTCTTTTATTTATTTTACTAACATAACGAAATAAATCTATTTATTTCCTAAATTCTAATTAAAATGATCTACTGTTTTATTTTATTTTATTCATTTCTTTTGCTAGCTCCACAGCGCCATCTAGGTAACTCAAAGTGAACCCATTTTTCCGCTAGTCGCTAAGAATTAACCTTTCAATTTTTAATGTCTAATCGTTTAAATAGTTGTTAATATTTTCCAGAGAGGGCGCTTCAGGTGTTTTCAGTTTGTTTAGAAAATCTAATGAAGAATTCCTAGCTATCTGATGGCGAAGATTAACCTGAGTTTTAAACTGGATTTTAAAGGACACTTTACACTCGTGTTCCAGTACATAGTCATAACTAACGAGGGAAAAAAGGTGTACTCGGTGCAATTTAGCATACGTTTGAATCCATCTCAATCTACATTTGCACGTATTATTTCATTTAATTCAACCTACGGAACATATAAATAAAAATATATATAAGTAAAAACTTCCTTTCGGCCATTGCGGCTCTGGGGAAAATATAGAACGCGGTGCAAATTGAGGAAATTATTAGAAAAAATATCGAAATACAATATTTAATTTGCAACGGGGTGCAACCCCCGGAAAGTAGTTATCCACGTTTAACCGTCTTTGTACTTCGGGGGAAATTTTGAAACAATAATAACCTAACCTAACCAACAAAAAGTTGGAAAACCGCAGACATTGACATTTCAAAGTTCAATACTTCAAAAACGGCTGAACCGATTTCGATATAAAATGTCTAACAACCACCGCTAGAAAACCTGCTTTCAAATAAAAAAACCGCATCCAATTCTGTTCATCCGTTTAAGAGCTACGGTGCCACAGACAGACACAGACACACACACACACACACACACACAGACAGACAGACAGACACACACACACACGCACACGCACACGCACACGCACACGCACACGCACACGCACACGCACACGCACACGCACACGCACACGCACACGCACACGCACACGCACACGCACACGCACACGCACACGCACACGCACACGCACACGCACACGCACACGCACACGCACACGCACACACGCACACACACACACACACTTATAACACCCCTCTTTTTTGCGTCGGGGGTTAAAAAATCGTCACAATCGTATTTAGTTGATTTACTTTAAATTCGCACCCCCTAAAAAATTGGCATTCTTATCGGGATTATGCAGTTTTCTGTATGTTTATAAATTACTTATTACCATAGAGCAATGAAGCCACAGAAGCACACACGCGTAAACGGACCGATGACGCACGGTTTTTGAGGCATGTGCAAAAGTAGCGTAGTAGTAGGATATCTTTTTTTTTAAATAAATAAATATATTCTTGGACATTTACCCTCTTATTCATAATTGTACAATAAACCTATTTTAGTTAAAGTATGATTTGTCACTTTGTCTCATATTCGAATGTATCCATGAATGACGATCAAACTATAATTTAAGATATCTTCGTTCTTCTTCTCTTCTTTTATCTTCCCTCTTGTTCTTAATTTATCTTATCTTAATCTTAATTTATAGGTTGATAACTGTTATTCATTAAGCATTAGCAAATTAGGTATTTCATAATTTATGTTAGGTATTTTCAAGTGATAATAAATATTATTTTCAGTTAACTCATTACATTCTTTGGTGATTCAATTTATGCTTTCGACTGTACTCAACAAACATAAAAACAAAAACATAATATTGATACTCCATTTCATGCAGACTCATCCTTCACATAATGACTCTATTTTTCTAAACCCGCGGGAGAGTAAACAAAACGATTGGATGGGATTTGACAGATCATGTGCTACATGTGCCAGACTAACAAAAAAGTGTCAAAAATGAAGTGGTGATTTTCATCAAAGAAATACGTAAATAGAGGCGTCATCTAATGATTAGTAGTGGGTGTAACGTCCTAAGGTTTAGGATCAAGTAGGTTATTGGATAGGTAATAAAACCACGGTATTGCGTTTGCCCCACACGCTCACGCCGAGACCCACCGACCGACCGCCATGACAGATCAATGTCACATCCAGCTGTCAGGCAGGAAATGTTGCCAACGGCAGGGCGTTTATTCCAATACACTACATCTCTTCCTTTGAATAATAATTAGTTTTATTACATGAGTCTACCAGCGCTTCCAAAGAGAAGACCTTGTGAGAAGAAGCGCCGCAAGAAACTCAACAGTCGGTCCCTTTTATGTTTTTTTCTTTACAACATTCATCTTAAAATATTGGTGTTGATCTTATCTTACATAAGATTAATAACAAATTAGATTTAGTAAATAATATTATGATGATACAGAGAGCAGATACGCCGGTTAATTTATATTACTTAATCTTTGATTTATTGTAATTAAACAGTTTGGGTAGGTAGGTACCTAATATTGCATATGCCTGAAACAAACTCTAAACATTCATATTCTTACTATTATATCAATGCAGCTATAGCACTGATCACTTATTAATTAATTTATTTATTTATTTTATTGCATTTATACAAAATAAACTTTTTCCTAAGTACAACCCTGTTAGGGTAAGTATTGCAATGTGTTACGTTACTTTAAGACTTTTATCTGTAGTATTTAATATAAATTAACACACAGATTTATTTTGTGTTAATACACAATAAAACATCTACAATATACGTGGCAAATAAAAAATCCCGATTTCAAATAGTAGGTAATTTCAGATGGAAAGAATCAGAACAATATCCACTTGGATACTCATTTATTCTCTTCATCAACTTATCTTTAAATACACAGGTTATCAGGTAACTGTCTAAATACTTTATTTCATTTATTTTTTGTTCATCTGAAAGAAGACTAGGGATCGTTCACTTGCTTTTAAAACTGATGGTATTCATAATTAGATACCTACATGAAATAATTCCATAAGTAGATAAGTACCTATCACATCTTTAGCCGGTATAGAAAACTTTCTTCGAGTGTTTGTTTGCTGGATAAGTATTAAAAATTAAATGTCTTAACAAACACCACACACTTTTTTTCAATACATGGCAATTGCAATACACCTGTTTTCAACGATATTTGAACATTTAAAAATCATTTCGAGGAATAGGCGTCTCAAATAATCTTTGCAGTAACATTTCGAAAATACGTTACAATTAATAAATTATATTAAAATTAAGAGTTTACTCTCATTTGCCCGCTAAACCTTGCGCTTACACTGAGCGAATGTACCCGCATTTTTTTTGCAGGGTTTATCTGCGACTATTTTGGCTATCAGCTTTTTGATTCGGTTTACCACACCTGGTGCATACAGGTGGTATTTTAGTTCTTGGTTTTAGATCAAGCATTAGCTTCTAAAATGTTTTTTTTTTTCTTATTATATTTATGACTGCAAGATATTTCTATATATTAATTAATCATTTATTGATTGCAAGTTGCAGAAAATAATGTACGCTCGTGTGTTAGGTAGTGCAAGTATGAACGCCGTTTGCCTACCAATTTGTTCTTTTCAGTGTCACCTACATATATAATACTAGAGGACGCCCGCGACTTCGTACGCGTAGAATTAGTTTCCCGCTACTCCCTCCATTTCATCCCGTTGGGGTCGATTTACGGAAAATCCTTTCTTAGTGCTCACTTACATCACGAAAGGAACCCCTGTACCAAATTTCAAGTTTCTAGGTACAGTAGTTTCGGCTGTGCGTTGATATATAAGTCAGTCAGGTTTGCCTTTTATATATATATACTAAAGGACGCCCGCGACTTCGTACGCGTAGAATTAGTTTCCCGCTACTCCCCTCCATTTCTTCCCGTTGGGGGTCGATTTTCGGAAAATCCTTTCTTAGTGCTCACTTACATCATGAAAGGAACCCATGTACCAAATTCCAAGTTTCTAGGTACAGTAGTTTCGGCTGTGCGTTGATATGCCAGTCAGTCAGTTTTGCCTTTTATATATATAGATTAAATCTTAATGAACTGAGAAGGAAAATAAGTAACGTTTATCTTAACAGCAAAAGCAATAAATTAAGTCCGATTTCCGAGTCCGATAAAGTAAATGAACCCATAATGTGTCATAATTAAGTGACATTCCATTCAAAAAGTTAAAGTCATTACTGAATGTTTCAAATTGGACTGATTCTTTAAAATATCAAGTCAGTAATACAACCAAACTTTCATATGTAAGTGGACACGAATTTTTGGGACTTCATGACCTCTCAAGACCAGCTCGGAAAACAAGTCAGACAATCGATTAATGTCGGTTATATTTGTTAGAAAAACACACGACACCACTATAACAACACCTCTCATTTCCAGTTTTTTTTTTTTGCAACATTTTGAATAAATCCTTTTTAACTGCTGTGAACACCCTGGTTATCATTTGAAGATTTTAAAATGTTGACTTTCTCTTGTTCGACACTTGACTGTCTTGAATAATTTTTCGTAGAGGTATAAACATTTTATTTGCCGTATCTCAAAAACCAATCGAGTCTACTTAGTCGTGATAGTTTTCTTTTTAATTCGTTATATGTGCTTTCATTTAAGATTTTTGCAATGCAATGTTGAAATACAGTCGGCAATCTTATTTATGTTTGTAAACTCATGGTCGTATATGTGTGACGTTTGACTCAGGTAAGATTACCGACCGAGATAGAATAGCAAGAAACCCTGTCAAATTAAACTGAAAATGAGGGTGAGGCATCGTTGAATCATAGTTTTGGTCATCAGGCCAGACAAATAACTTCAATAAAATATTTTAAAGAAAACAGAAGTGGGTATTCAGCCATTACCATAAAAGTAAATTGTCTTCTTGTTGACACTTAGGCACAAATTTAATTTCATCATTCTTTATTTAAATTTCCTGTAAAGAAACAGTTATGACATCTTGCATTATTATTTCGCATTGACATATCGACCGTCGATACGAGTTAAATCGTAACTACAAAACAGAGGTTTTCAGGAGAGCGAAAAAACGTATTTTGCAACTTCAAACCGCGATATTTTACTTATTAGTTTATGTTTTCGTACAAATGTACATATCATGTTTCTCAGAATTTGGTGCTCTATAATTCTAAATTTTCATTTTTTTTCTAAACTGTTTATTTTAAATTTTAGATCGAGTTACGATCACGTATTTTGCGTTATCGACTATCGAGTATTATTGTATATTACAATACCATCTTACAGCTCTAAGTTTTGCCATTATTTGTTAGGCCAATATCATCGTATCTAAAGAAACCATGTTACTTGCAACAGATTCGCGGCTATTTTATTGTATTTTATGACTTAAAATATAGTAACTCCGGTTAGAAAATATAAAAAATATATATTTATACAGTGAATTGTATTAGTTTCAAGTAGATAGTTGCCAATTATCATTATTGTTCATTTAAAAAATATTTTTACTGAATATTGAAAGAAAAAAAATTTTTAGGTACAAAATAGTTTAAACATTTTTTAACTTTTTATTTAATAAATAATAATTAAGAAACAATAAAAGTACTTTAACACCATAATTTGGTAACTACCACCCTCAATAAGTATAGGGTGGTAAGTACTTAGATACTTCAGGACTAATCTGGTTGCCAGCTAAATAGTAATTAATAAATAAACATCAACACTTGCTTTGGCTTAATCAAGTTATTTAGTAACAAATGGGTAACAAAACATAAACTTTCACTTTGGCACTATTAAGTGCTAATATTTAGTATTTTGACTACTTTAATTAACTATTTTAATTACCTTTCCTCTTCAAAGAGATCAAAATGATAAAATAATAGACCAGGTACGTATAACTTTATGACAGTTCAATTAAGTATGTTATGTGTTCATCGATGATCAATATCATTAATACTTAATAGAGTAAGTAGTTATGTTTTTATTTCCAATTGACAGTAACTATATAATTAAATATTACGTAACTACATTACATATGGGAGGATGAGTTTACTAGCGAATCTTAATCTTCAAAAGTATTTTGTTCAGTTTCATTTGAGTGAGGCAAGTTTCTGTAAAAGTCTCTATAGTGTTCAGGTATCGCTCCACTGACACAGAGAAAACTTAATTCCTAATATTTTATTTAATTATTAAAAATGTTTAAAAACAATGAAGCGACTCCTAACAAAACATTCATTCAAAGCGTCCTAAGTTAGACTAAAGTCGGCTTTTTGGTTAAAATATTCTAGGACGCCGACTACAGTTTGTTTAACCCAAGATGTCCTGAACAAATGACTCCGTTTAAAGTCGGTTCCTTCTTTTCTTAATTATTTTAATTTTAATTTTGCCCTTTTTAGTGATTATATTATTTAATACTTTCCTACCCTACCTAACTAATATTTTGTCAAAAAACAAGCACAAGTTTAAAGTTTTCCGCAATTAACGCAGCGTGAAAGTTATAGTGCGTTGTATCTAATAACTTACTATCTTAGAAGTATGAGACTTATTTTTTCAAAAGAATTTCGCAAATCGGTGAAGTAGCTTTTTATCAATCCTTTGAAATATTTCAAATCACGCTCAAACCAACGTTAAATACGTATAGCTATACAATACTATACACATCGGGGCCTTTTTACAAAAAAAAAGTCATTTTAAGTAATAGTAACGAAATACCGCTCGGAAATATTTTTTTAATTGTTTCTCTTAACGTACTCTAGAGACTTTTTACCTAACTAAAGAAAGTAGGTATTCACTAACAAAACCAGAATACTTAATATTCGAAAAAAAACAGTTAGTATTACTTAGTAGGCGATTTACACTGAGTAAAAGTTTTACTTGTTTGGTCCAATTAACCTTTTAAACAGGTTTATAATACAATCGCAATAGGTAAATAGTTTTGTTCTTACTGGTACTTCCACCACTCTTCATTCATAACTAGATTCATTGGAACTTTTCCATATAATTTAAGTAATTAACACTCACTCAAAAAAATTTAAAATATTTCCAATACACATAAACAGACGTGCTCCTACATCCACGTCACACGGTGGAAGTAAAAACCATCTTCAAAATTAATTTTTCGAGGCAAAAAATGCAAATGGAAGGAACGGGCCAGTAAAATCATAGTAAATCAATTTAGGCGCAAAACCGAAACACCCATAGCGCGAGCTCTTAAAGTAGAGTAACATTTTAACCACATTTACGTGCTCTGTACTTGCTAAAACGTTGGCACATTAAAATCGTAACTATTTATGCGATGATACTGGCCTGTGATCGTGACAATTGGAAGCGATTTCGGGTAAAATAATATTCTTAAGTCTAGTTACAATGATTTTCTCTTAATGTAATAGTGGATTACTATTGATGAACCTCGACATACGATGTTATGAAATTGGGTATTTTTTTTATTTCACAATGTATCAAAAATGTAAAAATACAGTTTTGTAGATCTTTTTTCGCTTAACTCTCCCTGTAAAAGTCAAAAAAACACTTAAATTTAGTTACGATTTTACTCGTATCGACGGTCGATATTGATTTGTCATTTTGTTTCTGTGTTATTTTATTATGATCATTTTCTTTTAACTAATTTAATATTCAGTGGAAAATGACACTTTGGTATAATCTGTTATATCTGGGGCATCATGCGAGAACATGTTTTGAAATTTTAATCGCTTACTTTTGAAGTTGACAGAGGGCAGAGTAACATACTTACTGGTGTGAGGCACAATAGCCCGAACAACGAAGACCAAATACTGCCTCTCGGGGGAAATAATTCGTGTATAAGCGAATTTTGGCATAGTTGTAGGGAATGGTGTTTTAAACCACATACTAAAAGTACTGACGGGTGGGGGTGGAGCTAACGGGTGGGGGGGGGGGGGTCTAAAGGTCCCTTTTTTTAGTTTTTCGTAAATAACTCGTAAACGGTGGCCCATAGCAAAAAGTTTTCCATTACATGATTAATCTGCATAAAATTCTCTACAAAAAAGTTTTCGACATTGTTTCTCTGGGATCAATATTTAATGAGATATGGAGGGAAGAATGATTCCCGAAAGGCCATAATCGGGTTTCCATTGTAAGTCGGCCCTTATATCAAATGAGCTCGGGTTTTTTTTGTGAGTGCCTCTTATAGTGAAGATCATTTATGCTGAGTATCAACATCTTAATTGTGACAGTTCTCGACTTATGATTTTTTTAAGTTTTTTTTTAAATTTTCTGTTTTTCGGGATGTATTCAAGCGATTTGGTTCAAACTTTGGGATGATGTTCTTTTTATAGATTTGCATCGCCTCCCAAAAAAAAATACTAGTTATCGTATAAAAAAAAGAAAATAAAGACCAAATAAAAAAGATGCATTTTTTTTCTGTATTCAATAAACTCGTGAATAAGCGAATTTTGGCATAGTTGTAGGAGATGGTGTTTTAAGCCACATACTAAAAGTACTGATGGGTGGGGTAGAAGCTAACGGGTAGGGGGGGGGGGGGGGGGGTGAAAAGGTCCCTTTTTTTAGTTTTTCTTAAATAACTCGTAAACGGTGGCCCATAACAAAAAATTATCCATTACATAAATTAATCTGCATAAAATTCTCTACAAAAAAGATACTCACACTTTTTACTGGGATCAACATTTAATGAGATATGGAAGGAAGAAGATGGACAATAAAAAACAAACTTACATTTCTTTAAGTAATGGCAGGTATATAAATAAAAATAAAAATCCTAATCCTAGTAATATTATAAATGCGAAAGAGAGTGTTTTTCTTGACCATCCAGAATCCAAATAGGCTTGGTTAGGTTAAGTTATTTTTTAACCACCCAGTACCGAAAATTAACCATGTAAAAATTAAACAGGTACAATAATAATTTTTCGTCCACCCAGTACTAAAAATTAAACATGTAAAAAATTAAATACCGATGTACACTAACTATTCTTAATTACCTATTCAACTTTAGAAGTAAAAACTAATTGGACACTTACTCTACCTAGTACCTACTATAATACTTTACGCACTAACATCTAAATCGTAAAATTCGTTCAGTGTGAAATTGTGCGACTTTAGTTTATACATGGAACAAAGTTAAGTACTGCGACAAAGTTCTTTGCAGGGAGTGTAAATAGGAGCGGCAAAGCCCGCTCGCACTCACTGATCGAAGACCTTCGTCCTTCTTGCTTTGTTTAGGACATTGTCAGTTTGTATTATTTAATACAAAATTAAGATAAAAAAAACAGTTCATTACAAACGATGGTAAAACACACAAGCGACAAATTTGGCATGATTATTATGTACATAGTACAAACCCTAAAAAAACAAAAAAAAACTGAAAACCGGTCCAGTGCATAATGTATCATTACGCATAAAATCTTTTCTCATAAAACGGTTTTTACAATAGAAAGGGTTTTGTTTTAATTATTATTATAACCTAACCTTACCTAATTTAACTTAATCTACACAACGGACGTTTATTAACTTCGGCAATGTCAGCCTAAAAGGGTGTTATGACAAACGATTCTATGCGTAATTATATATTATGCGTAAAAAAAATATGCGTGTCAAAGGAGCCCCGTTTAAAGCACCGTCCTCTAAAACTATGCTAAAAATAGCTTATTAACGAGTTTTTTCCCCTGATTTTGCCTTATTGCTTAGGGTATTGGCCACACACATTGCTGATTTTTGATAGGAAGTACCGCCTGGAAAACTTTGTTATTTTGGCAAGTAGTAGGCCAATGTATGGTCTATTCTGAGAAAAAAATCTAGTGGTATCACTATTTCACAACCACATAAAAAATAATGTTTATTTTTTATTTGGTCTTCATTTTCTTTTTTTTATATGATAACTAGTATTTCTTTTTTGGGAGGCGATGCAAATCTATAAAAAGAACATCATCCCAAAGTTTGAACTAAATCGCTTGAATACATCCCGAAAAACAGGAAATTTAAAGAAAAAACTTAAAAACATCATAAGTCGAGAACTGTCACAATTAAGATGTTGATACTCAGCATAAATAATTTTCACTATAAGAGGCACTCACAAAAAAAACCCGAGCTCATTTGATATAAGGGCCGACTAACAATGGAAACCCGATTATGGCCTTTCGGGAATCATTCTTCCCTCCATATCTCATTAAATATTGATCCCAGAGAAACAATGTCGAAAACTTTTTTGTAGAGAATTTTATGCAGATTAATCATGTAATGGAAAACTTTTTGCTATGGGCCACCGTTTACGAGTTATTTACGAAAAACTAAAAAAAGGGACCTTTAGACCCCCCCCCCACCCGTTAGCTCCACCCCCACCCGTCAGTACTTTTAGTATGTGGTTTAAAACACCATTCCCTACAACTATGCCAAAATTCGCTTATACACGAATTATTTCCCCCGAGAGGCAGTATTTGGTCTTCGTTGTTCGGGCTATTGTGCCTCACACCAGTAAGTATGTTACTCTGCCCTCTGTCAACTTCAAAAGTTCGAAAGCAAAAGGACCGGTTTTCAGTTTTTTTTTGTTTTTTTAGGGTTTGTACTATGTACATAATAATCATGCCAAATTTGTCGCTTGTGTGTTTTACCATCGTTTGTAATGAACTATTTTTTTTATCTTAATTTTGTATTAAATAATACAAACTGACAATGTCCTAAACAAAGCAAGAAGGACGAAGGTCTTCGATCAGTGAGTGCGAGCGGGCTTTGCCGCTCCTATTTACACTCCCTGCAAAGAACTTTGTCGCAGTACTTAACTTTGTTCCATGTATAAACTAAAGTCGCACAATTTCACACTGAACGAATTTTACGATTTAGATGTTAGTGCGTAAAGTATTATAGTAGGTACTAGGTAGAGTAAGTGTCCAATTAGTTTTTACTTCTAAAGTTGAATAGGTAATTAAGAATAGTTAGTGTACATCGGTATTTAATTTTTTACATGTTTAATTTTTAGTACTGGGTGGACGAAAAATTATTATTGTACCTGTTTAATTTTTACATGGTTAATTTTCGGTACTGGGTGGTTAAAAAATAACTTAACCTAACCAAGCCTATTTGGATTCTGGATGGTCAAGAAAAACACTCTCTTTCGCATTTATAATATTACTAGGATTAGGATTTTTATTTTTATTTATATACCTGCCATACTTAAAGAAATGTAAGTTTGTTTTTTATTGTCCATCTTCTTCCTTCCATATCTCATTAAATGTTGATCCCAGTAAAAAAGTGTGAGTATCTTTTTCGTAGAAAATTTTATGCAGATTAATTTATGTAATGGAAAACTTTTTGCTATGGGCCACCGTTTACGAGTTATTAACGAAAAACTAAAAAAAGGGACCTTTAGACCCCCCCCCACCCGTTAGCTCCACCCCCACCCGTCAGTACTTTTAATATGTGGTTTAAAACACCATTCCCTAAAATTATGCCAAAATTCGCTTATACACGAATTATTTCCCCTGAGTTTGCTTCGTTGCTTGAACGTCATCTTAAAATAATATGTGGTGACAGGGAAACAGACCTCTTTGGCTGCAAAATTATGTCACAAGCTTTTTTTTTTTAATTACTGCAACAGAAATGTCGTGCTATTTGATAATAAACATTAAATAATTTTCATGAAATTATCAGATTACTGCATCACAGTTTTCCAATTTCATTGTCTACCGGTTTTAAACGGTGACTTCAGAATCATAGTACCTAAATGATTATGAGTTGTTTTTTTATTTATTTTTTATTTACTTATTTTCCAGCTAGTCGAGGAGATTATTCCCTAAGTTATTCTGTTATCGCCATAGCATAAGGTCGGTTACATGTGCATTGTACTTGTGTCAGAAATTAATATTATTTAATAATGCACATAACTTACCGCCATGGTGTCAGGCTAGCTGGTGGATAATAAATGCTATGGTGGTTATTATTTTATTGTACACGTATAGACAGGTGAATAACTATATTTCTATATAACTGTTTACAGCCACGAAAAAATGTAACAAAAGAACCAGTACGCATTTATTTATGATTGAAACATTCACCCTTGTAAACTTCTTTATGGGGAAATATCACACCTTAGTATTGTTATCGATATACCTTTTATCCATTGGACGTTCGATTAAATTGTTTATTGTTTATTGCATAACCTGGCACAGTTGAAAGTTTATAAAGATAAAGATAAAGATAAAGAGACATTTATTCACAACAATACATGATTACATTAGGTAGATACAAAAAGAACAAAACAGAGAAATTGTTGCGAAACGGTCCCAACTCAGCATTCGCTAGCCGTAAAGCCAGCACTGGTCTTCCGTTGGAACCGCTTGGTGAAGAGTCGGAAAGTGACACACTTAACACAAAACATCATTGGGAGAAAAAGAAAAAAGAACAACATAGACAAAAAACAATAATTCGTTCGATAATATCTCGAACGAACATAAAAATCGCAATCAGTTAACTGGCAACATTAAGGAAATAAAATAAACAAAAAAACTATAGTCTATGGGAGGTTATGCTATGCCAATGAAAATAAAGTTACGTAACAATACTAACAATATGAACGAAAATGGCAGACTTAAAAGAAATAAAATTAATGTTTTGTTGGTTTTACATCACTGTGTAAAATAACAAACAAGCAGCCTACAAAGTGACAAGCGGACAACAAGAAAAGGAATACATACCACAAAAACTGGGTCGGAGAAGGACTAACAAATATGTAAACACAATAATTATCCGGATAGAAAAGCCAAAAAAAAAAAGGAAAAAAAGGAAGCGGACACCAGTGCAAATTGGAAATACAGCGAAGGTAGGTTAAACGGAGAGAACATAAAAAATAAAATACGCACTATATAAATATAAAGTATTTCCTCTACCTCCGTCATATCATATAGCACTCGTGTCATGCGCAAGCGTTCCTTGGCTAACCTGATGGTTAAAGAGGAAAGATTTCAGCTTTTTTTTTATGAGAAACTCAAGGAGTTTTCCTCCTTCGTTTTTCTTGTTACATTTGACTATACTAACAGGCACTAAATATTTTATTGATGTGTAGCATTAAAATTAACGATGTTATATTTATTTAATCTGTAACCTTTGTTCTATTTTTCCGACATAGGTACTTAGTACATCTCGATGTAGTCGTAAGATCGCAAATATGTAGTTCTTAGTTTAAACCTCTACCAACTACACAACAATGAGCACATTTTGTTTTGGCGGGTATTCAAAATTTGAGCCAACCAAGAAAGATTTTCTCTTAGTTGACATAAAATGAATACAACAGCAATGCTACCGGTCACATCAAACAAAGGTGACAGTAACAACAGCAAGTTCCTTAGTGATTGAAATAACATCTTAGTTGATGCATCCAACGTCTTTATTAGGCTCGTATGGAATCGAGACGCCTATGCACAACAATCACAATCTTGTTAGAAGCAACCGATTTTTTTTTAGTGTAGCTGACACCTTATTTTGGACTTAGTAGTTAGACTAAGCGTGTGTCAGTTTGTTTACGTTATGTTCTAAGCTAATAGAGCTACGACTTACGACAAACTTGAACTCATAATTTGAACAATGGATCCAACCTCCATTCTTAGTTTTTTTTTTCCTCTTGTAGGTATTAACAATTTACGCATTTACTCACGTTCTTTACCTCGTCGCCAATGTAACGTCCTAAGGTTTAGGATCAAGTAGGTTATTGGATAGGTAATAAAACCACGGTATTGCGTTTGCCCCACACGCTCACGCCGCGACCCACCGACCGACCGCCATGACAGATCAATGTCACATCCAGCTGTCAGGCAGGAAGTGTTGCCAACGGCAGGGCGTTTATTCCAATACACTACAGTGGGCAACAGTACTAAACTTCACTATGAGAAGGCAGGCAGCACTACTTACAAAGTTTCGTATTTCCTTTTAATCTTTGAAAGATGCATTTGCCCCGGTCGACTTTACGTACGAGTACCTTTTTCACGAACGCAGTCAACAGTGTCATTTCAGTAAGTATTCACGATACACGATGCAATACACTTCAAAATCTATTATTTTACCATGTTGAATTTTAGATTATTAACAACAAGTTCTCGATAAGTAACTAACTGAGCCACGGTGGTGTGAAATTTGACCCTAAAACCGGACATCTCTGCTATATTCGAAAACAAGATAGCAATTACCATCCCGAATGCATAACTAGAACTCCCGCGTAGCATAAGTTCTAATTTATAAAAAAATGGGTACAAAAGTTTAGATAAAAACCGGACGTGGAGGTATATATGAAAAATGATTTGTGCATTTATTTATTTATTTATTTAATAAGAGGTGTTATAAGTGCACTACATAACATATTTTCAAGAAGAAAACTTGCTTATTTGTTGTGTAAATAGTTTTTTTTTTTAATTTTCTACCTCAAACCAGCACATATTAGACTATTAAAAATTGTATAATTTGTAAATTAACTAGCGTCTAATTGCATGGTTCTCAAAAGTTACGGGTAATTTTTATTTTACCGGCATTTTTTACACCTAGGGTTGTCACATTATGGAACAATTAAATTATACCGTTTTTTTTCTGGCTTATTGACTTTGAACTTAGTGTAATTTAGTTTTTTTAGTTTGTTAGACGTATTTTTTGATAGTTGGTTTATTAGACGTATTTTCTGACATTTTTATTTTCTTGTTTTAAAAATTTCTTATCGCCTTGTGTACACAGTCATATTTACTGTTATGATTATTTTCTTATATGAAAATTTCCGAACGCCTTCTTTCCATATAGACGTAAATAACTGTTATTATTATTTTCTTGTATAAAAATTTCGACGCTTTCTTTTCCTATGGACAATTATCGCCTAGTGCCTGCTATAACGGTCTCATCTCAAAAAAAAACATTTTTGACATTATTGCATCGTGGTCAGAAGGGTTTAATTTACCACCTTAGCTCAAAAAACATAAGCAACACTATCCTCTAAAGCCTCTCTTGTGGCCTTATGCAAATTTCCAAAAATCGACTATCCCTTTATACGGCCGGCCCTTATACGGCCGCTCGCCAGTCCGCTGCTTGCGCTTGCGACGATCGCACGCGGAACTACCATGCTGCCCGGACACTTCGGAGCTGCGCCCGTGTAGCATAAACGTTCGGAAGAAGGTTTTGAGTTACGTCCACATCGCACAGCAGTAAATGGGGCCGTGATTTCAATTAATGCGTCAAAATATAAACGAAATAAAAATCACTTGATGACTAAGACCTTTATATAATAATTATAAGTACCTATGACTAATATACCTAAGATTTGTAATATAACATTTGGCAAGTAATGAAGGCTCTGCTACTTTTTACATGTTTATAATTTACTTAGTATTTTACATGCTACTGCTATAGTCAGTGAATATAAAATTTCAATATAAGGGTTCAACTTTTTTACCCACACATTTCTGTTTGCTGCCCACTTTTCAGATTTTAATTCATATTTATTTAATTTTCTGTACATTAGGTTTTTTATACTAAATATTCAAATATAAAAGTAAAATAACAATACTTATACAATCAATATACATTATAAAAAACCTTACCTACGAGTGCCGCCGGCAGCGGAACAGGGCTCAAACTACCGGTGATTAGGGCTGCAGAGAGAGGAACCTCCTCACAATGCGTGCCGTGTCGAGGAGTACTGCCTTCTGTATCTGGCCCTTGATCCAGCTATCTAGCGAGAGTCTCTTGAGGTGTTGGTCGAGACTCTTTGCTATAAGACCGTTTGCCGAAACAACTTTCGGGACAATGATCGTCGATTAAAGGATTTTTTTATAAAAAATATAGTAATAGACCTCAGTAGCATTGTAGATTGTAGGTAACAGTGTTTTTCGTAGATTTATAACAAAGAAGTCTTGTTATAAACATTACTTAACAGTAAATCGGGCCGCTTGCGACTGCGCCTGTCAACCGTCAACGGACGTTTTCAAATTCATCAAGAAAACCTGGGGAGTATTTCTTTTAATTCTTACTTACACTGGTTTCGTTTCTTTTTAACACTGTATTCATGTTCATACTTCTCATTGCTCACTGTTGAAGCCGTGAGCGACACGTCAAACACGAAACACTGGCACGGTGAGAACTCTCTTTGCTTGACGGATAGTGGAAGCAGAGCTGAGACATCACATTTGCCACAGACATTGCCATACACGATACACTGTTCACTAACATCTATTCACTGGCATCCTTGTTATAATAACCAACAATCTTCCTTTGCTCAAGTTACTCAGTTGTACTCAGTTGTTTTATATCTTTTAGTGCGTTTGTGGAATTACTGTGAGACAATGAGCGCTTCGAACATGAAATCTCGCAAGGCCACGTCAGCAAGAAATTCAACTCAAGGCCACCTTGAAACAGTTGCAGGAAGCTAGGACCTTGAATGACCAGTTAATGAGGGAAAGGGATGACAGTGAGGAGGAACTGAAGAAACTGATGGACAAGAACACGGTGTTGAGAAGCGATCTAGTGGAGTATGACTACAAGTTATCAGATGGTCAGGATAACTTGGTTCAGTTGCAGTCTGTGATTGATACCTTCAACCAGTGCGCTTCTACCCATGAAGTGGCATTAAGGCGCATCGCAAACCTGTAGGAAGAATTTGGCGCAGCTAATGAAAAATTAAATTATTTAAGGAAAGAACGCCAGTGTTATGATAGTTTAACAACGCAGAACCTGTACCAAGGCTGGTTGGGAATAACGATAAGGACAGTAAGAAGTTAATATTTTTAGTAGCAATAATAAATTGAAGAAATATGTTAAAATTAATAATTATATTAGGCGTACACAAAAATTAATCAGAAGCCAAAAATGTATAAAAACTACTCTACAATGAAATTAGAATTATAAATAATGAAAGATAAGGTGCGGCATTGCAATAAAAAGTTAGATTCAAATAGAATAGCATATGATTGAAATATTCAAAAACTCGATGCGGAGATAAGTAAGTTAAAGGACCAGCTTGAAGTTACTTCTTTAAAGTATGTAACTGCTCAATTGGTAGAAGAAAGTAGATTGAATGAAGAGCGTTTTAACTCTTTAAATTAACCGTGGTTATGGTAATTCAGATAGATTACGAGATTCACCAACTGTTGTGATTCAGCCAGATATGGCTCTTGATACTTCGAAGGAGTCCCCTAGACAAATTATAAGTAGGAATAAAACTATTGTTTATTCTGACCAACTTGGATCTGGACTAGGTTTATTGTTAAATAACAAATTGAAACAACAGGTTACAAATTACTGTTACCATAATGCAACTCTTATACAATTAAGTGTTTACTTTTAAAAGGAAGTTTTGACAGGTCTACCACTTTAGTAAAGCATAGTTCATATAGAAATGGTACGCAATCGAAGTCTAAGCTTTTATAAGTAAATGAAAACACGTAGCTTTTAAACGATAAAAATAGAATAATATTTATTTATTTAACAGCATTTATAAAAATTATATACATTTATTAGTGTTTCGTGCGAAATCACGGACTTTTTTCTTGATTGAGCTCATCATCTTCTGGACAAGGCTTTTTTCTACTTTCTTAGCCTGTTGATTCCACGTAGAACGCAGAGACTGGATATCCTGTACTGTTTTCCCAGTTTTATGCAATTTACCTTTCATTATTGCCCAGTAGTTCTCGATTGGGCGGAAGTCAGGACAGTTTGGAGGGTTCATTGATCGGGGTATAAATTCGACATTATTTGAATCATACCACTCCAAAACCCTTTTCGAGTAGTGGCAACTAGCCAGATCAGGCCAAAATTTTACTGGGCCCTTGTGCTTTTTAATAAATGGCAAGACGCGTTTTTGCAAGCACTCCTTCATGTAAACCTCGGATGTCATCGTTGATGAAGTAATAAAACTATTGGTCTTAAGGCCGCAACTGCAGATCCCTTGCCATATCATAAGTTTCTTGGCAAATTTTTCAAGTTTTACAAACTTAAATTTTTCATCAACATCCCCCCTTGCTTTGACCATGTAAAACTTGGTACCCGGTAGTTGATTAAAATCTAGCTTGACATATGTTTCATCATCTAATAAGAGGCAGCCTTTGAATTTTGTCAGAATGCGGTCGTATAAGAGACGAGCACGTGTTTTGGCCGTTTTATTCTGTTTCATAGTTCGGTTTGGTGTTTTTATGGCTTTATAGCTCTTATACCCGGCTCGGAGCCGAATACGTCTTAGAGTACTGCGGCTCTTTTTGAATTTGCGAGATAGATCATAATCCGACATACCTGGATTCTGTTTTATTGCCCTAAGCACTTTTTTCTCCAAGTTCTTGTCCTTAGTGCCAGATCTCCGGTTCAGTTGGGGCTTTCTATCGAAAGACAAGGAATCCTTGTACTTTTTTAAGACCCGACACACCGTGGTTTTTGGTAAATTTAACGACTTGGCGATCTTTGACCCGGACCAAGAGGGATTTTCTAAGTATTTGTCCACTATCAATTTTCTTCTTTCAACTTCCATCGTCTACAATTTCAAAATGCATAGACTTATCCGAGGCAAACTTTTACCAATAAGACTTCAGAATATGGACGATAAATTGCGATCGTCTTTTTTTTTATTTGTGAAGTCTAAATATTTTTTATTTTGTGACAATCGCGTGCCAGTCCTATATGAACTATGCTTTAATTTTGGTAGGAAATAGTCTTAGTGTGGATAAGTCCAGTGTAGATAAATTAATGTCAACACTAAACACTATAGAAGGTAGTGGCATAGGTAAAATTATACTGTGTGCGTTACCATACTCACAAAGTATGCCATTTAGTCATAATAATAGAATAGCACACTTTAATTCTATAATGTATAACGCTATTTGCCGTAATAAAAACTATCATTTCTTTGATTTAAACAAATTTATTAAGCGCCTCACCCTAACATCAGGAAAAATTCATTTGCCAAGGAAATATATCTTGACCTTGGTTATCTTTTAATATAGAACCAAATAGATACAGTAGTACCCAGCCCCAGCAAGCCAATATTGGCAATAATGCCATGCCTCATGATTTAAACTAAAGTATAGGACAGCGGAAACACCCTTGAGTATAAATTTAACCCAACAAAATATTCAAGGTTTTTCCAGCAAAGAACTAGAAATAGGGTTGTTCTTAGATAATGAAAACGTACAAATTATGTGCGTTACTGAACATTGGCTTCGACAAGATCAATTAATTTTTGATTTTCTAAATTTTAAATTAGTTAGTTATTTTGCCAGAAAATGTGCCATTCATGGTGGCTCTTTTATAATTGTTAAAAGTACTCTTAAATCTAAAGAAAGAAAGGATATTGTAAAGCTATCGATAAAAAGGATTGTAGAAATTTCATGTGCAGAACTAGAAAGTTATATAATAATATGTGTTTACAGACCACCATTGGCTGATTTTAGCACATTTGAATCTACAATGGAATATGTGTTAAAATTAGCATGTAATAGCCAGAAGCATGTTATAGTTTGTGGAGATTTTAATATTAACTTACTCGAAACATCAAATAATACCACTAGGTTACTAAGTTTATTTAAATCTTTTAATTTAGGTAATCTGATCTTTGAACCAACACGAATAGGTGTTAGTAGTGCAACCTGCTTAGATAATATTTTTTGTAATTGCGAATGTTTGGATAAAGAAATATTTAATTGTTTTAATTCGGACCATAGTGGTCAGAAGGCATCTTATATTCTATAACTAGTAAACGTTTGGAATTATTTAAAAATAAAGTTCAAAGTAACCTTTCTGTGTTACCTTTCTTACAGAATGAGAGTAATAGTATTTATAAAGACTTGTTTGGCATAATTCTAGATCAATTTAATAATAATTTTAATAATATGAAAACTGTTTCGAAGTCCAAGTTTAGTGAATGGGCTACTGCAGGCATTCATAAGAGTAGAAATAGGCTCTATGACCTATATAGAGAAAGGGAGGACAATAAGAACGCTGACTTCCTAAATTATGTTAAAAAATATTCAAGGACCTTTAAGCAAGTTTGTTTAACGGCTAAGGCAAATTTTCTTAGTCTTAAACTCAAATCATCTGACAATAAAGTAAAAACTGTATGGAATATTATAAATAGAGAAACGGGAAAATCAAAAACTCGTGATAATCAAGTCACCCTAAAAACAGGTAACAAACAAATCACGTCAAATAAAGACGTTGCCTTAGCATTTGAAGATATTTTTTCCAACATAGCCTACAATAGTTATTTGTGCAACAAGAGAGCAAAGTTGGTTTTTGCTGCGAGTGTTGTTTTTGAATCCCGAGTAAGCGAAGGATTCTATAAATAGAATCACGAGCGTAGCAAGTGATTCTAGGTTAGAATCTTGAGCGTAGCGAGGGATTCAAAGACACGAGATGTAAATAACTTTGGTCTCGTGTGACACTTACAACTTTTCACCTCAGCAGCGAGAACAACACAGCGTGAAGCTGGTAGGGCCAACGCAGGTCTTCCGTTGTGACCATTTGGTGAATACACGACTAAATAACGACACGATCGCATATGCATCAATCACAAGCATTTTTGCAAAATACTAATAAAATAAAAAGTGGAAAAAATAAACATGAAACAGATAAAACCTGTCACTCAACTTGATAATGCCGTAGTGCAAACACAACTTTATACAGCTTTATGTAGTCTGTGGCTTTCAAAAAAACCTAACTAGGCCTTGTCTATGGCTATTGGCTATGGCGAACAAATAAACAAAAATTACGTCGTCATTTACATTACATTACATTTTTTTTGGGCCTACTATGTGTGGAATTTGAAAATCGAACTTCGAATCAAGTGGTTTCTATCTCTCGCTTTTTTCCTATCGAAGTGAAAGTGACAGAACAAAGTGAAGCTCAATTTTTTCGAATGTTGTGAGTAGCCCCAGCACTGCTCACGGCATTTAAAAAATAATAATTAAAAAGCTACTTTGCCTCTCGCTCGCAGCAAAATTGAATTTTGCTCACTGTTTTTAAGCAGCAAAACCTGCTTGTTTGAGCTGCTGAGGTGAAAAATATCTTAAATCATCCGCGGTTGAAGCTAAATCATTACTTTGCACTAATGTCAGTAAATGTAATATAAACTTTGAATTCATCCCTATAAATTCAGACTCAATAGTCAAGGTATTTAAATCGCTTAGTTTAAAAAAGACTGATGATTTGTGGGGCACATCAGTTAAAGTAGTTTTTCATATCATAGATGTAATTGCACCCCACCTAGCATTAATTTACAATAATTGCATATCAGAGGGGACCTTTCCAGATCTCATGAAATATAGTAAGTCATACCTCTTTTTAAATCGGGCGACATGAGTGATATAACGAACTTCCGTCCCATTTCCATACTACCGGTTTTAAGTAAAGTCTTTGAGAAACTAATGCTGAATGATATGTTAGGTCACTTTAATAGAAATAAACTACTTAATAGTAACCAGTTTGGGTTTACCAGAGGTCGATCAACAATTGATGCGGCATCTGTTCTCATTAAATATATATAAAACAGTTGGGAGAAATCTTGTGATGCGGTAGGAATATTTTGTGATCTTTCCAAAGTTTTTGATTGCGTGGATCATTCGACCCTTATTTTAAAATTAAAACATTATGGATTGTCCAATAAAGCTTTAAGTCTTATGTCTTCTTATCTAAGTGACAGAACTCAAACAGTGGTTGTAAACAAAACGCAATGAATTGGAGCTACAGTGAAACTAGGTGTGCCTCAAGGCTCCATTTTAGGTCCTTTTCTATTTCTGGTTTATATAAATGACTTACCACCAACAGTAGATAAACTTTGTGATATTGTACTTTTTGCTGATGATACTTCATTAATTTTCAAGGTAGATAGAAAATCCGTAGACTAAAGTATGATAAACGCCATTCTAGTTAAAGTACTTAATTGGTTTACTACCTAGTAACAATTTACTACTAAATGCTAAGAAAACTAAATGTGTTAGGTTCGCTTTGCCTAATGTTAAACCGGTAGATTCTAGTATTTTTCTAAATGACGAGTGTCTGCAAATGGTAGATAAGGCAGTTTTTCTAGGCATAATGTTAACGCCTGACGCCGCGATAACGCAGCTAGCGGATTATCTGTGGTCGCGGCTGACAGCTGCCGCGAGTGCGCGCCCTCCTCCGGGGCCTCTTCCTCCAGCGACCGCCGCGCGGAACGAGCGTCTCACTTCTCTTTCGTCTTGGCCTACTATACTAAAGTACATTGTTGTAATTGTAACTATTTACTTACATTATATGGATGTAATTTCAAGAAGTCTTACTCATTCATACGAACCTGCGCCAACAATTTCGAACCAGATACGACTTTGCCACAATCTAAAGGAGAAAAAAGCTTCGTAGGGCGCGGTCAAGAAGTTGGACGACACCAAGACGATACCAAGAACAAAGGGACATCGCGAATCAATTTAATACAATTTCAACAATCATCAGCACAGTCATCCCCTAAGCAAGACGAAAATACGAAACAATAAAAGGAAATACGTGGGCGCGCCACGTGGCATGGCGGATGGCGGGCGCACCAATTCTCGCCTAACCTGAGGTTGAGCCGGGCCCAGACTACACCAGGAAAAGGGTTTGCAGTGATATTTGTGTGAGTTCGTTCCAATTAATCCAAAAAAAAAACGTACATAACCACAGTGCAAATATAATTAATTATTTCTCGTTTCCAAATTAAAATCAGCAATTTCAGTTTAATCCTATTTTCAGAGGTTTAGAAAGCTGTGTTGTCTCTTTGAACCAATATAACATATTAGCGAGCTATTTACCGATTATAATTCGAACATTCCTTCCAGAAAACCGCGTGGGTCCAAGGTCCGCGCTGTGCCGCCCGGTGCCTACGTGACTCGCGCCGCATGGGGTGTGGTCTTGCCTCGCGTTTGCTTACCTGTCTCTTCTGCCCTGTGCCTTGCTATCATCCCTCCCAAAATTTAAGTAAATTTTCATTTGCCTTTTACTTTCAATTTTCAATTTGGTTTTGTGTATGCTTAACTAATTTTTTTCACAGCTGTTGAAAAAATTTAAATTTGTTTCGTTTTCACGTGCACACCCACTTGTCACTTTCTTATTTTCTACGCTATTCATGATGGACATTAAGGTTTTAAAAAGGTCCAGATCAGGCTGTAAATCAAAACTAACTATATTCAAAAATTATCTAGAGACATTACAACCTAGCACAGAAATCAATAGCGTACAGGCTCGTGAACTTGCTATCAGGCATGGCAAAATTATAGAAATGTATAGCAAATTTGATTCGGTACAGAATGATATAGAAAATTCAATGGAAATTCCAGCGGAGCAGTATGCTGTGCGGATTGCCTTCGAAGCCGACTACTTCAGTGCGGCGGCAGCTGCGGAGGATCTGTTCTACTATTAATTTACCAACCTTTTCTGGCCGTTATCAGGACTGGTTAGAGTACCACGATACATACAAATCACTTATTTACGACAATACATCCATACCGAAGATACTTAAGTTTCATTACCTGAGGAATTCTTTAAAGGAAAGTGCGTCACTAATAATTAAATCACTAGAGTTTTCAACAGACAATTAATGACGTGGCCTAGAACTTGCTTTGTGACCGATTTAATAATAACCGCATCTTGATTAATAATCATATTCAAGCTTTATTTAATGTGCAGCCAGTCGTTCAGGAATCTTCAAAGGCCCTACGCAATATGATAGATTGGGTCAATAAAAATCTAAGGGCATTAAAAACACTTAACTTACCCACAGAGCATTGGGACATTCTAATGATCCATATGATGGCTAGTAAGCTGGATGCATTTCAATGCGCGACTGGGAAACTGAGCGCAATCGTTTCGCTAACATTCCAACATTGATTGACTTCACACTGTTCTTTAAAAATCGCGCAGACTTACTTGAAACTATAGAAGAAGCCCAATCCCAGGCCAAGCCACGTAGACACACTTACGTCACTTGCAATCGTCCTAAGGCATTTGTCGTTAATGAGACTTCCAAACAAAAGCAATATAAATGTCCTGTTTGCAAAAATTATCACTCTATATACCAATGTTCAAAGTTCAAGTCAATGCCAATTGAATCTCACATTGAAAGTGTAAAACAATTAAACCTTTGCACAAATTGTTTGCGATCAGGACATGATGAGCAACATTGTAGACTGAGTTCTTGTAGGCTATGCACTCAACGTTACAACACTATGTTGCACATGAACACACAAACTCAACAACAGTTTAGTGCATCATCAAAGGCTGACTGTGTTGTTCTTCCAAATATACAGGAGAAGTCGCAACCTGTACAAGATGGCGTAACGTTGTCATCCACGCATTACAGTCAGGTGCTATTATCGACTGCCCTTATTTGTATCCAAGACCACTTTGGTCAAACACATAAGGTTCGTGCGCTGCTCGATAACGGAAGCACTTCTAGTTTCATCACTGAAACTTTGCAAAGCCAATTGGGAGTACCCAGTTACTCCACTTCCATATCTGACTAAGGGCTTAATAAACAGTCCTCAAAGATCACAAAACGATGCACATACGGGTATTTAAACAATCTACGCGGCCAAAAATCAATTTTACAAAATGTATGCCAGGTAAAAAAAACGACTACCTGAGTCAACGGGATTAGTTTGGGAACAATACCCATCCCCTCCAACCTTCATTCTGTTTATGCTGTCTACGTACGAGCAGTCGGAATTCGATCGTCCCGTGAGGTGTACGTGTCTGTTCTCGGCGTTCGTGTGCAAACATAAACTTTGACAGTGAATATTAGCTGTTTCAAGTTGAGTCGCAAAAAAATAGTGATGGATCCAGATACAGCAGGTAATTAACTAATTTTCTAAATTTAGTTTGACTCGCACTTATTATGTAGAAATTAATTTCAGGTGTTTTGAAATTTAGTAGTTAACAGACTATTTTTTTACATGATTTGTTCTTATATTAAGGTTTTTGTTGTACTATCGGGTGAGATCCGGTTTTGATTCTTGTTTTATTATAAACTTGAAACCTTAAGGAAGACAACTTTTAAAAAAATTGCCGCGAAAAATCGCGAATTAGCATTATTGAGGCTTTTGAAGTTAAAGGGAAAAATACTACTAAAACCACGATTTATGTCTAACCCATTTTTAAACGCTTATTTATTTATTTTAGGTTCACAAAGCTCGTCAGGTGTGAGGCTTGTGACTCGCAAGTACTTGTTTGACCGTTTATGCAGCTTTGAATTAGCTAACATTGAAGAAAAGCTCAACTTTTTAAAAGATGATATTTTATCAGGCGACATATACCACGAGCACCAAATCGCGAGTTTTAAGCGAAGATTTGCTCATTTTAAGTCCGAAATTAAACGAAGATTGTTTAAAGCTCATAAAAAAGAAGATTTATTTCGAAAATGTAATGATTTGTGGCTTCAAGGCACTTTTAAACTTCCCGTGCTGACACAAACTAAACGAGTTCGACCTTGTAAATTATTTGAGGAATCAAGTGAAAGATCTAAAAGAAGGAAAACCGAAGAAGTTCGATCGACTTTAGAAGGAGAAGTAATTGTCCATGCTGCACAAACTGAGTTGCAAAAAACTGGAAAACGTGATGCGTCTGCCGTGTTAAAAGAAATTGTTAGTTCTCCAACAAGGGCAACTAAATATAAAAAAGCATTTGAGGAAACAAGAAAAGCAGAAACCGATAGTCTTACACCTATTCAAGCTTTACAAATGTTTGTAGATGCAGACTTAACTCGTCGACAATGTGAAATAATCCGAAATACTAATAAGAAGTTCTTTCCCTGTACACGCTTTTGCAAAAGGCCAAACAAGAGTGTTATCCACCTCCTGATGAATGCAAAGTGACGAGCACCTCTGCTGAAAGCAGCTTGCAAAGCTTGGTTGATCTCACAGTCAAGCGTCTATCAATCTACTTAGAAGACGTCCTTATTACATTGCAGGAGCAAGAACGAGAGAGCCTAAAATTAATTTGTAAATGGGGGTGTGACGGATCTCAACAGTCAAAATTTAAACAAAAATTTGAAAGTGATGCAGACTCGGACGCGAGTATCTTTCAAAGTTGTTTTGTTCCTTTGAGACTAGTCTGTGGCAAAGATGACAAGAAAATTGTATGGGAAAACCCTTAGCCATCTTCTCCACGATTTTGCAGGCTTATTCGATTTAGATTCGTAAAAGAGAGTACAGACATAACGGAACAAGAAATAGACCACGTTAAAACGGCTGCTAATCTGCTAACCACAATAGAGGTGGTATTGAACAACAATAAATTTATGGTTAAACATGTTTTTATCATGACAATGGTTGATGGTAAGGTCTGTAACGCTGCCACTGGAACAAAATCCACAAGTCGATGTTACATATGCGGTGCAACTTCAAAAGACTTCAATAAAATCGATTTAAATAATGATATAAGTTTTGAGGCTATCGAGTTTGGACTATCTCTGCTTCACGCCAGAATACGTATCTTTGAAAGTATTTTACACTTGGCATACAAATTGCACGTAAAGAAATACAGGGCGAGAAAAACAGAAGCTGAGAAGAATACAGAAAGAGAAGCAAAGCTCAAAATACAAAAACTATTTCGCGAAAAAAACGGTCTACTGGTTGACATGCCAAAGGCCAATTTCGGAAACACAAACGATGGAAACACCAGTAGAAGGTTTTTTAAAGATCCGAAATTAGCGTCTGAAATAACTGGAATAGATTATAATTTAATATACAGACTGAAAATCATATTAGAGGTCATATCCAGTGGATATCCAGTTGACCCGGAAAAATACGACAAATACGCATTAGACACTGCTCGCTTATATGCAGATTTGTATAATTGGCACCCGATGACACCAACAATGCACAAAATCCTCGTGCATGGATCAGTCATAATTAAAAATGCATTATTGCCTATTGGGCAGCTATCTGAAGAAGCTGCAGAGGCCCGTAATAAACACTTCAGAACATATCGGCGAGATTACGCCCGAAAATTCTCCAGAGAATCCTGCAACAGGGATATTTTTAATAGATTACTTCTCAGCTCGGACCCTGTTTTAATCAGCAGCAGCATGAGGAGCATGAAAAAAATCGCCATGTTGATTTCTGCAACGCCAAACTTAGAAGATTAATGTTTTATTAATAAAAATGACTTATTTTCACAACTTAACTTTTGTTTTAATTATGAATATCATTTAGAAGTAATTTCTTAAAGAAAATAATTTTGGCCGCGTAGATCGTTAAAATACCCCTATGTGCGATGTGACGTCACTATATCGTCACTCTATAATGGAGATTATACAACCGATGTCAATTGCTTTGTTGTGCCACAAATCACCCAGTTGATACCCACTACAAAAATAAGTTGTGACACATTCGAAATACCCCCTCATTTCCAACTCGCGGACCCGTCATTCTCTGTACCTTCAGAGGTGCAAATGTTGCTGGGAAGTTCTATCAAACAATCAGATGCCCCTAGGTAAGAACAAACTAACCTTAGTCGAAACAACACTAGGGTGGCTTGTATTATAATCCAACGTCTAGGGTGACGACTAAGGTTAATAAGTTGTTACAGGATTTTCCCGACAATAATCTGACAAAGTGGTTGCGCCCACACAATCCAACGTCACCTAAAATTTATGGTTTACCCAAAATACATAAGCCTGATTGGCCGTTAAGACCTATAGTCAGTCAGATTGACTCGCCGACGTATAAGCTTGCCCGTCATTTGTCGTCTATATTGTTGGAATTCACAGGCAAGACTGCGAGTTATGTCAAAGATTCTAGGCATTTTGTCAGCCTCCTAGAGAATATCCAACTGTGTGACGATGAACTAATGGTGAGCTTTGATGTCACGTCTCTCTTTACCAATGTACCGATGGAAGAAACATTAACTATCATCTCCGACCTTGCGAGTTCTGCTGATTTACCTGCCGTGTATGTGGAAGCGATAGAGTTGTGTCTAAAAAGTGGATATCTTATGTGGTATGGGGACTATTATCTACAAGTTGATGGTGTGGCCATGGGTTCACCTATAGCTCCCGTCACGGCTAACATATTTATGGAGTGGTTGGAATAGCAAGTTTTAAATAACGGACCTATAACTCCTAGATAATGGTGGCGCTATGTGGATGACGTGTTTGCTATTGTTCCCAAAAAATGGCCTGATGGATTTGTTAGCTTTCATTAATGCCTTACATCGTAAGGTCGTGTTCACGGTGGAGCAGGAAAGTGAAGGGAAGCTTCCGTTTTTAGATGTTTTAGTCATGCGAAAACCGAGTGGGCGCCTACTTACTACAGTCTATCGGAAGCCAACGCATACTGACCGGTACCTGAGGGCGGATTCACACCACCATCCATGTCATTTGTGTTCTGTGCCTAGGACGTTGATTAATAGAGCCCTTCGTCTGTGTGATCCGGAGTATGTAGCCTGTGAGTTGGGTCACGTGAAACGGGTTTTGGAAAGTAACGGGTATAACTGGGGCCGTTGTTATCGGCTCGCGAACGCTTCTGCGCGTCCCCGGCCGAGTGTGGTAGAAAGGATGCCTTTGTTTCTTCCATACCTTAAGGGTGTGACAGACAAGATAGGGCACTTTTTACGCCGAAGATACAGTATGAAGACGATCTTCCGTCCTCACATGCAGCTCAGACAGTTGACGCGGTCGCCCAAAGATAAAGAGCCTTTGAACGTCCCAGGAGTTTACAATATTCCCTGTTCCTGTGGGAAAAGCTATATAGGGAAGACTGGCCGGAACATTGCCACGAGAGTGACTGAGCACATACGGAGTATGAAAAAACAGGACAGCCGTTGTTCTGCGGTGGTGGAGCATTCACTGGTTTCGGATTCAACGCATTACATACGATTTGATAAGGTAGCCGTGTTGGCGAGGGAAAAGTACTTTATCCCTAGGAAAGTGCGCGAAGCTATCGAAATCAGTCGTCATCCGAATTATAACCGTGATGGTGGATGGTCGGTGTCGACAAATTTAACGTGAGTAACCCGGTGTGATCTCCTTAATATTTAAATATAATTGTCAAAATTCTAATAAACTATTGGGTCCATTAAGTACCTCTGAATTGAGACTAGCATTGCATTTGTTGTGTAAAAAGGTGCAAAATGACATGTTTAGTAAACAAC
Organism: Acleris cristana; assembly: GCA_948252455.1. Lineage (NCBI taxonomy): Eukaryota > Metazoa > Arthropoda > Insecta > Lepidoptera > Tortricidae > Acleris > Acleris cristana. The sequence goes on from OX411771.1 coordinate 50,965,773, forward strand.
AATGACAGTTGTTTCTTAAGCGTACATTATCGCCAAAGGATAAACTTATAAAATTTAAGCCCTTTGTTGATAAGGAAAATCTTATCAGAGTTCCTACTCTGCGGTTGCCAAATTCCAACTATGACTTGAACACAAAGCACCCTATTGTATTACATGCATCACATCACATCACTAAAAAAATAGTACAACACTATCACAAAATTCTATTACATGCTGGTCCACAGCTGCTGTTGGCAACGTTACGTCACAAGTTTTGGATAGTGGGCGGCCGCAACCTTTGCAGGAAGATAACTAACAACTGTTTGACATGTCTCAGACTTTCAGGCAAAACTTACCAGCCTATCATGAGCCAGCTTCCTAAGCAGAGGTTGCATGCTGACTACCCATTTACGAATACAGCTGTGGACTACGCTGGCCCAGTGATGATAGCGAACAGAAAGGGTCGCGGTTGTCAATTAATAAAGTCATATATAGCAGTTTTTGTTTGCCTGACTGTGAGAGCGGTACACATAGAGCTCGTCACCGATTTATCGTCCAAGGGTTTTATTTCCGCATTAAACCGGTTGATTGCCCGCAGAGGCAGACCGGCAAATATATTCTCAGACAATGGCACAAATTTTGTGGGGGCATATAACGAGCTATCCAAATTTTTAAGAGAGAATTGCAACAACATTATTTCTTACTCTTCTGAAAACGATATAAATTTCAAATTTAGCCCGGCAGTCCAAATTTTAACGGCTTGGCAGAAGGGTCAGTAAAGTCTGTAAAACACCATTTAAAAAGAGTCTTATCTATGGCTGCTTTAGATTACGAAGAGATGAACACTGTATTGGTTCAAATACAGGCAATACTGAATTCGAGGCCTCTCACTCCTCTCTCTTCTTTCGGATTTCGGATCTCATTCCTTTAACTCCAGCACATTTCTTAATTGGACGAACAATCACGATGTCACCTGCTCCCCAGGTAGAAAACACAAGGCTCGCAACGCTCTCCAGGATCTCAAGAGTGCAGCAACTAAAGGCACATTTCTGGAATAGATATAACAAAGAATATATTTCAGAACTGCAGCTCCGCAACAAATGGCGCAGTCAAGGAAAGCATCTGCAGCTGGGCGAGATGGTCGTCGTCAAGGATGATCGCCTTCCCCCCAACCGATGGCTGCTTGGGCGCGTCACGGCCGTCCACCCCGGCAGCGACGGATGTCATCGCGTTGCCGACGTGGTCACGACAGCGGGCACCCTGCGCAGGGCCTACAATAGGCTCTGCCCTTTACCTGCGTGTGACCAGGCTGCTCCTGATCCAAGGGGGGCAGCTTGTTAACGCCTGACGTCGCGATAACGCACCTGTGCCAGCCAGCTAGCGGATTATCTGTGGTCGCGGCTGACAGCTGCCGCGACGCGAACTCGTACGGTATTCTGGTTTGGGGTAAGGCAGCTGAAACACAAACTATATTTTCACGCCACCTGCTCGGAAATGTGGCTAAAGATGGTCTGTTCATGGTCCCCAAAACAACCAATAGTTGTACAGTCAGCGTCAGAGAAACGTGACCCCCCTGGAATTCACATTGAAGCGTATAAAAATTTCAATGGTTCTAGTAAAGCGGTGTGGCTTAGTGGTAGTATCATAAGGCATGAGAGCCTGAGTTTGCAGGTTCCGACCTCATACGATGTCTTTTTGTATTTTCCATTTTTACAATTAAGTTTTAGTTTTTTTTATTTCTACTACAATCAAATATTTTTATTAAATATTTAAATAAACAATGTTACAAAAAAAACTATGTTATTGGTATAACTTTATTTTATTACAAATTCGTAACCCTTATTCATAACATAATAAATAACAGCGAGAAATAAATACTTAAAGAGATATCATTTTTATTTTATTATATTCCTAGGAATTAAACAATACTGTGTTAATATTAATATTAGTTTCGTCAAAATTATAAACATAATATTCTTGTTATAATTTATATTTAAATAGTGTAATTTAAAAAGAAATATTCAAGAATCCAGTCATGCTATTAAACATTGTGCCTTCTTTTATTTTACTTAATTCTTTATGCTAATTGCTAAGTATACATATTATTATGTTATTTACTACTGATTCATGACAAAGGTAAGTATCGGGTTATTCCTAGGAATATAATCGCAGTTGCTCCAATCGTGTTTTTTTTTTTAATTGCGAGAGAACCAACATGCAAGTAGTATAGCAATTTACATCTCTCTTGTTTTCATCACAATTTGAAACAACTAAATACAAAACAAAGAAACGAAAATGTATTTGGTCAGATAGTGTGCCACTGCAGCCGGGTATTTATTAATAAATTTATTTATTTTATTTCTTTAATAACGCGAAGGGTAACCGTCAGCGTCTTTTACTTGCTCCAGTCGGCTTCTCATGCTCGAGACCATGTTGAAACATGCACTGCTGTTCCGCATCAGTTCCCATGTTCTATGGACTTCGGCATCTAATTTTTTTTTTGTTTTGACCTCTGTAGGATCCCAGTTTAGCACCATTTGACCCCATACATTTTCAATTGAGTTCAGGTCAGGACTTTTAGAAGGCCAATCCATAACTGTTATATCTGCCTGAGCAGATAACCATTCTTGCACTATACGCGAACGATGCACCGCACTATTGTCTTGCACTAAATATATTTGCCCTTCAGGGTATGCGACCCGAACTGATGGCACCATCACGTCCCGCAGTATCTCACAGTATCGTTCACCGTTCATACGGCCCCCTACTTCCACGAGCTCACCTGGACCCATAGACGACATCCAACCCCAATACCCTGAAAAAAAAACACCATGTAATATTTATAAACATTATTTTCGAATAACATGAGGATAAATACGAGGAAATAATAAACAGTCTACAAGTCGTGCATAGTTACCTAATGTTATCCTTCCGCTTGTTCTTAAGACAAGGGTTACACGATCAGTTTGGCGTCAGTTCAGTCCGTGCTCGAAAGGGACGCAGCTATATTAACATAATAGCTGCGTCCCTCTCGATCATGATTGAACTGACGCCAGACTGATGAAATACTGAGCGTGTAACCCTTGTCTATGTCTAGCATATTTTTAGGATTGTATCGCTCCCCACTTCTCCGCCACAAAACTTTTCTTCCGTCTTTATTCGACTTGAAACATTTTTCATCGGTAAAGATGACTATTTCGTTCTCCCAGTCAAAATGTTCATATTTCTTGGCGAATCTCACACGGTCGTCGCGATGTGCCTTCGACAGATTTATTTTTCTAGCCGGTTTGTAATGGTGTATTTTTGCAGCGTGTAAATGTCTTCGAACGGTGCTAAGTGATACCTCGAATGTCTCAGCACTTGAGCGAGTGGTCGTGAACGGGGCGTCAATGTGAACTTGCACGATACTACGGTGCCACTCGGATTCGTCTGTATAAGCTGTAGGACGAGGACCTTGGCGATTACAATTCACTTCACCCGTTTCTTGATATCGCCTTATCCATTTGCGAACTGTATTTCTCTGCAAATACAACATAATGTATTAAAACACATGTATTCAATACAGTTATACACAATAAAACACTAAAACATCATTAGAAAAATCGAGTATTTATAGGTAGGTAACTTACTGTTATATTCATTTCTCTTGCTATTTTGTAATATTCTGGTTTTGTTCCCAAAGAACTACAATTTTTGCTTTCAAAAAAGTAGTAAGTCGAACCATAATTAAAATTCACCACAAGTTTTTGAGACGTAAGGAAATCGTAAATCGCTTAATCGAGTTGAGGAAACGTTACTAACAGTAACTGCACACCGTCAAAACTCAGGTTTGATTTGCAAAGGTGATTATAAAAGTTACCCTCAAACATATTTCTAAATGAATTGGGTAAATTATACTAATATAAACCTTAACGGTAATTAGTCACGGTCGTTATAAATCACATTTGGCAATAAAATATGGGTAGTTGAATAAACAAAGACAAAACTATTCTTTTCAGCCTTGCTAGACAAGGACGCATGGGCAGAAATAATAATCATATTTTACTAGTAGTTGCTAGCAAGTGATTCATAAATTCGCTCATTATGGCAAAGGCACGATAGCTCAGTGGAAGCGGTGCAGGATAACATAATACAAGTGCTGTCCTCGAGTGGTCGGGGGTTCGATCCCGGTCTACGTGTAAGTGAAAGATGAAAATATTTTTGAAAGTCGTGGCTGACCGCTTGGCTAGCAAGATTGAGTAAAGTAAAACTCAGCTTGTCTGCCTTGCGAGTTGTAGTTTTAAAATCTAGGGGGTCACGTTTCTCTGACGCTGACTGTACATTGAATGAGCAGGCTTTCTATGAATTTATCCTGATATACTAAAACATAGTTGCCCTGTTCCATTGAGCAAGTCGACCAATCACATCGGTAGCTGATCACAGATTCGACCAATCAAAACACGACTTGTGCTGCATATGAAATTAAATTGACCAATGAGAAGTCGTTTTATTTTTTAATAATATTCATCCGTTCACGGATAGGCAAAGGGATCAGATTCCATACAGCCATATATGTCTGTTTTTAATCATCTGAAATATAGTTCTGTCAACGTCAGAGTCGTCAGTTTAAAAAACGCCTTTGAATGACTGGCCACTAAGAACGGTATCGTTAAAAAAAAGTAAAATTTGGCGGGATAGCGTAAAAGTTATTATAAGAATGGATGTTTATTTCCTCGCAGTAGTCGTGAAAATCACTGTGTTAAGCCTCGGCCGAAAGAGCAATAGATGGACTCGTACTAACTAACTCGTCCATCTTTTGCTAACTTTCTAACCTCAACAACAATGTACTATTGTTTTACAAAAAACCGGTCAAGTGCGAGTCGAACTCGCGCACCGAGGGTTCCTGTAGTGAGGTCACTAATGTAACAGCTGATACATACAGCTGATACCTACCTCTTCTCTAATTATTAGTTTAACGATGCTATAAAACTTTATAGCCTCTATTAAGTTTTATAGTTTAAATCCGCTGACAATGCATAATCATAAGTTCCACACCATTAACCCTAGACCTTGATACTGACTAGAAACCATAGTATATAAGCTATACAATTTACCAATAAAGAACAGTATTTCTCCAGACTCTTGAGTTGTCATTATACCTCTCACCCTACACTTCATGGCGACCCTGCCAGTCGGGCTGCTCGAGGCAGCCTCAGCTTCAGTCAGCACGCCGCCGCTCGGACCAACCAAGTAACCAGCCGAAAACCGATCACCAGCCAGCAAAAGCCAGCACCAGCCAGCAAAAGCCAGCTCCAGCCAGCAAAAGCCAGCTCAAGCCAGCTCCAGCCAGCAAAAGCCAGCTCCAGCCAGCAAAAGCCAGCTTCAGCCAGCAAAAGCCAGCTCAAGCCAGCTCCAAGGGACCAGCGGAAAAAACCGATCCGCCGCAGCTCCAAGCACGACATGGGACATCAATGCACGAAAGAAGATAAAAAAGAAGAGGTCATCATCGCTCAGAACGGCCAGTCCAACGACGCAACCACGAGCCAAACCTACAGAGGCGAAGTTACGATTTATTTGACCACGACACTACTCATTGTCGTATGCATCATATTCATCTATGCATTGTGGAAGAAGATCCACGAATGTCTAACTAAAAAGATCGAGCGCCAAGCAGTAGCAGCAACGATGCGGAACCGGCCAGAGCAGATCGTCTAGCAACAAGTCCACGAAGCAGCAGCAGCAGCTACCCACAAACAGCACAGCACAGCAACGTTATGAAGGTATCAATTTAAGATAACCCTAACTATAACTATGTAAAACCTTGTATTGTTCGCTTACCCGAAATTAGTCAGCACTAATAACCCATATATTTGTAAAATTTATTAATAACTTCAATTCAGGAGTTATATAACCAATTAAAATCACTACAAGAGGATATTAGAAAGTTAGGACCAAAACGCCGAACTGAGGCTATTGGCCAAAATAAACTTCAACAAGTAAAAACACTATATAAGCAGTACGAAATATATATAGAACAATATAGCTCCAAATTAGAAAAATCAGAACTATCAGTAAAAGACAGTGAATTAATTCAGTCTTACTTTCTAAAAATAGAGGAAGTTTATAGTAAAATTATAACAACATACGAACAAGACAACAAAAATTTAATCACAATGACGTCAAACGACAGCTTTGACCTAAAAACAGCTGTATCATTGTTACCAGTCATGGGCGGCTCGGAAGCCATCACAAAGCAACTTATAGATGCCATAGACTTATATTCCGCAATGATTAAGGATACAGACTACAAGTTATTGATTAATTTTGTAATTAAGACAAGACTAACGCAAAATGCCAAACTTAAAATATCAGGTAACCATACAAAAATAAGCGATTTAATTGATGAAATGAAGCTCCATCTTTTACCTATTAAATCAGCAACCGCGATACAAGCCAAACTAACGACAGCAAAACAAGGGAATAGGTCCATCGAACGTTTCGGACAAGAATTGGAGGCTTTATTTGTAAACCTCACAATAACGCAGGCAAATGGAAAACCAGAAGCCTACACCATTTTACAACCCTTAAATGAAAAAACGGCAATTACAAAGTTCGCAGAGGGATTACGAAATGATAAGTTGAGTACCATTATAGCGTCCCGAAATTACACCTCGCTCAAAGACGCTATACAGGGAGCAAAAGACCAGGAAGTGTCTATAACACCCACACCTGGACCGGAACAAATGTTCCACTTACGGAAAAAAGGATACAATGTCCGTAGACCTTACCGAGGACATTATAGTACACCTATGGGTAAATACACTCGCACGCAACCGGGTACAAGTGCGCAAAATAAACCCACAGGAAAGTACGCACAAACAAATAATTATAGACCACTAAGAACCGCGAATAACTTTTACAGGCGTACACATACAAGTTATCGTGGCCGACGTCAAAATCCATCATACAGACGTCATCAAGTTAATACGGTGATAGGAAGTGAACAAAATACTAGCGATATGTCGGAAGAGTTAAAATTTTTTCGTCCCTAAAAACTACATTCTAACGTATAGTCATATGAATTCAGTTCAGTTTGCAATAAACGGCAAAACGCACATATGGCTTATTGACACGGGCGCAAGCCTAAGCGCCATAACACATGACGCAGCGATATCAGCCGGTAGTCATATGACACCCAAGACGACTCACATTAACGGAGTAGGAGGAAATATAACGTCATACAATATAATTACTTTAAACTTACAGGCAAAAAACCAAACTTTTGAACATAAATTTCATGTATTTCCAAAATTACCATTACAAGCTGACGGAATTATTGGACAAGATTTCTTAAAAAAATATAAAAGTGTCATAAATTACGAGAAAGAGATAATCACGTTAAATAATAACATCAAAATAATTACAATACCATTAACTTTAAAAAATTATAATAACGAAATAAATAGTTCAAATCAAATACAGATACCAGCACGAAGTGAATCAATAATACAAGTTTCAACAAACTGTGCAGAGGATTGCGTAATATTGTCAAGTGAAATTGCTGAAGGAATTTTTGTAGCGAATTCCATAACTTGTAGCAAAAAAGCAAAAATAACAGTAAAAGTTTTAAACACGCGCGAGGAACACATAACTTTAAACAATTTCACACCACAAATAAGACCATTACGAGACTATAATTGTTTTTCATTTGAAAAATGTAAAACAAATGCAGATAGAGTAAAATTATTATTTTCATTTTTAAAATTAGAAAATTTAAATAAGGAGGAAAGTAAGTCCATTGCTAGTATTTGCGCGAAATACGCCGACATATTTCAACTCCCAGGAGACTCTTTAAATACTACAAACCTATATGAACAAAAAATACGATTAAAAGAAAACGTGTCACCAATATATAGTAAACCGTATCGTTTACCTCAATCACAAAAATCAGAGATAAATAAACAAATAAAACAAATGTTAGAAAATGACATCATTGAAGAATCCCAGTCGGAATGGGCAAGTCCATTACTCCTCGTTCCCAAGAAAACAGACTCGAGTGGAGAAAAGAAATGGAGATTAGTAATAGATTATAGAAAAGTCAATGACGTAATTGAAAACGATAAATTCCCCTTGCCCAACATCACTGAGATCCTAGATTCTTTAACCGGTGCTATGTATTTTAGCACTTTGGATTTAAACCAAGGTTATTATCAAATCAAACTAGATCCCAAAAGCAGAAAATATACCGCGTTTATAGCAGATAAACACTATCAGATGAAACGATTACCAATGGGACTAAAAACTAGCCCAAATGCTTTCAGCAGAGCTATGACCATAGCTATGTCTGGACTAAACTACATACAATGCATAGTTTATTTAGATGACATCATTGTCATGGGTCGAAATTTACAACAACATAATAAAAACTTAATTGATGTTTTCGAAAGATTAAGAAAAGTAAATTTTAAACTGAACCCATTAAAATGCAATTTTATGCAAAAAGAAATTTTATACCTAGGACATGTAGTAACTCCCGAAGGAATAAAACCTGATCCAAAGAAGATAACAATAGTTCAAAATTATCCAGTACCAAAAAACGCAGATGAGGTCAGACGTTTTGTAGCATTTGTAAATTATTACAGAAAGTTTATTAAAAATTTCTCCGAAATAACCCAGCCTTTAACAAATTTATTAAAGAAAAACGTAGAATTTAATTGGACAGAACAATGTGAAAATGCATTTAAAAAGTTAAAAATAAACATTAGTACCCCACCAGTACTACAATATCCGGATTTCTCAGATAACAACACGTTCACGATACACACAGATGCATCAGGCACAGCTGTTGGAAGTTTATTATCCAATCAAAATGGATTACCAGTAGCATATGCAAGTAGACCTTTAAATAAAGCAGAAAAAAATTATCCCACAACGGATAAGGAATTACTAGCCATCGTATGGGCAGTGAAATATTTTAGACCATACATATACGGGCGAAAGTTTAAAATTATCACAGACCACCGCCCACTAATCTATTTATTTGGAATGAATAATCCATCAAGCCGACTCACCAAATTTCGTTTATGTCTAGAAGAATATGACTTCACGGTAGAATATTTGAAAGGTAAAGATAATGTAGCTGCAGACGCGTTATCTAGAATAGAAATAACTAGCGAAGAACTCAAAAATATGACAAAACAAGTGGTATCAGTGATGACCAGAGCACAAACAAAACGAATGAAAGAGCAAAACATAAACAATGACTCAAGAAATAAGGACTACCACCGTGATGGGTCTGATCAACCAAGAATAGTGGAACTCCTTAAAAAACCAGAAAATTTACCAGAATTAAGTTTCAATGAGCATGACTATTGCAAAATACTCGAACAAAAAGATTACGTTACGAGTCAAAATAATGAAATCGTGTACTCGCCATCCTTGGCGACATTGTGTGTCAAGCCTAGTATTCAATCGCGTACGAAACGAGCTTTTCTCGCGAGGGCATTAGGTGCATTTTGCAAGGCACAACAAATAAAGGAAGTATGCATACTATATAACAAAGACACCGCGTGTACAATAACAGAGCTAGCTCAATATATAAACAAATATGGTACAGGGTCCGGACCCCGATTATGTATCATTAAAGGTGTCACAAAAATAAACAATAAAGATGACAGACGTGTCATATTGAACGATTTTCATTTATTACCCACAAGCGGTCACGCGGGGATTCGAAGAATGACCAATAACGTGAAGCGTTACTACTACTGGCCAGGAATGGATAATGACATTGTGAAATTCGTAAAAACATGTCATAATTGCCAAACACAAAAATATCATAAAAATGTAAAACAACCACTTTGTATTACTAGTACGGCCACAGCTTCTTTCGATAAGGTATTCTTAGATTTATGCGGACCCCTAACTAAAGATACCAACGGATATTGCTATATACTTACGTTACAGTGCGAGCTCACAAAATACGTAGAGGCATATCCACTTCTAAATAAGGAAACAGACACAGTCGCGAGAGCATTAGTTGATAATTTCATATTGCGATATGGAATTCCAAAAGAAATTGGAACAGATAAGGGAAGTGAATTCATTTCATCAACTATGCGCGAAATATGTAATATTTTAGGAATAAAACAATTGCAATCAACCGCTTACCACCACGAAAGCCTAGGTTCTTTAGAAAATTCACATAAAGCTTTAGGAGCATTTTTAAGGATACAAACAAATAAACAAGCTCACCAGTGGTCAGATTGGTTGCAATATTGGTGTTTTTCATATAATACGACAATGCATTCAGCAACTAAATATACACCATATGAATTAGTGTTTGGAAAGTTATGTCGTATACCAAATAATATTATAACCCAAGTAGATCCAATGTATAATTATGATTCATATCCAATAGAATTTAAGTATAGATTACAAAAATCCCAAGAGGATGCTAGAAATAATTTAATTAAGTCAAAAATAGATAGAAAAATAAGTTATGATTTAAAAACTAATCCCATAAACTATACGATAGGAGATTTAGTATTAGTTAAAAAAGAAGATAGAAATAAAATGGACCCAGTGTATAAGGGACCATATACTGTAATTGAAGATCAAGGTACGAATGTAAAAATATTAGTTTTAGGTAAAGAATACATTGTGCATAAAAATAGAACAAAACCCTACAGCATATAAATTAAACAACGAACACACAGGATAATAAAAAAGTTTAATAAAAAATAAAAAAAAAATAAAAAAACAACAAAACCTTATACACTAAAAAACACCATCACTAACAACATCACTACCACCATCATCTAAGGGAAAATCCGCCATCATTTCGTCGAGCTCACGCCACTCCAAAGTGCGCCACCACACATGCCAGTACCGGCTATCCGGGGTGAGTGCGTAGTCCACAAACAGCACTAAGCCATCTGCGTCCACAGCACTCAATTCCACGCAGATCGTGGACAGCAGGTCATCCGCCGGATGAAGTGGGCACATCAAGGGATGGCCCACAACCGCGTCGAACACACTTAACCATTGGGGCGAACCCGCCACAGTACGCATGGTAGAAAAATAAAACGGTACACCATGCCGTACACTAAAATTTAATGATAAGTCGAAAACACACACAAGTGTGAGATCCAACGAAAAAAAAGAATGAAATGAAGAAAATGTTTAGAATAATAAAAATAATACAGGGAAAAACGACTACACAAAGCAAGAACAAGATTAATGAATAAATGAAACACAACATTTGTCATAAGAAATAAAAGTATAAAAACTAAACCATAACAAAAACAGACAATCAAACACCACCACCAAATAAGGGACCGCTATCCTCATATTTAACGACGGTTAAATATGCTTAACCAATAAATATCATAATACTCCTTGCAAGCATAAAAGTAAATGCAACAATGTACTTCATAGCCATATAAGAAACATGTAACCTAAACGTAAGATAAACTGTAATCAGATAACATTAAGATAGTTTAAGAATTTATAATGTATACCATACCCATAAGTAAATTAAGTAAACCTAAGCCAAAAATTGTTTTGTTACAATTTTTGTCTCAAAAAAAAAAGGGGAAAGCTGTAGTGAGGTCACTAATGTAACAGCTGATACATACAGCTGATACCTACCTCTTCTCTAATTATTAGTTTAACGATGCTATAAAACTTTATAGCCTCTATTAAGTTTTATAGTTTAAATCCGCTGACAATGCATAATCATAAGTTCCACACCATTAACCCTAGACCTTGATACTGACTAGAAACCATAGTATATAAGCTATACAATTTACCAATAAAGAACAGTATTTCTCCAGACTCTTGAGTTGTCATTATACCTCTCACCCTACACTTCATTCCGTATTGAAGATAATATGCTTGGTAACCGCAAAAGAAAATACTCATTTTGTTATAAGCTTTATTTTCCAGGTAATAAGGTCGATTTTGACTAGCCTAAATTTTAATACAGATTTTCTTAGTTTTTTTGTTATTTCTCAAAAACCGTAAATAATTAACACTTTATTTTATTTTTCCCAGAAAATATAAGTAATTATCTATACGTCAGGATTTTTTTCAGAATTTTTGATTAACAAACTTCGGAGATAAAGGGGGGGGTACGGTCATTTTTTGTACATTTTTGGCTATAAATCAAAAAGTACATGACAAAAAATTTTCAAAAAAATAGTTTTGAAATGTGCAGATTAAGACCTTTCATATGACACCCCATTTGCTATAATCGAACCACTTTCATTTTTGAACCCCCCATTCTAGACCCCTTTTCAATTATTAATAAATTTAATTTAATTTTTTTTTTACTACAAATAGATGCGGGCAAGCAAGTTGTACAACTATGCCAAATTTCAAGTTGATAGCATTTGTAGTTGCTGAGAAAACCTGCTGTGACATACAGACAGACAGACAGACAACGAAGTCTCACCATAAGGGTTCATTTTGTACCATTTTGGTACGGAACCCTAAAAAGGGCCATTCGTTCTATTTATAACTTAAATTCCCGTGACTCCTTAAGAGAACTTTTTAAAGAAATTAATATCTTAACAGTAGCATCTCTATTTATTTATGAGAATATTATTTATGTTATTAAAATTTTTGATTCTTTCACCTAAAATTCTGATATACATAATTTAAATACAAGAAATAAAAATAAAATTGCTTTTATGTGGTCAACTTGTTGTTTTTTTATTTTACCTTTTTCTCCCTCTAACTCTCTCTCCCAATATTTTGTCATGTTTTCCTGCTGAACTACGCATGATATTTGATATTATATTTAATTTAATATTTATAGCTTTATATAATACTAGACTAAGTAGTATCATTGTAGTAAGAAATATGGTTAAAAAATGACTGACTGTTGAGTTTCTTGCGGTGTTTCTTCTCGGCAGTGGTCTCCTCTTGGGAAACGCTGGTAGACTCCTGACGTGTAAAAGTGCCCGTGCGGCCTACTAACTGCATAAATGTCTTTTATCTTATCTTAACATCCCATATGGCGGTCACTTCTGAGCTTGTCCATCTCGGCCTTCACTAGGTTCTCGTCATGCGGGATGATGACGTCGACGAGCACTGCCCGGCGGCGTTGAATTCGATCTGTCAATACGATATCAGGCTTATTGGCGACAATAGTCCTGTCCGTGATGACAGATCGATCCCAATAGAGCGTAGCACGAGCATTTTCGAGAACTGGTGCCGGTGTGTACGTATAGAACGGCACTTCAGACTCAACAAGACCATATTGAAGAGCAAGTTGCTGATGGATGATCCTGGCCACGAGGTTATGTCTGTACAAGTACTCGCCGTTGGCCAAATGCGAACAACCGGAAATTACGTGTCTGAGGGACTCGCCGGTGCAACGGCACGCTCGACAAATGTCGACCGTGCAATCCCTCAGAATATTGTTCGTCATTAAATCCTCGTCAGCAATTGCACAGAAAAAACCTTCAGTTTCCCCAAAGCGGTCACCAAACAATAGCCAGTTCACGGACGCTAAAAATTCTACGTCGGGCCTTGTTTTTTTTTTTTGGTAATCGCCTGAAGGGCCAAAGACAAAAGTCCTTGCTTTTGTTTACTGTTTTTAATTCATTACTTGAGAAAAAAAAAGGCAGAGGTGAAAATCCCTTCCGGAGACCTGGGATTGGAGGGCCCAGGTACTGCCAGGCTCGCACCGGCTAAAAACACCAATGCCCCTGTTACCAACTAGAATTACTCCCGCGGATACTACCCCAGCCAGTGCTGAAAGGCCGGAGGAGAAAGTCCGATTACTTATCCGCGGGGTTTTTCCAAAAAGAGGGGATAGGAGTGGGGGTTGGGATGGGGGGGAGACTTATATCTATGTGAGTCGCGGAGTGGGAATCCTGACGCATGCATTCTTACGGACTACGGGCTTCCGCCCGCGCATGGTTGCATAAAAACATTCAACGTGAGCCTTCGCGAACATCCCGGAAGGGCTACAGAAACGAGGCAGTCCCACTATCACCCGGAACGCGTTATTATATTGGACTCGAAGGGCCCTATAGGCCCGTTGCGAATAATGCACCCAGAGACTACAGGTATACAGAGACGTACAAAAGGCTCTAAACAGGGTAACCTTGACCTCCCTGGAGCACCCTGCAAACCTCCGAGCTTTCATATTCGCCCGCACCGACAGGGCCCTCCGCTCCCGTTCGATGTCCTGGTCGTCCTTGAGATCGACCGCAACGACGTGACCTAAATATTTGAAATGGTCGACTCTGTTCATTGGGCTGCCATTAAGATAAATTGCAGGAACCTCCGACGTTTTGTTGCGATGGATCTCGAAGACCATATACTGGCTCTTCTTCTCGTTATATTTAAGACCATGGTTTAGTGCGTAGGTCTCACACACGTTGAGCAACCGACGCATTCCACAGACCGACGCGCTCAGCAGCACCATATTGTCGGCATAACTTATGTTGTTCACACAAACACCGTCCACGTGACACCCGACGTGAATGCTGCTGAGCACCTCGATTAGTTCATTCACGTACAGGTTAAACAGTGTAGGTGAGCTCAACCCCCCCTGTCTCACCCCACACTCCAACCTGTACTCATCAGACTGCGCATTCACCCATCTAACACTGTTGACCTGGTTTACATACCAGTACCTAAGTATACGAATCGTTTCCGGTGGTATACTGGTTTTCTCAAGCGTTTTCCACAATATATCGTAGAAAACCAGGTCAAATGCCTTAAATAGGTCCAGAAAGCAGGCAAGCACAGGGGTCCTACTTTTTGCTTAATATTTGACAGTATGCTTAAGACATAGTATTGCTGTTTCTGTAGACAGACCCGGCCAAAAACCAAATTGGTTGTCATGCAATTCCACATGTTTACTTAACTGTGAATTAAGCACACTGTCAAATATTTTTGCCACTATCGTTGCTAATGATATCGGCCTGTAGTTATTTTATCGGTCAAGTCTCCAGTTTTATTTTTAACTACCGGCACAACGATTGTGCGCATCATGTCATCTGGCAAATATGAATGCCTTACACCCGGAGATTTACCCCTGGTCATAAACTGGATGATATGATGAATCTCTTTGGCAGTAAACCCCGGTCTGGGTTTATCATCACGGATCTCACCATCGAACCCCGAACAGCGATGTACCTAAGGGGGATCTTATAAAGAAATGGTTTTTAAACAGATTGGGCAATACTTTTGTGGTTACTCACACCTTCGACGCCCACTGGGTGGCCAGCTACAGGCTTCATTTTGTTAGTGGATTTCCAGAAACCCCGGAAATCTTTCTTTGAGTGTTGAGAGGTAATAATGTCCAGTTTGATTTGGTTTTGATGATCTTGACACCATTTTCAAACGTGATTTAAAAATCTTTCGACTTTCTATCATCTCGTGTGATGTACTAGGATGTGATATAAATTATTTTTTTACAATTTTATTTGTATTTGTGATTTTTATGCTAAATTACTATATTTCACTATACTAAAAAAGTTTTTTTATAGTACACATATGTTGGGGACGAAGATGCGATGCTAGAACATAAATTGAACTTATTTTTGGGACTATTTAATAGATTCTTAGATTATTCTTCATCAAAAGTTATAATTGCGAACATTTCTATTGCATCTTTGTGAAACTGAAGTCGTTTTTTATTAACACTCGATGATCGTATGCTCCTCAAAAGTGGATCGGAATATATTAACATTCTGTTAAAAATGTCGGTAATTGTTTCTTTTCTGGATGTTTTCCTACTAAAATATTGTCTGTAATTTTTAAAATCTTTATTTCTAGCTTCTAATGCCTCCTCACTTAGTTGGCCTATCGGTAACAAACTCTTGGATATAATGGCATGTCCATGAATGAGAATTTTGTGAATAGTTGTAGACATGTAGTACCAAGGATATAGACTTATGAACAGTCTTGCTGTTTGCTGACAATATGCCTTGAACTTTTCTTTATCAATAGGAAAGCCACTCGACATGCACTGCAGTATTATGTAGAATCGATGCAGTAGATTTAGATCAACTCCAGTGATTTCCGCTGATAATTCCGCGTTCTGAAAGAATCGTCTGGCCACATTACCAGTATTAGTGTTCCCATATCCAGGTTTAGGTCTGTCCACAAATAAGGCCTCTCTTTAAACAAGTTTTGTATCCTTGTTTGGTTTTCTTTTACTCTGCCCTCTATTTTTTTATTAGAACGCCATTCTTTCACTTCCAATTTATATGAGATATGCAAGAGGCATTCAAACGTTCTGATCCATGCATGCAGAGTAGACATTCCGAAAGTCAAGTAGTCCTCAACTACAGGCAATTCCAGCATTTTATCAATATTATTAAAATCTTTTGAAGTTGCTTTGCAAAGATAGCATCTAAGAGCAGACTTCGTGTTACTCAAACTGTTACACAGTTTCCCATCTATCATAGAAAATATGAAGATGTGATTAATTTTAATTTCGTTGCTTTTCAGTTTAACAATCGTACTAGTCAGACTTTGTATTTGTTGATCAATACATTCGTGTACATTTTCAACAAGGGAATCGCTTTCTCTCTCAAATATGATTTTAATTGGTCTGCAAAGTAAAGAGGAGGATGGGCGTTCATTTTTCCAGTATATATGACGATTATCAGTAGATGCAAGTTGTAATGGGACTAAGCACGCAATAAAAACAAATTTATCGTCACCTTCCTTTTCTGAAAGAAATAACTGATGATATTGGCTGTGCCCAGAGCTACCATCAAACCCCAACTTATAAGTCAAGGTAAGTTCTTTAGCTTCGTACGATTCAAAAACAGACTTATGAGCTTGTATTATTTTTCCAGCAGTTTTATCAACCAGACTCTGAAGAGGTACTGATGCTTTAGTTTCAGTCACAATAATACCTTCAGGATAGGCACTTTGTTTTTCCTTTTGTAGGGTCTTATATGAAGGGAAAATATTTTTGGCGTAGCTTCGAATAACTTCATACTGCTGACGCGTTAGGTTTGCTTCGATTAGCATTGATAATGCTTGGAGAGGGGTAAGCGGATCAAGGGTAATATTTTTAGCAGAGTCTCCCTCACCAACTGACGAATTAGATAGGTTTGTCAACAACTGAGCAGTGTCTTTTAAGCCATCAGCTCTAAGCTTCATCTGAGCTGCATAGACTAACTCTGTTGTTGAATTAGAAGCCTTCAGTTCAGCAGTTCGTCTTCGTTTGACTTGATCACTGCTGGAATCGAACTGTCCAACAGGTCGCCCAACAAGCTTAACAGAATGTTTTAAGCATTCAATTTTCCCATTAAGCCACGTCGATTGGTTTGCGAGAAAAATCGACTTCGTTCGATTACTTTGCCTCCATTTGTTTTTGAATTGAGATTTGAGTGTTTGTACTGTTTTTTTTTTTTTAAAGCTATGGTTTCCGCTAGAACCTGTATGTTTTATCAGAAATGATTCCACTTGTTCCATTTTTTTGTCAAGACTGTTCAATGAGCTATCTAATATTATATTCACTAATGTACGTCTAGTACATACAAACTTCGAAGGTTCGATTTCTGAAAAAATTGTAAAAAATACTAAATATTGTATTCTATACCCGTAAAGTTCAATAAAAAAAATATATGGTTGTATACATCACACAAAATGATACTGACGGTAGGTAGTAGAAATTTAAAAAATCATAAAAAAATATTTTAGGCAAAAATTAAGCACTTTTTACTTTAGTTTTGTATAGTCAAAGTACTTTAGAATGTAATTATATCAATCGTTGTCCTTAATCTATGCCTAAACTAAAGTTATTTAAAAAAGATGTGTAAGCGACAGAAACATTTTATGTCTCATTTTAGAGCTGTTTATTATGTACTAAATCATCACAAAAATTGCTTAATTAAATAAAATTAAACTTGTCATACCTTCATTATTTATCTGCATATTGTAATAATATAATTCTCTTTTATCTTAAATTAGAAATTATGGTTCAACTATCACAAACGAATTACGTGAACAATGCATTAACAGACAATATCATAATTATGTCAACTTTGACATACGATAACAAGCTGACGGGTGGGAAAAAATAAATCTTACTAAGAGTATTTAATAGAATATACCCTCTTTTTTCCAAAAAAAAGGTTCATTCGCAACTTACCCTCATTTTCAAAAAAATAATTAATATCACCTCGTAGTACGAGCCGGTCCCACAGTGCGATGGTCTCCCACCAACATTCCATTCATGAAACCTTTGTCTGGCCACCCCGTGGGCCTCATTGACAAACTTATTCCAGCCGGAAATCTGTTTTTTATCCCTATTAATTTTTCCACCCCTACCAACAATCGCTGCTTTCCTAAGTGCATATATTATTTTATTATAGAGCTCATTTAGTATGTTCTTATGCCCAAGATCTTGACAAAATTTATCAGCACATGCTCTTAGTTCAGCAGGAAAATCAATAGGTTTATGCATGTGATGGCAATGCCTACTAAACAGCGTAATTTGCTTTGACTACCTTTCTCCCCAAATTACATTCCTATTGTTATTTACAGGAGTCTGATTCTGTATTCTAGGGGCTAAAACATCCAGATCACACTCCAAAAATACGGGAAAATGGTCTGACCAAGTTACACAATTATCAATATACATATTGCGTACGGAATATACCGCGAACTGCGTAACTACAACGTGATCCAGCCAACGCTTACATAGATGCGCATCGCTAAAGAAAATATAGGTATTCGAGCTAATCCCCAACCTATCTACGTCGACACAACACCACTTTTGTTCATCACAATACCTAATTAGCTCGGTGAAAATACGCTCATTCGGATGAGCATTAAAATCTCCCATTAGATAATATATAGATTCAACACTATGATCGTCAATTAACGCACTCACCGTTGATAAACAATCCGTGAACTCAGGTAAATTGCTTTCATTGTCCGTAGGCATATAAACACTTACTACCATTAAGTGCTGACTGTCGTTGGTCGTTTTCTTTACCGCGCACAAACGCGGGTTATCGCATTGCACTACAACAACACTTTGAAATACTGACGGTAGCCACAACAAACCAACGCCGCCGTTCGGTCGCCCGCGCAACATGCCAGCCGCTGTGTCAACCGCCGAGGTTACCGTTGAATAGAATTCATCGTCAATTGTATTTAAATATGTTACCTCATCGGGCATCGCCCATGTCTCCTGCAAAGTTACGATGTCCGACCTTCGACAAAATCCCTAATACAGTCGACAGATCGCTTCATACTTTTACAGTTGAAACTACAAAAAGTATATATCATTATAAAGTTCCGACTAGCCATCATTGCCTCATATACATAGACTACGCTATAGGAGGCTTCTCGGTTTCATTGCCGTACTCAGTACTTCCGATCGGATGTCTGTACTTAAAATGTATAAACCTACGAAAAATAACACCCTTAAGCCATAGATTTTCAATCCAGAAGCAATGGCAATTTACTTTGAGAGACGAAAAATTTGTACGCGTTATGGCCAGTGTTCCTTTTTATATCTATTTTTTGTAGAGACACACTTTCTTGCGTTTTGGCAAAAATGTATTCCGTTATGTCCTTCTCTTGAGTGTCATTGTGAACGTTCGTAATTAGCACCGGTACCTTACGCTCAGCAGCCTTAAATTTTGCATTCGTCTCATTTGCCACACCAAATTGACCTCTATAGCGATAGTTTTTCTTTACCTTCTTATACGACACGGTTTTAAAATAGTCATCTTTTTTAGCAGTATTTAACATGCCACTTTGAGTGTGTTGATCCGATTGCTCGTCGTCGTTAACGTAAGTTTTCGCATTCGTTATCACTGCAGTTACTTCGTTCGGCGCGTCAGTGCTACCGGCGCCGTTCTGTGCGGTCAGCTGTTCGCCGCGCTGAGTCACATCGCTCGCTGCGCCGGGCGGCGATATAATATCAGCAGTCCGCGCGGTAGACTGTCTACCCTCAATTACAATCGATCTGTATTGACCGATGCCGTTATTCTGTATAGGTGACACAGTATCACTTTTAACATAGCTATTACTATTATATGTAAATAACAATAGGAATGTAATTTGGGGAGAAAGGTCGTCAAAGCAAATTACGCTGTTTAGTAGGCATTGCCATCACATGCATAAACCTATTGATTTTCCTGCTGAACTAAGAGCATGTGCTGATAAATTTTGTCAAGATCTTGGGCATAAGAACATACTAAATGAGCTCTATAATAAAATAATATATGCACTTAGGAAAGCAGCGATTGTTGGTAGGGGTGGAAAAATTAATAGGGATAAAAAACAGATTTCAGGCTGGAATAAGTTTGTCAATGAGGCCCACGGGGTGGCCAGACAAAGGTTTCATGAACGGAATGTTGGTGGGAGACCATCGGCCGGCGTTCTTTTTAACGAGATGATAGAAAGTCGAAAGATTTTTAAATCACGTTTGAAAATGGTGTCAAGATCATCAAAACCAAATCAAACTGGACATTATTACCTCTCAACACTCAAAGAAAGATTTCCTGGGTTTCTGGAAATCCACTAACAAAATGTAGCCTGTAGCTGGCCACCCAGTGGGCGTCGAAGGTGTGAGTAACCACAAAAGTATTGCCCAATCTGTTTAAAAACCATTTCTTTATAAGATCCCCCTTAGGTACAAAGCTGTTGGGGGGGTTCGATGGTGAGATCCGTGATGATAAACCCAGACCGGGGTTTACTGCCAAAGAGATTCATCATATCCTCCAGTTTATGACCAGGGGTAAATCTCCGGGCCATGACGGGCTCAGCATCGAACACCTCCAGCATGCGGGACCTCATATATCGAGATTTTTGGCAATGTTTTTTACGCTGTGTGTAAGGCATTCATATTTGCCAGATGACATGATGCGCACAATCGTTGTGCCGGTAGTTAAAAATAAAACTGGAGACTTGACCGATAAAAATAACTACAGGCCGATATCATTGGCAACGATTGTGGCAAAAATATTTGACAGTGTGCTTAATTCACAGTTAAGTAAACATGTGGAATTGCATGACAACCAATTTGGTTTTCGGCCGGGTCTGTCTACAGAAACAGCAATACTATGTCTTAAGCATACTGTCAAATATTAAGCAAAAAGTAGGACCCCTGTGCTTGCCTGCTTTCTGGACCTATTTAAGGCATTTGACCTGGTTTTCTATGATATATTGTGGAAAACGCTTGAGAAAACCAGTATACACCGGAAACGATTCGTATACTTAGGTACTGGTATGGAAACCAGGTCAACAGTGTTAGATGGGTGAATGCGCAGTCTGATGAGTACAGGTTGGAGTGTGGGGTGAGACAGGGGGGGTTGAGCTCACCTACACTGTTTAACCTGTACGTGAATGAACTAATCGAGGTGCTCAGCAGCATTCACGTCGGGTGTCACGTGGACGGTGTTTGTGTGAACAACATAAGTTATGCCGACAATATGGTGCTGCTGAGCGCGTCGGTCTGTGGAATGCGTCGGTTGCTCAACGTGTGTGAGACCTACGCACTAAACCATGGTCTTAAATATAACGAGAAGAAGAGCCAGTATATGGTCTTCGAGATCCATCGCAACAAAACGTCGGAGGTTCCTGCAATTTATCTTAATGGCAGCCCAATGAACAGAGTCGACCATTTCAAATATTTAGGTCACGTCGTTGCGGTCGATCTCAAGGACGACCAGGACATCGAACGGGAGCGGAGGGCCCTGTCGGTGCGGGCGAATATGATAGCTCGGAGGTTTGCAGGGTGCTCCAGGAAGGTCAAGGTTACCCTGTTTAGAGCCTTTTGTACGTCTCTGTATACCTGTAGTCTCTGGGTGCATTATTCGCAACGGGCCTATAGGGCCCTTCGAGTCCAATATAATAACGCGTTCCGGGTGATAGTGGGACTGCCTCATTTCTGTAGCGCTTCCGGGATGTTTGCGGAGGCTCGCGTTGAATGTTTTTATGCAAACATGCGCGGGCGCGCTGCATCCCTGGTGCGCCGGGTGCGGGAGAGTCCCAATACCATTCTAAGAATGATTTATGATAAGCCTGATTGTGCTTTTATGCTACACTGTGCGGGATTGCATGCTCCCATCAGCATTATTAAATGGTAATGTATTGTACCTTTCTAATACTGTGCCCCTTAAATAATGTAAATAATATTTATGTGTCATGTTACATGAAATAAATGATTTGAATTTGAATTTGAATTTGAATTTGAATCTTTATGGGTGGGGCTACCCCTTTTTTGAGGCTTGGTCTTTTGCCTGGAGATACTATTTTTGACCGTGTCTCCTTGCGCTGCCCTCTTTTGTGACCTCTTCCATTGCAATTTAGCCTAAAAATCTGCTATAATTAAGGGGGGAGGGGCAGGTGTCAGTTTGACGAGGGACCAGTGAATCGCGAGCGGAGCCTTACCCCAGCCAGTGCTGAAGGGCCGGGAGAGAAAATCATTCTCCCGTTTAGGAGGCCGCAGGATTCCCCATCCCCCGTCCTAACAACACCCCTTAGGTGTTCGGGTGGTACGTGCGTCAGGAGGTTGCTTACGTTAACATAGGTACACTTAAGATCAGAGTTAGCTAGGGTTTAAACAAAGAGATTGTACAGAGGTGCTTAGGGAATAGGGTGTTTGGGGTTGGAAATTTTATACTATTGCATCATCCTAAGGATTAGGGGTGCAGGGGGAGAAGAAAATTGGGTTTTCTTGGAGGGGGGGGGGGACAGAATACGAAAGTTTGGAGGGAAGGTTGGGGGAGGTCTGTGGGGGTTGTTTCGGCGTGGAATCCTGCCCGGTCCTGTGCCCGAGTGGTTTGCGTGGTGTCAAATTTCAGCGTAGCGTTTTCCAGAATAGTCCGGGTACCGAACTATTTGTTCCTTAAACACGCTACGCGTACCACTTTTTTTATAAAACCCTTCGTACTTTCGCGGTTAGCTTCTGTTCCCAGCAGGGCTTTCCAGCTTGAGCTATCCGGAGATTCTTTGACCCCGGTCTTTTGCTCAAGGTCGAGCCTTTCCATGCCGAAACGCGGGCAATCGCAGACAACGTGCCAGATGTCTTCGTCAAGGGTTGGGTCGCAGACACACGAGGGTGTGTCTTTGATCTTAAAATGGTGGAGATAGGCGGCGAAGCCTCCGTGATCAGTAAACGCTTGAACCAAGAAGTTTGTGAGTTTGAGTTTCTTTAATATACTGTTCGCATCTCTCACAGTTGTAAAAAACTTCATGGTTGTCGCACTTGTCCCGGATGCGTTGTAGCGAACCTGCCACTGTTCGACCGTGTTTTGTCTTATCGACCTTTTGGCGTAGGACACCGGCACCGTGTTGTATTGGGGGGCGGTCTTCTTCCTAAGGCCTGCTTGCTTTGCCAGTTCGTCTGCACTCTCATTTCCTGGCGTTCCAACGTGAGCTCACAGCCAATAGAACCTGAGGGCGGTCCCCATTGCTCTTGTTTGGGTTGCGGCGTTTTTGATCTCTTGGACCAAGTGGTGTGTCAAGTCCGGTGATTTGAGGAGCTCCAGTGAGGATCTTGAGTCACTAAGGATGCTGACGTCGGGCCTTGTTAGGGCCCGGTAGAAGCGTCTGTGTGGCTCCTTTTATTATAAATTATTAAAATTGCATGTGAGCATACTACGGGGCTACAGAGGGAGGAACTTACCTCACTGCGTAACGTGATCGAATGCTGCTCCTGTTTCAGACTCTTGAACCAGCCATCACCGTTACCGCCCAACGACTATCTGATCAAGTGCGGGCCATTCAGCGGCTTCGGCGACTGGATCATTCTATACTTGATCGGCTACGCCTTGAATGGCTACTTATTCGGACCTTCCTGCTGCGTTTTTGGCTTCGATGCCAGTCGCCCAACATGCACTGATGTCAGTGCAGGATGATCCCGTTAGCGACGTTAAGGATTGTGCGAATATAAGCCTACCGTAAAAGTACACAACTGTGGTCCTGGCCTACAACAATATTCCAATTTTACTTATCCCATTATTTTAAAAATATGACAACTTTAGCTATAGCTAGAGTTCAGAGCAATCGATTTTAGGTCAAACAATACATATACCCAGCAATAATAGCAGTAAGGTATTATATTTTAGAATAATGTAACGAGGAAAATTGGAATATTGTTGCAGGCTAGCACAATAGTTGTGTAGTTTTACGGTAACTAACCAGGTAAATGAGCAATTGAGGAGGGCTTTGGAAGACGCGATCGCGCAGTATCGGTCCACACCCAACTTTAGGTCTCGTTTACCACGCTTGCGTGCCAGTAAACGAAATTTAGCACGTATAGGAGCCCTAAACGCCGTGGTGGCATCATACTTACAAGCCAGGGAGGATATTATCGATACCCACTCAATTTTGTACTGCGGGGCCATAGCTGCCAGCCACGTAGCTCGAGTCAAGTTTTCGGACACTTACTGAGCTCCGCGCGCTCGCGGGGCTGTCTTCGATTGGCAAGTGCGAATTAAGCGGCGGATTGATAAGTTTAAGACTCTCATAGGAAAGCTTATCTGCTTCAGGGGGGCAATGAACGCCCCCGAGTCATGCGTTTCGTGAACCAAGCTTTTGCTGGGACCGGAATAAGGCCCCAGTAGTTATGTATTGGGCATTCTGTTCCACTTCCACTCGTTCGAGGGCGAACTCGTTCCAGTGGGACAGAATGCCCAATCCACTTATTTGAAATCTCGTCCGAACTCGTTCAAGTGGGACAGAATGCCCAATCTACTTATTTGAAATCTCGCCCGAACTCGTTCCAGTGGGACAGAATGCCCAATGCATGCATGTGAAAATGAATTCATTATGATCAATCCCCACAAAGCTCAGACTGACATTTGCAACTTTTATAAATAAATGAATGATTAATAATGGAAACCAGTAAATTCTATGCTCATTTTGAATATGCCTTTCACGCATGCAACTCGTGGCTATTGGGAAAGCATTGAAGAATTATGAACTTTGTAAAGCAAACTCAGAGGTTGCAGTTGAATATCGTTTGTTCAGATCGTAATGATCGTAGTTTTCGACATGGAGAACTCTTACCTGACACGATTCGCAGTATTATTTGCGGAGTATTAACTGCGGAAAAACTAATCTAATCGTTGGTCTTCTTTTGCATGAAGACGGACTTCGCTTCCGGAATGTTTACGTATACTCAAAAACCCTTTTCCAACCTTTGTATCGGTTTTTAGAAAATGTGCTATCGTTGGTTCCAAAAGTTAAATTTCAGAAATATCGAGAAAATGACGAAATCGTTAGCTCTCATGAAGCAGAATACAATTCAGTCTTCATATTTAACGATTTGACGCATGTGAAAATCAGAACAGTGTAAGAGATTACTTCGCAATGGGGAGACATAAAAACATTGATAGTTTCTACTTGAATCAAACATACAGTAAAATACCTAAACAATTAATAAGGGACAACGCTAACTTAATTATTCTTTTTAAACAAGATGATATTAATTTACGTCACGTTTATGATGAGCACGTTGGAAGCTATATGTCTTGGACACAGTTTCGAGAAATGTGTGCTGAAGTATGGAAACTATCATATAGTTACTTGGTTATAAATAAAGATTGTAGTCGTAATTCTGTATGTTATATAAGGGGTTTTGACACGTTTATCATTATGGATTAACTATAATACATAATGCATTATTATTAAATATTTATTGCTTCATAGGAAACCACCAAGATCAGACATGAACCTTAAAATCAATGACGAGAAAACTTTGAAAGAAAAGGTACTGAAATCTGAAGAAGCCGTTAAAAAGAAATGAAAACTGATTCGTAATATGAAAACTGATAATGATATGATGTTGGAATCAGTATTGAAACCAATTACAGAACCGCTTCATGAATTAGTTAAAGTTAAAAATGAGAATAATTACTTAAATACTAATTATAATGATTTTGATGACGGATTGCAATGGGGAAAGTCGGTAAAAAGATTAAAATTGAGTCCTAGTGAAAAAAAGAAACAATCTATTCATGATCATATGGTTGTGAGGAAATCTTCTCAATCTAGTCTTGATAATGAAGATGAAGAGGATGACACATCGAACAACGATGAAAGTGATGTAAGCGATGGAATGGAAAGCGAACATGCTAATGATCAGGATTCAACGAACGATATTTCTTTCAAGACGACTGATTCTTTCGCATCTCCTCGTGATGGTCCTAAATTTCAAAAGCATTATATTACCAC
The DNA here is from genome assembly GCA_948252455.1 of Acleris cristana. NCBI lineage: Eukaryota > Metazoa > Arthropoda > Insecta > Lepidoptera > Tortricidae > Acleris > Acleris cristana. The sequence goes on from OX411771.1 coordinate 50,991,915, forward strand.
TTAGTTAAATATACCTTTCGTTGTTCGAACGGAACGGGACAAGCTAATGTTGGGATCCTGTCCGGTATACACAATAAGCGACAAAATGTTTAAAGTAAATGGTCATACTTACTATTTAAGACCCGGTTTAAACGAATTGCTTTACAAGAAAGTACCAGATTTAAATATTGTAACTGAGGATGATAAACGCAATTATAAAATCTTATTATTAGAAACTAATGCACATAGAAGAGATTTTAATCCTAATAAACCTAAATATTTATACGTAATAAGACCTCATTTTAAATTACCAAAAGAACGTTTAGTAAGCGGTGATGGCTTACCGACCATGAAAAGAGTTAAAACCGATGTATCATATGTATATTGGGATAACCCAAACGAATTAGTAGAAAGATTAAAATTGCTTATAGCTTCTCGCGAAGCTGGTAATACAGGATTGGATAATGAAATCATATCTGTGATTGAAGAACTGCAAGAAGCGGGATAAGTTAACAATGTTAATATACAAAACAGTTACTCACTATTATTTTTAGTCGAGCCAGAACTTTTGACGTACAAATATATCATAAAATGAATATAGACAAATTCGGTCATCATCTTCATAAACGCCTGCGTGTAACTGAAGTTTCTGAACTTAAAAATAATGCTTTGCTCCGATCAGATGATGGACATTTCGATTTACAATCATTAAGATTAAAGGGGCTTGCACGTTCATTGTCACCTGATGATGCCGTTAATAAGCAGTACGTCGATCAGCTCGTTCAGAAACTTTATCAGAAGAAGTATCTAGATTCTATGTTTGATAAAATAAATTCTCATATTCATCAGTTGGCAAATCAGTTAAAATTGAACTTTTATACAAAAAAGGAAATAGATGATATTTTCAACAAATTAAACAATGGCAAAGCAGCAAGTCGTGAATGAAATACACAGATCAGCTCGAAAAACCTTTAAGCGACGAGCAGTTTTATTAAAAGGAATTGATGATTTGTGGCAAGCGGATTTGATTGACTTACAAAATTTACATAAGATAAATAGAGGATATAAATACATTTTAGTTGTAATTGACGCCTTTTCAAAGTATGCATGGTGTATCCCAACAAAATCTAAAAAGAAAATAGAAATTAAAAATTCTTTTGAACAAATTATTAAATCATCAAAACGAATACCGATAAACTTACAAACTAAAAAAAAAAAAAAACATTATTCCACGTTTTCAATTAAAAAAGCATCTATCGTTGAAAGGTTAATAAAAACGCTCAAAAATAAACTTTACAAATATTTTACCTTCCTTGGAAATTATAAATGGGTTGGAAAACCTTTGGATGATATAGTTAAATCCTATAATCTAACTATGCATCGTACAACGAACTTTAAACCTACTGATGTTAATTTTGATAACGAGTCCAAAGTAAAGAAAAACATAGAAAACGCACAATCCAATTTAGGTTATGGATCAAATAAATTTAATACAGGAAATCGCGTGCGCATAAGCAAGTATTAAAGTGTCTTTCATAAAGGTTATACACCGAATTGGTCGACAGAAATATTTACTGTTAAACATGTAAATCACACTCGCCCAGTTACATACCTTATTAAAGATCAACGAAAAAATACAATACTCGGTTCATTTTACGAACAAGAACTTCAGAAAACGAAGCATCCTGATGTTTACCTCATAGAAAAGGTGATCAAAAAGAGGGGGGAAAAATTGTATGTAAAGTGGTTAGGCCTTAATGATAGCGAAAATAGTTGGATTGATAGAAATGCTATTGTATGAGTATATTTATTAACTTTATTGTATTAAACATTGTCATTATTATATTGGATATGAAAGGGAGAGGACTTTTAAACAGTGTTATTAATCACTTACCGTTTGAGCTGCACTTACCTGGCTATAATTATTGTGGGCCAGGTACAAAATTGCACAAACGGTTGCTTAGAGGTGATAAGGCAATTAATGAGTTGGACAACGCGTGTATGCAACACGACATTGCTTACGATAAACATTCTAATCTAACAGATCGCCACAGTGCAGATTTAGAACTTTATAAAATGGCTAAACAGAGATTAAAGTCAAAATATATCGGAAGAGGGGAAAAGCTCGCTTCAAGGTTAGTTAGCAAAGTTATGAAGTCTAAAATAAAAGCTGGTGCGGGGATAAAATCATTTAAACAATTTGTTTCTAAAATACGCAAGGAATTGAGAAAATCCAAAAATAATGGCACCGCGGTCGATCAGGCATTTCTTGCGGCAAAAAAGATATTTGCAAATAACAAAAAAGTCCGAGTTCCACGCTTAATTCCGTTACCTAAATCTGGAGGTATATTACCGCTAATACCTATCTTCGCTGGACTTTCTGCGTTGGGAACTTCGGCAGGAGGAGCAGCTGGGATTGCTAAAGCTGTTGGGGACTACAAAGCTGCAAAGAAAAACTTAGTCGAATCAGAACGCCATAACAAAATGATGGAATCTATTGCATTAGGAAAAGGTTTACATATTAAACCGTATAAGAACGGCAAAGGATTGTATTTAAAAAGTTTAAAAAACAAAATAAAAGGCTACCCAGACGTGCTCTCACTAATATAGATATTTTAAAATATTCTACAGAAATACCTCATTTTCGTGGTGTTTATATGGGAGATAGTTTGCCAACACAACCGAAAAGAGCAGAATGTGGATTCATAAATTTAGACAGTTCTGAAAACCAAGGGACTCATTGGGTAGCCTATGTCAAAGACAACAATTATTGTGAATATTTTAATAGTTATAAGTAAGTAGTAATGTATTTAAAAAATCATAATATTTCATACAACTACAACACTTATCAAAAGTTTAACACTGTGAATTGCGGACATTTATGTTTGAAATATTTAAAAAAAAATTGGAGTGACCGTTTAAATATCACTGTACAATAAAAACCTTATCATTCTAACGATGTCTTTCACTTTATCTATAACCGGAACCTCTTCTACCCTGGTCACTAATCATTCGCCAGCTTTTCAACTAGATGGTGAATATGAATGCGGGTTGCTATATATGGTAACTTTTAACTCTATACCTAATATAGACTATAGAAATAATAAGTTTTATTATGGTCAAAATGATGTAGTAGAAATTCCTGAAAAGGATCATACGAACTTCAAGATCTTGACGATTACCTCAATAAAAACCTACAAGGATGCACATTTTCACTGACGTGTAATAATAATACGTTAAAGACGTCTATATTGTGTTCTAAAAATGTGTATTTTAATAAAGAAAATTCCATTGGCAAGTTACTAGGTTTTGGTGAAGCAACTATTCAAGCTAATATATTAACAGAGTCCCCTTTCCCTGTGTCCATTCTGTCTACAACTATAGTGCGGGTTGAATGTTATATATTGAGCGGATCATTTGTAAACGAAAAACCAAGCCACATTATTCATGAATTTGTACCTAATGTGTCTCCAGGTTATCGGATTATAGAAACACCGAAAAACGTTATATATTTCCCTGTGACACAAAACAATTGAAGCTCTCTTAAAATAAGAATATTAGACGTAAACGATAATTTAGTTAATTTACGAGGTGAAGAGATTCAAATATATTTGCATTTTCAAAAAAAATGATAGATTACAATAAAAACACGGTCTCACACGATAAACCAGTTAGTATTCAAAGAACTATCCAGAAAAGAAGACCTAAAAAACCACTTACAAAGCTTACGAAAGAAAATATATTTCTTTTTAAACACATAGGCTTGTTAAAATGAGTATACTAAACTTATCAGATCCTTTTAGCTTTGATAACACGATTGAAAGTTTCGAGTATCAGTCGTATAAACCATACGTAACGAGTTTTAATTTCAACGGTGAAATTCGTATACCTATTAACCAGCAAGATCTTTACGTATTACCATCATCGGCGAGTACGTTATACGTAGAGGGTACTATTACAGTGCTCAACAGAGAAACAAAAGCGAAGGTGAACAGTGTTCTTTTCACTAATAACCCTATACTTCATATGTTCCAAGATATTCGATATGAACTGAATGGAATCGAAATAGATAAAATTAAAAACGCAGGGGTTACGTCAACTATGAAATCTCTTGTATCCATGAATGAACTCGAATCAACGATGTCACAGTTATGGGGTTGGAACATTGATAGTACTAAAATTACACATGGATCATTTTCTGTATCTGTTCCTTTAAATAAGATTCTTGGTTTCGCAGAGGATTATAACAAAATAATTATTAACTGCAAGCATGAACTGATTCTTTTACGATCCAATAGTGATTTAAATAGCGTAAAATTGGATACAAATGAATACATAGACAACATTACAATATCTAAAATAGTATGGCGTATGCCACATGTTAAAGTTTCTGATCGGGAAATATTGAATTTACTCAAACATTTAGAAAAAGATCGTGCTATTCAGATTGCTTTCAGAAATTGGGATCTGTATGAGTACCCGCTTTTACCAAAAACATCAAAACATTCTTGGGCAATCAAAACTTCATGTCAAATTGAAAAACCGCGATACGTAATAATTGGATTAAAAACGGACAGAAAAAATATGTCTAGCAAAGATATAACATGGTTTGATCATTGCCACTTGAAAGAAGTAAAAGTTTATTTAAATTCAAACTATTTTCCGTATGAAAATTTAAATGTTAGTTTCGGTGCTGAAAAGTTCGCTATATTATACGAACAGTATGCTAAATTCCAACAGTCTTATTATAACCGCAGTCAAGCGCCGTTGTTGAGTCCGCAAGAATTTAAAGAAAAAGCACCTCTGTTTGTCATCGATTGTTCACGTCAAAACGAAACCTTAAAAACAGGTTCCATAGATGTCAGAGTTGAATTAGAGTGCGAACAGGATATACCCGATAATACTGCAGCGTACTGTCTAATTCTGAATGATAGTATTTGTCGGAATTTGAGTGTGGTAAGATAGGAGACTTACTGATTTCCTCGTCAGGTTCTTCGTGGCCATCCATAATCAAACAGTCGATTGCAAATCACTATATTTATTCACTAAATTAAGCACAGATCACTACATAAATAAACAATAAAGTATTCTCGATATTGATTAAGGTGATTCAGGTGGAAATATCACTCCGATTAGACGTGAGGACAGCCCTATCCTTTTCTTGGCTTCAAAAATTAACGAACGCCTTTATTCTCAAAAAAACAACTATAGCGCCTGTCCACCCGTCACCTGATCCACGGATTGCATTCCTCATCATAGATGGCGTAGTATCGCTGCCTACGAGCTTTTTAATTTAATCAATCGCCACCAGATGGCGTTACTATTCCAATTATAATCGAATTATTATCAAAAACGCCGACATGGCCATTCTGCTGCAGGTCGAGCTCGACATGCTCTGCAAAAAAAAAACAATCATATCTACTAAACTGCCAACAATTCAACCACTCGGCTAATCTGACAGTGAAACTAAGCATCTGCAAAGAGGCCCTTGTCCTCAATTTGTTCTTCTAAGTCACGAAAGGAGGCCCCTGTCCTCAACTTATTCCACTGTGTCATAAAGGAGGCCCCTGTCCTCTACTTTTACTACCACATCACAAAAGGAGGCCCCTGTCCTCTACTTTTACTACTACATAACAAAAGGAGGCCCCTGTCCTCGACTTTTTTTTTCAGTACTTGACAAAGAGGAGGCCCCTGTCCTCAACTTATTCCATAGTACAAGTCAATCAATTTTCAACCATGCAAATGGGAGGCCCCTGTCCTCAACCAGATACAAAAATATCGTTATTATTATTTGATAAGGATTTTCATGCAGATAACAGATTAATTAAATTATGTAAACCACGTTAGGACTCACAAGACTAACCATTAAACCTTTTTTTTGTAAGCGTCAGGACCCCTGGACCAATGGAGATATTTGATGTTTAGAAAATACCAAAATTCAGTACCTTTTTGGTACTATTTGATACCTAACTTCAAATAATTAGTACCTCGATTGACAGCGAAAAAACGAGGAAATAAAGTGGCCAGACATTCTGACGTCAGGTTGTCTGGACCATTTTTTTTTTACATAGTTTGAGACAGCAAAACTAATTTATCTCTTTATACATATTTAGTACCTTTTTAGTAGCCTAATATATAATATTTTCAATTTTTTTTGGCGTACCAGAAAAATGTTATGCATGAAAAATTTATTTTGATGTTTAGATAATACCAAAATGCACTACCGTTTTGGTATTATTTGATACCTAACTTCAAATAATTGTACCTCGATTGACAGCGAAAAAACAAGTAAAGAAAGTGGCCAGACATTCTGACGTCAGGATGTCTGGACCATTATTTTAGGGTTCCGTAGTCAAACTAGGAACCCTTATAGTTTCGCCATGTCCGTCCGTCCGTCCGTCCGTCTGTCCGCAGTCTAGCTCCGAGACTCTTAGTACTAGAAAGCTGTAATTTGCCAAGAATATACATAATAATCACGCCAACAAAGTGGTAAAATAAAATCTTGAAAAAATTTTTTTTTTTGTACGCCTCCCCTACACGTAACGTGGGGATGTTTTTTTTTTCTCGTCTACCCCATTGTGCGGGGTATCGTTGGATAGGTCTTTCAAAAATATTGCGGGTTTGTGACAACAATTTTTCGATTAAGGGATCCGTTTATGAAATATTAAGCTTTAAAGCGCAAATTTTGGTTAGAGTCAAGTGTCCCCCCCTCCCCCTACAGCCAAAACTACAAATACAAAAAATCTGAAAAATATCTTAAATGAAAGCACATATAATGAATTTAATAGACAGTTTTTTTACAAACGGTTTAAATGTTTATACCTACCGAAAACTTATTTGCGGTGTGTTGATAAACTGACCGCGACATGCCGCGACCTATGTCGATGTATGGTGATAACAGAGGGTCCAGACAAGATGCATTACGCTTACAAGCGTTTCTATTCGTTTCCTCTTTAAACTACTGGGACCTGTACATCCCTGTGACATTTAAATTATGTAGCTTAAGTTTAGTATTGTAATAAGTGATTTATTTGGAAAAGTTTGATTCTGACAGGAACCGATCCAAGCAATCAAGCAATTATATCTATAAACTTCGAAGTCAAATAATATGTAACTATGCAATCATTAAATTGTTCAAATTAATCGTAACAATAATGTTTCAGTGATGGTTCGACATGTCATGCCCCTTGTACAGTCACCAGCATAAACAAGCGATCACTTATGCACCCCGTCGCCCTCAACCGTTTTACAATTTTGTATAACATTTCAAACACTACGTTAAAGCGACAAGGTACACAAACGACCACCCATTCATGCTGTCGACTGTACAACTATATTTTATTATTGCATAGTTATACATGTGTACCAAATTTAAATACAAAAGTTAAACTAAACGTCTATATTAAGGGGATTATAGCTGTAGAAAATGAAATACTCACATAATACTAATGTGGTAGTGGAGTTAATGCACCGATGTCTTCATTTTCAGCGTCTAAGTTATCATCCGCCGACTGAGCTATCTGACCTTCACCGTTCCCCGGCTTTGGTGCGAGGCGAAGCTGACCATGGGCAACTTTTTTCGGTCTTCCTTTACCTGTTACTTTTCTTACTTGGTAACGGTCACGGGGCAATATTTTCCAAATTTCGTATGCGTCTGGGTATTTTAAGTCTAGTCCAATTTGAGATCGTGGATTTGTCTTAAATAGCACAATTTCGCCTTTCTGGAATCTAGTTACGTGTGCTTTCCCTTTGTCAAATCTTTGCTTATTTGCTTGTCCACTATCTTCAATTTTTTTGCTTATGTAGTTGTCTAGTTGGACACGATCAACGGTGCCTTCAGCTTCATCTATAAGGGATATAAGTTCAGCCGGGACAGCGCATATTTTGCCTGTTAAAGCTTTTAGTGGACTTACATTGGTTGTTTTGTTCTTAGTGCAGTTTATGGCTAACTGCAGTGCATCAAGACCTCTTTTCCAGTCATTTGTTTCATAATTGCGAATGATAGTTAAACCATTTTTCACGACGGCCATCATTCGTTCCACTTGACCATTTGAACGACTAACGCCAGGTGCTATAAAATGTTGATGGATTCCATGCTCTTTACAATACGCCTCGAACTCGGCTTTGAAAGCCGTGTCTTGATCGCTGATAATTTGTTTTGGAGCTCCAAATAGAGACACTAGAGTTTTTAGTGCATGAAGCATTGCTACAGAAGTCTTATTAGTGGCATAGGTCAATGTTGTGTACTTGGTGTAAGCATCTGTAGTGTGTATTAGGATGTAAGTATATATAAGGGGCATCAGGTCTTAATAAATCAGTGTATACTCGATCATTGACTTGTTTCATTGTCTCGCCTGCATCCCTCCTTACATGGTGACCCTGCCTAATTTGGAGAGGCGCGTGCCGTTCAGTGCTAGTCGGGAGAAATAATTATTCGAGATTATTAATTAAGTATTCAAGTTTTCTTTTACGGTTAATACGCTTTTTATTATTGTGGACACAATGTGTAATTCGCAACCACCACAGCAACAACCGCAGAAGACGGATAATTACAACACCCAGATAGGGTATAAAAACAGCATAGAGCAAAGTCAGGCTACCACGCATTTGGAATACCTGAACCAAACGAATTGGTATTTGTTCCTGCTGTTGGTCCTGTTTATCGTCGTGTCGATTTTCTTGTGCGTCCGCTATGCCAATAACTGTTTCAACAAGAAAATAGAACGAACGGAACAACTAAGATAGAGGAGATGAATGAAAATTTTTCACATTATAATCAGCTAGTTACTGAGATACGGGAGCAAATTAAGATAGGACAGATATCGTCTAAAGAAGTACCGATAATTGATAGGGTTTGCGCTAGTTATGCTATTTTATATAGAGAAGTGCTAGGTCTGTGTAGCGAGAATACCAAAATGGAGGAATTTAACATAAAGACCGCTTTGAGTTTGCTGCCAGTAATGACCGGTTCCGAGGAAAATACAAAACAGTTAATTGACGGAATCGAATATTATGCTTCTATTCTGACAAAACCAGAATGCAAGAAAAGTCTGATTCAGTTTGTCCTTAAGAGTAGATTGTCGCAGGGTGCAAAGTTAAGATTGTCACCCAACTATGACGTGGTCAATGAACTCCTCGAAGATATGCAAGCGGAACTACTGCCTAAGCAGGCTCCGACAGCGATCCAAAATAGGCTACAAACGTTGAGGCAGAATGACATGTCCATAAAAGCATACGGTGATGAACTGTCGAATTTGTTTGTAAATTTAACGATTTCGCAAGCCAATGGCAAAACGGAAAACTATAAAGTACTCAAGCCTCTTAACGAAAAAATGGCAATAAAACGTTTTGCCGATGGGCTGCGAAATAAAAGGTTAAGCACAATAATCGCTGCCAGAAATTATGATTCGCTTAAAGATGCGATCCAGGCTGCGGAAGACGAGGAGCTGTGTACTTCAGCCAGTCAGGAAATTTTAGGTATGACCGTTACCAGTACTCCTAGTGGAGGAAGACCATATTTTAGAAATGCACGTGGTTACTACAGCCCCAGGAGACAGTCACGGCCGCAGATGGCGTATGGACAGCGGGGGCGCAGTAGTCACTATTCTCAAGGAGGTCGCGGGGCTCCACATCGGTCATTCAGGGCGGGCCGATCACGATATTCAGGTACGTACAGTCAGCGTACTTTTGGAAATGAGTGGGAGCGAAACGGAACAGTTCGCACAATGTCTGAAATCAGGCCAGGAGAAAATACAGCCGGACCATCCAGTGAGTTTTTTCGTGACTAACGAAACAATATTGGCATGTAACAGTTCTCTTTTCGTTACACTTAGTTTAGGAAATCGAGCATCATCATGGCTTATAGATACAGGGGCGAGTATTTCAGCTGTAAAACATAATTACGTTGTTAACAACAACGTTCCAATCCATAAAAATACTACCACTATAAATGGTATCGGGGGTAGTGTACAGGCAATCGGGTTCGTATACTTAGAGTTATCTGCAAATGGAGAAGTGTTTAGTCATCCATTTTATGTTTTCCATTCCCTGCCATGTACATCAGATGGCATATTAGGAAATGATTTCTTACACAGTCATCGTTCTACTTTAGATTATGATAGTCAAACTTTAATTGTTCAGAATGACAAAAACAACCGTGTCACTTTACCGTTTTTAAGGATGGAAACTAAAACAAAAACATCATTCCTTATACCGCACAGGTCAGAGACCGTACATTATATTAAGACGAATGTTAGAGAGGATTGCCTAATTTGTACTGAAGAAATTAGAGAAGGAATTTTTATTGCTAGTATGTTAGTCAAGCCATGTGATGGAAGGATACCTATAAGAATTTTAAATACAACGGACAATGACGTAATTTTGGAGAGAGTCGAACCAACTTTACAAAAAGTTGATGATTATGAGTTATGTTCTTTTGAAAGAAATAGTAGAAATGCGAGTCGAGTAAAAAGTTTATTTTCAGCTTTGCAGCTGAATCATTTATATAAAGAGGAAAAAATTAGTATTGAGAATATTTGCGCAAAATATTCCGATGTATTCCATTTGCCGGGAGATAAATTAACAACGACTAATTTAGGGTCTCAGACACTGAATTTGAAACCAAATACGGGATCAGTGTATGTTAAGCCGTATAGGTTGCCGCATACCTACAAATAGATAGTCAAATTAATAAAATGTTAGAGGATGGAATTATAGAGCCAGCGCGGAGTGAATGGTCCAGTCCGATCTTGTTAGTCCCGAAGAAAGCAGATAGCAGTGGAAGGAAAAAGTGGCGTTTAGTTATAGATTATAGAAAATTAAATGACCGCCGGACCGGATGACAAGTTTCCACTTCCTATAACGGAAATTTTAGATTCATTATCAGGAGCAGTCTACTATACACATTTAGATTTATTTTCAGGATACTACCAGGTAGAATTAGAAGAGAGTAGTAGAAAGTATACAGCATTTTGCTCAGCTAAAGGTCAATATCAGATGAAAAGACTACCAATGGGGTTGAAAACTAGTCCAAATTCATTTTCTAGAATGATTACGTTAGCCATGTCCGGGTTAACATATGACAAATGTTTCGTATATTTGGATGAACTTATTGTTTTTGGCAGAAATTTAACAGATCACAACAAAAATTTACTCAGTATTATGGAACGGTTAAGAAAAGTGAATCTTAAGTTAAATCCACAGAAATGTGAGTTTTAAAAAAAAGAAATTTTATACTTAGGTCACGTTGTTACCGGTGAAGGTATTTTACCGGACCCCGAAAAAATTAAGGTAATGAAAGAATACCCCGAACCCAAAAATATAGACGAGGTAAAAAGGTTTGTCGCTTTTGCAAACTACTATCGTAAGTTCATTCCAAATTTTGCTGAAAAAGCCTACGAATTAAATAAAATGAGTCGGAAAAATCAAGTATTTAAATGGAATAAAAATTGTCAAGATTCATTCGAAATACTTAAAGAATCACTTGTCTCACCACCAGTTCTGCAATACCCAGATTTTTCTGAAAACAATGAATTTCAGCTCCAAACAGACGCATCCGGGTATTCATTAGGGGGAATATTATCAAATTGCGATGGCAAGCCAGTAGCCTACACTAGTAGAAGCCTAAACAAAGCGGAGTTGAACTATCCCACTATTGAGAAAGAGTTACTTGCTATAGTATGGGCAGTAAAACACTTTCGCCCATACTTGTACGGTAGAACTTTTACAATTTTAACGGATCATAAACCTCTTATTTATTTATTTAATATAAAAGATCCTTCCAGTCGATTAATGAAATTTAGAATGGCATTAGAAGAATACGATTTTGTAGTGAAATATGTTAAAGGATCCGTTAACGCAGCGGCAGACGCTTTATCAAGAATATCGTCGACGGACTTGAAAGAGATGAGCGAAAAGGTGATGAATGTCATGACGAGAGCGCAAACCAAAAGACTAAAGGATAATTCTAAAGACACTCCGGTCGATATGGTTTCTAATGACAGCTGGCCTGATCAACCAAAAGTTATAGAAATTTATAAAAAACCGAGGGAATCTCTAGAATTATGTTTCACCAGTACGGAGAGGTTAGAAAGTCTAAGGAAAAATAAAGAAATTAAAAATGAAAACGAAACGTTATCATATGTTCCGTCAAATAAGACAATATACATAAACCCAAGTTCTCAATCGCATAGGACGCGAGCCGACTTTGTGAGAGAGCTAAAGGAGTTTTGTAAGGATATTAATGTAGAAGAGTTATGTATCATGAAAAATAAGGAAAATAAGATATTCGTAGAGAAGTTAGCCAGACAAATAAAAATCACAAAAGATTGGACCGGCCCACGATTATGTGTGTTAAAAGATGTTGAGAGGATTGATGACAAGGATGACATAAGCGTAATTTTAAACGACTTTCATCTTTTACCTACGAGTGGCCACGCAGGTATAAGACGAATGTTCAACAATATTAGGAAATATTACTTTTGGGTAGGAATGGACAACGATATCAAGAACTTCGTAAAAAGGTGTAGTAAGTGTCAAATGCAGAAGCATTCTATACCAGTTAAAGAACCTATGGTGATAACACCGACTGCTAAGTCAGCGTTCGAGAAAGTGTTTTTAGATATTGTGGGGCCGCTACCAAAAGATACGCAGGGATATTCGTACATACTTACGCTACAATGCGATTTATCAAAATATATAGAGGCGTATCCACTTATTTCCAAGGGTATAGATGAAGTTGCTAAAACATTCGTTACTAATTTTGTCCTTAGATATGGAATACCACGGTATTTCGTGTCTGACAGGGGCACGGAATTTATGTCCAAAACAATGGAACAGGTGTGTATGTTGTTGAAAATAAATAAATTAAATTCAACCGCTTATCACCATCAAAGCATAGGTGGACTCGAAAACTCCCATAAACATTTAGGTGCTTATTTGAGAATACAGACAGACAATCACCCAGAAACATGGAGTGATTGGTTACCATTCTGGTCTTTTTCGCATAATACATCTGTACACTCGGAAACAGATTTTACTCCCTTTGAACTAGTGTGCGGGAAAAAATGTAACCTACCAAGTAATTTAAGGACATGTACAGTTGATCCACTATATAATAGGGATGACTACACTTTAGAGCTTAAGTATCGGCTACAAGTAGCACAAAAAGAAGCTAGGGAAAATTTGATTAGAAATAAAAATATAAGAAAGCTGAAATATGATACATATACTAACCCGAAAATGTATAAACCTAATGATTTAATTTTAATAAAAAACGAGGACAGGAAAAAACTGGACACTATTTATAAAGCCCCATTTCTAGTATTAAGAGATTTAGCTCCTAATGTCGAAATACTTAACAACGGTAAGATAGAATTAATACATAAAAATAGGACAAAACTCTATTATCCGGTCATTGACGTGTAACTAGAACAATATGTTTTTATTTGTAATAAATAAATTGTAGGATATAAACATAACAGTAGAAAAAAAAAATGTTACTTTAATAATTTTTTTCTCTCTTTCGATGGGAGATGTAGTGTGTATTAGGATGTAAGTATATATATGGGGTATCAGGTCTTAATAAATCAGTGTATACTCGATCATTGACTTGTTTCATTGTCTCGCCTGCATCCCTCCTTACACATCGATAATCACTACTACATATTCATGTTTGTCATTCCGTTTGGTCAATATTCCCGTCATATCAATATGTACCGTGTGGAACGGAATTGGCTCTTCCTGAATCGGAAACATTTGTACCTGCTTTGCTCCAGAAGCTCCTTTGCTTGTTTTGCATATCACGCAATTGTCTATAAATTGTCTAACAGTGCTAGACATATCTGGGAACCAATAAACTTCTCGTAGTTTTGCCAGAGTTTTCTCCCAACCAAAGTGTTTGAGCGCTGTATGGTAAGCATTTATTATGCTCCATTGGTACGTTTTTGGAATAACCTTTTTCCAAACATTGCGTCCTGGTTCTTGTTCAGGGCTGTGGCGTTGTAAGGTGTTGTCATGTAATCGATACTTGTTGACTTCATCACCGCGTTCTAAATTCTTGATGATCGCGGCCAATTCCACATCGCGCCGTTGCTCAACTACCAGCCAAGAATCCACGTTACAAGCTAGATTAATACATGCTGTTGGATTGCGGCTGAAGAAATCGGCGTGTTTCATACGACTACCCTGCCGATATTCAATCTTAAAATCGATTACGAGCATTAGCTGGAGAAACGCTAGCCAGCGATGAATCCTTGGTAGCAACTCATGTTTCTGCATGGAAGCTTTTATTGCGTTGCAGTCTGTGACGATCGTAAAAGTCCTGCCGTAGAGATACTGCCTAAAGTGTTTGACCGCTCGGACTATGGCCAGCGTCTCTAACTCGTATGAGTGGTAATGGCTTTCAGGTTCAGTAGTTCTCATACTCATGTACGCAATAACGTGTTGTCTTCCGTCCTTTATTTGGATGAGAATAGCACCTAATCCTTGACTACTAGCATCCGTGTGGAGCTCGATTGGTAAATCCTCTGAAAATATCCTAAACACCGGGACTGAAGTCAAACGTCGGATAATATCCAGCCTAGCGCTTTCACATTCATATATTTTCAATAAATTTGGCATCTTTTTTTGTCAAATTATACAGTGGTATCATTCGTTATGAGAAAGACGGTGCAAATCGCCTAAAGTAACCCGCCAACCCGCAAAATTGCCGAACTTGTTTAACTGTACAAGGCACCGGAGACTTTTCTAACGCTTCGACTTTCTTGGGGCTTGGTCGAACCGTACCTTGCGAAATAATATTGCCAAGATATTCAACTGAGCGCTTGAAAAACACGCATTTTTTACGATTTACAGAGAATCCAGCATTTTGCAGGGCGTTTAGGACTTTGTCCAACATGTCAAGGCCCTCTTTAAAAGTTTTACATTTAATCAATACATCATCCATGTAAACAAGAATGTCATCCAAGAATGGGCGCAGTGCTGCCATTATTGATCGCTGAAATACAGCAGGGGCATTCATTAGGCCAAAAGGCATCATCACATACTCAAACAAACCGTCTGGAGTAATAAATGCCGTTTTAGATATAGACTCCTCCTTTATAGGTATCTGGTAAAACCCTTGCGCCATGTCAAGGCATATGAAATATGCTGCGTCTGCTAACCTATCTATCTGGTCAGAAATTATGGGCAATGGAAACTTGATCGGAACAGTATTGCTATTTAGTTCCCTGTAATCCGTACACATACGGTCATCGCCATTTTTCTTTTTAACGAGAATTACCGGGCTGGCAAACTCTGAAGTACTCTCACGAACTACCCCGTTAGCAATAAGGTCATCTACTATAGTTTTCACCTTTTGACGCTCAATAGGTGCCATTCGATATGGTCTACGGGACACGACTTTAGTAGGATTCTTGAGTTGAATCTCTAAATAGCCTGTATTTACTCTTGTTTTTGGAATTCCGGTCGCAAAAACACCTGCGTTTTTATCTAGAATTGCCTCAAGCTCCCGGATTTCTCCTACATCAGTTAAATCGGTATCAAATTTTTCAGTCAAGTCATCACTAACTAACGCAGTTAAGGTCTGAGAAGTTCGCATCAGAGTGGCACCGTTAGTAGTTATATTTACAGCTAGTCCTGGCATTTTCACTAAATCTGATCCGATCAAAAGCTCACAAGGAATCTCGTGGTCTTCTACTACATGAAATATTATTTCAACAAAAATGCTATTTATCTCACACAAAACCGTAATACACTGGCACGAAAGGACCGGCGTGCCCGTACCTAATCCTTGAAGTAAAAGGGGATAGTCCTCTCGTTTACCGGGCAGTGAAAAACTTAACGATTTGCGTACAAGAGAACGGTCTGCTCCACTGTCAAATAACGCCACAATCGGTTTACTGTTTAATACAACTTTCATTGGGGTTGACACGTTAGGCTGTTCTTGTGCTAGAGCTATCTTATCTCCATTGTCTTTTAATTTTTTGAAACAAACCGTTTCTGTGTGTCCTATTTTACTACAATAAGTACACTTTTGTGTTGATCTTTCGGATTTAGGCTCTGAGCTAGGCTCAATGACAGTAAGTAAAGATTTTGGTTCCGTCACCTTATTACTTAGACAATTTTTTTGGATGTGACCCAACTTTCCGCAACTAAAACAGGCTAGTGTCTCCTCACGGTTATTTCGTAGTCTAGGCCGTTTCGCGGGGGGTTCGCTGCTCCTAGTATCTCGGGGCTTTGTCGTTGAAGCCACAGAAATCAATTAAACACAGGGACAGTTAAACATTTACTAGATATTAATCGCAGCCGTAAATACTCATTGTCAACACAGCCTATAACAGCCTCAACCGCATCCTTTTCCTTATCACCGCTTATTACTCTTTTCCAAATATTCCACGCTTTAGTAATAGATTCCGCGGGATTTGACATGTCAAACCTAAAATTTCGCAACTTTAGAATATCATTAGAATACCGCGCTTCGGGTTCACAAGTTTGCACAAGAGCATCGCGCATATCATTCCATAATGGGGACTTTACAAGCCACGTGTCTCCGAGGGTTTTGGCTCGACCTTGTAACAACCCTGCAATTTTGGTACAAATTTCATAGTCTGTAAGGTTCCAGTGTTGTTTAGCGCGATCAACGTGCTCACACCAGTCTCGAACAGGGTAGTGATTCTTTCAACAGCGACGTTGAGCGAACGCAGGAGTGAATGTTCAAGCGTCGAATTTAAGTAGTCCCGTCAAAGCGAACAAAACACATTTAGCGCGTGTATTCTCAATTAGGCAGCCTTATACGTCCGTCTGTTCGACCACGTCAACTTTATCACGGTATTCTCTACTAACGTCAGATAAGGCGAACGCGTTGCGAATGTGATAAAGCCACAGATAACACAGGTTATACAGAGAAGTTTATTGAATTTCTTAAAGCTGGTTCACAATTGCTTGATGTCGGAATGGTATAAAATAAATTGTTTATATTTTTCATATCAATTTGTATAATTAACTAAGTAAAAGGATACAGGATACTTAAAAATAATTAAGCTTATGCATTTGTATTATACTTCATTTTGTTTGTTATAGGTAGGTACAGGTATATTGCAAAAATTGCCAGATCACATAGTCTATTATGTCTTGACAGTAGTGAAGTTTTTTATGTTATGAGTTCGGTTTTACGATTTGTTTGTTTTGTTTACATTACATTTCATGCGAGACGGAGACGCGGCGCGCCAAATTAAAGATCACATATGCTCTCCATGAAGTACTACGGCACTTAATTCTGGGTCCGACCGTCGGACTCCGACGCAGTCCATTGACGTTCTGTATACAATAGCTACTTTTACTTGGCAAAATTGAGCCATCGGGCAGAAGCAAGCAGAAGTAGGAGGGTTCTGTACCCTATACTAGAACTCCGAATTCAAGTCTCGAGTGACGTGCAGAATAGCTGGAGTTTGGCGGACAAGTTTATTATCCTTGGAATTGTATTTATATTGTATCCTTGAAGTTTATTATACGTGAACGGGGGTGGAATTGGTGAATATACGGATTAAGGACAATTGCGAATGTGGTTTTGATGAGAGATCGGTAGAAGATATTTATCTTCTATGATTGCCTAAGACGAAATCCTCTTAGTAATAATATCCCTGAACATACTTTACTTACTGAGTTTAAATCTCTGTTAGGTCTGGTATAAAATCATTTTTAACATGACAGTCTAATAGGTAACATAGATTTCTGAGGTTTTTTTAAACAACATAAAAAATAGCTTCTGCTAAATATTTTATGAAAATATTTTTGTAAAAGTACCTAAGTTCCTTGAATTGGGTAAGTAAAGTTTTTTGAAGGGATGTATATTATATTTTTTTCTGATAGTGTTTGGTCTATAAACCAATATAATCTACAGTTATTTTATTTTTAATCATTATAGTTCTTCTAAAATACCTTTTTTTTAAGTCCGTTATGACAGTTCTCTGAGCGTTACGGAACTATACGCGTTACCTTAGCCTAAATGATAATTTAAAAAAAAGACGTATTATGACAGTACCTTGTCTGTTGTCAAAATTGTCAAACTAATAATGGTTTGGCTTTCGTTTGTTTACCTCCGTGTTATTTACTAATTGTTTCCTTGAATTTTACGACGACTTCTGCTCAGACCCTTGAATTTGGATATTATCGCATTTCTCGACGACCACCGCAACGCTTTTTTGGACTTGGATTGGATCTACTCTTGACGACGATTCCCGCGCGTATTTTGGCTGACGATTCTTACTATCCCTGACGACCCCTGCTCTGCCTTTGGATTACACTTTTTTTGCCCTGACACCAGGCGATATAATGAGTGCGTCAAACGAGTTCGTGCAAGCTGATTCCAGAAATTTACCCAATATGAACATGACGGTGGTTTACACAACGACACCTTATTTTAAAGCAGCGGTGTGGAGGGCATGCGATAAAAACGGTACGGATACGATGCGTCACTGCGATTCCGTACCGTAGCCGTATTTTAAGCAGCGGTGGGGTCGAACCTTTAAGTGGCGTACGGCGCCGTGTCGCGTGTGGTTTGAAAAAGCTATACTACTGCATTCTTTCTTAACTTAGGGCAACTTGTTCCAGCAGGAAATATCTAGTTTTAGTCAAACTAAGTATGGAACTATAATTATGTCAAATCTAGATTGAAATCTAAAACCAGGTTATCCTTTTGCTTCTAGCAAGCGGCCCTTAGTGAACCCATTTTAATCAAAGCCAGAAGTGTTAATGTTATGAAGTGCTTTAATAAAATAAAACAAAGTTTTTAAATATTAACTGTATTTTTATTATATTACCCTGTAAATTTGCTAGAGCACAGGCAATGGTCAAACTCTCATCAATGTATCTTATATAACTGTGATTAATTACTGAGTGAGGTTTCAGGAAAGTGAACTCCCTCACCCTCCATATCACGCGCTCCACATGTATCCTTAGACTTGCGATGATTTTGCTTTGAATGACTTCTTTTTATGTTGGCGTTTCAGTTGATGATACACTCGGAGGGTGAAGGAGTTTTACATGTTTGTCTTTAAGAAGAATCTCTATCCCGTTGAAGCCTCGATCGGCTAATACCACAGCCCCTGGAGGAACAATATCAACAAAGCCACTACATTCTGTAATGGCTTTGTCTAATATCCTTACTCCATAGCCTTTTGAAATAAAACAGATAAAACCGTTTGGGCAGCAAGCTATAAGATATTTTAATGTGTTACAGTACTTGTATTGTCACCATGTCCTGGCTTGAGTTACAGGGTCTGAAGGGGTCTTTATTTGAATTTCAAAACAATCGATAATACATTGGACATTTGCATATCTGGCCTTAAATACTGGAGGTAACGTCTTTTTTATTTCTATAGGTTCTGGCAGTTAAAAAATTATATTTTTCAAGTATTTTTCCAGATGCGGCGTACTCTTAATATTTTTTGAACGGTGACTTTGCTCAAGTTAAAATGGTCTTCTTTGTAGAGTCTCACTTTGTTTTATTTTAAACATAGTTGCTTTGCCAAAAAATCTATAACCCAATATTACTGTTTCGGCACTTCATTATACATATTGGGTTTTTCTTTTATAAGGCTCATTATGTGCTGCTGTCCAGAAAAATGTCTGTGCTTTGCCGACACATATTCCTTGTTGCTTGATGATGTTGAGGTTGAAGGGCTCGAGGGCTCAAACATTGTTGGTGTCGCAAAGCCACTTGATGAAAGAAAATTTGGTTAAAGATACTGCTTTAATATTAGCTGTGCTTACTATGGATTTTATCCTGGCTGCCTTATGTACTTTTTGAAATTCATACTGACTTGCTGAATCACATTGACATGCTCTTCACAGACATACAAGAGTCGTTTTGGGCAATTCCTTTCCATGGTTAGGCACTTATTAGGCTTTTAGAGCTTTTGGTATGGACAAGAATAAGTGGCATTGGGATGGTCTCTTCTAAATTTTTTACACGACGGTACGAAACATCTTACTTCATCCTTGTAATATACTCTATCATAAGCAGCGTTTGCGGGACTTACATTTGATGTATCCATTATATAAGGATGAACATGATGCAAACAACTTGTATCGTAGTCCAAAAACTAATGCAGAGGTCGTCAGGGATAGTAAGAATCGTCAGCCAAAATACGCCGTCAAGAGTAGTTCCAATTCAAGTCCAAAAAAAAATTGCGGTGGTTGTCGAGAAATGCGGTAATATCCAAATCCAATGGTCTGAGCAGAAGTCATCGTAAAATTCAAGGAAACAATTGGTAAATAACACGGAGGTAAACAAACGAATGCGAAACCATTATTTATTTTATTCGTTTGACAATTTTGACAACAGACAGACAAAGTATTGTCATAATACGGTTTTTTTTTTAAATTATCATTTAGGCTAAGGTAACGCGTATAGTTCCGTAACGCTCAGAGAACTGTCATAACGGACTTAAAAAAAAGGTATTTTAGAAGAACTATAATGTTTAAAAATAAAATAACTGTAGATTATTGGTTTATAGACCAAACACTATCAGAAAAAAAAATATACACCCCTTCAAAAAACTTTACTTACCCAATTGTTATAAATATCATTCTCCCTTATCTTGGATTTAATTCACCAATCACAATTACTTAAATGGTAAGGTATTGTATTTTAAGAATGTTTTATCCTACCCAAGTATTCAAAGTTACTGGTTGTGACTGCAGCAATTGGGATACACCCATTTTTAACAATGTATGAAAATTTCAAAACCATTTCGAGGAATAGGCTTTTCGAATCGATCCCAGTAGCTAGATTAAAAAAATATGTTACAATGAATTAATTATATTAAAATTAAGAAATGACCTTCATTTGACCCCTAAATGCCCGTCCCAATTGCGCTGTATCAAGCACTTTTGTGGTTTTACATAAAACGTATAAAACCTCTCCAATATTTTATTTTATAAGTACAATTTAGATATCTAGCTGACACCTACGTTTGAAGACAGCTGTTGTCATGTCAAATTTATTTGTTTACGAATTGACTGTAACTCTTATGATGAAATTAATATATTAATGAGACCATTTCTCTTTTGAGTTATGTGTGATAAATGTTAATAATTTGTGAGGTAAGGTTTTACAAGAGGTTCAAAAAGACGGCATCGACATTTACTCATGATTGGAAGTATGGAATCCGTCTTTTCAACAAATTTAATGTGATTGTGTTAAGTAAATCTAGTCTAGAAACAAGGTCATGTAGGAAGTGTTGTATTAACTGAGGTCTAGGTAATAAGCAATGGTTGAATGCTTATATACTCTTAAATAATAAATTATATCATATTTCGATTGTTTGTTTACATTATATTTGAATGACGTTCGTCTAATTTGACTTTGAAAACAGATCACAGATAATAAAAAATCATCTTTCTAAGTCTTAGATGAAGTATACCCGTTCTTTATAAATATCTACGTCATCTTGTCGCTACAAGTAGGTAAGGTTACTTTAATTTAATAAATTATTTTAAATATCAATAATACATTTAATTATGAAATGCTTCAAATTAGTTTCTTACAAAAGGCTATTCTTTCGAATAAAAATGTAAAATCAACCAGTTATTTTTTTTGGTGTATCCCAATTATTCTCATTGCTGCAGTCACAACCAGTAGTAACTATGAATACTTGGGTAGGATAAAACATTCTTAAAATAATAATAAATAACACATTGTCTTTTCCATTTCCCATCCTAAAGTTTTTAAGAATTGTTAATTTTTACATATACCTTTATATAATAAATCATCATTAACAAGAATATTTTCCCTATAAAGTCTTAGTCTCTTACTTTATTATTTATTAAAGCAACATCCAACCTAGGCCGAGTAGAGAGTTAATCCTTGATAGAAATGGGATCGATTGGCATTTAAAAAAATTTACTCAAATCTGACGATTTTCTCGCTGACTATACTACATTTTATCAAAAATCTGTGAATGTTGATTTTCATTACTTAAAAAGTTAGTAAATGTCTCCTAAAAGCATTTTCGCGTAGCAAGGGATCTAGTAGCTGCCCTTACTGCCCCTTCTCAACTTTCCACCCTGTATACAGAAGCGCCACAAATCAAAAATAAACATAATTCGATCTCAAACTTAAAATAAATAGCATTCCGAATTTAAATGCAACAAACACATTTTGATTTGGGTCTCTTTTCTATTTAAGCAACAATGAAATTGAATATGAATATGAATGAATGAATAATGAAATTAGTTTTTATGATATTAATAGAGTGGGAGGGCGTCAATGTATAGGTATATGTTAATAAAACAGAATATTTATAGTATACAATAAACATTTTGTTGTATTTTTATTTAATTCAATTACCAATACCAGTAGGTACACTAAAGACAGAGATAAATTAAACAACTGTATAACTTTTTAACATTTTACTATATAAAATACAACATAATAAGTTCGGTTATGTATATAAACACTGATCTGCGGTTCCCATCGATTTTTTCTTGAATTTCCTTTGAATTTTATTTTTTTCTTTATAATGGTTCTTGTACCTGTATTTGGAACTAGACACTTTTGAGCAAGACGGCAAAGACTGCTCTTGCGTCGTGAATGTTTGTGACGGAGGCCATAAAAAGTCTGTGATGGCTGCTAACTGAAACAAGAAGAAAAACAATTACTTTTACATGTGATTAGTCATAAGGGGGAGGAAGGGGGTGGGCTTGTAACGAGGTGTATTCACCTATGTGTTACACCTTGTTCAACTAAAATCGTTCTGGCATTTTCTATCTGGCTATATCTATTTTTAATTCTAAATTTGAGTTCATTCTTAATTTTACGATCGCCTGCGCATGACGACAAGTTCAGTCGCTCACATGCTTCCAAACTATGAACAAGTTCCAATCATAATACATTTTTATCTACATCCATATCATAATTTCAATATAATATGTTCAGAAGCGATAAGCAAATGCCCTACATTATGTTACCTGTATCTGTGGTTGCACTGTAATGTTAACATTAAAGTATAACATGTCAATAAAGTATCGATTATCGCTTTAGTTGAATCTTAATGTTCACTTTACAGTATAAGTGACCTGCACTTTAATGTGAACATTAAGATGCAGGTACATTAAGATGCAGGGTAACGACGGATACAGGTTTCTCACATATTGTAGAAAACTTATGATATGTATGTAGATAAAGTTATGTATGCGACTGTACGCATAATTAGGCATTAAAACAATCGTGTGATCTTATTATGAAACTCGCCTTACGGCTCGTTTCATAAAACCACACTCGTGTATAATGCCTCTCATTATGCACCAGTCACATAAATAACTATTATAATTCAAGTCAATATAATATAATTATTTTTTCATCACACTTGCTCGGAAAGGGTGTTATAACACGCAGACGTCTATAACAGTTATAGCCGATTTAGCTCCCGCGGGAGTTATGTATTTTTATAACTCCCTAGTGAGTTATGAGTTATGGTTTTTTATAACTACCTAGGGAGTTATGAGTTTAGTTTTAAAATATAGAATCCACTCGTACATCATTTCAGACTAAGGAGGTGTAAATTCAGCCAAGGTTTATATCCTATATACGAAACTTGGCTGCAAACCAATTTTACTGTATAATTAAACAAATTTCATTTTGAAAATCAATACTATCTGGCAGTATAGTATAAGTATAATAATTATAAGTTTATCAGTTGTAAGCATTATCTGTTGAAGACTATATTGATGAAAATAGTTAACAAACTCTTTTAGCGAGTCGAGTTAATTTGTTTAATTGTCGTTTTTTCTCTCTATTTTTTTTACTTTCTCGCAAATGTGATGAAAAACATTGTGTGTATCACGGGCAGTAAGGGGATTACCAACTCGAGTCATTAAAAGCCCTCCGCCTACGGCGTCGGGCTTCTAATAGTCTCTCGTTAGCAATCCCTTTCTTACCGCCCTTGATGCACAATGTACTATAAAACTGTGAATTGAATCATATAAAGTATAACCCTTCATCTAAATAACCCTGTTAACCCTGTTTATAACACTAATTGTAAGTTTATACCTTTTATATCTAAGACCATCCCTTCATCTATTCCTAATGTTGTATATATATAAATATATTAATATATAAATATATTCTAAGTTTCCCCTTTTGTATTGTTTCCAGGTGCCTTATTTTATAGTTTAAATTAATTGAAGACTTTTAATAAATAATCCTGCCCTGGACTCTTGCTATTTCTAACCCATACCACTTCCTGTTCCTGATCCTGTTCCAGTCATCCCGTGACTTCACCCGAAGGCTTGCTTCGTCGGCCTTTCTGCTGCTTACACATAAGACCCTCGCTAGTTTTCTGGCCTCAAGACCTCCTACGCAAACCTTCGACCTCAGCAGTCAGGCTTCGGGGCAGAAAGTGGTTAGCAACTGCTCCGGACCTTTGGTAAGACCAGTACCTCTGCCCTAGCGTAACCCATCAAGCACTTTAGGAGTGCCTGATTGTGTTACAGCAGGCAGGGGCTGCTCTACCTTCGCACCTCCAGGCTTCTATTTACAATCTAGGGGTAGGGCAAACAAGTACCGCAAAGAATCGGGGTAGAAATACATTTGGGTCTGTTACTTTAATATGACTATCATCTCGTTTTCATAAAATGTTCACTAAATAATACTACTACTATACTCGAAAATCTAATTCAAGACCAAAATCTTTACCTTAATGGGCTCACATTCGCTGTGATTATTGCATTTTGGTTTAAGTATATGTATTTTTATCAATAAAACTTACCCTAATGTTACTGGTTACACAAGTTCTCATTCATGTTTTTATGAAATAATGTTAAACAACTAAATAATTAAGATGGGAACTGTCAAATTTTGGTCTTGAATTACATTTTCGAGTATAATACTAAAATTATTTGTTATACAATATTCTTTTAATGACATTGAAATCAACCCATGACATTAAAAAAAACAAATACATACAAACAACAAAATACACAAGGAAAGACAAGCTCTTGCCTGCGACTCCTGTATATTACTTTCATTTGTATAGAAGCCTAACAAATCAACATTTTAAATGTCGTGTTATGGGATTTCAAACAAAGAAATAATCAGAATAGAGTAAAGCACTCCTAGATAAAAACGGGTATCATTTAACCGATCAGCAAGATATTCTTATTTTGGTGAAAAGAAAAATGAGCTGCATTGAGCGACCCACAATTAATCAAATTTTGGTAAACAATCAGTAGATCAGCAAAATATTTCATTTTGTCCAGCAAAAAAAAGGGGGCAAAGGGGGGGGGGCCGGCAACGCACATGATATGCCGGTTAGGGTGTAGCAGAGGGTAGCCACTGAAAAAAGACTGAATGTTTTTGACCAAAAGTGTAAAAGACATCGATGGCCCCACCGAATAAACGTGCAAGGGTTAATACCGTAAAAATTTTTTTTTACTGATTTCGATTCCTGATGTTGTAATACACCCCCCCTAATTTTTTGAGGGGGGTATGCTTATTATTTTCCGATTTATTAAATAAAATATTTTTATTCTACGGAAAATATAATCAGTAAGGCCACACGAATATTGGTATTGTCACTTGTTACACAAATTACAATTTATCGTCTTAACACGAATAAACGTGCGTGAGTGAAAACACAACTTTACTAAACTTTATATTTGTGTATTATTCTGATGCACGCTTTTTGGGTGTTATGGACGATACGAGTTTTTAGAGTATTGCTTCTTGCCGTATAAAGTTGCTATAAAAGTTATAGTAATAAGTGTTTGCTATTTAATAAATTATACTCACATTGTGTAATAACAGGTTGCAGCATATAATTTTCTCTATGTGGTATTGTAATAATTCAAAATACGCATATTCACTAACAATATTATTTGCGACAAATTCTGTTTTAAGTGCTTAGACTATCTTCGCACCTGTTATTAAAACAGCAATGGCTGCTTAATCGAAGAGGGGCAGGGGCCAGCGCGTGACATTGCCACTAGGTGGGCTCGCTCCCTTAACAATCAGTCAGTCAGTCGTGCGGAACGTGATAATTGTGAGTTTACAAATAAAAACAATGGCTTAATAAGACAATAAGTGGTGATAAGTTAGTGGTTTTGTGTTGTTCAAATTAGTTGTGCGTATCCAAAATGAAGAGAGCAGCAACGGCTGGTTCATCTCGGTGCAAAAGAATGCTCAAAATGATATACGTTGATTTACTTGATTTAAGGTCCTATGTCCCCTAGATGGGACAGAGGGCATCCACAGTGCGCCGCCAGCACGGTCGGTATTTTGCATCGCGTTTCAACTCGCTCCAAGTCTTCCCTATGCCTCCGCTTCCACAATGATCCTTCGCCTATTCTATGGCCAGTAGGTCGGTATGTGTTAAAAATCCGGCAAAGGCAGCGGTTGATGCAAGTTTGGAGTCGACGCGAGGTGTCTTTTGTGACCTTCCATGTCTCGCATCCGTATAGCAATACGGTTTTGACCTTCGACCGAAATATTTTAGATTTAATCCTTCGTGTCAATTTCCGCCATTGCCATACCGGGCGGAGCTGCGCAAAGGTTGCTCTTGCTTTGGCGATTCTCGCAGCGATGTCCTAGTCGGTTCCTCCAGTTTCTGACGGGACACGCTACTGTAAAGGTTGACTTCCATGGGTAGCGGCTGATGCGACAGACGCCTGCGGCTGACGTGCGCGATCGTAGCGCGCGTCTCGAAACAGTAGTAAACACTATGAAAACGTATGGCACCGCTTCCGTGGTTAACGGCTGACGAATCTGCGAGCCGTGCGCGGCTGAGCCGCTTACTACGGAAGCGGTGCCATACGTTTTCATAGTGTTTACTACTGTCGCGAGACGCGCGCTACAATCGCGCACGCGTCTGTCGCATCAGCCGCTACCCATGAAAGTCAACCTTAAACTATCCAGAACAACAAGAAAGAGAGGTGAGCGAAGAGACCCCTGTCGTACACCCGCATGTATCGGTATGTCCTCCGAGATGAGGCCAATCAGCAATCTGACGGCATTCGCTACTTCCGCTTCTGTGGGCGGAGAAATTTTTATGTTTGGACTCTGCAGGGGCAAACTGAAATCAGAAGCAGATGTGGTCATAGGGTCGTCGAGGACTCGGAAGATCTCCTCAAAGAGCTCCCGCTAGCGCTGAAGCTGTCCCTCAGATGTCACAATTAGTTGGCCCTTCTTGTCTTTCTGGGGCTTCTTCTTCCGGTTCTAATTTTTAGTCAGTGTCGCCTTATACAACTCCCTGAGATCGCCAGAGTCAGCGGCACGTTGGGCATATCGGCTACAACATCCGTCCATACCCGTCGGTCACGCCTTGTAAGTACACGGTAGATGGTTTTTCTCATCTGGCGGTATTGCAGCCTCAGGTCGTCCAGCACTGTTGACAGCGCATTGAGTAGCGCCTAACTTGCTGACCTCAAACTGTCTGCTCACAGCTACTTTGAACCGCACTTCAGCAACCACTAGGTGGTGATCACCATTGATGTCCGCCCCTCGGCGGTTGCGAACATTGGGCAGCGATAAGCGCCATTTAGCGCTGATGGCAAGGTGGTCAATTTGATTTTCCCTGACTCCATCGGGTGAATTCCATGTATTTTTAAGGTGTTCTTCATATATGAATAAATTACTTTCGATGGTCAGATCGTTACCTTGACAGAACTCCAAGAACCGCTCCTTTCCATATATCTTTAGCATCCATCATTGTTCATGCCTTGACAATACAATGACTTTATCTTGTCTGCGGATTTTCTTCAAAGTCGAGTTGAGGGCTTTATAGAAATCCTCTTTATTCTCTTCCGAAACCATGTTCATGGGTGCGTAGCATTGAACGATGGTGATTTTTCGGGCTTTGCTGTTAAAGCGGGCTGTTATAATTCACTCAGAGAAGGGATTCCAGTCGAAGAGACTATTCTTCGCCGCATCAGTAAGGAGGAATCTCACTACATTTTCACAGGCGGTCTCTTCATCTTCCTGCGAACCTCTCTGAGACCGAGTATCTGTAGCTTGTACCTTAGAATTTTTGCTTCTACTTGGGCCAGCCGGCTATCCTTACTTAGTGTTCGCATATGGTAAATATGTTTTATTGTTTTAATAAGACACAATGATAAAATAAGATACTTTTTTCCAAAGCCGCTAACGTTAACGTTATACATCTTGACGAAGCCTGCTGTATTTATGTCGATGATAAAACCCCGTTTAGAATCTGAGGGCTTATTGTCTAACGCACTCGCAATCACGATCGTTTTCATTTTGAAAATCGAACGCTTGTCTGCATACAAAATGAAAACAATTGCTCCACTTTGAAGCAGGTGGCGATTGCGAGTGCGTTAGACAATAAGCCCTCTGTTTTGTTTATAAATTGGTTAATATAAGCATTTTTGTTATAAAGCTCACAAAATAACAAAAGATTTGATAAATTTAACAGTAAAAAACAAGACAGTTTTAGGTACAAAACAATAATAATAATGCCTTAGTTATTGTTAAGTATATTTGCACAACATTATTTACCTTACAAAATCTTGGAAAAGTAAGTTACTATTTAGAACAATCGTATGTTTCTACCTAAAGAAACATGCAAGAGCTTAGTACCCATCAAGGTAATAGTCTTGTTCTTACGCAAAAACTAACGTTACTTTGCATTATATTTAAAGAAGACGCTCCTTATAACACGAAAAAACGTGTAAACGTTTAAAACACAAAGTATCTGCGCTTACCTGCACTAGAATAAAAAAATAACATGCTTTTTCTCAATTTTCTTGAAAACAAGCTTTCATACTTAACTTATTAAAATGTTAATAGAAAGACTATTTTTTTACCTATCTTTTGTATATACATCTTATATACCTATGTTGTCACATTTGTTCGTAATTACAGTTCTAACGTATTTATTTTTTCCTGTAAAATCATCTTATTTCACATACACGTTTATTCGGTGGGACCATCGACATGATATGATGATGATAATGATGACGATGACGATGACGATGACGATCGCAATGGCGATTACGATGGCGATGGCAATGATACCTATGAAAAATTTAGAAAAAAACATCATGGCCGCCGTTTTGAATTTCTACCTATAATTGACATCATTTTTGAAATCTGCGTCCCCAAAATCTAAGAAAATGACACCCATGTCCACTTTTTCAAAAAAAGTCATTGCCGCCATCTTGAATTCCAAATTTGATGTTATTTTCAAAATCTGCGTCCCCAAAATTTAAGAAAATGATACCCATGACGACTTTAAAAAAATATCAAGGCCGCCATTTTGAATTTCAAATTCGTTATCATATCATTTTTGAAATCTGCGTCACCGTAATCTAAGAAAATGACACCCTTGGTGGACAAAGTTCTACCCCCCATTTATTACCTTGTGGGCATTGTTTCCAAAATCAATAAAAGTTGTATTTTTTTTTTATTTGCTTATAAACAGTAGCCACTTTAACTGCCGCCAACCTGCTAGGCGAGTTCATTTTGTATGAAAATCAGAGTTCTTGGCAGTTAAAGTGTTAAAAACCAATTACCACGTATCTGACTATAAAC
Organism: Acleris cristana; assembly: GCA_948252455.1. NCBI lineage: Eukaryota > Metazoa > Arthropoda > Insecta > Lepidoptera > Tortricidae > Acleris > Acleris cristana. The sequence goes on from OX411771.1 coordinate 51,021,442, forward strand.
ATGTACCATAGTTCCATACAAACTTCGCGGCAGGTCCCGGGAGCGCGCGCGCCGGCGCTTGTACAGGCATATTCTTGAAATTAAGACTGCACGTGTCCTGCAAAAAATATTACACTCTAGTCTTTCTTTCTTGCTAACTGCCGAAGTCAGAGACGTCAATTTAATTTAATGCTTGATTAAAGTGGATGCTGTCACTTTCTTTACTACAGCAATAGAATAAGACAACACGTCACTAAACAAGCATTAAATTTAATTGACGTCTCTGAGTTCGGCAGTTAGCAAGAAAGAAAGACTAGAGTGTAATATTTTTTGCAGGACACGTGCAGTCTTAATTTCAAGAATATGCCTGTACACTGTCGGCCGTTGGGAAGTCAATCCTGACAGCTGTCATTTCAGTACAATTTATAACCTCAAACCCAAGAATAGGTTATAAATTGTACTGCGATGACAGGTGTCAGGATTGACTTCCTAACGGCCGGGCACTATAGTCACTCACTATACTAACCACAGTACAGTCAGCCTTATAAGAAGCTGCACACTTTTGTACCTTGTCGCTTTAACGCCTTTGACAGATTAGTGCAGCCGTTCAAACATGACGTTAAAGTGACAAAACACTAAAGTGTACAGCTTCTTATAAGGCCGACCGTACCACAGAGTCCACAGATTATAACCATCTTACATAGACAGTCAATTTCTACCAATTTGTAGCCCGTTTCACGAAGCTACAAGCCTACAAGTTACAAATTACAAACGGAAGTCTCTTTCTAGCAAAATGAGTTAGAAAGAGACTTCCGCTTGTAATTTGTAACTTGTAGCTTCATGAAACGGGTCTATGGTCTGCTTCACGTATTGAGTGTTTTAGTGTACTTAATTATTGAAATTAATAAAAAATATATAAAGACAATTTTACAGAACTATATTTTAATTTAAATATACTAATTACATATACTTTTAAACTAAGGTTGACAGCTTGCACGATTGCGTAAAATGAAAAATTGCCTTGTGTCCATATGTCACACAAGCTGGGGCTCTACTTTGAAATCAGGGGCTCTACTTTGAAATCAGTAATTCGAACTTCGTATCGCCCCATCACTTTCTTGCGAATTAGTGACACGTCGAGAGCAAAAGGGATAGCAATAGACGAAGTTCGAATTACGGATTTCAAAGTAGAGCCTCAGTAATTCGAACTTTGGATCGCCCCGTCACTTTCTTGCGAATTAGTGACGCGTCGAGAGCAAAAGGGATAGCAATAGACGAAGTTCGAATTACGGATTTCAAAGTAGAGCCTCTGACATGACATGACAAGCAAGACAAGACAACACAACTTATGACATAATACCTGCCGACTGTCGTATGAAAAATATGGAATAAATAATCTACTACTATTACATCTAATCAATCATGTTAAAAACCATATTTTGAACAGTGACATTATTGAGGTAAAGAAGAATTAACTTTTTTAGGAATGTCTTTTTTACATACTTACCCAGTGTCGCTGTTGGATTAAAAGTGCGATTATGTAAAAAAAAAGTAAGTATATGGATCCGCCGCTACCCATGGAAGTCAGCCTTTAAGGTATGAAAACGTATTTTTTTGCTTTAATCCTCTTTTGCTAATATGAGAAACTTGTTACACCTACCTTACATTCATAATAATATATAAAATATAAAAGAGATAGGTACAGAAATATTTAGTACCTACTACATCAAGCTAACGGAACTTTTACAAAATAGGGAATTAAGCCATTTGTTTAAAGTTCCGTGAGTTTGGGGCAGTACAAAATATTCATGTACAGTCGAGTTCATAAATATTTGTACACTTTAGTACCTTGTCTATTTAATGGCATCTTAAAACTGCCATAATATGAATTGTCACATCAATTAAAGTGACAAGGTACTAAAGTGTACACATATTTATGAACTTAACTGTACCTCTTTTATATTTTATATATTATTATGATTGTAAAGTAGGTTTAAAAACTTTTTCTAAGTAGCTGAATACGGTTGAAGCAAAAAAAAATGTATTCATACATTGAGTGATCCAGTATCCACCCTGGTAACTATACATATAATGTCTGTATGTGACATGTCAACATCAAATATCAAAATATTGTTTAAGCTATAATTTAAAATCCTTGCCTAAAAAGGTTAGCAGTCCCGGGACCACCGCATGTGGATTTTTTACTCTTGAGTATGAGTGAGTATCAGAATTTAGTTTCTCTAGTACTAAAGCTAATTTTGGGATTATAATAATTCAATTTGAGTGAAATTGTCTTCCAATATCCATTTACTTACATGTGTCTACATTTAAAAAATTTGCTCTGAAATGATAACACAATTATACTCGAAAATCTAATTAAAGACCAACGTGGGTTGCCACTATAAAATAAAAAAAGTATATTTCCACTTTTCAAAGACCGCACAAGACTGTTTATTTATTGGTAGTTTTAAACCTTCGATTTAAATAAACAAGTTAATTCAAGTTGCTTACACAAATACAAGATGCCATGTTAAATATTTAACCATAGAAGATTTTTGGTAGCAAAACTGTTATTGCACTTGTAATACTTCAGGTTTTAATAACATTTGGTACGATAAATTAAATAAACAATAGTTGTAAACAACGTTAGCAATTTAAATAGTTCATGTGTTTAGCTATTCGACAAAATAAAAGACCAAAAGTGTGTGTGTGTGTCAGAAGCTACTACCGGTTCGAGAAAAGAAACTTAGTTACATTTTTCTTTTTACCAAGTGCAAGTGCGAAGTTCATACATTTGCTGTTAAGTCGCAAGTAGCAAATGTATGAACTTCGCACTAACACTTGGTAAAGTTTGAATCAAGAATAAATTAAGTATAAGGAATCCGAATTTAGTCAGTCATTTTGTTTTAGCTGATAAAAAATCGCCATTTAACACACACACCCGCCATTTAATGATTAAACACACACTATATCAGAAAATATTTGTTTTGAGATATTTTAATGTTTTTGAATATCGGGTAGAAAAAACATTGAATGCATATTCCCTATTGTTATATAGGTAAGTTTTGATATTGAAATTGTTAGTGTACATAATATTTTCAACAATTTGATTATCAATGCAAAAAGGTTGGCTAGGTATATCTGAAATGTTCAATTGGGCTTTGCGACACCAACAATGTTTGAGTCTTAAATTAGATTTTCGAGTATAGTTATATCTGATTATTTCTTAAAATTACACAATTAACAATTAATCATTTTAATTCTGTGTGCGATACCGGAGCAAATGTATTCAGCACTCCTACTATTTATACAATTTAATTAGCGCTATTAAGCTAACTAACCTTTGTACAATTAAATTAAGGTAGCTAGGTAACAAATTATTCAATTATATTAGATAGCTCCCTACTTGGTCCTAAAGACTTGCAACAAGTTACTGAAGATGTCGATATCACTTGCTCTTGTTCTATGAGCTATTAGAATATATTCATATCAATGGGATATCTGGGCATACTTATGAGGCATTTATTAACAATATCTGATTATTTTATGGATCATTTTGTCTAATGAAATGATTAATAACTAATAAGTCTATAATTATACTACACTTTTGCAAAGATGGCAGTTTAAAATGAGGGCCTTATTTAATAGCTATTTATGAAGTAAAATTATATATGAAGTTAACATACAATCTTATAAAAAATTGTAGCTTGCTTATGTGTACTTGTTCTGCTAACTACACTATAATGATATAATTGTACATGGCATTGTCATTAGTGACTATAGGGAAATGCATTGTTACCAAAATCATAATCATTAAACTATGTGATCAATAAGTTTTTAGAATTGTTATGAACCATAATAATATTATTTTAATGTGGATTATACCATGGCACTAACAAACGTTAAATAAGAGAAAACAATAATTTACATTATTAATTTGTTTTTCTGTGATAGCTAAACAAAAAACATCTGTATAAATAACTTTATAAGACGGTAAAAATAAGAGTTAGTTTTGTAATTATTTGGAGCGGTGTGGAGAAAGTCCTGATGCCCTCATGATTTAAAGGATAAACAAGTTGTTTGCACTGGACTTTTTTATTTCCAGCTCGGTCACCAAAATGTAAGGTGGCTTTTTCGACTTTTTCCGGGATGATTGAGGCCTACAAATAAATACTGTGATATTAGCTTTTAGCAATTATCAAATAACCTAGGAGAATTATGTAACATTATTCTGCCATATAATTATGGATTTAAAAGAAAAAAAACTGATGAAACAAAAACCACTACATAAAAATCACAAGCTGATGATGATCTAGTGAAGGTACAAAATTTGACCTCCAAAAGAAAAAAAAATTTTTATAGAGGTAAAATAAAACATTTAAATTATTTTAATAAATGTTTGCAAATATAGAAAGTGTGCATATTCCAATTAAAATATAATGATTTACATATCTCCCATTTTTTATACCGATTCTAAAAACTTATTGATCACCCCTCATACTACTTCTATGGTACCTCCATGTGTAATATTTTTATTAACATAAGTAATTGTTTTTAAAAGTAGCAACTGAGTCTTTATACAGTGTGTAAATGGTATACGGGCATTTATTAAAAATGGACATAGATTAAGACTCTAATAATCATAAACAGAAAGAATTATTTTGATTATGCTAACGTATACACCGTTATTAATTTTTGAACATACCATCGACCCGCAATGTACATCTAATTCCATCTGTCATAACTTTGAAACATCATTAATTGCGTTTTTAATTAATTGCTTTTTTTGTTATACATTGCGTGTTAAATTATTTTGTATGGTTAATTTTTTTTAATTTACTTTTAACAAAAGCTGCCTAAATGTGCTCATTAGGGGCTATTCTTACCACAGTTAAAAGGAACGCCCGTATACCACTTACACACTGTATGCCAAAATTTGAGTGAAATCGGGTGAAGTTATGGGTAATTTGGAATGAAGGCTTCTATTTCAACATTAAGGCTAAATATAGTGTAGGAATTTCTTAACTACACGGATACTACTAACTATTTTGTAAATAGTGTTTTACCTATGAAACTAGCAGTCCAGGTTCCATTCCCGGTAAGAACACATATTGGATGAATGACCTATTTTGAGTCATGGATATTTAATTTTCATTTTGGTACATACCTATCTCTCTAATATATAAAATTATCGTGTCACAGTGTTTGTAACAAAACTCCTCTGAAACGGCTTGACCAATTCTTATGAAATTTTGTGTGTATATGCAGTAGGTCTGAGAATAGGACTAAAAAGTATATTTCTTAAGTATTGGATGAAAAAAAATACTCCCCGGCGGCGCCGGGCGCGGACAGCTAGTATAAATATAATATTAATATAAATACGTATGTTGTCTAGTAGCCATAGTACAAACAAACCTAAAGATTATTTCTTGACTACAATCAATTTGTATAAGATTGTCATATTTTTATTTCAGCTATTTACTAACATACATTTCCATACCACCAAGAATAACCAGAGATTTCACAGGCAATAGGTTCATTTTAATTCTTCTGACGTGTGGTATGTATGTGATTCATAATTTGGAATGTAATAGCTTGTCATCCTATTTACCCTTGTATTTATCAATAAGGTATTCATTGTAACAATGAAGTGAATGAATGAATGAAGAGTTGTTACAATAAAATTTAGTCAGGACGGATAATGCAAATTCAATTACAACCCAGTAATAACATGTGGGGGAGATCATCTGATGATGGTCCTATTGGTAAAATAAATACCAAATAAATAATGTAAGCTTCAGGTATGTTTTTTTCGTAACAATTACGTTTAATAAAAAAGTAGAAACATCAATTTGTGAACTTGTTAGATTAGCCTCGCAAAACAGTTAAAGGCTAGGTACGAAAGCAACAAGCAATCGGTAAACCAACTCGTGACAAAATTATATTGTTTTAAACCTCTACTAAGGTTAGCTCAGTCAAATAATGAATGAGTATATTACCCAAATAAGAAAAAAAAATACCTGCTATAATATTTCTCAACTATGTCCCTTCTTCCAGTAGCAACTGTAAACAAACGTAAATACACAAAAATAATATTTCACCACCACCACACAACCACTTTCCACATTATGGTCAACAAATTCACTTCACTCACATTTACACAGCCATTATTTTAGATGGCGGCCATCTTTCGTCTGAGAAGTCAGGGTACGTTTCCACTCAAACAATGCTGAGTGAAAGAGTGAAAACAACACGTAACGCAGGTTCTGATTGGTTGATTTCTCTCTTCACCTTTGCTTCTGTTTAGGGAAACCGCACCCTAAACCAATTCACCTCTAAAATAGGAGCCTTTCAATTTGACACTAATGTGATCTCGTTGTCGAACGAGTGAACGAATTGAGAAAGTTAAGAATTGCGTGATAGTAGGGACAAAAAGTTCCGCTTACGTCTGTGAGCGCTAGTATCGCTATTACCGTGTTCGGTGTAGAATACGCAATAATTAGTTGGAAATTAAAACATGATTAGGTACTGCCGTCGGTAAAATCGTTATGTATTAGGTCATTTTATTACTAAAGTACCGGAAAATGCTACATACGTAATTTTAAAACTCTTTAGTAAGTATATAAATAAGGGCTAGTTTAGGGCATTTGCGACAAGCCTTAGGTTTCAAACGTCATTTTACTAATATGACAGCAAAAGTCAATTGTCAATGTCAAAAATGACAGGCAATGTGAAGGCGATGTGATGTGTGATCGCCTCTGCGTTCGATCACTTCTGCTTTTGACAGAATCACCCCCCAGGAACGTCACCGTCAGGATTAAACGGTGCTATATAAATGTCGCTCAACCTAGGTCGCTGTGTCGAGGCCGTGGCCTTTGATAATATTCCGGCTAAAAGTTCGTTATTCGCATTCAAATTAGCTTGTTGTTGATTTGTTAATTTTTCTAATATGCTGGCCAATGATGCTAAAATATGGCCAGACTCATTGTTATTTGTTAGGTCAGGAATTTGCGAACTATTAGAAGCACAGGGCAATTCATCCCCTCTTCTGGTGTCGGAATTTGAGTGTGGTAAGATAGGAGACTTACTGATTTCCTCGTCAGGTTCTTCGTGGCCATCTATAATCAAACAGTCGATTGCAAATCACTATATTTATTCACTAAATTAAGCACAGATCACTACATAAATAAACAATAAAGTATTCTCGATATTGATTAAGGTGATTCAGGTGGAAATATCACTCCGATTAGATGTGAGGACAGCACTATCCTTTTCTTGGCTTCAAAAATTAACGAACGCCTTTATTCTCAAAAAAACAACTATAGCGCCTGTCCACCCGTCACCTGATCCACGGATTGCATTCCTCATCATAGATCTGATGGCGTAGTATCGCTGCCTACGAGCTTGTTAATTTAATCAATCGCCACCAGATGGCGTTACTATTCCAATTATAATCGAATTATTATCAAAAACGCCGACATATTGTAGAATACAATAAAAAAAAGATTGTTTGTTTGTAGATCTTCAGGGTTTTAAATCATATAAAAATGAATTTATTGTTAAGGAATTTGCATACAGTACAAATGAATACACCCAAGTATTTTCAATAAAGCCTCCATATGCATTTTCTACTTTATCGGAAAACGAAAAAAGACACGTGAAATGGATATAGAAAAACCTCGGAATTTTATGGTGTAAAGGATATGTTTTTGGGCTTGGTACCGAGTGGTAATGCCCGTTTATATATGCGTTGCGTAGCGGGGCTCGTTGCAGTGGTGATAAAGGAAATACCGGAGACAGTTATTACTGGATTTAATCTTAAGTTATCAAATACGATAGTCTAAGTAAATAGTGCGTCCGCGCTGAGTAGCGGTAAGTGAGAAGATTATCTATGTATCACAATGTTGCCAACATACAATTTTGTTGGCGTCGTTTAAGGCAAACATTTTGACGCCACACCACCCCCCTACGGAGAAGGATAAACCAAAAATAATAATATTTAAAAGTAACAAAAGTCATTACGATTCTGGAAACTCACGTGGCGGCCAGACCTGGTAGTATAGGGCCGTTTCAAGGGGGCTGTGGTATCTGCAGGCGCAGGCGCCGCTATAGGGCTAGGCGCAGGTGCAGCTGCAGGGCCAGGCGCCGGCTGTGCTTGAGGCAAATCCAAAGGTGCCGAGGTAACCGGCGAGCTAGGGTAGTTGTCAGAATCAAGAAAGGCTGGTTTGACGCGATCGACGCTCACTACGACCTTCCTGTTCTTGATGTCCAAGGTCAGGGTCTTCCCGTCCGCGGAACGCTGTAATACGGCGAAAGGACCTGTATAAGGAGGTTGCAATGGGCGCCGAACTGTATCGTCACGAAGAAAAACGTGAGATGCGGTGGGTAAGTCCTTTGAGATAAAAACAGAGGGAGTCGAGTGGCGAGAGGCGGGAGCTGGGCGAAGAGATGACATCTTTCTTCGCAGCTGGACAACGAAGTCAGCGGGATCGACAAGCCGGTCTTCGCCAGAATCGGAAACCAACATTTCTCCGGGTAAACGAAGAGGTTCCCCATACGTCATTTCGGCAGCCGTAGCCTTCAAGTCGTCCTTGTAGGCGGTACGCATGCCGAGTAGGACGAGAGGAAGAGCGCGTGTCCAGGTGTCAGAGTGGCACATAAGTGCGGCCTTTAACTGGCGATGGAGTCGCTCAATCATTCCGTTCGCACAAGGATGGTATGCGGTTGTCCGAATGCGCTTTGTCGCAAAAGTTTGCATAAGGCGCCGGAACAGGTCGGATTCGAACTGGGTGCCCTGGTCAGTTGTTATGATAGCAGGGACACCAAAACGAGCAACCCATCCACGGACGAAGGTATCGGCTACCTCATCGGCAGTGATGGAGCGCATGGGCCACACCTCTGGCCACCTAGAAACCCTGTCAATAGCCGTGAGACAATAGCGAAAATCGTCGCAGACGGGGAGGGGGCCAACTATGTCAATATGGACATGGGTGAATCGACCAGATGGTTGCTCTATTGAACCTAAAGGAGCCGAAGTATGTCTTGAAACTTTGCTGCGCTGGCACGCGAGACAAGACTGTGCCCACCTGCGACAATCTTTCCGAATGGAAGGCCAGACATAGCGTCCTACCAAGAGTCGCGTGGTGGCTCTAACGCCGGGGTGACTCAAGTTGTGTAACTTGTCAAACACCGCGCGACGAAACGAAGGGGTCAGATAGGGACGAGGCTTGCCAGTAGAAACGTCACAAAGTATGGAGACGTCAGTACCAGGAACAGCAATACGAGACAGCTGAAGGCTTGAGGCTCCTTGACGAAGGTCGGCGAGTTCTGGGTCCTCTTGCTGAGATTTAGAGAGAGCTTCATAGTCCTCTTCTAAAGAGATAGCTTCAATCCGCGACATTGCATCGGCGACGACGTTATCCTCCCCTTTTATATAGCGGATGTCAGTCGTAAACTGGCCGATGAATGACAGCTGGTTCAGCTGAGACGGAGGAAGCTTTTCACGGCGCTGTACGAAAGCGTACAGCAATGGCTTGTGGTCAGTATAAATAGTAACGTGCTGAACCTCGAGAATATGACGGAAGTGCTGTACGCTTTCGTACACCGCCAGTAGCTCTCGGTAGTAAGCTGGCCACTGAGCCTTCTGAGGGGTCAACTTTTTGCTGAAAAAGGCAATAGGACACCACTGGTCGTTAACGAACTGCTGAAGGCAAGATCCTAAATGGACACTAGACGCGTCCGTAAACAGGCCAAGGGGTGCGTCGTTGACCGGATGCTGCAGTAAGGTTGCGTTTGAAAGGCCTGATTTGCAGGCTTCAAAATGCACCAGAAGCTCGGGTGTCCATGAGAATGGTTTAGTACCCTTACCATTGGTTGCGACTACTGCATCAATCAAAGGTGCCTGAGACTGAGCGGCGTGAGGCACGAAGCGGCGATAGTAATTTATCATGCCGAGGAAACGGCGCACACCTTGGACAGTCTTCGGAGGCGGGAAATCTATTAAGGCTTGGATGCGATCTTGTGGAGGGCGGGTGCCTTGTGAGCTAATGTGGAAGCCCAGGAACACTACTTCGGCTGAGCCTAAAACGCACTTAGAGGGATTGATCACCACTCCATAATCATGCAGACGCTTGAAGAGCGTTCTGAAGTGTTCCCTGTGTTGAGCCTCATCTTTCGAGTAGACGAGGATGTCATCCACGTAGGGAAATACAAAATCGAGGCCCCGTGTGACCTCATCGATAAACCGTTGAAAACTTTGTCCAGCATTTCGTAATCCAAAACTCATGAAAGGAAATTCAAAGAGGCCAAACGGGGTAATGATGGCGGTCTTGGGGATGTCATCCTCGGCCACTGGGATTTGATGGTACGCCTTCACAAGATCGAGGGTGCTAAAAATGGTTGCTCCAGCAAGATTATAAGCGAAGTCGTTAATGTGGCGCACGGGGTACCGGTCAGGAATAGTTCTGGCGTTCAAGGCGCGGTAGTCGCCACAGGGACGCCAGGACTGGTCCTTCTTTGTAGTCATATGTAAAGGAGACGACGAAGCACTTTCAGATGGTCGCGCTGTACCACTGCGCACCATGTCCTCGAATTCGCGCTTGGCAGCAGATAATTTCTGGGGTGCCAGGCGACGGGGACGGCAGGAAATAGGTGGCCCTTCAGTTGTCCTAATATGGTGTACCGTGCTATGTTTAACAGACCGTGGGAAACCAGGAGGTTTGGTGATGTCTGGGAACTCAGCGAGCACCTGTGCAAACGAAGAGTTCTGAGAGTCAATAGACTTGACGCTGGACTGCAAAGTAGTAGCAGTAGAAGCAATGGCCTTAAGGCCGGTGCTGCCGTCAACAAGCCTCTTATGGTGACAGTCAGGTAGCAAATGATAATGGGACAAAAAGTCTGAACCTATAATGGCTGTATTGACGTCAGCGACCACAAACTGCCAGGTAAAATTGCGCCGCAGTCCAAAATCAAGTCTAAGATTGACAGTTCCGAAGGTCTTAATTGTGCTGCCGTTGGCTGCGCTGAGTTCCCAGTCGGTGGGTGGCCTCTGCTCTCTAAGCCAGCGGTATGGGTAACAACATAAATCGGAACCTGCGTCGACCAGGTATTGATTCTTAGTAACCTTGTCGGTGACAAAAAGGCGGCGGCTGTGGGGTTCGATCTGGCAGCAGTCAGAATCCGCCTTTACTGACTGCTGGTCGAGTTTCCCGCTGTCCAGTTGCATGGAGTGATGCACTTGGCTGCCTTCACACCAAATTTTTTATGGTACCAGCATTCTTTAGAAGAGTTGGTTGGAGTGCTGCTGCGGCTTGCGCCTCTAAATGCAGATCGGCCACGGGATCTTCCACGCTGCTGCTTCTCAGTTAGAGCAGCGACCTGCTGACCAAGCTTGTCTAGGCGTTCCATGACAGTTTTGAGGTCAGGGTGTCCGCTGGCAGCTTTTCTGTCCACCTTATAGACACTTGGAGGTCCGGGAGTAACCTCAATGATCTTGTCCGCCAGCTCTGCCAATTTATCTAAGCTGAGATCTGACTGTGCGGTATGTATAGCCTGCACATGGCCAGGTAAACGTCGCATCCACAATCGCCGCAGTATGCTATCATCCTTTGAGGTACCGGCGAGGGACTGAAGGTGCCGCAAGAAAGCTGTAGGTTTTCGATCACCCCGCTCTTCATCACTAAGTAGGCGCTCTATGCGCTGCTCTTCAGATGTAGAAAGTCTTCTAATAAGTTCCTGTTTCAGTGTATCATACTTGTGTTCCTCCGGTGGGTTCATAATTATGTCCTCAATATCACCTATTAGTCGCTGGTCTATGATACTAATAACATGACTAAATTTTGTCATGTCGCTGGTAATTCCTGCCAAGTGGAATTGGGCCTCAGCTTGTGCAAACCACACTGCGGGCCTGTCCGACCAAAAAGGAGGTAACTTTACAGCGACTTTGCACACTTCTTTTGTATCAGCTGATGATGTGCCATTTTGGGGTTGTAGCCGCGCTTGTAGAGCAGCATTCTGCACCTGCAGAGCTTCCAGTTGGGTTTGCAGCTCTTCGACAGACATTCTGGAATATTACAGATACCACACCCAAGAAAGAGAACAAACAGTTAAAAAAAGGGATTAGTTTTTTAAATTTATCCTTCACCGCAGGGAGCCAAAAACACAAAACACAAAATTTGTTAAAAAGTACACACAAAATGCAATATTTGTTAGATTAATGCACAAAACACCTGTTAAATAGAAACACAAAACTCAATATTGGTTAAATGAACACTCAAACTGCAAATTTCGTTAGTAAATAGTGTTGTGACAGTCATGCAATATTGTCCCGCTAAGCACAAACACAAAAATATTAAATATGGCAATGAAAAATGATGGGATTATTCATTTAGCAATATTGCTTGCCTGCACACTGTACAAGATAGAACACACACCAAATATTAAATAGAAAATGCACTCTCCAAAACAATGTTAGCAGAAATATGCCTAATGACAATGAGGTTATGTTAAATAAGTAACCAAAACACCATTAATAAAAATCCAAATGCAATGATAAATGCAGTAAATTTGTACAAAGACATGAAAATAGCAAAACTTAGTATTTAAGGTAAATTGGCATAGATTAGAACAAACAGTTGAATTAGTATTCTGTCAACATAAAACCAAATAGAATAAACACTCTAGTTTTGTTAAATAATAAAATACACACTCTTACGTAGGTATAGTTGCAATCACTGTCAGTTTCTTTGTAGGATATTTCTAACGGGAAAACTGAAATACTTTACTGGATACGTTGATGAACTGAATAAAAACCGGTTTTAGGCAAGTTGTTCAAATGCACTTTTTCGTAACCTTTTATTGCAAATTCACTCACTGCACTTTGTGAAAACTGGCCTCGAACGATGCACACCAGGCTTCGATGTCGAGGGTCGCCATGAGACAAGTGGAACCGCCCCGATGTCCAAGGAAAGCATCCACACTTGACGCTTGTGGACGTGTACGTCGTGGTCACCAATTTGGGCTTGGTACCGAGTGGTAATGCCCGTTTATATATGCGTTGCGTAGCGGGGCTCGTTGCAGTGGTGATAAAGGAAATACCGGAGACAGTTATTACTGGATTTAATCTTAAGTTATCAAATACGATAGTCTAAGTAAATAGTGCGTCCGCGCTGAGTAGCGGTAAGTGAGAAGATTATCTATGTATCACAATGTTGCCAACATACAATTTTGTTGGCGTCGTTTAAGGCAAACATTTTGACGCCACATGTTGATTACAGGGAATTTAAAAGAATGATTCCCAGCTACTTGGAAAACAAGAAAATATATGTAAAAGGATTAGAAAAAGTTAATTGGGTAAAAGAATTGTGTGCTAACTGTACTGTAATAGACTTGGGTGAAAAAGGTTTGCCTAATTTTCAATCTATGCATCAAAAATATTGTGATGAACATTGTAAATATAATTGCTCTTTCCATAAAAAATCTTGTGCGTTAAAAAATATTATATGTATAAAAAAATGGTATTTTGAAAATAACTTACAATTGTATTCTCATTTATAATTTATAATAAAATATAATAAATCATAATATAGGTAACTGTTAATCGTATTTTTATTTTGCCTGGTTTAAGAAAGTGGATACCTATTTCATTAATAATTGTAATAAAAATAATATTTACTAAATACTTCAGTTTTCTAGATAAAGTAAATGAAAACTACTTAATCCTTTTTTAGACGTTTAAAAAACGTCCAAATCAGAATGAATGTTTTCTCAAAAACCAATTGTGAGTTTCAGAACTGTTCTGGAACTCACAATAATATCTATGCTATGGAGCGGGTATTCCTAGATCAATGAATTAAAACAAAAAACTACTTTTATTGCGTTTTTTAATACTTTTTATTATTTACAGTCTTAAAAAAATATGAATTTGTACTAATCACATTTCATTTGAGCGTTTAAAAAGGTATACTGTAACCACTGAGTTTTTTGGATATCTTATTGACAACACTCTCTGCACTGTCTATAATTTCATCATAACTATCATTAGCTACATACTGAGCACTCAGCACTTCATCTCCGATATCGTCTTGCGTACCACTATTTAAATCTATTATTTGGATCTTGACCAGTCTCGTTCCCTTCACAGCTTTGTTGTTGATCACGAATGATGGCAGATGATCGTGCTTACTATTTTTCACAACTTTATTTACTAAATTTCTTTTAGCCTTTTTTTCTTTATTTCTTTTCGCACTCGCATCTCTTATTTTCTTAATTAACTTGTTGTCTTCTGTATCATCTTCAAATAATCGTTGACCGCATTGCGAAAAAAGGTCGTCGGAAATAACGTCATTGTATTGCTCAAATGACGTCTGCGCGCATTGCCAAAAACGCTCATCGGAAGTAGTGCGCATGTTTTTCTCCATGATCTGTAACAAAAATAAAATTCTAATTAATACAAGTGTGTGATATAAATCGTCAGTACCTTCCTACCTAAAAGACCAGCAAAAACGAAATCTACATGCATGGAATCTAGTAATTAAATCAGTATAAATAAGTATCTACGTAAAATAAATTGAAATCTAGTAATTAAATCAGTACGTAAAATAAATTTAACTTACTGAACTTGAGAGTACTGATCAACAGGATCGTGTCAATTTCTATGCTAATCAGGTGTAGGAATGATGTCATGCTACTACGGCTTAGGTATATTTATATCAATTATAACTTCATGCATCAGCAATTTCATAACAAACGTTGCAATCAACAAAGCCTGCGAAAACACTTTACAATATGATATAGATGACTGGAAGTGCTGACTTGGCATTGTAGGTATTTGTTGCGTGTATAAAACGACAGGTAGCGACTTGTTCAATATGAGTAATTTCTATCAGGCTTTTCTAGGGTTTCATTAAATACCATAGCTAGACACTGTTAATTAAATATTACCAGATGCATAGAACTTAACGAAAGTGAATGTGTTCGTTATCAATTTTCAAAGTTAACTTAAAAGTTAATCCGTTACTCGAAATGTTAACTTCGTTAACGGATTAACGGTGTTGTGTCCAGCTTTGCTGATTACCTATCTAGAAGGAAAGTAAAAAAAAAATCACATTCCAATTATATTATTTATTTCGTATCAATCATATTTATTATAGGTACAAGTTCAAATGCAAGCATAGTACACATTAGTAATATATATAACATTTTTTTAAAGTTTAATCATAAGATTATAAATATACTTTTAACAATACGCGTTAATAGGTAGGTACATATTCTGTTCCAAGTAACTGAAAAATATTACAATTATGCCTAATATTAATTACATTTTGCAAAATATGTTAAAATAAATGCTACACATTAATCAATTTCAAAGACGTTTGTTTAAAAATTAAGTATTGAAGTATGACCCCACGCTCTAGTGGATACTTTGTCGGTAGAAATCAGCCGTTTATCGTCATTAGATGATAAAGCTACTTTATTAACACTTTGTGTAAATATCTCATGTTTTATAGATGTGAATAATATGTTTTTCTTTTTAATAATATCCCCTCGAAATAATGACTTTTCGTAATCTGAAATATCTAATTCACGTATAACCGCTGTTTTCACCCCCTTAGCTTTTTTTATGACATCATCCATGGTTTTTATACAACAGTTTCGAACGAAGACCTACAAATTCGATTATAATTTTTCCTCCCATTTCATCCTTAAAAAGACCTGGCACTTTTTTGTTTTGAATAGGTAAGAGATGTTCATTGTTAATATGATAATTACTGGTATCAAAATAAGGTAAAAGATGTGTTTTTAAATCTTCGTAATAGTTCTTGGTTTGAATATGATAAATAAAACTATCCGTATCCGTGTAGCACATCTGTAGTCGTTTTTCATACATGGGTGTAAATACCGAGTAGTGCAAGTCATACATATGACTTTTTGATAGCTCTAACACTGTGAAACCGATATAAATCAGTTTATCTAAAATTATGCGATCTGGATTTAATTGTATCGCAACTAAGTTTTCGGTAAAAACCGAAACACTATGAAAGTTAGGGCGTGCGATTAATTTATCAGCTGTGTTTTTTTTTTTAGTCATGTTTTTACTATCACACCACTGATTAACCAGTCGCACGTTGATTTTCTTCAAATTATTCTCTAGAGTTTTTCCAAACAAAGAGTTTATGATACGCTTAAACAGATCTTGTTCAAAAATTGATTTAGCTTTTTGTCGTAATTTGGTATTAAGATCAATATATTGTTTTAAATAAGAATCTTGTACAAATGTAATAACCCTATGTATTTTTTTCAGTTTCAACCCATGTTTAAGACATGTTTTGAGATGCACATACTCGTAGTGAATCACATAAAAGTATTTGTCATACAAATTAGGTACAAGTTTTAATTCTTTTCCTCCTGCTGGTATGCATTTTTCTGGACAAAACGGTAGATCATTATGTGTGTTATGCAGATTTTTGGGATAGATTAAGTCTACTTCAAGTATAAATCCATACTTAGCATCATCAGGGATTTGCATTATGTCGAAAGCATCAATTTAATTTCGTTCTAAAAACCTAAAATTTGATAGAGGTAACGAGCGGTACGTACATACTACCTATAACCGTATAAATTGTTACAATCTATGTATACAATGTACGAGTCTGGCTGCGAAGGGTTGTAATCTGGTATAAATTTGTTATTAGCTTTAGCATGTCTGCGAGGACACGAACAAACACCTCCTCTAATTCCGTTCTGAATCATGGTTAACATATTAAAATCGCTAATAAGCTCCAACTCTACACCGGTTTTTAACAACATCGCATCAAACGATAAACTAGGCGCTGTCAAATAAAATGCAGGATCCAAGTTATAGTTTTGTTTACAAGTCGTTCTAAATTTTTCAAAAATATCGGCTAATAGAATCACATCGGTTTTGAGATACAAATCTGTGTACTGTCCTAAATTAAGAATATTAAACTCTTTCCACACTAAGCATGCATGCTCGTAGTCTTTTTCAGAAATATTTTCATTCGTTAGGGAGCTATAAAAACATTCTTTAGGGGGAAGAGATTCCTCTTCCAAACGATCCCAGTTTTCCATGTACTCGTAAGGATAAACCCCTTTACGTGTAAGTAATTGAATATTGGATGAATCTGGGAAAGAACAATGCAGATGATTGAAATCTTCTTTTTACATGGTTTTTGTTAGTTTTTCTAAACTTGTGTCCAAAAATTTAAATGAGTCCACAAAACGAAACTGAAAGAATTCGTTCTCGATAGGAACAAATTTAGTAAAGGAAATATAGTTTTCCTTAGTTTTTGGAATTAGTTTCATTGTGCCCGGTGCTTCTCCCAATTTTTAGGGTTCCGTACCTCAATAGGGAAAAACGGAATCCTTATAAGATCACTTTGTTGTCCGTCCGTCCGTCCGTCCGTCCGTCCGTCTGTCCGTCTGTCAAGACCCTTTATCTCGGGAACGCATGGAGGTATCGAGTTGAAATTTAAACCATATACTCAAATCTACAGTCTCTTGAAGCTGGAAAAAAATTTCTACATTTACGTAAAAAAAAGATACGGCCGTTTATGTCGCAAAAAACGTGTATTTCGACACTCTCGAGGGAATCAAAATGTATAGGGTATTTCCCGTTGACCTAGAACTATGAAATTTGGCAAGTAACACCGTCTTTTACTTCTAGTATAGGAAAAAATCTGAAATCTGTACATTTTTAATCAAATCACAAAAAAACAGGGTCTTTATGCAAGGAACGGCGTACAGTGCGACAAGAGCCCGATCTAGGTGGACAATATTATTTGACGCTAAATATAAGATCAAAACTTAACACATTGAAGCTAGAAATAACAATATTTATAAAAAGTTGAAAAACAAGCTATTTTTAACGATAAAACTTTATATCCAGTATAATTTGATCTCCCTGTACGCTGATTTCCCATGAAATGTGAGGTCAGCTTAAACTGGTTTTTACATGACGTTGTAAAAAGGGCGTTATTTGCTCTAATTTTCGAATTTGTATTATTTTAAGTTGTATAGTAAATTTAAGGTCTTGACCATTCAGCCAATTAATACCTTTTGCGATAATGTCCCGAAATGGTTCTGTATTTTTCCACATTCAGCCCATTTTTCATAAAATTTTTTGGAAGTCCGAGCGATAATCATGAAAAGTGGTAAAATAAAGCCCTTCATTTATCTTTTTTGCTGTACTTTAACCATTCTTCATAAAACTCCCTCCTCGGTATCGACGCTTCGTTTTCTTCAAAAAAGTCAAAAACACGAATCAGCACGAGGTTTCTAATATGAATTAATATAAAGCGTATTAATACAGCCTGGGTACATGCGCGCCGAGCAACAATGCATACTTAGCATGATTAGGGGAGACCGGGGACAATTGAAACACGTCATGACTGAAACAAGTCAAATTTCTCAAAAACTATAATACCTACGAGTATGATGCAACACTCAGGACTCCGCCGGCCATATCTTAATCTATGGTCAGCAGCGCGCGAGCGACCGAGCAACGCAGCGGTGTCACGGAGCGATTTAATTTTTTCGCGGTCAAAAGTAAGTATTTCTCATCTTGTATATTTGTTAATAACTTTGTTTGTTCTTGTATTTTAACTGATTTAACTATTTTAGCGTGATTGTGATAAATTAACGAATGTTTATTATTGCCAATTATCAGTGTTCGAGTTGTTTTTGCGTTTAATATTTGACCTTGAATTAAAAACTGTGATTTGGGGATGGTAGGAACAACTTGCGTGTGGACGATTGAAACGTTTCATTCGTCCTGGCGTTTTAATCGTCCCCAAATGTAGTCGCCTTTAAATATGAGGAGGTTCTGTATTTGACGCATGTTTTTGTTTAATAAATGTGAAAATGAATTTGCGCAAATGGCTTCTTTTTTATGATGATTTCTTTCATGCTCAATAATTATTATACCTACACTAACTTTTGCCCGTGATTTGGATAAATAAACCAATAGACAGAGTTACTTTATTCATATTAATATTATATAAGTAGGTATAGATATAGGTGCCACTTTTGGTATTAGTCCGGTATGTGTACTAGTATCATTCTGACGAATAGGTGAAAAACTTAAGTAACGCTCCTCTTGCATGAAGTTGTGTACAAAACTAGAATGGAATTTAAGTCAAATTTCAAATATAGAATGTCGAACAGTCTATACAGTTGATGTGTTACAACTACATGCAAGAGAAATTTTATTTAAGTTTTTTAACCATATCCTTACTAATATTATAAATGTGAAAGTGAGTTCGTTTAATTTTTGTTACGGTTTCACGTCTAAACCGCTAAACCGATTTTGATCAAATTTTTATTGTAACTGTTTTTGTTTTATAATAAAACGATCTTAACCGATTATATTGTGTATATTATTTAAAATCCCGACGTTTCAAGTTTATCCATTCATTCAATTATGATTGAAACACTGTTATGATTGAAACAAGCATTTTTGTATGTAGTATAATTATGTATTTTTGACACAATTCCATATCATTATAGCTTATTGTAACATTAAAACTATTTTCTATTAAGCTTTATGTATAAGGTAGCCAGCAACAAAGAAAGCTACAAGTCATATATTTTTTTTTATCTGCGTTTGATGATCGAGATTTTCTGGTGCTTATAAATGACGATATGTTTATGTTATGCTTGTGAACTTTTGATGGTCGTATTATATACCAATATAGCGATGAAAACGAGTACGACTGATAACATTACTTTCATTGTGTCAAAGATATTACGGTGTTTCAATTGACCTTACATAGTGTTTCAATTAACAACGGTGTGAGGTCAATTGAACCACATTCCCCCATTCTCTTTATTAAATTATTGTAAAATAACTATTAATGATAGACTTACCAAATACACTTTATTTAGGAACCAGATAACTAACCTTGAAACAATTATGGCAAACATCTTTCTAACTTTAAAAATAAAACGGCAACAGGCAGTCAAAGTCAAATCGTTTCAATTGTCCCCGGTCTCCCCTACTTCAATTTTAATCTGGAATTTATAATTAACATTTAAATGGACTTTCAAATAAAAATATGGAACTAACATGAATAAGGTAAAAAAAAAACAGGATTTTTTTAAATTAGGTTAACTTACGAGTATAATTCCGCGAGTCGTTAGAAGAAGGTACTGAGCGATGAAGAGCTATAACACGCTAAACAGAGATTTTTTTTGGCGGTGTCTGATAGACGTTTCATCAGTCGCAGAGGGTTAAAAATTCGTGTTGAAATTTAGGCTAGTCAAAATGGAACTTATTGCATAGATAATAAAGTACATAACAAAATGAAGAAAATACTATTGCGTTTTCCAACCATATTATCTTGCATACGGAACCCTCGGTGCGCGAGTCCGACTCGCACTTGACCGGTTTTTTATAAATAAATGGCTGTCGTACCCAGATAAATTGTGGAAATATATCGGCACAAAAAATTGATGTTTTAATTGTAAGTTGCAAATATTATGCGATGCACCGCGGAAGCGCCCAGTGATATGGCAGTGGTCACTAACCCTATCAGAAAAAAGAAAATTATCGCATATATGACATCGTGAAGCATTATCAAAATGTTTCTTATCCTGTGCATCAAACACTATCGGAGTATTCATATTCAAAATTTGTTTAATTTTTGCTACATCTTTATAAATTGAATCTACAAACTTATCAACACAATCATCACCGCGGTATGAAACGTAACGATTATAACTTGGATCAGCAGAACAAACTATATTAGTACCCGAACGCAGCAGGCGTGTGACGTTGCAAATCAGCTGTGTTTCCTGTAATATGAGCGGTACAGTCTGCACTACAGCCGCATGCATTAACTTTCTGTAAAAGTGATTCAAAATCTGCGTAAATCACAAACGCTATATTTTGTTTCCGCTGGTAATTTTTAATAGTACATTACTGCAAAGACCGGCCCCTATTTCACCAAGCTTGACAAGTGCGACAATTGTCTAAATTACGTGACAATTGTATTTTATGTAACTGCAATTGTAATAATCAGGTGACAATTGTCGAGTAGTAACGATAAGTGTTGTTTCACAAATCTCTACATTATTAAAACACGCTGACAGGTGCGACAATAATTGAAAAAAAAAGACATTTTTATGTCGTGAAATGGCAGTTGTGAAAATCCTAACACCATTGTCACGTTGTCATGACAACCGATAATCTTTATATTTATATGTTTTAAATGTTTAAATTAACCGTATGTTGATTGTTGACAGGCGACCATCATTTCCGCGTAGTTAGTCCACAATTATACAACAACAATTATTATATTATTTTGGAGTGTCCAAACTAATTTTTATTTCTTTTAATCAATCGCTCAACAAATGAAACACACTATGACTATACACTATTTTTTTCAATAAACGAGAGCGGTTAGCTTGGCTGTATGGATAGTTTCCTCAGTCTTGTGTACTGTATGCAATTATTCTCACTTTAAAAAAACTGTGGCAAGAAACAAGGTTACTATTTTTTTAATTTTGATGGTTGAATATGAGACACTACCCGTGTTCGTTTTTTGAATGTTTGAGAATAGTTATTTATGTAACTGGTACATAATGAAGCTTCTTAAGGTACGAGCGCCGAGGTTAGAGCGCGAGCTTGCGAGCGCTCTAATTATAGGCACGAGTACCTTAAGAGCTAATTATGTACCGTTGCATACATAACTTTTTCTACAAGCTTAGAATGATCATGACAAAAATAAACAATCGCTAACTTTTCTCTCGTCTTCACTCGATTTTTCTTCTAACAAATTACTTGTTAGCAAAGTCATTTTCATTATTCCGATTGGCGTTAATAGTTTGTAAATTTTATTGCTAAATGTTTATATAAATTTCATGCAATCTTTAATAGTTAGGTACTAAAACAGTTCTGACAATTTATCATAAAAGTTGGAATGCCAAACAAAACGCCATTTTGTTGATATCCATATTGAACGTAACCATGGTAACCAAATAACAAATCGATGGATATTACTCATCTATTTTTAGTAACTTGATAAAAATGTAATTCTAAACACATATTTAGTCTCATTAATAATTTTATTTTTAATATAGATAATTTTAATTGGTGTTAACATTTTTTAACGGTTTATTATACAAATTATTAGGATGTCAAGTGTTAACTAAACGCCAAGACTGATATCCAGAATGACCGTTACCATGGTAATAACAATGCTATAATAAATTATAGAACTGTTATTACTATGGCAACGCTAATTATAGAATTGTTTTTACTCTTCGGTTACGCTATAGGTGGTATTCTGACACCATTAACGATATCAATATTAGCGGTTTATAGTACGCGAGTAGAAAAAATGCATTTTTATTGATACTAGCCAGTGTTTATTTCTTAATTTCAAAGTACGTGTGTTTTGGAAGCGAGCGTTTTCGAGTTTGTCCGAGTAAATATAATTACCAATTACAAAACTTGATTCTTAATTAAGTACACTGATGGTTTATTATAAATTGGCTTTTTATTTTTGAACGTACGCTCAAGAACCGCTTAAATTTTAAATATATAGTTGTAGATAAACTGACACTGGCTGAATACGAATACCTTTGATCACTTTGCATGAAACTTATTTAAAACTATTAAACCATTTCCCGCGATTTTAGCCACAATAAAGTAAATCATTTACAATTAGAAATTCCTTTCGTGCACCATTTTTTAAAGTGCCTTGATTAAGACCATTGCAATATGGATATTACGAAAAAAATTACAGTGTTAAAATTGATCTCCGACAATAAAACAGTACTATTCGGTAAATTTGATAACAATTTAACATTCGACATGAAAATCAAGAAATGGAAAGAAATAGCTGAAAAGTTGAAAGAAATGGGAATATATGACAAGGACTGGAAATATTTAAGAGATACGACGTGGCAAAATTGGAGGAAGAGAACTATTGTAAGTAATAAATAAGTTTGAATTTTATACCCGATTGTAAATGGAGAGTTATTCTGTAATTGGAAAATGTATGACGAATTTATTACTGCGTTTTTTTTCCGTATGTTACAATATTCAAACAATATTACAATATCCACTCTAAACTTGTGTTGTTATAATTCGGGCAGAGGTATATTTTAGCAAAATGTGGTTGAAATTTAATTTGAAGGCCTTGAGCTACTTTGATGGGTTATTTAATGATTATGTTCTATGTTTGTGATTAAATAATGTATAGTCGTGAATTGAAATCGCCACTGTTGAACCTTAACAATGAGAAGTGGCGACGAACCTTTACATTCCGCGACTGTACCTATTTATATTCACATCACAAGAATGACAGAAATAAATTTCGACTGAAGGTTAGACATTTAATTACATACAACCTTAATAATTTACAAGTAGGTACACGTACTTAAATAAATTGAAATTACTTTCAAAATTAAAAAAATGGTTTTCGTAAGTAAATTCCGATCATATATAAATGGACCTTAAGATTAAAAAATATCTACCAATAAGTAATAAAATAACAATGTTGTATTTACCATTTTCGGATCACTTATGCTGAAAGTTCAAATTATTATGCATTCCACGTAAGAACTAAGTGAAAAGGTAGGAATTAATAAACTACTATAAAAAGTATGTATTTACGTATAGTACGTAAGTAAACACTTCATTGCATATAAAAACAGGGCTAGTACCAAACAAAACTAAAATGGTATATACATAATTACATATATATTATATCAGTGACTTAAGTCAAGTAAAAATGGGATAGTAGGTACATTGTAAAGTAATAATTTTTGTTTAAGTGCTTTTAACTCTGTACAATATTAAACAAACTTAAAATCAATGAGGCTTTTAATTAAAATCGTTTCTTGAATCATGACATGACTTTGTTCGACAAGTTATCTTACTTTGACACACAAAATGATTCATGGTATTTTTCCGTAATTTTGCTATCACGTAATTGCCTAATTAAGCCATATTAAATTATAAATCCATAATAATATTATTACTAGTAATTGATATAAAAGTAATGTTTAATTGTTCCAATCACTAACTTTCACCGAATTTAACGAAATTTATGTCGTGTTTCACGACGCGACAGTTTAAAACACCCCCCTTTTTTTTAGTTGTTAACTGTCGAATTCAGCAGTAGGCCCAGTGTAAGCACGCTCTTAGCATGAAGATAATAATTATGTTGAGTCCCGGGGACATAAGCAACTATCTACCTTAAAAAATGCACTATTTCCGTAGAAATGTGGTACCTAAAAAATGGATTCTACGCAGTCGGAATCTCAGGAAAAATTTAGTTTTGACATTTATGTATGGTATTAATTTATTTATTTTTATTATAGGAAAAAAAGGATAACCCTCAGCAAACGGGATCTGCGGGAGGGAAAAAGATGAAGTTTGATGAAGCTGACGATATGATACTGAATATAATAGGGAAGAACACTCCAGTTTTAGAAGGTTTAGACGTTCCAGAGTCCTCAGGAACTCAGGCGACCATTCAAATACAAAATACTCAACCACCACCACAAGATACACATAGTGAACCTTTACCACAAATTTCGCAGAATAGTACAAGTTCAGCAAATGCACACTGCAAATCTATTATGCGTTTGAAAAAGGAGAAATTGGAGGCTGAAATATTGCTAATTAAAGAAAAAACTGAAATGGTAAAACGGGAAAAATATAAATTAGATTTAGATTTGTTTAAGTTAGAGAAGGAATTAAATATAAGTAAAATTTCTTGTTTTACTGAACCGTACTATACTCAAAATGTTATTGAGATTAATTTAGTTGAAGTAACAGAAAATGAACATGAAAATGTTCATCTTTCAAGGGTAAATACAATTTAAAATAACTAAATCACTAAGTTTGCATAAAGTTTGCGACAAACTTACTATAATGATTGCATTTTAAAACATATTTGCCCTTGAGAAATCTTAAGATTTTCGTGTTCATTTTCTGTAAAAAATGTTATCTACATTGAAGAGTAACCCACTTATTCATTAACGTACAATAAACCTATTTTAGTTATATCTAGTAGTTATGCTTTGTCCCTTTCTGTCAAACTCAAATAGTTCAATGACAGAAAAGGCCAAAGCATACTTAAAGCTTACTTTAGTCGTAGTTCGTTTATGAATAAGTACACAGTTTCCATGCTCTTGGGTGTACAGTCGAACATGTACATTTTAGTACCTTATCGCAGTAACGTATTAAAGTTAAAGTGGTTTGAATTAGGCATATCAATAACTGCGACAACGTACTAAAATCTAAACCTACTTTTGAATTTGACTGTACACAGTTACCTAAACCTAAACCTAAACTACAAAATTTATTTTGAAATAATAATTATACCTACCTACTTGAATGTTTATTAAATTTATCTTTAACTAAAATTTTGTATTAATTCCCTCAAGACTTCAATCGCTTCTGGGTCAATTGCACTGTTGTTTTCCTCTTCATTATCTTCATTATTATCTTCGTTAACATCCAATTGGTCACTTGAATAATCGTATGGAATGTAATGTTGAGTTCCAAACCGTTTTTCTACGTTGTGAATGGTAACACAAGCTAAAAAAACATTACATGCTGTCAATGGTTGCAAACGAAGATGATTGAGACAGGGAAATTTCTCTTTTAAAATCCCTAAAGCATTTTCAACAACCCTTCTTGTACACTTGAAAGCACGCAAAAATCTCGTGACTGCATCCGTTCTCTGTATTTGGACAGGGATGTTCGGTGTAACTAACCATTTTGTCCCCCAAAATGATAGCGTTTGGGAATGGCCTCCACCCATTTTCCCACTGCCGAGCCAGGGTTGAGCAACGCAGCACTCTTGCGTCGTGGACAGAGCCCGGCCATCGGGCACTAGCGTAAAAAAAATCTAAATTGGGCCCACAAACAACCATAGTGTTCACAGAATGCTCACCTTTACGGTCTACGTACATATACTCGTTCTGCCGCGGCGAATCAATTGGAATTAATGACCCGTCAACTATTCCACCAATTCTTGGAATGTTCCCAATATCCATAAATAATTGCGAGATAGTACTCGAGTTGTCCGGCCACCGTACTTCACTGCCGAATAGCTCATTTACTACTGCAGTAGTAACACGTTTTACACAACGATGAACGGTTGCTTTCGACACTCCGTGGTTATCCCCACTGACGTGGTATTGTGACTCTGAACCCATCCAATGCAGTGTGCAAAGAATTTGTTGACAAGGCGTCAAAGCTTTATTTTTTAAAGTTGGGTGATCTATAATTGCACCGATTTTATTTATTAAATATTCGACACTGGTTTTACTGATTCGAAATTTTTCTTTGAACGCAAAGGCAGTGACGTCAAAGGAGAAATTTATTCGTTCTTTATATATTCTCCTATATGCAAACTCATCTAAATCGCTTTCACTGTCACTACTACTACTTTCGCGGAGAGCCATTTTGTAACTAACAATGAAAACACTACAATTGTAACGCAAGCCTGACACAGCTCTAATCTCATGTCAATAATTACCGACAAATTTGCAAATATGTCGACTTGGTAAAATTTACAATTGTTTTACAACATAATTGTCCTTAAATTTAATTATGAACAATTGTCACGCGTTGCACACTGCAATTGCAGACAATTATGTATGTCCATAGAAATAAAATTGAGAATTTGTCTACTTGTCACCTGTCACTTGTCATATGTCCGAGACATATGACAAGTGACAGCTGACATATGTCATTGACAATTGTAACTAGGTGAAATAGGGGCCAGGATGGCTCTTAATGGTCGAAGCATGTATTAGTACATTACTGCAAAGACCAGTAAGTGAGCCTTCCTGGAGGAGTATGAGGTAAAAGCCCGAGCCACCAGGCGAGGGCTTTTATACATACGAGTCCAGGATGGCTCTTAATGGTCGAAGCATGTATAGTGCTTTACTCAAAAATAGAACAAGTAGAATGATTAAAAAAAAAATATGTTAAAATATTGATGACCACATGTGCACAACCCTCAGGGCGCTAGTCCGACTCTTAGCCGGTCGCTTACCCGGTTTTTTTATTTTTTTTAACGTTTCACAACACGTCATACCGGCCGAGATGTACTAGGCGCACATAAAACTGAGATGGTAGCAAGCGATGCTGAAATGAAGAGAAATCGCGCGATGTCTGGTCTGAACGAGATAACGCTTTTGGTTTATGATGCCCTGGTACTTTTGGAGCTGAATGATCAGCTTTTCATGTAGTATAAGTAGCCTTTTTGAAGGCTGTCACAGTCTTTACAGATAGTTCCAAATTCAAATAATATGATATGTTATGGAATTTCCATACTTACTTACTGGACACTTTTTGATTCCAATTTCGAAATTCCTCAACTTTACTGGACACTTTTCCAGTTGTCCAGGAACGTCAACCTACTGGCTCCTTTTTACTGGTGTTATGGCAAGATTACATAGCATTTTTGAGTAAATTTAATTACTGCGCCCTTTTCCGGTAACACCGTGACTAAACCACCAAATAAATGATTATCAAGTTCTTGTTCGCTATGAAAAAATACCAAACAAACTTCACAAAAATATAATTTGGTATGATGCGCAGTTATTTGACTCCTAACCAGTCGACACAAGTCTTTGATCAAACAGAAATGCGAATTACTATCATTTTCTAATAATAGGAGGTGTACAGTTTTTTGTTTGGTCTGATTATTATTTTCAGATTTGTAAAGCGGTCCTACTACTGTATTATTTTTTAAACCGTAAATAATAAATGCAATCGAGGGATTACGTTTCTCAAATATTTTAATATCAGAAAATGTTACTGGAAAAGACATATCATCAATATTTAAAACGTTATGAAAGTCGGGGCATACCCCAAAGTAGTAAAGTACGAGTTACTCTCTCAGGATGTTTTTTAGCGGGATACAAAGCCGCCATAACACACCACAAAAAACAGCATTGGTCTTTGTTCTGGATATTTAGACTTGCTTTTTTATTTTGAATAATTTTAGGCAACTTAATAAAGCTTGACCCACTTAAAGGTTGAAATTTATTGATATTAATTTCCAAATGAGTATTATTTAAAAAAGCACAACCGCTATCACGCTCTTGGATTTCCTCAACTTTTCTTTTTAAGCAATCTAAAACTTTACAAAACAGTAGCTCAAAATCATAATTTTGGTATAAAATCTTATTTTTAGTACCAAAAGATTTAATTGATTGGCTGTTATTTTTAAACAGTACAAAAATTCCATATAATTCAAAATTAACTTTTATACATATATGCTTTTGAATAGATTCATTTAAAAGCATCTTTATTTTATCACTAATGGAGTTCATGAACATATCAACAGATCCCGAACAAGAATTATTTGAGGGTGAAATCCTATATGTTGCGATACGATTACGGAATGCAGATTGCACCATTTCAATACCGTCATGAATTGTCTTAGTTAATGATTTTTTTGTTTTATGTGTGTTGCTTCGAAGATGTCCTATCCATGTTTTTTTTTCTACAGATATGCTACACGAAACGCAAAAAGGCATTATGACTAGGTAGCTAAAATATTATAACTGTTAGTTTTGAGGTTAGGGAATTGGCGAGAGAAACAAACGTGCGTCCAAGGACAACTCCTGTAATCGACTAAATCAAGGTGGGGCGCAGCCACCGTCTTATACTAACTTAACCTAACATCCCTCCACCCTTAGTCTAAAAGAAACGTTTGTAATCAACGGCCTTGCGGGGTCGCTTTGAGGGCGCTTCAAGCTGTTGCGCAGACGGAGATGAGGTTGCCGTGCCGGCCGGCGCCGGTGTAGGGGCGGCAGCGGCGCGGGTATCGGGCGAGCGCGCGGCAGCGCTCCGGGCTGAATCGTCCTCGCAGTCGGCCCAACAGTCACTCGCGGGTGCGCCGGGGGCCGCAGGCTCCTCGGGCGTGCACGCAGCTGTCGTAGCGGGCAATCGCCCTGGATCCGAGTCGGTCACAGTGCGATCAATGCTTACAGCCGGAATGGACACAAAAAGCGGCATTGGCGAAACTTCTGCTGAGGCGGCGAGCCCAGTGATGACCTCGTTGTCCTTAGATGGGCCCTCATCTACGTTCTCCCCCTTGTATTTCAGAAGTTGATTCGTGTATTTCTTAACTATATTATGAGTATCTAATAATCAGACGGAGTAAATTGTAGTAGCAAGTCTTTTAATTATCACTCCCTTGCGCCAAAAGTGGCATTGTCCTTTAAAAACTTTAACTAACACTACTTCATTAGGTTTAAATTCCACTTCACGTTTTCCAGCATACATTTTAATCTGCGAGCACTGTTTATCTCTTACAATTTCATCGAGTGTTGAGTCGGTTGGTGTAGGAGGGTTCGCGTTAAGTAGGTCTAATCTACAACGGAGTTTCGAACCAAACAAGACTTCAGCAGGGGACTTTTTTGTGGTACTGTGCTCGGAGTTACGATATTTAAATAAAAATTCATGTAATTTGCAATTTAAATCTCTTTGATTATAACCAGTTAAAACTATTGATTTAATTGCCTTCTTAATGATCTTGTAATGAAACGTACTCTACCCCACCCAAAAATAAGCGGAAAAGAGATAAATAAATATATAAATAGAACATATAAACAAATAATTGGCCAGCGTGATCATCTAGTTTTAATAAAGTTAGGACCCTAAGTTGTACCCGTTCGTAACTGTTTCTTTTAAGGAATACTCGAGTGTCCTGGATAGGTACTTTAAAGAACATTAACTACATAGATTTAATGATTAATAAACATTTTGGGGTCTTTATTTATGAACCTATTATCTAACTAGCTTAAATAATATTTAACTTATTATAATTCTCATAACATAACCTTCCTAACTATATCTTACCGCGAGTAGTTAACTATAGCGCCCTTATAGTATTAATTTCATCATTCGGTGTTAAATGTTAATCGATTGTATATTCACACATTTAGTCAGTTATTAACGTTCTAATCATCAGTCAAGTTATTGGCAACTTTCGACATTAGTGTCGTAAATCCATATCTAAATACCTAAGCCGGACATTCAATTGACGTTGTCTAACCAAAACCTCTAGATAGTTTAATCAAGTTTCACTCAACGAAAGCACTACTTTCAACCAGCTTTCTAGTTTGTATAAAAAACAGTTTCATGTGTAACTAGGTTTCAACAGTTAAAACTTCCTATACCTATCTAAATCTATAACCCTAAGCTACCTAAATTCACTAATACTCCTAATTTCGATTATAATGAAAGATATAATGCAAATATATTAGTAACTGCTGTACCAGAATCCCTACTGGTCCCTCTTCATAAAGATTGAAGAGAGAGAGACGTGCCCCTCCACGCCTCAACTTAGGCATCCGCACGTCTCTGTGCGACTCGTCACCAGACTGGGCATCGCTCCACGAAAAGCAAAAGTTGCTATTCCCCAATTAAACTGTCTTTATTGTCAGTGTTTGTCGGTTGGGTCAACCCAAGGAAGATTTTACCCAAAATACCCCAATAAAAGTCGCATTAGACTAAATTTACTTAATCTCCACTTAAAAGCCACCTTAAGGAGAGACTTTCGGTATTCCCGCACCGGGAATCGAACCCGAGTCTCCAGGGTGAAACCCTGGTATCCTTACCACTAGAATATACGGGAATCTCTACTCAAAGCTACCTTCATGGAGAGATTTTCCATTATTTCAATTACTTCGTTCATTAACTACGACCGCTTGATTTTACTTGGTGACTTTAATATAAATTATTCGGATAAAAATGACACTAAATTTAAATGTTTGACACAATTTTTGACGACAGTTAACTTGACTCAACATGTAAGCGACCCGACACATTTCACAGAACACAGCGAGACGACCATAGACCTGGCTTGCACCGACGCTCGCGTTGTGACTGTAGACGTGAAGCATATTCCAGATCTAGGTCGACATGCATTCATTACAGCCGAGTTTGACATAAAAAAACGAAAGCCAATGCCAAAGCGAATTACTTACCGACCTCTTAAAGACATTACCTTGAGTGACTTCAACGACGACCTTGACGCCATAGACTGGGACCAAATTCTTGTGTTCGACGACGTAAACGACATGGTTCGACGATTTAACGAACTTTTACTCGGACTTTTTGACAAACACGCGCCTGTAACGACGATAGTGGTAAAGGAGGCCCACAAACCATGGCTTACGAGTAATGTCAGGCTCATGATGCGTCTCAGGAATGAAGCACATTCAAAATACAAGCGATCCAAGAGTGATGCTCATAAACAATATTACCTGGACCTGAAACATCTCGTCATCGAGGCCATCTACAGCGAGAAACGGGCCTTCTTTGCACATCATATCAACAACGTTACTGACCCAAAGACTCTCTGGAAAAACTTGAAGCGCACGGTTCTTCCAGACTCACAGACGCAGACTGACCTCCCGACGCTTTTTGACGACCCTGACTTAATAAACCGCCATTTCCTCAACGTCCCCGGAAAACGTGACGTAACTATATCTGACCTTACATTTTACGAATTTGGTAGGCACGATAGCAAGACTTTTACTCTTTCATCCACAACGTCTAGAACTGTCACAAAAATTATGACTTCGATTAAAACGACCGCGAAAGGACTTGACTCGATTGATATTGATATGCTACTCATGACTCTTCCGAGGACCTCTGACATACTGACCTACATCATTAACAAAAGTATTGAGACTATGACTTTCCCAACAGACTGGAAAACCGCTCAAGTGATCCCGTTACCAAAAAAGCCGAACCCTGCAAATCTGTCCGAACTCCGCCCTATAAGTATCCTTTCTTGTACGTCTAAGATAATAGAAAGGGTGGTCTGCGACCAGCTGTCGGAATACCTGGAGAAAAACAGTATCCTGCCTGAGCTGCAGTCGGGTTTTCGCAAGGGTCGGTCGACAGTTACTGCGTTACTCGATGTAGTCGACAATATCCTAGAGGCTCGGGATGCTGGTAAAAGTACCATTATGGTTCTTTTAGATTTCTCCAGGGCTTTCGACTGCATTAGCGTACCCTTGCTGTTATCTAAGATGTCCTACTACGGATTTGATGTCACTGCGATTGATTGGTTTAGCAGTTACTTGTCCGGTCGTGCGCAGGCAGTTGCGTTGCGTAGGATGGATGGTAGTACTCTGTGGTCCTCTCCTTGTCCTGTGACTAGGGGAGTGCCGCAGGGTTCGATCCTGGGTCCCCTGCTCTTTATATTGTACAGCGCTGACATTATTCACAGTATAAGGAACAGTAGATACCATCTTTACGCGGATGACCTGCAACTTTACTTCTCTAGCGCGCCGTCGGACACGTCAGCTGCCGTGAACGCAATTAATGAAGACCTCGATCGTATTTCCTCTTGGTCGGAGAAGAACTGTTTAGTTCTAAATCCCAACAAGTCGAAATATGTGGTTTTTGGGTCAAGACATCAAATTCGTAATACTCAGAATGCTCTGACTGCCAGGGATGTTGCCGTCAGGGGTGAGCCAATAGAACAGGTGGTAGAAGCAAATAACCTCGGCCTTCTTATGGATGGCAATTTGCGCTTTGAGAGCCACATACTAAGAGTAGTGAGCAACTGCTTCTATCGCCTTAAAGTTCTATATAATATGCGTGATTACCTTAGTGTCGATTTGCGTGTTGACCTTTGTGAATCGCTTATATTATCTAGATTAAATTATTGTGATGTAGTCTATGATGGCTGCATTGTTGGTAGATCTAAGAGGTTGATACAACGTGTGCAAAACGCATGCGCACGTTTTTGTTTCCGCGTCCCTCCCCGCTCCCACATCACTCCCTACTTGAACGCTGCAAACCTGTTGAACATGCCTGCACGCAGGCGCCTGCACCTCGTCACTCTGCTGTTTGGTGTAGTACATAGCGAAACTCCATCTTACCTTTTTAACCGAATTAAATGGTCAAGAAGTGCGCGCAGGTATAAGGCGATCGCTATCGTGCCTATACACCGGACTGCGGCATTCAGAGGTAGTTTCAGGTTTGCGGCGTCCAAGTGCTGGAATGATCTCCCTCCTCCTATCCAAGGAGTGTCTAGCAGGTCCACCTTTAAGCGCAAGCTTAAGGGCTATTTGTTGACACTCCAGAAATCCTAGCCCTCATCCAGCACTTACTACACACATTATTATTTCAACCTGTTGCTTTTAAATTGAACCTTTAATTAATTTTCAGTTTTATCTAGGCTGTATATCGGTATTTATGTATGCGTTTTATTTTTTATTATTGTTATCTCATTTATTTTTCCGCTATATGTAAGTATTATGTAAGTAGTGTACACGTATGGTGTAGTATGTTTGTACAGTATTCCGTGAGTCACTGCCGGTACTGGCTGAAAATCAGCGCTGTAGGTGTCTGACACCTCAGCATTTTGCTGAGCCAGTGTCCGTTTCACTGCCGCGAGGACACACATTTGCGTGCTATGCCTGTTACCCTCATTGTTTTCTTGTACCATTTGTATATTTGTGTGTCTTATGGTTGGTGAATAAATGTATTTCTTCTTCTTCTTCTTCTTCTTCTTCATTTAAACAAACAAGCGACTTGTAAATGATGCTTCAATAGCATATTACAATAATTTATCCTACCCCGGGATAAGCAATCTAAAACTAGTGTTTCCTAAATGGCATGTTAGGTCTCAAACCAAACAGTAATTAACCCTATTGATTCCTAATACTTTCTGTGTCTAAGTCTCATATTGACACAGCATATCTTTTTCCCCATATTACAATAAAAGTCGCGCTAAACTAAATTTACTTAATCTCCACTTAAAAGCCACCTTAAGGAGAGACTTTCGGTATTCCCGCACCGGGAATCGAACCCGAGTCTCCAAGGTGAAACCCTGGTACCCTTACCACTAGAAGATACGGGAATCTCTACTCAAGGCTACCTTCAAGGAGAGATTTTCCATTATTTAAACAAACAAGCGACTTGTAAATGATGCTTCATTAGCACATTACAATAATTAATCCTACCCCGAGATAAACAATCTAAATCTATCGTTTCCTAAATGACATGTCAGGTCTCGAACCAAACAGTAAAACCCTTTTGATTTCTAATACTTAACATGCGTCTATAGTTCTTACTATTCTAAGATTTAACAATCTTGTCTGTATCTAAGTCTCATATTGACACGGCATATCCTTTTCCCCATACTACAATAAAAGTCGCGCTAAACTAAATTTACTTAATCTCCACTTAAAGTTTCTAAATTCAGAAGCATAATACAAGGACAAGGTTTTCTGAAGACATAAAGGTAGCCATCTCGAGCCTCATTTCCACAGCCCTGGTATGATGTAACGTCTCATCTCCACAACGAACTACATGTGAGAGTGCCTCCAAGAGTCTCCAGTCCAACAGGTAAGCATTCCTACTCGATCTAGCACTTCAAGTAGAGATTTTCATTGAACCCACGTTCACAGCGAAACGACCTAGTCCAATCACTCGGAATAACCCGTGCTATCACCCATGCACGCATGGGCACCTAGAATAAAGCCAAGAGCCGACACATTGCCACTAAATCGTCACACCTTTAACGGGTGAATTATTAATCCAATTACCTTTGCTTTTCTCAATTAAATAAAGTCAAAAGTAGTTGCAAATATTTTAGTAAATTGAACAAATAATTCATTTTATCAAACAAGCGACTAGTAAAATTGCATCAAATGGCATAATATTACAACAAAATTAACCCTACCCCGGGATATGCATCCTAATCCTAGTGTTTCCTAAATAATATGTCAACTCGAACTATCTTATGATAATTAGTCATGACTTGAACTAACAGTTAAACCGTCTTAATTCCTAATACTGTATTGCGTCTAAAGCTCTCTCTATTCTAAGATTGTTAAATGTCTATCTCTTTCTTAATCAGTAAAACAGCGTGAAACAAACTATGTCGTGGTGTCTAAGATCGCAAAACCAATGTTGCTAGACTATTAGGTCAAATTCAGACGCTAACAAATGTATGAATTCACACTCCAATTACTTGATATAAAACTATATCGTTAATATATTGCAGATCCGTGAATGTTTCGCTTTATAACTTGCACAGTAGTGTAATCTACATTGTCTATATTTCTATTGGACTAGACCATATCATCTGTGACCATAAACACGGACAAATTCGTTGATATTAAAGGCGAGCGTTTGGCTTCCTATCTCGTTTATCGAAAATTATCTTGTAATTCTGGTTGGTTCTATTTAATTAAAGATACTTATCGATGCCTAGCATCCGTAAATATTTCTATTTTATTATTGTGATGTTTCAGATCTAACAATAAAATGATTTACCAAGCCTCTATTTGCTCTCAACAATCTCTCATTCCAAATATGAATTTCCATCGTTATCTACTTTATTCCGGACTTCACGAAGAATATAAAAACGAAGAACCTGATTAAATTTCCTCGAGTGAAATACTTAAGGTATGAAAATGTTAATTTATTAAGTGTAAGCCACTTTAACTGCCGCCAACCTGCTAAGCGCGTCCATTTTGTATGAAAATCAGAGATCCTGGCAATGAAAGTGTTAAATGTACTATTCTATGGCCTACAAGAAACACAAAGTAGATTTGATCACCCACTGTACTAAATAAATAAATAAACCGTAATTGCAAGGTATAAAATATGTTTATAGTCCTGTTTAATATCTCTAACATTCATAAATTATAGACCAACATCTTTATATCAAGCTTAGCAATCCTATGTAATGTAAGGTGATAAAATTATATTTATTTCAGGATACTACTAGCTTGCTAAAAGCATTGAGCACCGCTGATGAGCAATGCAGTATTATTAACAATCTTGAAAGTGGCGTTGATGCCATCTCACCATAATAATTTCAACATTTGCTGAATTTATTGAATCCTAAAGGTGTGCTTTTTAATTACCTAACCTTTTATTTTAATTTCATTATAAACAGTAACGTAATGAACATGTTATTGTATTAATTGTTAAGTTATAGAGTTTTAATGTAAAATAGTTATGGTACCTGCATGTCAAAAGACATATACCTATGTAGTGTTACCCCATAATACAACAAAGCGTTAACTAATATTGTTTTATTTCAGGGTACTATTAACTTGCTAAAAGCACTGATCACCGCTGATAAACTATTATCAATGTAGTTATATTAACAATCTAGAAGAATCATCGTCAACCCACCATAATAATTTCAACATTTGCTGAATTTACTGAATCTTTAAGGTGTGTTTTTATTTACCCATCTTTTATTTTAATTTATTATAGTCAATGATGTATTGAACGGACAAATAGTTGTCTTATTTTGGGATATCCAAAAAATAGAAGCTTCAGTTGAGTTTTACCTCCAATATCTCTTTGTACCTATAACAAACCACAAATACCTCTCCGCTGATACTTCAACAATTAAATTTGACCTAGATTGTAAGGATATAAATTAAATTTAAAAGTTCTAACTTAATTGAGGTACCGTTTAAGATAAAGAATGCTTATAAGGGGTTTTATATAAGATAAAGTTTATAAATCCCGAACGGGATTATTAAATCAAAATAGACACTTACCTGCCTGCCTGCTACACAAGTAAAATTTCCTGAAAAGTTATAGGATTTATGCACGAATTCAATTTAACAATTTACAAGTTAACAGAGTAAATTTTAATGAACAAATTAGTTTTGAATTCTTTTATTACCTATCCTGGCTACATAGGTTTGAATATTTTAAGCAAGTTGGATAGTATGACTTAACTTGCATTGCAGGTTCTAACTTATTCAACCTCATCAAAACATCTCAAAATTTATGAATTTTAAAAGCATATTGAATAATTAATATCATTTTTACAGTGTGAATTCGTGCATAATTACCCTTTAACTACAAAGTACAAAAAATGAGACACATCCTGAATTTTATTTTTATTTATTTATTTGAATATATAGTAAAACAGAGGAAAACACACATGAAATAAATAGCAAAATTCAGCAAATAAACACATCATGAAATAAATAGCAAAACACAGCAAATAAACACATCATGAAATAAATAGCAAAACACAGCAAATAAACACATCATGAAACAAAATAGTTTCAACAAATAAACAAATAAATAAAGTACAATACTTCCAGATTCTCAATAGCTCTTGGCAATCAAATATATAATCAATTGCAAACGTTAATGTGATTTTTATTATAAGCCGAGCACTATTAAGAACTGAACGTACTGTAATAAGTTTCATGCACATCCTATTTTTCCATTTATCACTGGATGTTGAAATAAATACATTCTACCTACCCGTGTCTAAAGAAACCCTATCAGTCTGAAGCAGACTCCTACAATCGGTGTTAAAATACAATTACAAAGCTGCATGCACACCCTGCCTACCCGTGCCTAATGACTCCCTATCTGCCTGAACCAGGTTCCTACAGTCGGTGCCGGTTCAAGAATAGGATAAAGGATATGGAAGGGGGACCCTCCCGGCATTGAGGTACACGCTTCCGTTCTTGGACAGAGGTCTGTTGGAATCCCCATGACAGGACAGCCTTGCCGCCTGTGCCAACCTGTGGCCCCTTCCACGTGTACCGTACCGGCGAAAGGACAAGCATTTCAACAACCCGAAGGTCACTGGTGGATCCACTTGAAGATCACACACCGCCTTTCGGCGTTAGCCAAACATGTGGACTACCACATTGCTGCAATAGCCACACGCTTGTATGTAGGTGTTGGGATCAAATTACATGCATTAATATAGGATAACCCCGTCGCCTGCGAACCGGACTCAGCACGCAGCCTGGTAAACCAGGTGTTAAAGGTGTCCTGACCATGACAGGGGGGAGACGAGAATACGCTGATGTATTCTTAAAGTCACGTTAAATAAATTTAACGTCCTACGGGTTAGGATTTATACTCACCAATTGGATTCCAATTCTCCATCCAAACACTAAATTACTAAATTGATCTTTGGACTACTCTTGGGCAGCGCTCCGTCCCTCGTTCAGTATCGTTCCGAAAAAGCCCAGAGTCTTCCCCGTTTCCCTATTTATACCCCTGCCATTTCTTCTTCCAAAGCCCCGACCAGTAATCTTGACCCTCCCGCAATAACGGATTTTCATATAAGCAATATGGCTCCTTATGCGCAATAACGAATTTAACACCCGCAATAACGAGTTTTCATATAAGTAATAACGAGGTATTTCGCAATAACGACTCGATAATTCTTTATAAAATGGTCGCTCTAGACCGAGAACGAAAACACAGTATGGACTAGCCCAAACAAATTCTCCATACAAATTAATTAAAACAGTTATTTTGATCTTTTAAATAACCTCTTCCATTACCTCTTAAAACAGCCCAAGTCTAAACCAAAATTCTTCCTCTTATTGTGTTGATCTTCCATTTACCTAGTTTAAATTTGTAGTTCAATCTGATCCTAATAGACAGACAAATGAAAATCAAATAATCTTAAAAAGAGAGAGGTGAAATAAATTTATATGTAATTTATCTATTTTAATATATCTCTGATTGGTTACGCAGCAAAACATCCAAAATCAAATGCTACAAGTTCAAAATTTCTACGATTTAAATATATAGCATTTATAAAACATAGTAATAAACAACTATAAAAGAAATAATTGTCGAAGCATATCCATGTTACCAACACTAATCGAACAAATACCCTCACTTATCAATCTACCTTACATGTTCTCACTAAAAATAATTAGCATTAACTGCGGTAATGATATGATTCATACTGTTAGCTTCCTTATACACCATAATGTCCTTTTAGATATTCATATTGGTATTTGACCTCCCCAAAACTATCTACACGGTGGTTTTTTATCGGTGATCACCATTATCACCTCTGTGTTCTACCCACGAATATGAACAACATTCACTATGGGACCAACTCCGAAATCACGAAAAAAAAATCAGCAGCTTCATACATTTTGGTCGAGTACCTATTCAACTTTTCTATGAAAAAGCTGTTTTTTTTTCGTGATTTCAGGGTTGGTCCTATAGTGAATGTTGTTCATATTCGTGGGTAGAACACAGAGGTGATAATGGTGATCACCGATAAAAAACCACCGTGTATATATCTCCAACTCGGTCATTAACTTCAAACATCAACCCACATAGAACCCTTTCATACAATACCAACGAATAATTCCTACGTAATTTCAGCGAACCAAAATTTAAACTCCTGATAATACGAAAATGATAATTCGTTTATACCTCCTATTTGCTATTTGTTTTGTTGTAGGCGTTTTAAATTATGCATAGATAATTTCCCAGTTTGAGTCTATATAGGTACAAATTCGTACTCGAATTAAGTAATCTGCTAAGAAGCTAGAAAATCCGGTGTTAGCCTAGACGAACAACGTACCTACTGATAATCCAACGGGACTAAACTCCCTCCTCATAATAGAGAATGTCAACCAGTTTAGATTTTTGGCTTATCGTATTCTTCATTAAAAACAAAAAAATGCTGTAAAAAAATCATTTCGATACGTCTAATAGTTTCCGAGATATTGAATTTTAAACTTCGTATGCGGCGCTCGAAACCCGGCGGCTAGCGCTCACGGATGATGACGTCATCGTTTAGCAGCGGTACGCGCCCTTATATGAATGAGTGAGTTTACAGGGCTTCTATCTTTTTAACCGTAATAAATAGACAGTTGAAATTTTCACAGAATACGTGTTATTATAGATTTTATCGATTAAATTTTTAAAATGAACAATAAATCAAATCCCCGTACAAAAACCATGAAAAAAACCATTTTTTTTTGCTTTTTTATATGGATTGTATTTCAATAATGGCTTCTTATTTTGATGCGATTTTAAGCTTAAGTTCTAGTCTAATTTTCATACTTTACGACTAAATAGAAATCTCAAGTAAAACTGCTACAAATAGGTGACAAAGCTGATTTTATCAACACGATGTTTTAAGCGGTCACCCATCCTGTTTTAGACTACGCTCGTAGTTACTTAACTTTGGAAGTCGTAATTTTTTACGAATTCGTTTTGATGTGACTATGATAGTTATGGTTATCTATTGTTTTGTTTTACATACAGTTTAACCTGTTTAACTAAACTAACTGTCCGTTGCTGACCGGCTTTTCTGTTTGTAATGTTTGTCGAATAAGTTGGTTAAATAAAAATAGAATAATAATCAAGCACTTTTAATTTAGGGTTCACCGTATTCTACATAAAAATACCAAAACATTAATGCAAAAAACCGGGCAACAGCCTGTCGAACCATGCTCAGTGTAGGGTTCCGAAGCCGTTACTACAAACAAATTAGACCTCGCGACAAACTTAACTTTGCCGTTGGAAAACTGTTATCCCTATACATCGATATAGGT
The DNA here is from genome assembly GCA_948252455.1 of Acleris cristana. Classification (NCBI taxonomy): domain Eukaryota; kingdom Metazoa; phylum Arthropoda; class Insecta; order Lepidoptera; family Tortricidae; genus Acleris; species Acleris cristana. The sequence goes on from OX411771.1 coordinate 51,061,765, forward strand.
CGCGGTCAGTTTACCAACACCGCAAATAAGTTTTCGGCAGGTATAAACATTTAAACCGTTTAACTCAAGAGCCAATGAAGTCTACTTAGTCGTGATAGTTTTCCTTTGAAGATATTTTTCATATTTTTTATTTGTAGTTTTGGCTGTAGTGGGGAGGGGACGACGAGACTTGACTCTAACAAAAATTTGCGCTTTAAAGCTTTTCATATACGGATACCTTAATTGAAATATTGTTTTCACAAACCCGCAATATTTTGGAAAGACCTATACAACGACACCCCACGCTATGGGGTAGACGAGAAAAAAAAACTTCCCCACGTTACGCACGCACGCACGCACGCACGCACGCACGCACACACACACACACACACACACACACACACACACACACACGCACGCTATCTAAGCTATCTTATATACACGAAATAACAGTAATAAATAATGCTCAAAAACAGTTCAAAAACTACCTACTTGCTACAGCGGCCGCTAATACCAACAACTAGCGAGAGAGAGAGAGAGAGAGAGGCGGTCTAGGTACCTAACTTATGGCGAGTGAGCCACTTGGCAGCGCCCGCCCGCGAAATTTGAAATCGATGAAATGAATAAGTACACAAAATATCAGAACTACTACCTAGGTCAATCAAAAACTCATGTTTTAAGTATAGTTCATTATTTTATACGGTACCTAGCGATATGAATTCTACATTAGACACGACATTTGTAAAGAAAGGGCTATCACCAAAGTTAAGTAAACACCGCTTAAACATCGTGTAAGATTTTGTTGTTTGTTGTTTTACTACAGATTACTGTTTGGTCGTAAGTATGGAGTTTAGATTATTGTGTGACACCGAAATAAAAAGCTAATACAAATACAACCCGTACTTCGGCTTCCAAAGTTAAGCAACTACCTACTTACAAGCGTATTCTAAAACAGGATGAGTGACCGCTTAAAACATCGTGTTGATAAAATCAGTTTGGTCAAATATTTTTAGCAGTTTTACTTGAGATTGTTATTTAGTCGTAAACTATGAAAGTTCGACTGCAATTTAAGCTTAAAATAGCATCAAAATAATAAGCCATTATAAAAATATAATCCGTATAAAAATGCTAAAAAAACTGGTTATTTGTCATGTTTCTTGTATGGGGACCCCTCTTGGGATTTGATTTATTGTTCATTTTGTAATTTTAAACAATAGAGTTTATAATAACACGTAATCTGTGAAAATTTCAACTGGTTACTTATAACGGTTAAAAAAATATAGCCCTGTAAACTTACTCAATCATATAAGGGGCCGTACCGCTGCGAAACCATGACGTCACTCCAGTAAGATGGCGCCCGCACCCTTTAATATTTTTGACCGTAATTTCATACGTTCGTAGAATCAAAACTACTGGGTCTATTTGAATGAAACAAAAAGTAGTATGTTTGTTTATTTATAAGCTTTACTCTTACAAAGTTTCAAGCGATTTGGCGTACCTACTGACATTCTTCATTATGTATGAGTACATTATAAATTGCGATTATGACTAGAGGGGAAAGAAATACCGAAAAAAATTAATACACATATATACTTGCATATATACAAATGCCCGCTGAGTTGGGATCAGTACAATCTTAACATAACATTCTGCCTGACCTTTACTTATAGGGTTGTACGCGGGTGAGGTCAAGTGCACGATATTGTTGCGTAAGCAAAATTCTCTGAATTCTGTGGACACAAAAGATGTCCCGTTGTCAGAGCAGATGGTGTGAAATAATCCGAACCTGGACATTATTTCGCATAACTTTTCAATTAAAACGCGAGAGCTCATGCCTGACGACACATCAAAGCATTCTACCCATTTTGAGTAAGCAAAGCAAAGTTTTAATATTAATTGGTCCGAGAAAATCTAGATGTACCTACTCGATACCATGGTCGCGGCGGGTATGGCCAGGGCGCGAGCGGTGCGCGGGATGGTGCGGGGCGAAGTCTGGCGCATACGTCACATGTAGCTACATAGCGATCGACATCAGCTGACATGCCCGGCCACCAGAACCGGTTTCGCGCCTCTGCTTTCATTTTAGATGATCCCAGGTGACCGCCGTGTAATTCGCCTAGGATTAATTTGCGGCAATTCAATGGAATAACGGTCCTATGACCTCGAGTTAAGCACTTATTTTCAATGGCTAGTTGAAAACGACAATTATAAAAAGGAATATATTGTTTATTTTGTACTTTAGATGGCCAACCATTTAATACGTAGTCACAAACTTTCACTTACACATCCTCCAAATGAGTGGATCAACGTATTTCCTCAAGCATCAAAAATCTTGAATCATCGTAGACAAAGTGTATAAACGTTGCTTTGTCTAAGAGGTCAGTGCCGCCGCCAGAGTTTAAATCTGCTTGCTTGCTAACATCAAGGCAGGAGGAACGACTTAGAAAATCGGCTGCATTGCGGGCGCTGCTTATGTACTTAATAGTAAAGTTATAAGATGATAAGTATATTGCGTATCTTTGGAATCTGTTGGCGGTCAGTTCCGGGATGCCTTTGTCGGGGTTAAATATTGAAAGTAATGGCTTATGATCGGTTCTTAATACAAAGGGTATTGAGCGGCCATATAAATATTGATGGTACTTGCGTACACCGTAAATGATGGCCGTCGCCTCCTTTTGTATTTGGCTATAAGATTTCTCAGCGGTTGTAAGTGACCTTGAAGCAGTGACTTATTTGTCGCTCGAATCTCCCTATCTATCTAGTCAGTAACGATAGAGACGCACTGAGTGAATACAACTTGTACTATGCGTGCTGCCGAGCTCCTTTGTGATAATGGTCGTACTTTTACTGCTGCTGCAAAGGAAATGAATGAATTCATTAAGCTTAACAAAGATGACATTTCTGAGTTTGCAGCTGATCAAATGATTAAATTTATATTCGCACCGGCTTACGCCTTGAATTTCAATGGGTACGTAGAGGCCGGCATTAAAAGTTCCAAATTTCACCTTAAACGGGTTCTTGGTAATAGGCACCTCACGTTCGAGGAGCTGGCCTCCCTGTTCAGCCAGGTCGAAGCTATTTTTAATAGCAGACCACTTTGTCCTCTCTTCCCCTCCCCCAACGATTTTTCCCCGCTCACGCCAGGGCACTTTCTGGTTGGCAGGTCACTGACGTCGCCGCCAACCGCGTCGCTACTAGAAGACAACTCGAGCCGCTTGGACCGATACCAGAGACTGGAACAGCTGCGTCAACATTTTTGGAAGCGCTGGTCTTCAGAGTACGTCTCCGAGCTACAGCAACGCGGCAAATGGCGCACGCGGCAGCGCGACCTACAACTGGGAGAGCTTGTGCTGATCAAAGATGAAGGCTTGCAGCCACTGAACTGGCGTATGGGCTGCGTCACCAAATTATATCCCGGCAAGGACGGCGTACCTCGCGTGGCAGATGTCACCACATCCAGAGGACTCATAAGAAGGGCACTCAACCGAATATGCCCCCTTTTGGTTAAAGAAAACTACTGAAAGCGAGCTGGGCGACCCATTTCTCCTAGAGGAGCATGGTTAATATGTTTATGCGCGGTACAAGCATCGCAGGAGGAAATGAATTTTACAACATCTGAATGCATTCCCGGCCAATAGTAACGGAGTGCCAGTCGTTTATATGTTTTAAAGATGCCTAAATGTCCAGCGGTCGGTTCCGAATGGTTTTCCTCGATTACCGAGTGTCTACTTTCAGTAGGTATCACCTCCTTCCAGTCGAACTCTTCACGCAAGGTGCATCTACTTTTCATTAATCTATATAGCTTTTGATTTTTAATAATATAATTTGGAAATGATGTAGGTGAAGCCTGGCAACCATTAAATATATTGTGATACCACTGATCAGTAGAATCGGTTGAGTCGACGACATTATCAATGGCAGCCACAGGACATACGCGAGATAATGCGTCTGGTATAATGTTATCAGAGCCACGGCGATGCTTAACTTCAAAATTAAACGCGGAAAGTCGTACGCCCCAGCGAGCAAGACGACCGGTTGGGTTACTTAGATTCAGAAACCATTTTAATGCAGAATGATCAGTATAGACTGTGAACTTCATGCCATTGTCAAGGTAACACCTCCAATGCTCAATAGCCACGAGTACGGCTAGGGCCTCTCGTTCCGTAATACTATATTTTTTTTCAGCACTAGAAAGGGCCTTGCTCATGTAGGCTATAGGACATTCCACACCGTCGACAGTTTGAGTAAGCAAGGCTCCGACGCCGTAATCACTGGCATCAGTGTGGACCTCGAACTCTTTGTCATAATCCGGGCAAGATAGAATAGGAGCAGATATGAGGCATTCCTTTAACGTGTTGAAAGCGTCTTCCGCTTCCTTTAACCAAACAAAGGGAAGGGTTTTTTTGCTAGTACGAGTAGACGTTAATTTGTTGAGTGGACCAGCTATGGAACTGAATTTGGGTATGAATCTTCGGTACCACGAAGCGGTACCCAAAAACCTCTTGACTTCTTTTTTATTCGTAGGGGTAGGAAAATTAAGGATAGCCTCGACTTTACCAGGGTCCACGTGTAGTCCTTTAGAATTAACAACGTAACCTAGGTATTTAAGCTTGTTCCGGAAAAATGATGATTTTTCCAAATTAATGGTCAATTTAGCTAATTGAAGTTTGCGATGAACTTTGTGAAGTAAGGCAATATGACTTTGGAAGTCCGGTGACACTAAAATAATGTCGTCTAAAAATACAAACACTGAGTTTTCAAATTCTGGTCCGTAAAATAGTTGATCCACTAACCTCTGTTGTGTCGCCGGTGCGTTGGTAAGCCCGAAAGGCATAGTGACAAATCGAAATGTACCGCGGGTAGGAACATAAAATGCAGTTTTGTCGCGGTCTTGTTTGGCAATCGGTATCTGCCAAAAAGCCTTAGATAAGTCTATGCTACTTAAATATTTTGCGTTCTTGAGGTTGTCGAGGATTTCGGATACATATGGTAGTTTATATGCATCCTTGCGAGTGATGGAGTTAAGCTTCCGACTATCGAGGCAGAACCGCAACTTCCCATCTTTCTTGGGAGTGAGTAGGATAGGTGACGACCAAGGGCTCTCACATGGTTCAACGACACCTAGTTGAACCATTTCATCGAGTTCCTGGCAAATAATACGCAACTTTTCAGGTGGCAATCGGTAATAGCGCTGTCGTATAGGTGGCGAGTCTCCGGTATCGATATTGTGCTCAGCCAAATGTGTACGGCCTAAACCAGCCACCCCAGTAGAAATTGATTCGAACTGTGCAATAATGTCCTTGGCGGTAGCTTGCTCAATATCGCTTAGTTCGTCATAGGAATGAAGCATACCCGATTCTTCATCTACAGTTGAAATTTGATTATCAGTAATTGACAACGAAATGGTATCGCAAAATTTGGGAAAAAGGTTAAATTTCTGCCAAAAGTCGACTCCTAGGATCAGCGATGAAGTCACAGTAGGTATAATATAGGCTTTTAGGATGTGAAATTGTTCTTGAAAGGTCACGGGTAGGTTTATATAGCCAAGGGTTGCCATCCTGTGGCCGCCTGCAGTTATAAACGATTTAGAATCGTCACTGTCGCAAAGCGTTAGACCAGTGGATGCTACTAGGTTATGATGCGCATTATTACCGAGTATCGTCACAGCTGATCCGGAGTCCAATAATCCCTTCATAGAATGACTTCCCATATTTACAGTTACATAGGGCCGCAGGTCCCCAGTAGGTTTTTTATCGAAGATTGTTGCAATAGAGTAGGTAGAAAAATAAACTTTAATAGTGTTTAGCCAACTTTGCCATTCATTTGGGTTGAAATTACAGCTATTATTGCTTCTAGTTCTAGTACAACAACCTTCTGTAACTAGTTTTTTTGTTCATTGACAGGGTGACATGTAGGGAAATTAAGAAAGGTAAAGTCCTTAAGACCACACTTGAAACAAATCGGATAGCGGTCTTGTGTACACTGACGTAACGAGTGATCACTACTACGGCAGCGCGGACAAAATGCGGCTTTCCTAGTCGAGTTATTGGGTCCTTGTTCTATAGCTGCCACGCCGGCCACGAGCATGTTCGCATTACTCGTGCTTGGCGTTGAATCGCGATTATAAGAGTTGTAATAATTCTTACGGTAGTTAGGCTGGTAATTGTTTTTATAAAAATGCGGTTTTGGTTCCGATCTTGCGTATGCTAAGTCTGGAGCTAAGGTGCTATTAGTTGGTTTTGGTGGTTCACGAAACTGCGAAGAAAGACATTGTATTTTTTCATAATTTAAGCAGAGTTTTCGGAGTGTCGCAATAGTATCGATATCCGAAATACAAGATGCCAAAACCGTCGAATAGCATGGGCGTATATTACGGATTAAAATTGGCCAAGTGACCTCTTATTTTGGATAAAAATGAAAGAACCTATGTCCACGTTAGCAACCGAGAAGTAACTCAAACTCTTTAATGATGTTAAGTAAATGATTTAAGAAAGATGACCAAATGATTAGCAATTTAAGTTTGCCTAAGATCCCGGGCTCGCTCCTTCCGCCCAAATCGCTGCTATACGATTTTGAGTACCCTCAAGGATTGTGGACCTCGTCCCAGACTGGGCAGTCCCCCAGCAAAGTTCTGCTTCTAAGATGATTGCAAAAGAATGATTGTCTCTATGTCATCGTAGTTGAGTAAGTAACAGTAAGCAATGGACAAAGAGGAATCACCAATGGAGAGTGGGTTATTTTATACTTTTCTAAAAAGAGATTTGAAATAATCTCTCCGTATTGTGATATTGATCATATTTAAAATCTAATCCAAAATAAGTAAAACAGATGATTTGAAACAGCATATGTCAGGGAAAAGGTTAGTGATGAAAGTTAATGAAAGCTTTGATTAGTTCAACAGAAAACACTGTGTTTTATTACAAAACACAGTGTTTTCAAAAACAACATTCTATCTAGAGATTAACTTGAGCTCGAAGGAAACTTACCGAGATGATGCAAGTATTTCAAATAGGGTATTCCAAATAGGTACCTGTACCATCTTTATAGCAAAGCCAACTTCCATATCTGAGCCACGTTCGTTCCATCGTCGACTTTAAAACCTGAAATATTTTAATGACTTACCGCCGGACTCAGAGACATTTGAGAGACAACACTTGTGACAGAAGGAGTGGATCAAACGGAGCAGGTAGATAGAGGACGTCAAAACCTATCGATTTCACCCCCATGTATTGTATGGTTAGCGATATGTATGTATGTATGTAAACACTTTATTGTGCAAAAGAAAAAAAACAGAACAATACAATTAATATAAAAATAAGTACAAAGGCGAACTGATAGATACTCGTACGCCTGGCTGGGTTTCGGGTAGATATTCTACTGTTCTAAAGTTATTTAAGTTTTCGTAAAATTTCACAAACACCCTATGTTACCACCTATCTTCGTTAACTTAATGTAAACAATCAAATTAACAGCTATGATTTACGTTTTGTAGGTAGTGGAATAGTTGGTTTTGAGTATCCAATTAATAACGTGATCATAAAAATTATCAATATTTAGACAATTGTACCTACGTGTAAGTATCTACTTGGCATTTTATTCTAGAAATTATTCTAACAACTGCGCTAATTAATGTTAAATCTCCTGTACAAAATTTATTGTGTTTGGTCTACAGGAAAATGTAAAAAACTAAATTAAGTACTACAATAGAGACATTAACGAACCCCCTTAACTGAAAACTTGTGAATGTAACCACCTAAGTCAAAGTGTATTAATTAGTCAAAATGACATCAGCTTTACTATACTCTCTATTAATTTAAGTCGTAAATAAAAGCTTTTACTTAACTGTAAAAGTTAGTGTTTAAATTTTACTTGTAGTCAGTTTTTGTTATTAGTCGAAATTAAGCTAGAAAGTACTTGTAATCCCGGTAACAAGGCAGTATTATAATGTCTAAGAACTGATCTGATGATGGAATTTGAAGATTGTCATAGGATTGCTGCTGTACTTTCTCTTTCTTTTATATTGTCTTCTGCTGATTTTGCCTGCTGTCTATTCCTTTGAAAGTTTTTACTTAAGGGATAATGGTTAATTTCACACTTGGTGACGTAATTAAACAAATTTTAAATGATCCTGTAATTTTAATGTAATAAAATGTATGCAGAAGATTTATCATAAACCAGAGCACTTAATGAAATAAGTTTAAATAAGGCCCGAAAGTCGGAGTTAAAGATGGGTTAACAGAGCAATAGTTCAAGAACGAATTATTTTCTTAAAAATTGGTTATACTTTTGATCGTGAAGTTTATTGGAGACTCAAGACCAACTATTCAACTACCCATTTTAAACAATAATCACAACTGTAAATCATACTAGCAACGTTAGGTGGTAACAGAGGGTGATATTAAAATATTACGAACACTTAAATAATTTTGGAACAGTAGAAAATCGCTACCTACCTATTTCAAGGGTGGCGATAAGTTATCTCTATTAAGATAGTTAAGCGACTATAAACGAGGAACATTTAAATGTTTAAATATGACAATGACTTTCCCGCGGCGTTCCTTGTGGGACGCGACGTGAAGTGGGACTACATAACAGTTTATTATGATCACTAAAAAGTATAAAACAACAAATAGTTAAATGTTTTAAAAAACAAAAAATTGCCTGCAAAAACGCAAAAAATAACACATACATACAAACATACCGTCACGCTTTCATTCCAGAGTGGGGTAGGCAGAGCTACAGAATTATCAACAACTCTAACAACTTGTTGATAATTTTATAACCACGTTTTGCACAACGCAAACGCAAAAAATAACTTCTTTTAGTATGGTACTAGGTAATAAGTCAGTCCAACTGAAGTCGGCGACTCACAATATTTTAAACCAAAAGCTGACTTCAATTGGATATTAATTAATTTGCGTTTTTGAAAGTGGTTTTTTTTAAACAATTATTATACCCATTTTTCTGACGTTCCACTCGATTTATCTTCATGGAATTCCACAAATATTCCAATTTTGCTTCTTCTAGCTATTTATACCAGTAAAAGTTCTTACAGTCAAGCTACACGTTAATAGGTAAGGTTTTGCTAACTATGAAAAATAAATACGGGTCTTCATCGTCTGCCAAAATTATTTTTAGTCATAACAATTATGTTTTCGGTCATATTTAATTTATTTTTAGGGGTCCGTACCTCAAAAGGGAAAAAGGAACCCTTGTAGAACCACTTCGTGGTCTCTCTGTCTGTCTGTCTGTCTGTCTGTCAAGACCCTTTTTCTCAGGAACGCGTGAAGGATTAGGTTGAAATTAATGTCAAATACTCAGGTCTGCAATCTCTTGGGGCTGTGTAAAAATCAAATTTTTGGTCAACGCAATAAAAAGATACGGCCGTTTATGCTGCTTGACCTAGGTAATCACGAAATTTGGCAAGAAGCAATGTCTTATAGCACAAGTAAAGGAAATCCGAAAAACGTCATTTTGTAGATACATAAATACTTAAAAAAGTTCAAGTATGTTTGAAAATCGTGTTTGATTATTGTAGATACAACTCAAAAAAAATTGTAAAATCAACAGTTTTCCAACAGAAAAGTTAAGATTGTCTCACTCCAGTTTATCTTTTGGTTAATAAAAGTAAAAGTCCAATTACCTAACTGTTGACACTGTTATACATACATACTTATTTATAATTTACATCATTTGTCATCTATTTCAATTAATTGCAATGCAAGTTGTAGTCATGATGTAGTAGGCAAAAAAAGACGACGTAGTTGGCCTAGTTGGTAGTGAATCTGCCTGCGAAGATAGTGGTACCGAGTTCCATTCCCGGTCAGAGCAAATTTGTATGATGAGCGCGAGAAGTTTATTACTAACTAATAAAATAACTCCCAACCTTTCAATTTTAGTATGAACTGCTGCTAACCACAATGTATTAATCGCTTTAGGGTTTGATTTTGAAGGAAACTCAAAATATACCTACTCAGGAAAGCCGGAAAAATCTTCGAGTCTCGATTCCTATTACGAGTAACAAGTTAATACGGAACCCTCGGTGCGCGTGTTACCTACTTTTTCAGGATAAAAAAAATATGTCAACAATCACATTATGACTAAATAAAAATATGGAAAACAATAATTTAATCTTTAATTCAAATCCTACTAAAATTTCTAGATTTTGAGAAGACATATTACGCCAAACTATTTATGATTGAAATTCAGTTATTTATGCTTGATCTATTTTTAACATAATCTTATTTTTTAACTCTTAACCAAAACATGAGGGTATTTCGCTTTTGTCGCTTTCCACTTCTGCCAGTCTGTCCGTTAACTCCTCCTAAACCACGTAACGGATTTTGATGCGGTTTTCACCATCAAGTAGATTATTTTTCACAGAAGGATTTTATGTATATTTAATTATGGTTTATGTACGGGTGTGACAGAAAACTCACATAAACCGAAGTGAAGCAAGGGCGGGTTGCTAATTTGTTATAAAATTATAGAAAATCATACCTAAGCTCTCTCGGGTCTTGTGAGATACGGCTCAAACTGGCCGCCCCCAAGCTGATCGCAGGTGTTAGCGCGACGCAAGGTTTCGGCATGGAGACGAGGCATCAAAGTGACATCTACATTGATACTAGTTCTCAGAGTGTCAAATGCACTACATATCCTACACCGCATTTCATCTGCAGTGTCACACTCGGCCACAAACACTCTTTCTTTTATGTAACCCCATAAGAAGAAGTCAAGTGGAGTGAGGTCCGGTGAGCGAGCAGGCCATGAATGAGGACCATAGCGCCCAATCCAGCGGTTCGGGAATGTGTTATCGAGATGTTCTCTTACTGGACGTACGGAGTGCGGAGGGGCTCCGTCATGCATAAACCAAATTCTGGGCAGTTGTGCAAGAGGCACGTCCTCCATGTTGTCCCACTCGGCTTCTAGTTCAATGCGTAAACTCCTTAATTCCCTCTCCAGGTCTCGTTGTAAAAACTCTAGGTATCTTTGCCCGTTCATACGTTCGGGCAAAAATACTGGTCCAAGAATTTTGTTTTTGTAAATCCCAGCCCATACATTCACCGACCAGCGGGTTTGATGCCCTGTTTGCTGAACTACGCGCGGATTTGTATGGGCCCAGAAGTCCATTTCTGGTAAAGGTCGATTCATCTGTCCAAATAATATGTGACACGAAATTATAATGTGCGAATCGACTTTGCTGGTCTGCCAGCCACCTGCAGTACTCGCGTCGGCGATCCCGGTCTCCAGGCACTAGTGCATGCACTTTGTGAATTCGGTACGCACGTTGCCTGTCTCTGCGGAGAACTTTATGAACAGTCCTGTGCGTTATTATTATACCGCGACGTCTTAATAAGCGCGCTGCAGTGCGAGTCCCAATTCGTGGATTGCGTCGCACTACATCCAAAATGCTGTTTTCGGCTCGCACGTTAATCGATCTGCCGGCGCCTTCTTCTTGTGGGACAATAGGCACATTATCTAGTACTCGTTGATACGCGCGGGTTATGACGCGGGGGTCTGCCGGTGACCTTGCGTTGGGATATCTTTGCTCGTAAATCCGTAGGGCCTCGCTAGCGTTTCCCAATGCCTCCCCGTAACACAATAACATCTGGCCTTATTCCCGAGCACTAAACAGATTACTCATTGCTATGATAAAATAAGGGCAGCGAAAATTTAAAAATACACAAAACAGTTGCAGTACAGCGAAAGGTAAAGTAAAGTAGAAAGAAAATCGTTCAAACTGTCAACTAAAAAAATAATATTAGTTTGGTGGGTACTTAGATTCAAAGTGAATACACAGTTGCTACACTATGAATACGCAGCAGGTAATAATCATATTATTTTCAATGTAATTGCTCATAAAGTAGTTTTAAATTTGTTTTTTGTTTGTGCATAACCGATGTTTACTTTAAAATAAATAATGAGGATTTATAATGTAGGTATGACAATTTCATTAAAAAAATTGGTACGTACTTTTTTCTTTAAACTTAAACATCTTAACGCTTGTAATTTTATTTGTAATAATTAATTTCATTAAGAACCTATCGTCTTGCAACCATTTTGTAATGATTTCCCCCTGAAGTTTCAAAATGAATTTGGGAACTTGTTCAAATTTTGATTTTAATAATTTATTAAAATGTTACCTATTATCATCTTTTAGCAAAGATTTGCAGCGATGACACACGGCTAATCAGGGGCTCACACGGGTCATAAAATGCCGCCTAACAAAGGTTCCACAGGCTTGTGTAAACACGACTTTTCACCCGTATCTATTATCTATGCTTTTACAACGATTACCTATAACAATATTTTTAATAACAAAATTGAGGGTGTCTTAAAAACAAGATAGCTGTCACAAGTAAACGGATCGCAGATACAAAGAACGTCTTTGTAAACATTCTCGAGGGCACTATAGAAATTGTGTGATTGTTGTCATAAAAATAGACATTTAAATTTTCGCTTAAATACCTATAGGTACTTAAATTGTGCATGTGCGTGGTAGAGTCACGGGAGTGTTTACGTGTTTTTATTTGGTGTTTAGTGACCACCGAGGTCAGGAATGTTTTCTCAAGTAAGTACAAATTGCGTCTTGCTTCTTACCAGCGGGTGGAAACGTTCCGAACATCCTGTTAGGAAAAGAGATCTGGGTCCAAAAGATAATGGGTTAGCATCGTTGTCCATTGCCAAAAAATACTTGGACTTAATTAGCGATAGACTATGCAATTTCTGCAAGCAGCCCTAAGTTAACAATTTAGAAATTATTTAATTGTTTTTAACTCACTTTTATTACACTCACTTTTAGCTATTTAAACAAATCTACGAGTATAAAGTCGCTTTTAACGTGCATATCAGATTCATTTGAAATGTAGCTTACTTATGCGATTTTCCTGACAATGCTACGATATGGTACAGTGGAGTATAAAATTGAAATCAAGTATTTTTTTATTGAATAACACACAAATACACACAAAAAAACAAATTCAAAAAATACTGAGTAGAAATTTTGAGAAAATTTCTTTACTTCATGGTTTGGTTGAAATGAGGAGTAAATAAACTATGGAAAAGAATAAGTACAAGGGTCTCGGGGCAGAATATAACTTCGTTCCATTCGGCGTCGAGACCCTTGGTCCGTGGGGACCCGGTGCTATCAGCCTTTTTAAGGACATTTCGAAAAGGCTGATAGCAACAACCGGAGACCACAGAGCTGGCAGCTTCCTCGGGCAACGAATTAGCATTGCTATACAACAAGGAAATTCTGCCAGCATCTGTGGTACTTTGGCAAGGGGGCCCTCTGTTATTTAGTTTTAATTTCATTGTACTTTTTAACTTAGTTATAATTTTTGGTTTAATTTATCTTTTAATTGGCCATAGTTTTAATTTTTAATTTTTAATTTGTATTGTAGTTATAAAATTAAATTAAATGTAGCTAAATTAGAATTTAAAATTCAGTGTAAGTAAGTACAAGGAATAAAAAGAGTTAGAAGCACATTAATCAACAAACTCGTCGACTTTGCCTGCCAGAAAGATTAGTTGTGACTTAAAGGTTCGTTCAGAATTCCTAGTAATGTGTTTCCATTTAATTCCGTGAGTATCAATTGGGATAGACCAAAAAATATAACTCACTATTTTTACATTCTAATTCGAAAGAATGGGTAATTTTAAGAGACCAAGTTCATTAATTTTGTATTTGACCCAATAGTTTTGGTTGAATATCTTTATTTATTTAGCAAACATTTTATGGATGACATGATTATTTTAAATTTGGGCTGTCATTTTCTAATAAATTACAACAATTAAAACATATCTAATGATAAAAAGTGATTGTAATAATGTAATAAAACGTACTATTTCAAGCGGTTTTCGCCTAACCCGTAAGATACACCTAGGAGGGCTTCAAGCCAAAAACGAAAGTCAAACAAAGGTTAAATATACTTTTGTCGAAATATCCGAAATAGATAAATATTTCAAAAACTTAATAATGCAGAACGGCTTTAAAACCCCATTCCTCGAAATGGTTTTCGAATTAGAGTAATTATAAAATTATGAACAATCCCAATTGCGTAGCTTAAGGCACGATTTTCATGATATTTAAAAAAATGGTCAAGTGCGAGCTGAATTAACTCGCGCACCGAATGTTTCGTACGGCCGCACAGTAGGTACAGTACAGTAGAATCAGCACGAGCCTCTCCCACTTGACCATTTTTTAAGTAGTATTTGTTGTTTTCCTTCGGGGTTCGTACTATAATCAAACCAAATTTAACGCTTGTATGTTTGATCGTTTTTACGATACAACTAAAATAAAATACGTTGAAAAAAACCGTTACACCGTTACGTGGACCTCCTTGAATATTTTACTTTTTTTAAATGTTAATCCGCTATTAAGAATAGAATAGAATATAATCATTTATTTCAGGCTGCGTTATTATTGGTTTATTACAGATCAATTAAAATAGGTTAGTGACAATTTAAACATATAACTAATACAGCACCTGTGTAACCCAGTAAATAAGGGTGGGGAGTCATATCAATCAGCAATCATAATCGAAAAAAAAAACAACTTTTTATCTATTATGGTTCAAAAGAATAAAAAAAAAGGATAAAGTTAGGATGGACAGACGGACGGACGGACAGCGCAAGCATATTTATTGGGTTCCGCTTGGCTATCCTTCAAGTACGGAATTCTACAAGAGCAAAAAACCAATCAACTAATAGATTAGATCCATGGATAGATCGATGTAACTTTCAAGTCGCATGGCCTCAAAGTTGTTGAAATGATTTCAAGGAGGTATTTATAACTGTCAAATTTAGCGAAGTAAAACGTAATTTTTCTTCTTTCTCAGGACAGAATCTACTTGAACTTCTTGCCAAAAAAAATCAAGATGTGTGTTTCTTTAAACCTGTCCGGAACAGTTGGTTTTTCTGTAAATCCAGCATAAGTATTTCATTTTACGGGCGGAAATCAACTTCCAAAATTCTAAACATTACATTTTATGCCCTTAATATTATTAATTATGTTTAACCGCGGAAAAAAAAAGTGTAACCAACTCATCTTTAACCCTACCGCCAAGCAGCAGTGTTCGCATTGTTGTGTTCCAGTGTGGGTGGAAGACAACCGCTGACATCCCTCAGGGTTGGAAACGCATTTGCGGTCTTAGGAATGCAGTATTATGAGTGTAGTCTTGAGAATGGAAATGTCTAAGGGTTACAGATCCCACTTACCCTCAGGTGGCATGTGCGCTCTTTTGCCTTCTCCATGGCACAAAAAACGGATGATGATTAGAACGCGATCATTTTCATTAATAAACGACTTCAAAAAAGGAGGTTCTCAGTTTGACCCGTATGTTTGTATGTACAAGGTGTAACAGGAGGAGTGGATCAAAGTATTACCAATTTTTAATAAAGTAATTAGCTCTTGAACTATCGCCGTAAACCCAATTTTAACTCCGACTTTCGGGCCCATTAGCCAATAAAGTTCACTTAACATTTTATTACAGACTATTCCATAAACCGCTTTAGTTAATGATAAATGTTCTGTAAACATTTTACTGCATTCATATCGTTTCAAATTCAAATTCAAAAAGTGTGAAATCAACAATTTTCCGTTAAGTAACAACTTGCGTTAAAAACGGAATTAAAGTACTTACCTATGTTGTTCAGCCTGAATTTCATCATTAAGTGAAATATCTTTAAAATGCCGTCTTATTTACTTTTTATTTCATTTTGTTTGTGTGATAGTAAGTTGGTTTAGTTCAAATATTGAAGTAAATTTGAGAAATGATCCGGTAAGCAGGGACTTTTAATTGCATCAATAAATAAAATTATTCTTAAATTGGGTAACCTTATCCAATCTTAAATATGGCCATTTTCCAAAATATTATTTTGTTATTATGCTATCCATCCAATGTTTCTTATTTGCTAATTCCATCCTTTAAATAAATGAAAATCTAGGTGATTACTAGGAATTAACTAACCTATCTACTTTATTGATAACCGATTAACAATTCTTAGCTCTTTAAAATTATTCACATAATAGGTATCTGATTTCTAAAATGTAATTTTTAGGGTTCCGTACCCAAAGGGTAAAAATGGGACCCTATTACTAAGACTCCACTGTCCGTCCGTCTGTCACCAGGCTATAATATCTCATAAACCGTTATAGCAAGACAGCTGAAATTTTCACAGATGATGTATTTCTGTTGATGTTGATAACAACAAATACTAAAAACAGAATAAAATAATTTAAGCTCCCATACAAAAAACGAGATTTTTTATAGATGGTACGGAACTCCTTGTGCGCCTCTGACTTGGCCGATTTTTTTATAAGTGTTTTCAAAAGGCACAGACAGGTGTTTTAAAAAAAAACGTTAATTGGTCCCAATAAGTCACCTGATGCCCATCCGTTTATCAAATACACCAGCAATCCTATGATGATCTTCAAGTTCCATCATCAGATCAATTCCTAGACACCATATTACTGCCTTTTGGGTTTATAAATATCTACCTAATTACCTAATTTCAACTCATTCTAATAACAGAAATTGGCTCCAAGTAAAAAACATGTGAAGTTATGTAAAAACTACGACTTAAATTAACAGAAGTTACAGTAACTGATGTTATTTTGACTAATTAATACAATTTGACTTAGTTGCCACCATAAATTTTCAGTTAAGGGGGTTCGTTAATGTCTGTCTTGTGGCACTTAACTTTTTTACATTTTCCTGAGAACGAAATACAATAAAATTGGATACTCAAGACCAACTATTTCACTACCTACAAAACAAAAATCATAGCTTTAAATTGGTAACGTAGGCCGTGCTAGTAAAATTTTACAAAAACTTTCACTTTGGTGAAATCGACAGGTCTTGACGTCCTCTATCGACCTGCTTCGTTTGATCCACTCCTCCTGTTACACCCTGTATGTTTGTCCGCGATTAACTCGCGTTTCGCTGAACCGATTTTGATGCGATTTTCAGAAAAGTATTTGTTACATTCTGGAGTAGGTTTTGGTACACCTACAACAAATTTTGGTAGATATTGGGTGAAGTGGAACTGATGATGAAAACCACAGATGTCCACCGGACCTATTTCAAGGGTGGCGATAAGATATCTCGATAAGGATTAGATAGTTGCGACTACAACGAAGAACATTAAATTGTTAAACTATGACTATGACTTTCCCGCGGCGTTACTTGCGGCGAGCTTGAAATGTCTTAAATTCATATCAACTAAGAAGTGGGACTACATTATAGTTTATTATAATTTATGATCACTAAAAAGTACTTATAAAATAAAATAGGTAAATGTTTTAAAACAAAAAACCGCCTTCAAAAACGTTATCGCATTTTGTATGGATTTTTTTAGCATCACGATCTTCTTAAAGGTGCTTTTCCACCGGCGACGCGAGACGAGACGAGGCGGCGCGAGAATTTTTATTTGTATTAAAACACCCATTTCCACCGCGCGCGCGCTTTGAGTTTGCGCGATTTTTCAATACATATTTCAATTTTCGTCCCGCCTCGTCTCGTCTCGCGTCGCCGGTGGAAAAACACCTTAAGAGTTATTAGGGCCTCTATTTAACCCGGTCAAACCATATTGTCTTTGATGTGTTATGATATTGTTTTTATCTCGGCCGCCATTCCTGTCAAGTAAACAAGAGCTATCAAAAAATAGTCATAAACTCATTACGAACCCATTTTAGTTAAAGTGTTCTTTGTCCCTTTCTGCAAATATCATAATGACAGATAAGGACTGAGCATATTTCAAGCTCACTTTAGTCATTGCTCGTTTATGATAAAGAGGGTAAGATTTTACCGTGTAGCACCTCAGCCCCGTTCTGAAAGAAAGGGTCGCCGTTACATCGGGGGTTTTTATGTAATAATTTTATTTTTATTTAATAGTTACAAAATTAACTACGTTAAGAAATAAGTAATTGTTTTTTAACATTTGAAGACCGGTAGGTCTCAAAACGGAACCTCGTAAACCCTGAATCATATTTTTAAATTATTGTTTTATATCGTCTGCGTGAAAAACAGAAATTAATTCCAACCTTTGATGAACTTCACTTTATCCTTAACTAAAAGAAGAACAAAACAAAGTAATGGTTAATTATGGTCAATTAAGCTGTATCAAAACTAGCCCTTTCCCTTTTTACTTCTCCACGGATTCTAATTTCATCTTCATTTACAACTATTGTGGTTTTACTGGTGCTGGTGCTTTATTTTTCTTGACTGGCAGCATTATCTCTTTCTGTTTATAAATAATTTTAACCATTTCCAAAGACCTGGATAAATGGACAAAATAATTACCGTTGTCTCACTGGTATTCATTGTTTTATTGACTGTAACATTTATCAGTGTGTCTTTACAATAAGCATTTCGATATGAAAATTGGGAAGTTTCTAGTTTATAATAGCCTAAGCCATGAATAGAAAGTGTAATACTTTACGAGCAATTTAAAGAATTACTAAAATTGAAAACTGAAAAATGGACTCTTATCGTTTTTCTACTGGATTCTTCACATACGTACATATCATTTTTTTCTAAATGTATTATTAAAAAAAAAACGGTTAAACCTAACGGTTGTGACGTCGTTGACAAGAATAATTAGTGACCATATCACCACAATTGCGGGCCTCTAGAAACCGTCTACCTAGTAGGATTGTAAACGGAGAAACAAACCCTGGATACTCACATTTCGCTTTTTAATTAGGAAGAGTTTAAGACGCGAGCAGCCCTGCTGACTTTCATGATCATAAGTTGCGTTTCGTAGGTACTGAACAATTCTACTTGTTTTGTTTGACACCTTCGTACACACGGAATAGAAAAAACAGTGGAAGTGGCATGAGCTTCGCTTAGTATCAGACCTGTGGTCGCCAATACTCAAACTATCATAAAAACAACACGCCACCATGGAAAATGTTTTTGGTGCGGCTATCGTTTTTACATTCCAAAATAATTTCTCTGGATTTATTTCCTATTTTAGAAATATCGAAATATCGAAAAATCTAAATAAGCGATCGCGGCAAAAGTATGGTAGGTTATGCGGAACTCCGCATAACTATGCCACACGATACACACCCACTTGACACTTCTACTGTTTTTTCTGTTCTGTGTTCGTACACTTTATGGCCCTCGTTCGGAGTATACTAGAGACAAGCGCTGTAGTATGAAATCCCCACGAAAAAAAGTTTCTAGTAGTGTTATAGAAAGTGCAGAAGAAGTTCCTAAGAAACCCATAGTACCTATGTTTGCCACGAATAAACGATTTTTTTTCTTTTTTTTTATACAAAAAGCAGTATCCGTACTAGGTGCTATCCGTACTTATACCCGACACGTTCACTACAGGGCCGGCTGGAATACGAGCCTCTCGAGTTGAGACGATCCGTAGCGGTCGATAAATTCGCGTTAGGATTAATTCACAACATAGACTATGCTCATTTGGTAGGTGAGGTGGTGAGAGTATTCGTGCCCGACGTGCGGAGCCGCCGCCGCCGCGCGCGCACCGCACTGCACAAGCCTTGCACTCGCCGCTGCGCCGCGCGCTGCTCATTCTCAACTCCATACTCAGCGAGGCACCACACTGCGATGTGTTCGCCTAAGAAATGGCAAGACTGATGAATGAATGTAAGAGAACGATCGAGCGAAACGGAATGAAATTCAGTTACAAATGAAATAAATAAATACCTAGATGATAGGACACTGGCCCACGGAGTCCGAACTGATGATACTCGTACCACGACTATAATTTTATTAATTCGAGATAATATTCTCCCGATTTCAAAACCACAGGCATGGTGACGGACTGACGAACAGAGGACGGCACGGCTTAGGAATCATTTTTCAAGGCTGTCCTTAGGTTCTCACAGGTTTACACGCTGCTAACGTTCTCATTAGGTACTAAATATTACCTATTGTGTTTTCTAATAAACTAAAGTATTGTCTTAAAATCGAAAGATGTTTTGTTTTTGTACAATGAATACACAATACATTAAAGCAAAGACAATGTTTAATAAGATGGCTACCTTTTGCCGTTAAGTTACTCACTCATAGTTCAATTGTTATTAAGTTATGTTTATGTCATATAGGTACCCTATAAATTGTGTACTGCTGAAGTGCCCCCGGCATATTCACGGAGGCGCGCACCGATTGCTTGCACTCGTACGTACACTCTGCGCAAGCGGTGCACGTCCATACTGAGCTGACTTGCGGACAGGGTAGATTGCCCTTACATGGGCCATTGTAGACGGTTAGGTAAAATAAGTAAACAGCAACCGAGCCAATTAAGTATCTTATCTAAAGCATGATTTCTTGAAACATTATGGTCTAAGTCAATTGTCTTTGTCTAATGGTCACTGATCTAACATAATCTAACCTAGTAAAAAGACATTGATTTAAATTACATAACAACGAGTTATGCCCGATGAAATGATAGTTTGTTTTATGCTACACGACTATTATTAATCTTTTCTAACTTGGTTAAAAGAAATTATAATAAAACTGTTTATGCAAAGTAAATTGCTCCCACCAAAAAGACTAGTTTAGTGTTAGTTAGTTTTTATACAAATGACTTGGGTAACGCACGTGACCGGTTTTTATTGTGAAATGGAGAAGGCTGGTCACCTGAGACCTGCATCTGCATTGCCATCACTGATGAGCTGATGACTAAGTTGAAATGCATGTATGCTGGTTATCTTATCCTGCCCGCCCGGAAAACAAGAATGCGAACACTGCTGCTTGGCAGTAAGTTAAAGACTCTGACCGAGATCCGGACTTGAAATTTAAAACTCAAAATTATTAAATCTGGTTTCACCATAAAGTAAAGTTCGTAAAGTTACTTATTGCAATATGTGCTCCTTTTACTTTATTTTGAACTATGAATGTGAGAAACATTTTTTTTACTAAAATGATCGTAAATTCCTGTTTTATAATGACATCACTAGGTATGTAGGTACAGTCACCGAATAAAAACGATTTTTATGTTGGTGTTGAAAATGTTGAACCTTGTCATTGCAATAGTTCTTTGTAATTGCCATGCTCGTAATTTGATGGTCTGTTGGAAATTTATTATTTTTATACAACTAGCGACCCGCCCTCGCTACGCTTCGGTTTATGCGAGTTTTCTGTAACACCCGTACATAAACCAGAATTTATTATACATAAAAACCTTCCTCTTGAATCACTTTATCTGTTGATGAAAACAGCACGGACAGCGGAAGCGACTTTGTTTTATACTATGTAAAGAAGAAGTACCTACTAGGTACTAGTACTAGTAGTAACTGTTCAACATGTTCAAACGTCATATAAATCGTTCGGACGTCACGGAATCGCCCATGGCAACATTATGCTACATTGTTTTTTTTCTAAATTCCTTTTCTTTATTCGCTTATTTTGTTTTCTGTGCTGCCATTATTTGTTTGATGTCTAATCTTTATTCTGTTTTTTTCTTGTGACCGTCGAATAAATGTTTCTATTTCTATTCCTATAAATATTCGAGACCTCGATCGATTGAGACCAAACTAACGAATCCAAACTAACTCGGTGGGTCTACGTTAATAATAGCGGAAATCGTATTGCCACCTTAAGAGTCCATCATAAGATCAGCTCTCAGTAACCATTACCTATGTGTTGAATTTACATATTAATTACCTAATCTCATTCCAAAAACCGTAATTGGATGAGGAATGAGTTGAATGCTTTTTGGGAAAATGATTTCTTTCGCCGCCATTGTAACTTTTTACCGAGAAATAAAAAAAAACCCGGCCAAGTGATAGTCGAACTCGCGCACCGAGGGTTCCGTACCGCTGCATAGTAGGTAGGTATTATTATTGGCCCTAGCCAATTACTCAAAATGTATGGGATGACATTCTTATGCGTTGCCATGAGCCACGTGGTCAAATGTCATCCCATCCCATACATTGTGAGTGATGGAAAAGGAAAACGTCAGAAGCGTTTGCATCTTGGCTACGGCTCTAGGTATTTTTGGTTCGCTCCTGCAGTTGGATAGCCTGGCGACTAAACTGATACGGCCCGCTTGACTTCAAGCTGAGCAAGTGAAAATGTAACTAAAGAGTTAGCTAATAGGGTAGGAAAGACGAGAAAATGATGGCGGTGCGGACAAATCAGCGAGCGAAATTAATCGTTATGTCGAGCAGGAACAGTTTTATTTTGCTCTTTGATCAGAACCGACATAATATCGATTCTGTTCAAGCAGAATCGAAATGAAAATGCTCTTTTTGAAATGTGCGGCGTTTCATGACGAGCTGGTGGTCACAATTTTTCACTCACTTTCGGAGTTATGACTATGACGCTCGGGCATCGCGAAACAGCCATTTTAGCTGTGGATTCCTAAAAAGTACCCAGAGCCTCAATTCTAGTTGGCTTTACCTCTATCGCAATCGTATTGTTGACGGCTCGGCCGCCTGTGCTGTCAAGTTAATTAGTACCTAGTTTAATGCGTACAGAGACCTCAGACCGATCCTAGCTCATTATCGAACTTAATAATTGTATTCAGCTCTCCTACTCTTTTAACAAATTTCATACAGATCCGATCATCCATACTCAGGTTATTGTTGAACAAACATACAAACATACGAATGTCCACTGAATTACTCCTGGACCCCACTTCTTTCGGGCGATAAAATATCATGACAATAATCATTCGATAACAATAAGGAGAAAGCAATTTCATTTTACAAATGTTGATAGAATTACTCTCAACTTGTCATGCGCTTAGGTCCATCGAGTTGTAAAACGAGTTGCGACAAACCTAGACTAACCATGCGCAGTTCGTCTTTATTTGTAGGTACCTACCATGGCCCTAATGCAATCTACGAACATTATCTTTAATAAAAATGTTCAGCATTAAACTGCCGGACGGTAGCTTCGAGCGCTAGTGTTAATTTCATACATTTTGATAGTTTTTGCTAAATCTTTTACGTTAGCGTTTTGCATATTATTATTATCTACGGCTCCAGATTTGTTATTAACATGGGAAGCCAAAATTTTCCAAGGCTTTGGTTAATACGTAAGGTACGTAGGTAGTGCAGGTTGTCGCTTAGCCGACCGCTACACGCACTAAAATATTAATAGCAGGTAATACCAATAAAGCTCTGGATGCTGGGACAACTTGGGGTCGGAGGTTAATAACTTTTCAACGAATTAAAACGTGAATTATTTAAGTAATGTCCGTTCCCAGCATTCAAACCGCGGATAGTTTTTATACTTTAGGTCAACATTTGACACGTTTTAAGCTTGGGAAATGTAAATTTTTAACTGAAATAGGAACCACCTGTCCGCGGTTAAAAATGTTAAAATATTAGGAACGTAGGTAAGTAGTTATAGCACCTCAACAAGCGCGCGCGACGGGGCGGGCGGAGGGGATGCCCGGCCGGCCCGTGACCGGTTCTGATACTTTTGGCAGTGCTAGGCTAGCTCTACTAGCTAGAACTCGAGCTGTGAGCTGTCACAGGCTGTGAGTGAGTGTGCGCAATTGACATCTAATTCCATTACTGATTTCCTTTGCTTGACTGTTTGTTTGTGACTCGGTTCTTTAGCGTGTGTCTGTGTGTGCGTGTGATTCAGTGTTGTGCTCTGTGCTTACTCGCTGGATTATCTTTGGTTTTAGTAAGTACTTAACTTACGAGTACGTGTTTAGTTTGGAACTCATAATAGTCATAAATTTAGTAGTGAGTTTATTACTTTTTGAACTAGGTATCAATTCTGCGCATCTAGGTACAATAACGCCGGTCCATAACTCCAATTATGTTCTTCTTTTTGACTATAGGGCAAAAATAGGACACTTACCTAGGTCCTTAATAGTCAAATAGTGATAGGCAAAGTTAAAGAATTTGATAAGTGGTAGTTAGGAACAAACTTGCTAATCATTAATTAACTACTCGTATACCTAACCTCATACAGTTTCAAACAATTTACCATTATACATTTTGATCAATAACGCTTAGCTTGAGAAACATAAGTGTTTGGATTAAGTACAGTCAAGGACTTTAATTGTTATGCCACTATGGAACCCTGTCGCATAACGTTAATCATTAATTTTGGCGTAATTTCTTTCATGTGGTTCGACGCTATCATTATGACAGGGTTCCATATTGGAATAACAATTAAAGTCCTTGACTGTTCTGTTCCTACCTAGTTGGTTGATGCCACATGACTTCACATGACATTGTGTGTAGGTGTAGGTACCTACCTACCTAATTACCAAAAAGAAAATAGGTAACGGGTCAACGCGGTAAAACAATATTACTTTTAACATGTTTCCTGCCGTATCGTCAACGTCATGCATGATGACCAACTTTTTCGGTTAAGTATAAACAATAAACAAAATCTATTTAAGTACGTAAGATTTCAAAGTAGTAGGTAGGTTATTAATTCAGCTCAGTAATAAAAAACTATCATGCATGGTCGTTGACATGATACCTAAGTAGTTACGATACAATACAATACAACAATACAAAACTTTTTTTTGTAGGTAGACCAAAACAAAACATTACAGAGAAACAGCACAATTAAAAATAACTCAGACCTACCTTAGTTAGTAATACTTTTTTAAAGTGGCCTTAACTGCTTCACTTACTTACACATAATGTGCTAACTTTTGTTAAGTTTGTAAAGTTTATTATCAATCGTAGTAGGTAGGTTACCTACCTATTAAATTTTAATCTTAACATACTTAACCGATATTTGATCTAATAACCTATACCAAGCAAACCGTTTAGATTTCGCGTGTCGGCTCAACTTGCATTTATAAAAGCCATCCAAACACGCAACTCCACAGAGCACCATTTCATGAAAACCCGGCCTTAGTTTACATGTGAATAATTTTAATTAAACCATGATATTAATTTCTTCGCTGTACCTACCAATTTTCCACCGCAATCCTTATCATCGTTCTGCGCAGCAGGCCAATGCAAACTGAGTTCGTTCATGAAGCGCTCGCTCGTCTAATACACGGCGCGGGAGACGAACCCGTCGGTCTCGCTCACTCAGGGGGGTAATTCTGTCAAAAGCAGGAGTGATCGAACGCAGAGGCGACCACACATCACATCGCCACCACATTGCCTGTCATTTCTGACATTGACAATTGACTTTTGCTGTCATATTAGTAAAATGACGTTTGAAACCTAAGGCTTGTCGCAAATGCCCTAAACTAGCCCTTATTTATATACTTACTAAAGAGTTTTAAAATTACGTATGTAGCATTTTCCGGTACTTTAGTAATAAAATGACCTAATACATAACGATTTTACCGACGGCAGTACCTAATCATGTTTTAATTTCCAACTAATTATTGCGTATTCTACACCGAACACGGTAATAGCGATACTAGCGCTCACAGACGTAAGCGGAACTTTTTGTCCCTACTATCACGCAATTCTTAACTTTCTCAATTCGTTCACTCGTTCGACAATGAGATCACATTAAATGTCAAATTGAAAGGCTCCTATTTTAGAGGTGAGTTGATTTAGGGTGCGGTTTCCCTAAACAGAAGCAAAGGTGAAGAGTGAAATCAACCAATCAGAACCTGCGTTACGTGTCGTTTTCACTCTTTCACTCAGCATTGTTTGAGTGGAAACGTACCCTGACTTCTCAGACGAAAGATGGCCGCCATCTAAAATAATGGCTGTGTAAATGTGAGTGAAGTGAATTTGTTGACCATAATGTGGAAAGTGGTTGTGTGGTGGTGGTGAAATATTATTTAGGTATGTGTATTTACGTTTGTTTGCAGTTGCTACTGGAAGAAGGGACATAGTTGAGAAATATTATAGCAGGTATTTTTTTTCTTATTTGGGTAATAAACTGATTAATTATTTGACTGAGCTAACCTTAGTAGAGGTTTAAAACAATATAATTTTGTCACGAGTTGGTTTACCGATTGCTTGTTGCTTTCGTACCTAGCCTTTAACTGTTTTGCGAGGCTAATCTAACAAGTTCACAAATTGATGTTTCTACTTTTTTATTAAACGTAATTGTTACGAAAAAAACATACCTGAAGCTTACATTATTTATTTGGTATTTATTTTACCAGTAGGACCATCATCAGATGATCTCCCCCACATGTTATTACTGGGTTGTAATTGAATTTGCATTATGCGTCCTTACTAAATTTTATTGTAACAACTCTTCATTCATTCACTTCATTGTTACAATGAATACCTTATTGATTCACAAGGGTAAATAGGATGACAAGCTATTACATTCCAAATTATGAATCTCATACATACCACACGTCAGAAGAATTAAAATGAACCTATTGCCTGTGAAATCTCTGGTTATTCTTGGTGGTATGGAAATGTATGTTAGTAAGTGGCTGAAATAAAAATATGACAATCTTATACAAATTGATTGTAGTCACAAAATAATCTTTAGGTTTGTTTGTACTATGGCTACTAGACAACATACGTATTTATATTAATATTATATTTATACTAGCTGTCCGCGCCCGGCGCCGCCCGGGAGTATTTTTTTTCATCCAATACTTAAGAAATATACTTTTTAGTCCTATTCTCAGACCTACTGAATATACACACAAAATTTCATAAGAATTGGTCAAGCCGTTTCAGAGGAGTTTTGTTACAAACACTGTGACACGATAATTTTATATACTTATTAGAGAGATAGGTATGTACCAAAATGAAAATTAAATATCCATGACTCAAAATAGGTCATTCATCCAATATGTGTTCTTACCGAGAATGGAACCTGGACTGCTAGTTTCATAGGTAAAACACTATTTACAAAATAGTTAGTAGGTATCCGTGTAATTAAGAAATTCCTACACTATATTTAGCCTTAATGTTGAAATAGAAGCCTTCATTCCAAATTACCCATAACTTCACCCGATTTCACTCAAATTTTGGCATACAGTGTGTAAATGGTATACGGGCGTTCCTTTTAACTGTGGTAAGAATAGCCCCTAATGAGCACATTTAGGCAGCTTTTGTTAAAAGTAAATAAAAAAAATTAACCATACAAAATAATTTAACACCCAATGTATAACAAAAAAAGCAATTAATTAAAAACGCAATTAATGATGTTTCAAAGTTATGACAGATGGAATAAGATGTACATTGCGGGTCGATGGTATGTTCAAAAATTAATAACGGTGTATACGTTAGCGTAATCAAAATTATTCTTTCTGTTTATGACTATTAGAGTCTTAATCTATGTCCATTTTTAATAAATGCCCGTATACCATTTACACACTGTATAAAGACTCACTTGCTACTTTTAAAAACAATTACTTATGTAAATAAAAATATTACACATGGAGGTACCATAGAAATAGTATGAGGGGTGATCAATAAGTTTTTAGAATCGGTATAAAAAATGGGAGATATGTAAATCATTATATTTTAATTGGAATATGCACACTTTCTATATTTGCAAACATTTATTAAAATAATTTAAATTTTTTATTTTACCTCTATAAAAATAGGTATTTTTTTCTTTTGGAGGTCAAATTTTGTACCTTCACTAGATCATCATCAGCTTGTGATTTTTATGTAGTGGTTTTTGTTTCATCAGTTTTTTTTCTTTTAAATCCATAATTATATGGCAGAATAATGTTACATAATTCTCCTAGGTTATTTGATAATTGCTAAAAGCTAATATCACAGTATTTATTTGTAGGCCTCAATCATCCCGGAAAAAGCCGAAAAAGCCGAAAAAGCCACCTTACATTTTGGTGACCGAGCTGGAAATAAAAAAGTCCAGTGCAAACAACTTGTTTATCCTTTAAATCATGAGGGCATCAGGACTTTCTCCACACCGCTCCAAATAGGTAATTACAAAACTAAATCTTATTTTTACCGTCTTATAAAGTTATTTATACAGATGTTTTTTGTTTAGCTATCACAGAAAAACAAATTAATAATGTAAATTATTGTTTTCTCTTATTTAACTTTTTTTAGTGCCATGGTATAATCCACATTAAAATAATATTATTATGGTTCATAACAATTCTAAAAACTTATTGATCACATAATTTAATCATTATGATTTTGGTAACAATGCATTTCCCTATAGTCACTAATGATAATGCCATGTACAATTATATCATTATAGTGTGGTTAGCAGAATAAGTACACATAAGCAAGCTACAATTTTTTATAAGATTGTATGTTAACTTCATATATAATTTTACTTCATAAATAGCTATTAAATAAGGCCCTCATTTTAAACTGCCATCTTTGCAAAAGTGTAGTATAATTATAGACTTATTAGTTATTAATCATTTCATTAGACAAAATGATCCATAAAATAATCAGATATTGTTAATAAATGCCTCATAAGTATGCCCAGATATCCCATTGATATGAATATATTCTAATAGCTCATAGAACAAGTGCAAGTGATATCGACATCTTCAGTAACTTGTTGCAAGTCTTTAGGACCAAGTAGGGAGCTATCTAATATAATTGAATAATTTGTTACCTAGCTACCTTAATTTAATTGTACAAAGGTTAGTTAGCTTAATAGCGCTAATTAAATTGTATAAATAGTAGGAGTGCTGAATACATTTGCTCCGGTATCGCACACAGAATTAAAATGATTAATTGTTAATTGTGTAATTTTAACAAATAATCAGATATAACTATACTAGAAAATCTAATTTAAGACTCGAACATTGTTGGTGTCGCAAAGCCCAATTGAACATTTCAGATATACCTAGCCAACCTTTTTGCATTGATAATCAAATTGTTGAAAATATTATGTAGACTAACAATTTCAATATCAAAACTTACCTATATAACAATAGGGAATATGCATTCAATGTTTTTTCTACCCGATATTCAAAAACATTAAAATATCTCAAAACAAATATTTTCTGATATAGTGTGTGTTTAATCATTAAATGGCGGGTGTGTGTGTTAAATGGCGATTTTTTATCAGCTAAAACAAAATGACTGGCCAAATTCGGATTCCTTATACTTAATTTATTCTTGATTCAAACTTTACCAAGTGTTAGTGCGAAGTTCATACATTTGCTACTTGCGACTTAACAGCAAATGTATGAACTTCGCACTTGCACTTGGTAAAAAGAAGAATGTAACTAAGTTTCTTTTCTCGAACCGGTAGTAGATTCTGACACACACACACACTTTTGGTCTTTTATTTTGTCGAATAGCTAAACACATGTACTATTTAAATTGCTAACGTTGTTTACAACTATTGTTTATTTAATTTATCATACCAAATGTTATTAAAACCTGAAGTATTACAAGTGCAATAACAGTTTTGCTACCAAAAATCTTCTATGGTTAAATATTTAACATGGCATCTTGTATTTGTGTAAGCAACGTGAATTAACTTGTTTATTTAAATCGAAGGTTTAAAACTACCAATAAATAAACAGTCTTGTGCGGTCTTTGAAAAGTGGAAATATACTTTTTTTATTTTACGAGGGGTGATCCATAAGTTTTGATAATCGGTATTAAAAATGGGAAATATATAAATCGTTATATTTTAATTGGAATAAGCACACTTTCTTTATTTCCAAACACTTATTAACTTTATTCAATTGTTTTATTTTGCCACTATAAAAATAATTTTACTTTTGGAGTTCTAAATGGTCAAATTTTGTACCTTCCCTAAGTCATCACCAGCTCGTGATTATTATATAGTTTTTTTTGAACATCGGTGAATGAGAAGTAGTAGTCGAAAGTTAGGGCTAAATAACGAGGACAGCGGTTATCAGTTCTGATCTTTGGTCGATGAGCAGCACCCTTGTCAATTAGAAGGCTCTGAAGCACAATTCCTGCCGCAAATTCGTTTTTTTTTTTCTTCATCTTATTTTTAATATTTTCCCATAACTATGATAGAATAATGTTATATAACTCTCCTAGATTATTTGAACTCAATTGCTAAAAACTAATGTCACATTATTTATTTGTAGGCCTCAATAGTCCTGGAAAAGGCCGAAAAAACCACCCTAAAATTTGGTTACAGAGCTGGAGATAAAAATACCACTGCAATGATAACTTATTAATCCTTTAAATCATAATGATAAATCAAGGTTTCATTTTTAATAACAATATTTTTTATTAGTGTAAAAGAACTTTCTCCACACCGCTCCAAAGTATTACAAAACGAACTCTTATTTTTGCCGTCTTGTAAAATTGTTCATACAGATGTTTTTTGTTTAGCTGTCGCAGAAAAACAAATGAATAATGTATAATTTTTTTTTCTCTAATTTAATTTTGATTAGTGCCGTGGTATATTCCACATTAAAAGAATATCATTAAGTGGATGGTTCATACTGATTCTCAAAACTTATGGATCACCCCTCGTATAGTGGCAACCCACGTTGGTCTTTAATTAGATTTTCGAGTATAATTGTGTTATCATTTCAGAGCAAATTTTTTAAATGTAGACACATGTAAGTAAATGGATATTGGAAGACAATTTCACTCAAATTGAATTATTATAATCCCAAAATTAGCTTTAGTACTAGAGAAACTAAATTCTGATACTCACTCATACTCAAGAGTAAAAAATCCACATGCGGTGGTCCCGGGACTGCTAACCTTTTTAGGCAAGGATTTTAAATTATAGCTTAAACAATATTTTGATATTTGATGTTGACATGTCACATACAGACATTATATGTATAGTTACCAGGGTGGATACTGGATCACTCAATGTATGAATACATTTTTTTTGCTTCAACCGTATTCAGCTACTTAGAAAAAGTTTTTAAACCTACTTTACAATCATAATAATATATAAAATATAAAAGAGGTACAGTCAAGTTCATAAATATGTGTACACATTAGTACCTTGTCACTTTAATTGATGTGACAATTCATATTATGGCAGTTTTAAGATGCCATTAAATAGACAAGGTACTAAAGTGTACAAATATTTATGAACTCGACTGTACATGAATATTTTGTACTGCCCCAAACTCACGGAACTTTAAACAAATGGCTTAATTCCCTATTTTGTAAAAGTTCCGTTAGCTTGATGTAGTACTAAATATTTCTGTATCTCTTTTATATTTTATATATTATTATGGATGTAAGGTAGGTGTAACAAGTTTCTCATATTAGCAAAAGAGGATTAAAGCAAAAAAATACGTTTTCATACCTTAAAGGTTGACTTCCATGGGTAGCGGCTGATGCGACAGACGCGTGCGGCTGACGTGCGCGATTGTAGCGCGCGTCTCGCGACAGTAGTAAGCACTATGAAAACGTACCTATGGCACCGCTTTCTCTTTTCGTGATTTTCGTGATTCTAGTCGCCTGAAAGAAAACAAGTCAAATTGCGAATATCAAACGGGACAAATAGTGAATGTGTCCAATAAAGAATGAGATCAATTTCTAAAGAGGCCAAATAAGAAAAAAAAACGAACTTAGAATAAGACCAAAGACGATAGCACGAATAACGAATGAGACTAAAAAAGAGATAGACTAACACCGATCATGACCAAAAAATATGAAGACTAATAACGGAATGACCCGGAATAAGAAAAAGACAAACAACGAATATGACCAAAGACGACAAAGACTTCCACCGAAAGTGACGAATGAAGATTGGATGACGAAAGCAGAATGAGACGAATTAAGAACTTGACAAAAAACGAATGGGATGACCCAAGACGATACCGATTATTTATTCCATATTTTTCATACGACAGTCGGCAGGTATTATGTCATAAGTTGTGTTGTCTTGTCTTGCTTGTCATGTCATGTCAGAGGCTCTACTTTGAAATCCGTAATTCGAACTTCGTCTATTGCTATCCCTTTTGCTCTCGACGCGTCACTAATTCGCAAGAAAGTGACGGGGCGATCCAAAGTTCGAATTACTGAGGCTCTACTTTGAAATCCGTAATTCGAACTTCGTCTATTGCTATCCCTTTTGCTCTCGACGTGTCACTAATTCGCAAGAAAGTGATGGGGCGATACGAAGTTCGAATTACTGATTTCAAAGTAGAGCCCCTGATTTCAAAGTAGAGCCCCAGCTTGTGTGACATATGGACACAAGGCAATTTTTCATTTTACGCAATCGTGCAAGCTGTCAACCTTAGTTTAAAAGTATATGTAATTAGTATATTTAAATTAAAATATAGTTCTGTAGAATTATCTTTTTTTATTTTTATTAATTTCAATAATTAAGTACACTAAAACACTCAATACGTGAAGCAGACCATAGACCCGTTTCATGAAGCTACAAGTTACAAATTACAAGCGGAAGTCTCTTTCTAACTCATTTTTCTAGAAAGAGACTTCCGTTTGTAATTTGTAACTTGTAGGCTTGTAGCTTCGTGAAACGGGCTACAGGTTGGTAGAAATTGACTGTCTATGTAAGTTGGTTATAATCTGTGGACTCTGTGGTACGGTCGGCCTTATAAGAAGCTGTAGGTACACTTTAGTGTTTTGTCACTTTAACGTCATGTTTGAACGGCTGCACTAATCTGTCATCTGTGTGTTAAAGCGACAAGGTACAAAAGTGTGCAGCTTCTTATAAGGCTGACTGTACTGTGGTTAGTATAGTGAGTGACTAAGTGCCGCACTCAGAGACGTCAATTAAATTTAATGCTTGTTTAGTGACGTGTTGTCTTATTCTATTGCTGTAGTAAAGAAAGTGACAGCATCCACTTTAATCAAGCATTAAATTAAATTAACGTCTCTGAGTGCGGCAGTTAGCAAGAAAGAAAAACTAGAGTGTAATATTTTTTGCAGGACACGTGCAGTCTTAATTTCAAGAATATGCCTGTGCAAGCGCCGGCGCGCGCGCTCCCGGGACCTGCCGCGAAGTTTGTATGGAACTATGGTACATTTTTATAGTCGGAAACGTGGTAATTGGTTTTTAACACTTTAACTGCCAAGAGCTCTGATTTTCATACAAAATGGACTGGCCTAGCAGGTTGGCGGCAGTTAAAGTGGCTACTGGTTATAAGCAAATAAAAAAAAATACAACTTTCATTGATTTTGGAAACAATGCCCACAAGGCAATAAATGGGGGGTAGAACTTTGTATCGGAGATTAATTATTTTTGAAGTAAGCAACCACCAAGGGTGTCATTTTCTTAGATTACGGTGACGCAGATTTCAAAAATGATAACGAATTTGAAATTCAAAATGGTGGCCTTGATATTTTTTTAAAGTCGTCATGGGTATCATTTTCTTAGATTTTGGGGACGCAGATTTTGAAAATAACATCAAATTTGGAATTCAAGATGGCGGCAATGACTTTTTTTGAAAAAGTGTACATGGGTGTCATTTTCTTAGATTTTGGGGACGCAGATTTCGAAAATGATGTCAATTATAGGTAGAAATTCAAAACGGCGGCCATGATGTTTTTTTCTAAATTTTTCATAGGTATCATTGCCATCGCCATCGTTATCGCCATTGCCATCGCCATCGTCATCGTCATCGTCATCATTATCATCATCATATCATGTCTTTTACACTTTTGGTCAAAAACATTCAAAGTCTTTTTTCAGTGGTTACCCTCTGCTACACCCTAACGGGCATATCATGTGCGTTGCCGCCCCCCCCCCCTTTGCCCCCTTTTTTTTGCTGGACAAAATGAAATATTTTGCTTACCTACTGATTGTTTACCAAAATTTGATTAATTGTGGGTCGCTCAATGCAGCTCAAATATTTAATTTGCTGACCAAAATAATTTAGAGCAGTTCAGTATATCATTAATTGCAGACAGATTTATAAATGTTTGCTAACCATAAGTTGCTTACTAACTATATAGCTATTTTCGCTGACCAAATACATTTTTCTTTTCACCAAAATAAGAATATCTTGCTGATCGGTTAAATGATACCCGTTTTAATCTAGGAGTGCTTTACTCTATTCTGATTATTTCTTTGTTTGAAATCCCATAACACGACATTTAAAATGTTGATTTGTTAGGCTTCTATACAAATGAAAGTAATATACAGGAGTCGCAGGCAAGAGCTTGTTTTTCCTTGTGTATTTTATTGTTTGTATGTATTTGTTTTTTTTAATGTCATGGGTTGATTTCAATGTCATTAAAAGAATATTGTATAACAAATAATTTTAGTATTATACTCGAAAATCTTAATTATTTAGTTGTTTAACATTATTTCATATATATAAACAATGGCGAATTTTCTTCAGAAACAAATATCCTGACAACCAAAAGATCAAAATTTAAAAATGATAGACAGTTCGCTTCACCGTAACTAACCAGCCAAAGAGCAAAAAGGTCAACAACCAAAAAGAGGCCGAATAAAGAGGCGATAAATATCGCGAAACGATGCGATTTTGTAGCGATAACGCTACAAGTTATTTTATTTTTAAACATTATAGTTCTTCTAAAATACCTTTTTTTTAAGTCCGTTATGACAGTTCTCTGAGCGTTACGGAACTACAGTGCCCGGCCGTTGGGAAGTCAATCCTGACAGCTGTCATTTCAGTACAATTTATAACCTATTCTTGGGTTTGAGGTTATAAATTGTACTGAAATGACAGCTGTCAGGATTGACTTCCCAACGGCCGGGCACTATATACGCGTTACCTTAGCCTAAATGATAATTTAAAAAAAAACCGTATTATGACAGTACTTTGTCTGTCCGTTGTCAAAATTGTCAAACGAATAAAATAAATAAATAATGGTTTCGCTTTCGTTTGTTTACCTCCGTGTTATTTACCAATTATTTCCTTGAATTTTACGATGACTTCTGCTCAGACCCTTGGATTTGGATATTACCGCATTTCTCGACAACCACCGCAACGCTTTTTTGGACTTGAATTGGAACTACTCTTGACGGCGTATTTTGGCTGACGATTCTTACTATCCCTGACGACCTCTGCATTAGTTTTTGGACTACGATACAAGTTGTTTGCATCATCTTCATCCTTATATAATGGATACATCAAATATAAGTCCTGCAAACGCTGCTTATGATAGAGTATATTACAAGGATGAAGGAAGATGTTTCGTACCGTCGTGTAAAAAATTTAGAAGAGACCATCCCAATGCCATTTATTCTTGTCCATACCAAAAGGTCTAAAAGCCTAATAAGTGCCTAACCATGGAAAGGAATTGCCCAAAACGACTCTTGTATGTCTGTGAAGAGCATGTCAATGTGATTCAGCAAGTCAGTATGAATTTCAAAAAGTACATAAGGCAGCCAGGATAAAATCCATAGTAAGCACAGCGAATATTAAAGCAGTATCTTTAACCAAATTTTCTTTCATCAAGTGGCTTTGCGACACCAACAATGTTTGAGCCCTCGAGCCCTTCAAACTCAACATCATCAAGCAACAAGGAATATGTGTCTGCAAAGCACAGACATTTTTCTGGACAGCAGCACATAATGAGCCTTATAAAAGAAAAACCCAATATGTATATTGAAGTGCCGAAACAGTATTATTGGGTTATAGATTTTTTGGCAAAGCAACTATGTTTAAAATAAAACAAAATGATACTCTACAAAGAAGACCCATTTTAACTTGAGCAAAGTTACCGTTCAAAAAATATTAAGAGTACGCCGCATCTGGAAAAATACTTGAAAAATATTATTTTTTAACTGCCAGAACCTATAGAAATAAAAAAGACGTTACCTCCAGTATTTAAGGCCAGATATGCAAATGTCCAATGTATTATCGATTGTTTTGAAATTCAAATAGAGACCCCTTCAGACCCTGTAACTCAAGCCAGGACATGGTGACAATACAAGTACTGTAACACATTAAAATATCTTATAGCTTGCTGCCCAAACGGTTTTTATCTGTTTTATTTCAAAAGGCTATGGAGTAAGGATATTAGACAAAGCCATTACAGAATGTAGTGGCTTTGTTGATATTGTTCCTCCAGGGGCTGTGGTATTAGCCGATCGAGGCTTCAACGGGATAGAGATTCTTCTTAAAGACAAACATGTAAAACTCCTTCACCCTCCGAGTGTATCATCAACTGAAACGCCAACATAAAAAGAAGTCATTCAAAGCAAAATCATCGCAAGTCTAAGGATACATGTGGAGCGCGTGATATGGAGGGTGAGGGAGTTCACTTTCCTGAAACCTCACTCAGTAATTAATTACATTTATACAAGATACATTGATGAGAGTTTGACCATTGCCTGTGCTCTAGCAAATTTACAGGGTAATATAATAAAAATACAGTTGATATTTAAAAACTTTGTTTTATTTTATTAAAGCACTTCATAACATTAACACTTGCTAGAAGCAAAAGGATAACCTGGTTTTAGATTTCAATCTAGATTTGACATAATTATAGTTCCATACTTAGTTTGACTAAAACTAGATATTTCCTGCTGGAACAAGTGGCCCTAAGTTAAGAAAGAATGCAGTAGTATAGCTTTTTCAAACCACACACGACACGGCGCCGTACGCCACTTAAAGGTTCGACCCCACCGCTGCTTAAAATACGGCTACGGTACGGAATCGCAGTGACGCATCGTATCCGTACCGTTTTTATCGCATGCCCTCCACACCGCTGCTTTAAAATAAGGTGTCGTTGTGTAAACCACCGTCATGTTCATATTAGGTAAATTTCTGGAATCAGCTTGCACGAACTCGTTTGACGCACTCATTATATCGCCTGGTGTCAGGGCAAAAAAAGTGTAATCCAAAGGCAGAGCAGGGGTCGTCAGGGATAGTAAGAATCGTCAGCCAAAATACGCGCGGGAATCGTCGTCAAGAGTAGATCCAATCCAAGTCCAAAAAAGCGTGGCGGTGGTCGTCGAGAAATGCGATAATATCCAAATTCAAGGGTCTGAGCAGAAGTCGTCGTAAAATTCAAGGAAACAATTAGTAAATAACACGGAGGTAAACAAACGAAAGCCAAACCATTATTAGTTTGTCAATTTTGACAACAGACAACTCAGACAAGGTACTGTCATAATACGTCTTTTTTTTAAATTATCATTTAGGCTAAGGTAACGCGTATAGTTCCGTAACGCTCAGAGAACTGTTATAACGGACTTAAAAAAAAGGTATTTTAGAAGAACTATAATGATTAAAAATAAAATAACTGTAGATTATTGGTTTATAGACCAAACACTATCAGAAAAAAATATAATATACACCCCTTCAAAAAGCTTTACTTACCCAATTCAAGGAACTTAGGTACTTTTACAAAAATATTTCATAAAATATTTAGCAGAAGCTATTTTTTAAGTTGTTTAAAAAAACCTCAGAAATCTATGTTACCTGTTAGACTGTCATGTTAAAAATGTTTTTATACCAGAGGCCCGTTTCACGAAGCTACAAGTTACAAATTACAAGCGGAAGTCTCTTTCTAACTCCTTTTGCGAGAAGGAGAGTTCCGCTTGTAATTTGTTACTTGTAGCTTCATGAAACGGGCCTCAGACCTAACAGAGATTTAAACTCAGTAAGTATGTTCAGGGATATTATTAGCAAGAGGATTTCGTCTTAGGCAATCATAGAAGATAAATATCTTCTACCGATCTCTCATCAAAACCACATTCGCAGTTGTCCTTAATCCGTATATTCACCAATTCCACCCCCGTTCACGTATAATAAACTTCAAGGATACAATATAAATACAATTCCAAGGATAATAAACTTGTCCGCCAAACTCCAGCTATTCTGCACGTCACTCGAGACTTGAATTCGGAGTTCTAGTATAGCGTACAGAACCCTCCTACTTCTGCTTGCTTCTGCCCGATGGCTCAATTTTGCCAAGTAAAAGTAGCTATTGTATACAGAACGTCACTGGACTGCGTCGGAGTCCGACGGTCGGACCCAGATTTAAGTGCCGTAGTACTTCATGGAGAGCATATGGGATCTTTAATTTGGCGCGCCGCGTCTCCGTCTCGCATGAAATGTAATGTAAACAAAACAAACAAATCGTAAAACCGAACTCATAACATAAAAAACTTCACTACTGTCAAGACATAACAGACTATGTGATCTGGCAATTTTTGCAATATACCTATACCTACCTATAACAAACAAAATGAAGTATAATACAAATGCATAAGCTTAATTATTTTTAAATAAAATATGTATCCTTTTACTTAGTAAATTATACAAATTGGTATGGAAAAATATAAACAATTTATTTTATACCATTCCGACATCAAGCAATTGTGAACCAGCTTTAAGAAATTCAATAAACTTCTCTGTATAACCCGTGTTATCTGTGTTATCACATTCGCACGGCGTTCGCCTTATCTGACGTTTGTAGAGAATACCGTGATATAAGTTGAGGTGAACGAACAGACGGACGTATAAGGCTGCCTGCCTAATTGAGAATACACGCGCTAAATGTGTTTTGTTCGCTTTGACGGGACTACTTAAATTCGACTCTTGAACATTCACTCCTGCGTTCGCTCGTCGTCGCTGTTGAAAGAATCACTACCCAGGGGGGTAATTCTGTCAAAAGCAGGAGTGATCGAACGCAGAGGCGACCACACATCACATCGCCACCACATTGCCTGTCATTTCTGACATTGACAATTGACTTTTGCTGTCATATTAGTAAAATGACGTTTGAAACCTAAGGCTTGTCGCAAATGCCCTAAACTAGCCCTTATTTATATACTTACTAAAGAGTTTTAAAATTACGTATGTAGCATTTTCCGGTACTTTAGTAATAAAATGACCTAATACATAACGATTTTACCGACGGCAGTACCTAATCATGTTTTAATTTCCAACTAATTATTGCGTATTCTACACCGAACACGGTAATAGCGATACTAGCGCTCACAGACGTAAGCGGAACTTTTTGTCCCTACTATCACGCAATTCTTAACTTTCTCAATTCGTTCACTCGTTCGACAATGAGATCACATTAAATGTCAAATTGAAAGGCTCCTATTTTAGAGGTGAGTTGATTTAGGATGCGTTTTCCCTAAACAGAAGCAAAGGTGAAGAGAGAAATCAACCAATCAGAACCTGCGTTACGTTTTGTTTTCACTCTTTCACTCAGCATTGTTTGAGTGGAAACGTACCCTGACTTCTCAGACGAAAGATGGCCGCCATCTAAAATAATGGCTGTGTAAATGTGAGTGAAGTGAATTTATTGATTTTGCCTATGAGGAAAGTGTGAAAGATGTGTTACAAGTAATGGTGATAAAATAATATTTTTGTGTAAGGGACATAGTTGTGAAATATTATAGCAGGTAATTTTTTTCTTATTTGGGTAATAAACTCATTCATTATTTGACTGAGCTAACCTTAGTAGAGGTTTAAAACAATATAATTTTGTCACGAGTTGGTTTACCGATTGCTTGTTGCTTTCGTACCTAGCCTTTAACTGTTTTGCGAGGCTAATCTAACAAGTTCACAAATTGATGTTTCTACTTTTTTATTAAACGTAATTGTTACGAAAAAAACATACCTGAAGCTTACATTATTTATTTGGTATTTATTTTACCAGTAGGACCATCATCAGATGATCTCCCCCACATGTTATTACTGGGTTGTAATTGAATTTGCATTATGCGTCCTTACTAAATTTTATTGTAACAACTCTTCATTCATTCACTTCATTGTTACAATGAATACCTTATTGATAAATACAAGGGTAAATAGGATGACAAGCTATTACATTCCAAATTATGAATCTCATAAATACCACACGTCAGAAGAATTAAAATGAACCTATTGCCTGTGAAATCTCTGGTTATTCTTGGTGGTATGGAAATGTATGTTAGTAAGTGGCTGAAATAAAAATATGACAATCTTATACAAATTGATTGTAGTCACAAAATAATCTTTAGGTTTGTTTGTACTCTGGCTACTAGACAACATACGTATTTATATTAATATTATATTTATACTAGCTGTCCGCGCCCGGCGCCGCCCGGGAGTATTTTTTTTCATCCAATACTTAAGAAATATACTTTTTAGTCCTATTCTCAGACCTACTGAATATACAGACAAAATTTCATAAGAATTGGTCAAGCCGTTTCAGAGTAGTTTTGTTACAAACACTGTGACACGATAATTTTATATACTTATTAGAGAGATAGGTATGTACCAAAATGAAAATTAAATATCCAAGACTCAAAATAGGTCATTCATACAATATGTGTTCTTACCGGGAATGGAACCTGGACTGCTAGTTTCATAGGTAAAATACTATTTACAAAATAGTTAGTAGGTATCCGTGTAATTAAGAAATTCCTACACTATATTTAGCCTTAATGTTGAAATAGAAGCCTTCATTCCAAATTACCCATAACTTCACCCGATTTCACTCAAATTTTGGCATACAGTGTGTAAATGGTATACGGGCGTTCCTTTTAACTGTGGTAAGAATAGCCCCTAATGAGCAAATTTAGGCAGCTTTTGTTAAAAGTAAATAAAAAAAATTAACCATACAAAATAATTTAACACGCAATGTATAACAAAAAAAGCAATTAATTAAAAACGCAATTAATGATGTTTTAAAGTTATGACAAATG
Source organism: Acleris cristana (assembly GCA_948252455.1). Taxonomy (NCBI): domain Eukaryota; kingdom Metazoa; phylum Arthropoda; class Insecta; order Lepidoptera; family Tortricidae; genus Acleris; species Acleris cristana. Next base: position 51,102,144 of record OX411771.1, read on the forward strand.
GAATAAGATGTACATTGCGGGTCGATGGTATGTTCAAAAATTAATAACGGTGTATACGTTAGCGTAATCAAAATTATTCTTTCTGTTTATGATTATTAGAGTCTTAATCTATGTCCATTTTTAATAAATGCCCGTATACCATTTACACACTGTATAAAGACTCACTTGCTACTTTTAAAAACAACTACTTATGTAAATAAAAATATTACACATGGAGGTACCATAGAAGTAGTATGAGGGGTGATCAATAAGTTTTTAGAATCGGTATAAAAAATGGGAGATATGTAAATCATTATATTTTAATTGGAATATGCACACTTTCTATATTTGCAAACATTTATTAAAATAATTTAAATTTTTTATTTTACCTCTATAAAAATAGGTATTTTTTTCTTTTGGAGGTCAAATTTTGTACCTTCACTAGATCATCATCAGCTTGTGATTTTTATGTAGTGGTTTTTGTTTCATCAGTTTTTTTTCTTTTAAATCCATAATTATATGGCAGAATAATGTTACATAATTCTCCTAGGTTATTTGATAATTGCTAAAAGCTAATATCACAGTATTTATTTGTAGGCCTCAATCATCCCGGAAAAAGCCGAAAAAGCCGAAAAAGCCACCTTACATTTTGGTGACCGAGCTGGAAATAAAAAAGTCCAGTGCAAACAACTTGTTTATCCTTTAAATCATGAGGGCATCAGGACTTTCTCCACACCGCTCCAAATAGGTAATTACAAAACTAACTCTTATTTTTACCGTCTTATAAAGTTATTTATACAGATGTTTTTTGTTTAGCTATCACAGAAAAACAAATTAATAATGTAAATTATTGTTTTCTCTTATTTAACGTTTGTTAGTGCCATGGTATAATCCACATTAAAATAATATTATTATGGTTCATAACAATTCTAAAAACTTATTGATCACATAATTTAATCATTATGATTTTGGTAACAATGCATTTCCCTATAGTCACTAATGATAATACCATGTACAATTATATCATTATAGTGTGGTTAGCAGAATAAGTACACATAAGCAAGCTACAATTTTTTATAAGATTGTATGTTAACTACATATATAATTTTACTTCATAAATAGCTATTAAATAAGGCCCTCATTTTAAACTGCCATCTTTGCAAAAGTGTAGTATAATTATAGACTTATTAGTTATTAATCATTTCATTAGACAAAATGATCCATAAAATAATCAGATATTGTTAATAAATGCCTCATAAGTATGCCCAGATATCCCATTGATATGAATATATTCTAATAGCTCATAGAACAAGTGCAAGTGATATCGACATCTTCAGTAACTTGTTGCAAGTCTTTAGGACCAAGTAGGGAGCTATCTAATATAATTGAATAATTTGTTACCTAGCTACCTTAATTTAATTGTACAAAGGTTAGTTAGCTTAATAGCGCTAATTAAATTGTATAAATAGTAGGAGTGCTGAATACATTTGCTCCGGTATCGCACACAGAATTAAAATGATTAATTGTTAATTGTGTAATTTTAACAAATAATCAGATATAACTATACTAGAAAATCTAATTTAAGACTCAAACATTGTTGGTGTCGCAAAGCCCAATTGAACCTTTCAGATATACCTAGCCAACCTTTTTGCATTGATAATCAAATTGTTGAAAATATTATTTAGACTAACAATTTCAATATCAAAACTTACCTATATAACAATAGGGAATATGCATTCAATGTTTTTTCTACCCGATATTCAAAAACATTAAAATATCTCAAAACAAATATTTTCTGATATAGTGTGCGTTTAATCATTAAATGGCGGGTGTGTGTGTTAAGTGGCGATTTTTTATCAGCTAAAACAAAATGACTGGCCAAATTCGGATTCCTTATACTTAATTTATTCTTGATTCAAACTTTACCAAGTGTTAGTGCGAAGTTCATACATTTGCTACTTGCGACTTAACAGCAAATGTATGAACTTCGCACTTGCACTTGGTAAAAAGAAGAATGTAACTAAGTTTCTTTTCTCGAACCGGTAGTAGCTTCTGACACACACACACACTTTTGGTCTTTTATTTTGTCGAATAGCTAAACACATGTACTATTTAAATTGCTAACGTTGTTTACAACTATTGTTTATTTAGTTTATCGTACCAAATGTTATTAAAACCTGAAGTATTACAAGTGCAATAACAGTTTTGCTACCAAAAATCTTCTATGGTTAAATATTTAACATGGCATCGTGTATTTGTGTAAGCAACTTGAATTAACTTGTTTATTAAAATCGAAGGTTTAAAACTACCAATAAATAAACAGTCTTGTGCGGTCTTTGAAAAGTGGAAATATACTTTTTTTATTTTATAGTGGCAACCCACGTTGGTCTTTAATTAGATTTTCGAGTATAATTGTGTTATCATTTCAGAGCAAATTTTTTAAATGTAGACACATGTAAGTAAATGGATATTGGAAGACAATTTCACTCAAATTGAATTATTATAATCCCAAAATTAGCTTTAGTACTAGAAAAACTAAATTCTGATACTCACTCATAAAAATCCACATGCGGTGGTCCCGGGACTGCTAACCTTTTTAGGCAAGGATTTTAAATTATAGCTTAAACAATATTTTGATATTTGATGTTGACATGTCACATACAGACATTATATGTATAGTTACCAGGGTGGATACTGGATCACTCAATGTATGAATACATTTTTTTTTGCTTCAACCGTATTCAGCTACTTAGAAAAAGTTTTTAAACCTACTTTACAATCATAACAATATATAAAATATAAAAGAGGTACAGTCAAGTTCATAAATATGTGTACACATTAGTACCTTGTCACTTTAATTGATGTGACAATTCATATTATGGCAGTTTTAAGATGCCATTAAATAGACAAGGTACTAAAGTGTACAAATATTTATGAACTCGACTGTACATGAATATTTTGTACTGCCCCAAACTCACGGAACTTTAAACAAATGGCCTAATTCCCTATTTTGTAAAAGTTCCGTTAGCTTGATGTAGTACTAAATATTTCTGTATCTCTTTTATATTTTATATATTATTATGGATGTAAGGTAGGTGTAACAAGTTTCTCATATTAGCAAAAGAGGATTAAAGCAAAAAAATACGTTTTCATACCTTAAAGGTTGACTTCCATGGGTAGCGGCTGATGCGACAGACGCGTGCGGCTGACGTGCGCGATTGTAGCGCGCGTCTCGCGACAGTAGTAAGCACTATGAAAAGGGATCCCCTTGGATCGCATAATTTGTTTTAGACTATTATTGTTTCGCATAATTGTTTTGGCATAATTTGTATTGGCATAATAGTACTGTCGCATAATCATACTTTTGCATACTACTTTTTTGTCATATTACGCTATTAGAATAATTTCAGTTGACCTAATTTGTATTAGACTAATACACATTATGCATATTATTGTTTGGGCTAATAATTATTTGTTATATCTGTCATTAACCATAATTTTAGTTTTCTAAACAGTTTCGTTGTTACATATTAGGTAATGTAAAATTAGGTCACGTTAGGTACATTAGGTTGGGTTAGGTTAGTATGATATCCAGGTGCGAAGCGCCCAAGCAACCCAGAATAGGAGTTCCGCGAAGCGGACCTCCGTCGACCTCGCCTTAGTTCCTAAATATATAATATAAACACTAAACTAACCTTTTCACGTAGTATTTCTAAGACTTTCGCTATAGCAATTTTATTACTATGTGCCATTTTTGTACATGACTTTTTTTAGGACAATATTGTTATGCATTTTATAATGATGCCAATTTATTATTATGACTTTTTGTATTTATGCTATTTGATGTTAGTCTTCATGACGATTATGATTTCTGTATTTATGCTTTTTAATTTTATGCGTAAAAAATTATGCGTAAAGATGAGTATGCCCATCGCTAATTCGGCTAAAAGCAATTATGCGTAACAATAATATTACAAATAATAGAGAATGTCAGCCAGTTTAGATTTTTGGCTTATCGTATTCTTCATTAAAAACAAAAAATTGCTTTAAAAAAATCATGTCGATACGTCAAATACTTTTCGAGATATTGAATTTTAAACTTCGTATGCGGCGTTCGAAACTCGGCGGCTAGCGCTCACGGATGATGACGTCATCGTTCAACTGCGGTACGCGCCCTTATATGAACGAGTAAGTTTACAGGGCTATATATTTTTAACCGTAATAAGTAGCCAGTTGAAATTTTCACAGAATACGTGTTATTATAAAATCTATCGTTTAAAACTATAAAATGAACAATAAATCAAATCCCAAGAGGGGTCCCCATACAAGAAGCATGAAAAAAAATCTTTTGTTTTAGTATCTTTATACGGATTGTATTTTTATAATGACTTCTTATTTTGATGCTATTTTAAGCTTAAATTGTGGTCTAATTTTCATTGTTTACGACTAAGTAGCAATCTTGAGTAAAACTTCTACAAATATGTGACAAAACTGATTTTATCAACACGATGGTTTAGGCGGTCACCCATCCTGTTTTAGACTACGCTTGTAGTTGCTTAACTTTGTAAGTCGTAATACTCGTAATTATTTTTACGAATTCGTTTTGATGTTACTATGGTAGTTATGGTTAGGTATCTATTGTTTTGTATTACATACAGTTTAACTAAACAAACTTTCTGTCACTGACCGGCTTTTCTGTTTGTAATGTTTGTCGAGTAAGTTGGTTAAATAAAATTAGAATAATAAATAGGCACTTTTAATTTTGGGTTCACCGTTTTTTACATAAAAATACCAATAAAGTATGTTGATAGCTAAGGTGAAACATGCCAAAAATTAAAAACCAAGTGCGAGACGCGGGACACAGGCGGCCGAGCCTGCAGCGGTAGGTACTGTAGAGTACAAAGATATGTATACATTTGTGGCCCTTATTTCAATGGAATAAGGTGAAAAAGTGTATACATATCTTTGTACTCGACTGTACTATTCAACAATATTATGATTCACGCAGTTCGCTATATACGCGGTCTCGTACAGCGTACCCGTAGTTTTAAGTGATCTTACTCGTTTAAAATATCGGAGCCGTAGAAGTCAAGATTGTCCTCTATTGTACCAAAGTGTAACAAAGGGCGTTGGTCCCACAAAAAAAACCAACACACACTACCTTGGGTGAGGAACCTGGTAGCGCCCGCGCGCGAAATTTGAAATCAATGTAATTAATACACGAAGTATCAGAACTACTACTAGGTCAATCAAAAAATCATGTTTTATAGTTCGTTCTTTTATACGGTAGCGATATTAATTCTACATTACTTAACACGAAATTTGTAAAGAAAGGCCTACCACCAAAGTTAAGCAACCACCGCTTACCTAAACATCGTGTTGATTTAAACTAGGCACATTTAAACATATTTGTAAGAGATTTACTACAGTTTACTGTTTGGTCGTAAACTATATATGTTAGTATGGAGTTTAGATTATCATTTAAGCTTAATGTGACACCGAAATAAAAAGCTATCATACAAATACAACCCGTATTTCGTCTTCCAAAGTTAAGCAACTACACGCGTAGTCTAAAACAGGATGGGTGACCGCCTAAACCATCGTGTTGATAAAATCAGTTTTGTCACATATTTGCCGAAGTTTTACTTAAGATTGCTATTTAGTCATAAACAATGAAAATGAGACTACAATTTAAGTTTAAAATAGCATCAAAATAGGAAGCCATTATAAAAATACAATCCGTATAAAAATGCTAAAAATAAAGATTTTTTTTCATGTTTCTTGTATGGGGACCCCTCTTGGGATTTGATTTATTGTTCATTTTATAGTTTTAAACGATAGATTTTATAGTAACACGTATTCTGTGAAAAATTCAACTGGCTACTTATTACGGTTAAAAATATATAGCCCTGTAAACTTACTCGTTCATATAAGGGCGCGTACCGCAGTTGAACGATGACGTCACTCAAGCAAGATGGCGTCCACGCGCTTTAATATTATTGACCCAAATTTCAAACGTTTGTAGAATCAAAACTACAGGGTCTATTTGAATGAAATAAAAAGTATTATGTTTGTTTATTTATAAACATTACTGTTACAAAGTTTCAAGCGATTTGGCGTACCTACTGACATTCTTCATTTTATGCCATCCAATAGGGAACCCTATGAAAACGTATGGCACCGCTTTCTCTTTTCGTGATTTTCGTGATTCTAGTCGCCTGAAAGAAAACAAGTCAAATTGCGAATATCAAACGGGACAAATAGTGAATGTGTCCAATAAAGAATGAGATCAATTTCTAAAGAGGCCAAATAAGAAAAAAAAACGAACTTAGAACAAGACCAAAGACGATAGCACGAATAACGAATGAGACTAAAAAAGAGATAGACTAACACCGATCATGACCAAAAAATATGAAGACTAATAACGGAATGACCCGGAATAAGAAAAAGACAAACAACGAATATGACCAAAGATGACAAAGACTTCCACCGAAAGTGACGAATGAAGAATGGATGACGAAAGCAGAATGAGACGAATTAAGAACTTGACAAAAAACGAATGGGACGACCCAAGACGATACCGATTATTTATTCCATATTTTTCATACGACAGTCGGCAGGTATTATGTCATAAGTTGTGTTGTCTTGTCTTGCTTGTCATGTCATGTCAGAGGCTCTACTTTGAAATCCGTAATTCGAACTTCGTCTATTGCTATCCCTTTTGCTCTCGACGCGTCACTAATTCGCAAGAAAGTGACGGGGCGATCCAAAGTTCGAATTACTGAGGCTCTACTTTAAAATCCGTAATTCGAACTTCGTCTATTGCTATCCCTTTTGCTCTCGACGTGTCACTAATTCGCAAGAAAGTGATGGGGCGATACGAAGTTCGAATTACTGATTTCAAAGTAGAGCCCCTGATTTCAAAGTAGAGCCCCAGCTTGTGTGACATATGGACACAAGGCAATTTTTCATTTTACGCAATCGTGCAAGCTGTCAACCTTAGTTTAAAAGTATATGTAATTAGTATATTTAAATTAAAATATAGTTCTGTAGAATTATCTTTTTTTATTTTTATTAATTTCAATAATTAAGTACACTAAAACACTCAATACGTGAAGCAGACCATAGACCCGTTTCATGAAGCTACAAGTTAGAAATTACAAGCGGAAGTCTCTTTCTAACTCATTTTTCTAGAAAGAGACTTCCGTTTGTAATTTGTAACTTGTAGGCTTGTAGCTTCGTGAAACGGGCTACAGGTTGGTAGAAATTGACTGTCTATGTAAGTTGGTTATAATCTGTGGACTCTGTGGTACACGGTCGGCCTTATAAGAAGCTGTAGGTACACTTTAGTGTTTTGTCACTTTAACGTCATGTTTGAACGGCTGCACTAATCTGTCAAAGGCGTTAAAGCGACAAGGTACAAAAGTGTGCAGCTTCATATAAGGCTGACTGTACTGTGGTTAGTATAGTGAGTGACTAAGTGCCGCACTCAGAGACGTCAATTAAATTTAATGCTTGTTTAGTGACGTGTTGTCTTATTCTATTGCTGTAGTAAAGAAAGTGACAGCATCCACTTTAATCAAGCATTAAATTAAATTGACGTCTCTGAGTGCGGCAGTTAGCAAGAAAGAAAAACTAGAGTGTAATATTTTTTGCAGGACACGTGCAGTCTTAATTTCAAGAATATGCCTGTACAAGCGCCGGCGCGCGCGCTCCCGGGACCTGCCGCCGCGAAGTTTGTATGGAACTATGGTACATTTTTATAGTCGGAAACGTGGTAATTGGTTTTTAACACTTTAACTGCCAAGAGCTCTGATTTTCATACAAAATGGACTGGCCTAGCAGGTTGGCGGCAGTTAAAGTGGCTACTGTTTATAAGCAAATAAAAAAAAATACAACTTTCATTGACTTTGGAAACAATGTCCACAAGGCAATAAATGGGGGGTAGAACTTTGTATGGGAGATTAATTATTTTTGAAGTAAGCAACCACCAAGGGTGTCATTTTCTTAGATTACGGTGACGCAGATTTCAAAAATGATAACGAATTTGAAATTCAAAATGGTGGCCTTGATATTTTTTTAAAGTCGTCATGGGTATCATTTTCTTAGATTTTGGGGACGCAGATTTTGAAAATAACATCAAATTTGGAATTCAAGATGGCGGCAATGACTTTTTTTGAAAAAGTGTACATGGGTGTCATTTTCTTAGATTTTGGGGACGCAGATTTCGAAAATGATGTCAATTATAGGTAGAAATTCAAAACGGCGGCCATGATGTTTTTTTTTAAATTTTTCATAGGTATCATTGCCATCGCCATCGTAATCGCCATTGCCATCGCCATCGTCATCGTCATCGTCATCATTATCATCATCATATCATGTCTTTTACACTTTTGGTCAAAAACATTCAAAGTCTTTTTTCAGTGGTTACCCTCTGCTACACCCTAACCGGCATATCATGTGCGTTGCCGCCCCCCCCCCCCCCCCTTTGCCCCCTTTTTTTTGCTGGACAAAATGAAATATTTTGCTTACCTACTGATTGTTTACCAAAATTTGATTAATTGTGGGTCGCTCAATGCAGCTCAAATATTTAATTTGCTGACCAAAATAATTTAGAGCAGTTCAGTATATTATCATTAATTGCAGACAGATTTATAAATGTTTGCTAACCATAAGTTGCTTACCAACTATATAGCTATTTTCGCTGACCAAATACATTTTTCTTTTCACCAAAATAAGAATATCTTGCTGATCGGTTAAATGATACCCGTTTTAATCTAGGAGTGATTTACTCTATTCTGATTATTTCTTTGTTTGAAATCCCATAACACGACATTTAAAATGTTGATTTGTTAGGCTTCTATACAAATGAAAGTAATATACAGGAGTCGCAGGCAAGAGCTTGTCTTTCCTTGTGTATTTTATTGTTTGTATGTATTTGTTTTTTTTAATGTCATGGGTTGATTTCAATGTCATTAAAAGAATTTTGTATAACAAATAATTTTAGTATTATACTCGAAAATCTTAATTATTTAGTTGTTTAACATTATTTCATAAAAACATGAATTAGAACTTGTGTAACCAGTAACATTAGGGTAAGTTTTATTGATAAAAATACCTATACTTAAACCAAAATGCAATAATCACAGCGAATGTGAGCCCATTACCTAAGGTAAAGATTTTGGTCTTGAATTAGATTTTCGAGTATAGTAGTAGTATTATTTAGTGAACATTTAATGAAAACGAGATGATAGTCATATTAAAGTAACAGACCCAAATGTATTTCTACCCCGATTCTTTGCGGTACTTGTTTGCCCTACCCCTAGATTGTAAATAGAAGCCTGGAGGTGCGAAGGTAGAGCAGCCCCTGCCTGCTGTAACACAATCAGGCACTCCTAAAGTGCTTGATGGGTTACGCTAGGGCAGAGGGACTGGTCTTAACAAAGGTCCGGAGCAGTTGCTAACCACTTTCTGCCCCGAAGCCTGACTGCTGAGGTCGAAGGTTTGCGTAGGAGGTCTTGAGGCCAGAAAACTAGCGAGGGTCTTATGTGTAAGCAGCAGAAAGGCCGACGAAGCAAGCCTTCGGGTGAAGTCACGGGATGACTGGAACAGGATCAGGAACAGGAAGTGGTATAAAAAAGATAAAAGATAAAAGACATTTATTTAGTAAGTAGGCCGCACGGGCACTTTTACACGTCAGGAGTCTACCAGCGCTTCCCAAGAGGAGACCACTGCCGAGAAGAAACGCCGCAAGAAACTCAGCAGTCAGTCATTTTTTTAACCATATTTCTTATTACAATGATACAACTTAGTCTAGTATTATATAAAGCTATAAATATTAATTTAAATATAATATCAAATATCATGCGTAGTTCAGCAGGAAAACATGGCAAAAATATTAGGAGAGATATAGACGGAGAAAAAGGCAAAAACAAAAAAATAAATAATAAACAAAGTTTCGACATGTTTTCCTACATCAACAGTGTCCCCTAGACAAGATAAAGGTTTTACATTTGAACAAATTATTATTGACTAAGTTTCGAGTTTAGGCCATGCATTTTTGTCTGCTAGATAATCCTCGACCCTATAATACGCTTTAGACATTAACGACTTTTTCAAGTAATTTTTAAGTGCTGAAAAGGGTAACTTTAAAACTACGTCAGGTAATTTATTATAGAAATGAATGCATTGACCAACAAATGATTTATATACTTTACGGACACGGAATTTTCGAATAGCGATTTTATTTTTATTTCTAGTATTTAAATTATGTATATCAGAATTTTTGGTGAACAAATCTAAATTCTTAATAACATAAATAATATTCTCATAAATAAATTGAGACGCTACAGTTAAGATATTAATTTCTTTAAAAAGTTCTCTTAAGGAGTCACGTGAATTTAAGTTGTAAATAGAACGAATGGCCCTTTTTTGTATCACAAATATAGTTTGTATGTCAGCTGCCTTACCCCAAACCAGAATACCGTACGACATAACACTATGGAAATAAGTATAATAAACTAAGCGAGCTGTCTCAACATTAGTTAGTTGTCTAATTTTCCTAACGGCGTAAGCGGCCGAACTTAGTTTACCTGCCAGTACAGCTATATGGGGACTCCATTGCAATTTTTGATCTATTGTTATGCCTAGGAAAACTGCCTTATCTACCATTTGCAGACACTCGTCATTTAGAAAAATACTTGAATCTACCGATTTAACATTAGGCAAAGCGAACCTAACACATTTAGTTTTCTTAGCATTTAGTAGCAAATTGTTGGTAGTAAACCAATTAAGTACTTTATCTAGTGTGGCGTTTATCCTACTGTAGTCTACGGATTTTCTATCTACCTTGAAAATAAGTGAAGTATCATCAGCAAAAAGTACAATGTCACAAAGTTTTTGTACTGTTGGTGGTAAGTCATTTATATAAACCAAAAATAAAAAAGGACCTAAAATAGAGCCTTGAGGCACTCCTATTTTTACTGTAGCTCCAACAGATTGCGTTTTGTTTACAACAACTGTTTGAGTTCTATCACTTAGATAAGAAGACATAAGATTTAAAGCTTTATTGGACAATCCATAATGTTCTAATTTTAAAATAAGGGTCGCGTGATCTACGCAATCAAATGCTTTAGAAAGATCACAAAATATTCCTACTGCATCGCAAGATGTCTCCCAACTGTTATATATATATTTAACGAGTACAGATGCCGCATCAATTGTTGATCGACCTCTGGTAAAGCCGAACTGGTTATTGCTAAGTAGTTTATTTCTATTAAAGTGACCTAACATATCATTCAGCATTAATTTCTCAAAGACTTTACTTAGAACTGGTAGTATGGAAATGGGACGGAAGTTCGTTAAATCACTTAACTCGCCCGATTTAAAAAGAGGTATGACTTTGCTATATTTCATGAGATCTGGAAAGATCCCCTCTGATATGCAATTATTGTAAATTAATGCTAGATGGGGTGCAATTACATCTATGATATGAAAGACTACTTTAACTGATGTGCCCCACAAATCCTCCGTCTTTTTTAAACTAAGTGATTTAAATACCTTGACTATTGAATCTGAATCAATGGGGATGAATTCAAAGTTTATATTACATTTACTGACATTAGTGCAAAGTAATGATTTAGCTTCAACCGCGGGTTAGAAATAGCAAGAGTCCAGGGCAGGATTATTCATTAAAAGTCTTCAATTAATTTAAACTATAAAATAAGGCACCTGGAAACAATACAAAAGGGGAAACTTATATATATATATATATATATATAAAATTAGGAATAGATGAAGGGATGGTCTTAGATATTAAAAGGTATAAACTTACAATTAGTGTTATAAACAGGGTTATTTAGATGAAGGGTTATACTTTATATGATTCACTTCACAGTTTTATAGTACATTGTGCATCAAGGGCGGTAAGAAAGGGATTGCTAACGAGAGACTATTAGAAGCCCGACGCCGTAGGCGGAGGGCTTTTAATGACTCGAGTTGGTAATCCCCTTACTGCCCGTGATACACACAATGTTTTTCATCACATTTGCGAGAAAGTAAAAAAAATAGGGAGAAAAAACAACAATTAAACAAATTAACTCGACTCGCTAAAAGAGTTTGTTAACTATTTTCATCAATTATAGTCTTCAACAGATAATGCTTAGAACTGATAAACTTATAATTATTATACTTATACTATACTGCCAGATAGTATTGATTTTCAAAATGAAATTTGTTTAATTATACAGTAAAATTGGTTTGTAGCCAAGTTTCGTATATAGGATATAAACCTTGGCTGAATTTACACCTCCTTAGTCTGAAATGATGTACGAGTGGATTCTATATTTTAAAACTAAACTCATAACTCCCTAGGTAGTTATAAAAAACCATAACTCATAACTCACTAGGGAGTTATAAAAATACATAACTCCCGCGGGAGCTAAATCGGCTATAACTGTATAGACATCTGCGTGTTATAACACCCTTTCCGAGCAAGTGTGATGAAAAAATAATTATATTATATTGACTTGAATTATAATAGTTATTTATGTGACTGGTGCATAATGAGAGGCATTATACACGAGTGTTTTAATGCCTAATTATGCGTACAGTCGCATACATAACTTTATCTACATACATATCATAAGTTTTCTACAATATGTGAGAAACCTGTATCCGTCGTTACCCTGCATCTTAATGTACCTGCATCTTAATGTTCACATTAAAGTGCAGGTCACTTATACTGTAAAGTGAACATTAAGATTCAACTACAGCGATAACCGATACTTTATTGACATGTTATACTTTAATGTTAACATTACAGTGCAACCACAGATACAGGTAACATAATGTAGGGCATTTGCTTATCGCTTCTGAACATATTATATTGAAATTATGATATGGATGTAGATAAAAATGTATTATGATTGGAACTTGTTCATAGTTTGGAAGCATGTGAGCGACTGAACTTGTCGTCATGCGCAGGCGATCGTAAAATTAAGAATGAACTCAAATTTAGAATTAAAAATAGATATAGCTTGATAGAAAATGCCAGAACGATTTTAGTTGAACAAGGTGTAACACATAGGTGAATACACCTCGTTACAAGCCCACCCCCTTCCTCCCCCTTATGACTAATCACATGTAAAAGTAATTGTTTTTCTTCTTGTTTCAGTTAGCAGCCATCACAGACTTTTTATGGCCTCCGTCACAAACATTCACGACGCAAGAGCAGTCTTTGCCGTCTTGCTCAAGTGTCTGGTTCCAAATACAGGTACAAGAACCATTATAAAGAAAAAAATAAAATCCAAAGGAAATTCAAGAAAAAATCGATGGGAACCGCTGATCAGTGTTTACATACATAACCGAACGTATTATGTTAGTGTTGTATTTTATATAGTAAAATGTTAAAAAGTTATACAGTTGTTTAATTTATCTCTGTCTTTAGTGTACTGGTATTGGTAATTGAATTAAATAAAAATACAACAAAATGTTAATATAATTCAATTATCTTATCTTGGATTTAATTCACCAATCACAATTACTTAAATGGTAAGGTATTGTGTTTTAAGAATGTTTTATCCTACCCAAGTATTCATAGTTACTACTGGTTGTGACTGCAGCAATGAGAATAATTGCTGGACCCTTATTCTCGTGACTTCGAGATGATTTTTCATGCGATATGCACTGTCAACTGCGTACATTTTTTTGACATATCTCGCATGAAAAATCATCTCAAACTCACGAGAATTGGGTCCCTGCAGTCACAACCAGTAACTTTGAATACTTGTGTAGGATAAAACATTCTTAAAACACAATACCTTACCATTTAAGTAATTGTGATTGGTGAATTAAATCCAAGATAAGGGAGAATGATATTTATAACAATTGGGTACTAAGTAAAGTTTTTTGAAGGGGTGTATATATTTTTTTTCTGATAGTGTTTGGTCTATAAACCAATAATCTACAGTTATTTTATTTTTAAACATTATAGTTCTTCTAAAATACCTTTTTTTTAAGTCCGTTATGACAGTTCTCTGAGCGTTACGGAACTACAGTGCCCGGCCGTTGGGAAGTCAATCCTGACAGCTGTCATTTCAGTACAATTTATAACCTATTCTTGGGTTTGAGGTTATAAATTGTACTGAAATGACAGCTGTCAGGATTGACTTCCCAACGGCCGGGCACTATATACGCGTTACCTTAGCCTAAATGATAATTAAAAAAAAAACCGTATTATGACAGTACTTTGTCTGTCTGTTGTCAAAATTGTCAAACGAATAAAATAAATAAATAATGGTTTCGCTTTCGTTTGTTTACCTCCGTGTTATTTACCAATTATTTCCTTGAATTTTACGATGACTTCTGGTCAGACCCTTGGATTTGGATATTACCGCATTTCTCGACAACCACCGCAACGCTTTTTTGGACTTGAATTGGAACTACTCTACTCTTGACGGCGTATTTTGGCTGACGATTCTTACTATCCCTGACGACCTCTGCATTAGTTTTTGGACTACGATACAAGTTGTTTGCATTATCTTCATCCTTATATAATGGATACATCAAATATAAGTCCTGCAAACGCTGCTTATGATAGAGTATATTACAAGGATGAAGGAAGATGTTTCGTACCGTCGTGTAAAAAATTTAGAAGAGACCATTCCAATGCCACTTATTCTTGTCCATACCAAAAGGTCTAAAAGCCTAATAAGTGCCTAACCATGGAAAGGAATTGCCCAAAACGACTCTTGTATGTATGTCTGTGAAGAGCATGTCAATGTGATTCAGCAAGTCAGTATGAATTTCAAAAAGTACATAAGGCAGCCAGGATAAAATCCATAGTAAGCACAGCGAATATTAAAGCAGTATCTTTAACCAAATTTTCTTTCATCAAGTGGCTTTGCGACACCAACAATGTTTGAGCCCTCGAGCCCTTCAAACTCAACATCATCAAGCAACAAGGAATATGTGTCTGCAAAGCACAGACATTTTTCTGGACAGCAGCACATAATGAGCCTTATAAAAGAAAAACCCAATATGTATATTGAAGTGCCGAAACAGTATTATTGGGTTATAGATTTTTTGGCAAAGCAACTATGTTTAAAATAAAACAAAATGATACTCTACAAAGAAGACCCATTTTAACTTGAGCAAAGTTACCGTTCAAAAAATATTAAGAGTACGCCGCATCTGGAAAAATACTTGAAAAATATTATTTTTTAACTGCCAGAACCTATAGAAATAAAAAAGACGTTACCTCCAGTATTTAAGGCCAGATATGCAAATGTCCAATGTATTATCGATTGTTTTGAAAGTCAAATAGAGACCCCTTCAGACCCTGTAACTCAAGCATGGTGACAATACAAGTACTGTAACACATTAAAATATCTTATAGCTTGCTGCCCAAACGGTTTTATCTGTTTTATTTCAAAAGGCTATGGAGTAAGGATATTAGACAAAGCCATTACAGAATGTAGTGGCTTTGTTGATATTGTTCCTCCAGGGGCTGTGGTATTAGCCGATCGAGGCTTCAACGGGATAGAGATTCTTCTTAAAGACAAACATGTAAAACTCCTTCACCCTCCGAGTGTATCATCAACTGAAACGCCAACATAAAAAGAAGTCATTCAAAGCAAAATCATCGCAAGTCTAAGGATACATGTGGAGCGCGTGATATGGAGGGTGAGGGAGTTCACTTTCCTGAAACCTCACTCAGTAATTAATCACATTTATACAAGATACATTGATGAGAGTTTGACCATTGCCTGTGCTCTAGCAAATTTACAGGGTAATATAATAAAAATACAGTTGATATTTAAAAACTTTGTTTTATTTTATTAAAGCACTTCATAACATTAACACTTCTGGCTTTGATTAAAATGGGTTCACTAAGGGCCGCTTGCTAGAAGCAAAAGGATAACCTGGTTTTAGATTTCAATCTAGATTTGACATAATTATAGTTCCATACTTAGTTTGACTAAAACTAGATATTTCCTGCTGGAACAAGTGGCCCTAAGTTAAGAAAGAATGCAGTAGTATAGCTTTTTCAAACCACACACGACACGGCGCCGTACGCCACTTAAAGGTTCGACCCCACCGCTGCTTAAAATACGGCTACGGTACGGAATCGCAGTGACGCATCGTATCCGTACCGTTTTTATCGCATGCCCTCCACACCGCTGCTTTAAAATAAGGTGTCGTTGTGTAAACCACCGTCATGTTCATATTAGGTAAATTTCTGGAATCAGCTTGCACGAACTCGTTTGACGCACTCATTATATCGCCTGGTGTCAGGGCAAAAAAAGTGTAATCCAAAGGCAGAGCAGGGGTCGTCAGGGATAGTAAGAATCGTCAGCCAAAATACTCGCGGGAATCGTCGTCAAGAGTAGATCCAATCCAAGTCCAAAAAAGCGTGGCGGTGGTCGTCGAGAAATGCGATAATATCCAAATTCAAGGGTCTGAGCAGAAGTCGTCGTAAAATTCAAGGAAACAATTAGTAAATAACACGGAGGTAAACAAACGAAAGCCAAACCATTATTAGTTTGTCAATTTTGACAACAGACAACTCAGACAAGGTACTGTCATAATACGTCTTTTTTTTAAATTATCATTTAGGCTAAGGTAACGCGTATAGTTCCGTAACGCTCAGAGAACTGTTATAACGGACTTAAAAAAAAGGTATTTTAGAAGAACTATAATGATTAAAAATAAAATAACTGTAGATTATTGGTTTATAGACAAAACACTATCAGAAAAAAATATAATATACACCCCTTCAAAAAGCTTTACTTACCCAATTCAAGGAACTTAGGTACTTTTACAAAAATATTTCATAAAATATTTAGCAGAAGCTATTTTTTAAGTTGTTTAAAAAACCTCAGAAATCTATGTTACCTGTTAGACTGTCATGTTAAAAATGTTTTTATACCAGAGGCCCGTTTCACGAAGCTACAAGTTACAAATTACAAGCGGAAGTCTCTTTCTAACTCCTTTTGCGAGAAGGAGAGTTCCGCTTGTAATTTGTTACTTGTAGCTTCATGAAACGGGCCTCAGACCTAACAGAGATTTAAACTCAGTAAGTATGTTCAGGGATATTATTAGCAAGAGGATTTCGTCTTAGGCAATCATAGAAGATAAATATCTTCTACCGATCTCTCATCAAAACCACATTCCACCCCCGTTCACGTATAATAAACTTCAAGGATACAATATACCTAAATACAATTCCAAGGATAATAAACTTGTCCGCCAAACTCCAGCTATTCTGCACGTCACTCGAGACTTGAATTCGGAGTTCTAGTATAGGGTACAGAACCCTCCTACTTCTGCTTGCTTCTGCCCGATGGCTCAATTTTGCCAAGTAAAAGTAGCTATTGTATACAGAACGTCACTGGACTGCGTCGGAGTCCGACGGTCGGACCCAGATTTAAGTGCCGTAGTACTTCATGGAGAGCATATGGGATCTTTAATTTGGCGCGCCGCGTCTCCGTCTCGCATGAAATGTAATGTAAAGAAAACAAACAAATCGTAAAACCGAACTCATAACATAAAAAACTTCACTACTGTCAAGACATAACAGACTATGTGATCTGAGGCACTACTTTGAAATTCGAAGTTCGAAGTTACTCTAGCTCCATCTCTTTCTCTCGATTTAGGGTCGAATGACGAGTGACAGGGATGGAGCTAACGTAACTTCGAACTTCGAATTTCAAAGTAGTGCCTCTGGCAATTTTTGCAATATACCTATACCTACCTATAACAAACAAAATGAAGTATAATACAAATGCATAAGCTTAATTATTTTTAAATATAATATGTATCCTTTTACTTAGTTAATTATACAAATTGGTATGGAAAAATATAAACAATTTATTTTATACCATTCCGACATCAAGCAATTGTGAACCAGCTTTAAGAAATTCAATAAACTTCTCTGTATAACCTGTGTTATCTGTGTTATCACACAGATTTACAAAATTCCTATCTGGCAACACTGCATTCGCACGGCGTTCGCCTTATCTGACGTTTGTAGAGAATACCGTGATGTAAGTTGAGGTGAACGAACAGACGGACGTATAAGGCTGCCTAATTGAGAATACACGCGCTAAATGTGTTTTGTTCGCTTTGACGGGACTACTTAAATTCGACGCTTGAACGTTCACTCCTGCGTTCGCTCGTCGTCGCTGTTGAAAGAATCACTACCCAGTAATGGCGGCGGCGGCGGCGCATAGTAGGTATGTGCCGGCGTGAGGTGAACGAACTCTACGGAATAGGCAAGTAGTAACGCGCACCGGTTGTAATTCATTCATAAGATTTTCGTTCGTGTTGCATTGCTTGTTTTCGTGGAAATGCTATTTTCACAGTTTTTTTTACATAATGAGCTTCAGTATGTCATGATATGTTGTATTAGATCGGTTAATACGCAAAAACATGAAAAAAAAAAATGGAGAAAATTTGAGATTTCCCGGGAAAATTTCCACTGGATTTCAGTTCAGAACAATGGTCTGAAGCTGTAGTTTCAGTTTTCGGTGAGCCGTCGCTTACACCCTGTATATATACATATAAAGTGTGGACCATATTGCGTCAAATGAACAAGAGGTCAACGAACTGTGAACATATGGTATATTGTTACGTAATCTGTTTTGATCAGTTCGCGTCAAACCGCCGAAACGATAGGTAGTGAACGCGTGTGCGTAAGTGCAGACACAGATTTTACTAAGGATTTCACAAGTAATGGGTAAGCATTTTCATTATAAATTGTGTCAATCATTGTGTAGAATTTCATAACAAACCGAGTAAATGAATTTTCATAAAAAAACAGTTAGTATTTAGTAACTTACGGTCGATTTACTGATTGCCGCAATTAGATACATCAAAAACCAACCTTGTCCCGAAAAGCGTCAAAATTACGCAATTGAAGAAAGTAAACGGGTTTAGTCTTTGTGTTTTGCCGGGAATTCAGATAAGAGAGTCAAACAAAATCTGTCTTTACGAGCGTTATGTTCGCAATACTTTCATATAATCAAATTACGTATTATGATTTTGTGGGCCGTTGTTATGAAACAAGGTGTCTAAAGTAATCAATTTTGCCTACTTTGTAAACAGTTACCACAAAAATTCCACATGCTAAATAGCTGAATTATATTGCTACAGTTCAATGTTTTAATATACTTTTTGATAAATCTACTAATCTAAATACATTACTATAGAATTTAAGTAATTTCAGGATGTTAAAAAGACGTACTTATTAAAAACATCTGCTTTTCTGACTTCCGCAATTCCCTACAATGTTTTTGGGCTGTGCTTCTAGTTGCGTTAAAATAATTGCGTAGTTTTGCTTATGTTTTCAAATGATTATTCAGTATTTTCTGAGTTGTATTTAGTTAACTTTATAACGCACATCGAGTTTTATGACCGTACTAGGCACTTAGGGGAAATTGGGGACACTCTGATTTTAGGGCAAATGTCCCTATCCATCAGTGGGGACAAATTCAAATTCAAAATCAGATTTTTCCTATTCGTCTCCACTGGGGGCAACTGGGAAAGGTCAATCCCATTTGTCCCAACAAAAGTAGGGGAGACTGGGGTCAATCTGGAACGTTCAGCTTTTCTACTCTAACAAATAAGAATGAAAAATGGGGATAAACGGGAATTCTTTTTCCCATTTGTCCCCTCTAGGCACCAAAATAATTGACGCTGTTGGTTAAAATTATCATAAAATTACAAGATTAAAATTTTCTTCGGTGTCCCCTAAATTCGTTACTTGCCAGGTTGTTCCAGTCCGTTCCTCCGCGTTAAGATTTTGAGGACATTTAAAATACTCTTAAACTCATTGTCAGACTATTTAGACAGCAACCTTCAATCTGTTTTATTCTCAATGATGGTGATGTTTAATTTCAATGTCCCCCAAATATCTCTGGACGGGATCTCCTCACCCCCATCTCCTCTAATAATGAAAATAAATCCTTTTTGTCAAATATGTAATGTCATTTTATTTCTGATCAGGTTAAATTTAATTTATAATTCCTATTTCATTAATTTTGAAGGAAAGGGGCATTTAATGAATTTACCGGATTTACGTGCACTCATTTACGCAATTACCGACAGAGACTATTTTTAATCCGTAATAACGGACATTTAAGAGGTTCATAAAAATGGCTATTAGTTATACAAAACACAGTTTAATATAAAGTTGTTATATAACATTTTATACTCTGAAAGCCAATCTTTACTAGTGAACCGATTTCAATTAGGTAAGATTTCAGGTTTTACTGGAAATAGCTTACAAAGTCAAAAATGCCTGAATATTCCGTAATTCCGTACAGTTACCTTAAATAGTGAAAGAGTAGGTAAGTACATTAACGATTCAATTTAAAAAAAATACTTAATAGTACGTTAATTGTTGCACTTACTGTTTATTTATGTTAAAAATTAATTCGTCAATGTGTACCTACGGTAAAATTTAAAAAGTGCACGAAACGTGTTATTATTAGCATTATGGGTATGTGTGTGTGTGCGATGTATGAAACTTAACTTATTTGTTTTTCTCAGATTGCGCCTCGAGGATAATTCGGTCGGTTGGTGCAAACTTACATTAAGCTTTTTAAAGCATTATAAACGCCCAGTTTATTTTGCAACCCGGTGCAAATTAGGGAACATAAATTTTTAATTGTTTTATAGATTGTACTTCGGGGCAAATTAAGGTATTCGTCAAAATTTAAAAATGGCACGTATTCTAAAGATACTACATTCGTACTTTATTAAAAAAAAGGAAAAAATAACGGAAAGTTTGTCAAATGTAATCGCAGCGAATGCCAGGCGAGCGCGGGCATATTTTATCTTTGCCGCGGGTAGTAGGAGCGCGACGCGGGGCGGGGAAAAGCGCAACGCATGGCAACGCCGTGAAATTTGACCCCAAAATAGGACATACTTGTTTTGGTCGAGGGTAGGACAGCAGTTATTATTTTTAATGCGTGATGAGAACTCCTGCGTGTCAAATTTCCTTAGTTTAAAAATACAGAAACTTGAATTTCCTTTTATTTTTTATCCGTTATTATTAAAAAGGTATAAATACTCTTAATAAGAAAGCAAAAAAAAATTAAGCTTCAAGTATCATACAAAAGGATTACAAATACACATATTAGCACTTTTTGCTATTTGGATTTGTTACGGGATACATAAAAAATAGCGTTTTCCTTATTTTCGTTTTTATTTATTTTCTACGTAACACTACAGAATTAGAATCTTATTTAAGGATACATAAAAAGCTTTAAATTTCCTTTTTAATGTGTTGATATATTGAATTCTACTTGCATGGCACTTGAAAGATATACTACTTCGAATTTTTGCATCAGGGCTATCACAAAAAGTACCGGTTATATTGTTTGTATTTAATTGGACAGGTATATAAAAGGATAGCAAAGTATGCATGCGTCCCTATGTTGGAGAAATATCTTTATTACACGTAAAAATATCAAAAAATACCAGTCAGGAAATCTAAAAACTAGCGGTTTTCCTCAGTTTCGCTCGCATAGATATTTAAAAATATAGAAGTGTCCTGTTTTCCTGTTTCTGTAGGAATCGTACAAAATCCTTTTTTAGCGAGCGTCCTAAATTTTACTAATGAAACTGTCTTAGCTTAAAAATATTACAGCCTTCTTACTGTCACATGTTTTATTTTTATTTTTAGGGTTCCGTACAAAAAATGAAAAAACGGAACCCTTATAGGATCACTCGTGCGCCTGTCCGTCCGTCCGTCTGTCACAGTCAATTTGTTCAGAAACTACTGGACAATTGAATTGAAATTTGGTACGCATATGTAAATTGATGACCCAAACACAGATTTGTGTTTCATTTTCGGGGGACAAATTAGGAAATTAAAAAAAAAGTTTTGCAAACCTTACTGTGTCATACATCAAATGAAAGGGTTCGTTATGAGGATCTCACATATATTTTGGTTATTATTGTAAAAAAAAGTGTTGAATTTATTCATAAAAGAAGACGAAAATTACGCATTACGCTGAGTTGGGACCGTTCCGTGGCTATTTACTTCTTGTACGTTTTTATCTATTCTTGTTTATGTTTGTCACGAATAAATGATTTTATTTCTTTCAAAATTGACCATTTCCCCCCCCCCGAATCTCCGGAACAACGGAGCCTAAATAAAAAAAATTTACAAAATATAGTTCATAAATATAAAAAACAGGAGAACCAATAAGAATTCTATAAAAAAAAATGTATGTACGGAACCCTCTCCACGCGAGTTCAACTCGCACTTGGCCGGTTTTTATAGGTACTTTAGTTACGACAGTTGTTGATCATGTCAAGTGTCACAGTTTTATATACGAACGTGGCTTTTTTGAAACTCATAACATACACGTTGGACGAGGCTTCATGGAGCCGTCAAAGAGCCTGAATCCACACCACAGGCTCAACAGGAACTGACCCGACTAGTTGGGGAATGTCCAACTGAGCTCCGATCAACGGACTCCATGCGAGGAGGGCATGAGGACGCCATCCCTCATGCTGGTCAGCGACGGGCTAATACTGGACTGGATTTGTTGGACGTATTTTCTGATATTTTATTTTTCTTATATAAAAAATCCGATCGCCTTCTTTCCCTATAGACACATTTCCGAACGCTTTCTTTTCCCATAGACATATTTTCTGATATGTTCATTTTCTTGTTTAAAGATTTCCGAACGCCTTCTGTCCCAATAGACATATTTTCTGATATTTTTATTTTCTTGTATAAACATTTCCGAACGCCTGTTGTCCCATTTCAAAAAAATTATTTGACAGAGTCGACGTGTTTTTTTGCTTACTTCTAATGTTTTTGGCTCTCTGGGCCTGATATATAAACGAACCTAACCTAACTTACCTATTTTGTAATAAGTAATCACTGATTACTATTGGGAAAAATTCGCTACTACGACTAAAATATCGTATGTGAAAATATGTAGCAGTAAATACGCCTCGTGCCCATCTCAAAAAATCAATATTAAGGGAAATCGCCGATCAAAGTTTTGCGAGTTGAGCGCGCGGCAGAAAAAAGGGTCTAATTCTTTAAGTTTTGGGTCAATAACACTGTGGTTTAGGTTATTTTTTGTTAATTATATCGAGCTTCAAATAAATGTGTAATTTTTTTTCAAGTACCTATGCAAAGCTTTTAAAGTAAGTAGTAAGAGTAAGACTTCAAATATAGGCACTTTGTGTTGTGCCCACATCGCAGAAAATATTTTACGAAATTTCGAGATTGTCCCAAATCGCAGAAGAATTAAATGACGATAATAAGCATAGTATCATACAAAAATACATTTAAAAATTATAAAATAAATGAAAACAAGAAAAATTATTATCAGCTATACCTTTATTAATCATCTTTGGCACAGTAACAACATTATTATATGCGACTAGCGGCCCGCCAGTGGCTTCGCCCCGCTGCAAATTTCTGACTTTCCCGGAGGATTTTTTAAATTTTTCTCTACGTAAAAACCATCCTCGTACTTCAAGGAATATTCTAAAAAAAGAATAAGCAAAATTGGTTCAGCTGCTCTCGAGATTTGCGCTTAGGAACACATTCAGGGATTCATTTTTATATTATAGATAATCAATATCTCGAAGAATGCCTACCGCGTTAATGCTCTTGACAGATAGGTACATAATTTAAATTACCTATGTTTGAATATCTACCCAGCTAAAATCCAGTCTCCTTCTGTGTGCACGACAGGCACCGACCAGATGCTGCACCAGAAATTAGCATCCGGTAGGTGTCAGTCGCTCAATCCTTGATCGGTTCCTTCCCACTTTCGGTACACCTTCCTCTGATCACTTTGGAAGAGGCGATTTAACTGGTATCTATCCACACGCTCTCTATATTAGCGACGAATAAGGCTTGCCCACGCGCAAACTTTCTGCTTCAGGAAGTCGATACGTTCCGTGGCACAGGCCATATAATGCTGGGGCCAGTAGTTATGTGTTGGGCATTCTGTCCCACTTCCACTCGTTCGAGGGCGAACTCGTTCCAGTGGGATAGAATGCCCAATCCACTTATTTGAAAACTATTTCAAAAAACGATACCGTTAACATAACGCATTTCTCTAAATGGTAGCCGTTGACGCAACCCATTATTTAAGTCCAAAGACAACGTTTGCGGTGTTGATACGTTATGATAGCATGCGTTCGACTTGTTCAATATTTAATTCTTTGCATATACATTTTTTACTACATTATTTCACAGTTAAGTTGAGCAAAACTGTTGCTTGTACACCTGACAATTGTGGTCAGTTAATATTTTGATTTTCAATTGTCAGGCGCACAAACAGCAGTTGATAAAAGATGTACACAACGCGTTACAGGTCGTCACCAGACACGTTTGTAAACACAGCGCGTCACAGGTCGAAACCAGACACGTCGTGTTGACGCCTCACACATCAATGAGAACCTACCTACGAACATTGAAGTGAAGAGGTGTTGGGATCTCCAAATACTATCGAGCGCTATAGTAATGGATCTCACTGCGTTGGTACGGTACTGCGATTCGCCTACTGCTACTCGCCACAGTACTAAGTCGCCACTTAGTTTTTGCGTCGGTACTGTGATTCGCCTACTGCTACTCGCCACAGTACTAAGTCGCCACTTAGTTTTTGTGTCATTACTGTACTTTCGCCCCGCTCATTAGAGTTATTAAAACCAAGCTAGGTACAGTAACACGCCACCGCGTTACCAAGCCGTCATCAAAGAGCTGGCCAGGCCACTAAGACAACGAAATGGTAAGAGTCATCATGAACTAGCGCTCGTGCATAGCCACGAATTCTCCGACAACTCTATCATTCAAACTTGTATTTATATGAAGTATGTTAAAAACTTCGATAGCGCGATGTAGACCTGACACTCTGATTGGCTAATTCGTGTGACGTAGATGTGACGCATTGCACGCTCGTTGCTAGCAGAGAAAAGTTTGTAGAAATGTAAATAAGTCGTTACTCAACAAATTAGTTAACCTGATTTGTTTCTTCAACAGCACAAGTAAAGTCGACAATCCGTTGGCGTGTCATTAGTAGTGGGGACTCCTCGGTCCTGCCCCCGACTCTACTCCCTCGAAAAAAACCGGTCAAGTGCGAGTCGGACTCGCGCACCGAGGGTTCCGTATTGAAGATAATATGCTTGGTAACCGCAAAAGAAAATATTCATTTTGTTATAAGCTTTATTTTCCAGGCAATAAGGTCGATTTTGACTAGCCTAAATTTTAATACAGATTTTCTTAGTTTTTTTGTTATTTCTCAAAAACTGTAAATAATGAACACTTCATTTTATTTTTCCCAGAAAATATAAGTAATTATCTATACGTCAGGATTTTTTTCAGAATTTTTGATTAATGAACTTCGGAGATAAGGGGGGGGGGGGGGACGGTAATTTTTTGTAAATTTTTGGCTATAAATCAAAAAGTACATCACAAAAAATTTTCAAAAAATTAGTTTTGAAAATGTGCAGATTAAGACCTTTCATATGACACCCCATTTGCTATAATCGAACCACTTTCATTTTTGAACCCCCCATTCTAGACCCCTTTTCAATTATTACTAAAATTTATTTCATATTTTTTTTACTACAAATAGATGCGGGCAAGCAAGTTGTACAACTATGCCAAATTTCAAGTTGATTGCATTTGTAGTTGCTGAGAAAACCTGCTGTGACGTACAGACAGACAGACAACGAAGTCTCACCATAAGGGTTCCCTTTGTACCATTTTGGTACAGAACCCTAAAAATGGTGCTCTGACGAGCGAGAGGCGGGGTTACGCTCCTAAAAAAAAAAAAGTATTTTTTTCGGTGTTTATCCCCCCATTTAGAGCGTTTGGGGCGGGTCCCGAGACTCCCAGATCACTCCTTCCCATAGCTTGCAATAGTCCATGTACTCAATACAAAAGGTTATCAACTACCTGGGTACCCTGCCGTCCCTTGCTCGCTCAGCCTATTGTTCGCCCGAACGTCAGCCCCTTTGTTCTCGGTGGCGTTCAACACCATTGTCTTGCATTGGGCGCGTTCCTACCTTTTATTACATATTACCTGATTGCGCTATTAACTGTTGTAATGCGATTTTTAATTTTACCTACGTGTTTCTCATATTATTTAATTAAGTAACCATAGTGGTTTTCTTAACATGCTGTTTTTAAGGGTCATAGTTCTAACCTAACCTAACCTAGCTTGTTGAAGTTAGCCTAACATCGTGAAACCTGTCCTAGCTTAACATACCTACTGTTTTTTAAGGGTTACAGTTCTAACCTCTTTTTTTTTTTGACCCGGGGGAAATGCCTGTGCATACCCGCCCCGACGGGGGCCAGGACGGGTTATGTCCGACTTGCACGGATTAAAACCCCCAGGGTGTTACGCCAATCGCTTTAGGAGGGGGGCTACGGGACCGCTATAGCGCCAAAACGTAGCCCCCCAGTAGCGGATGCCCTTTGGGCTCGCCTTCCGGCGGGGGCCTTTATAAGGGTCCTCGCCTACTCCGCTGAGGGCACCCTGGAACACAGCAGGGGCCTTCTAGCTCAGGACCTTTTACTGCAGGTGATAGACCCCCCGATCCATCACCCGCAGGCCCCCGTTACGGTGGCATGCGGTTGACGTAAGCTAACCGCCGCCGACCCAGTCGCCTGCGGCGCATTGGCAGCGCTTCGGGATCAGCCTCACGCCGCCGCTCCGCTGCTTCCTTCAGCGTCATTCTATGTCGCTGAAGGTCGCCACCGCCTCCCACGCCTCCTCGCTGCCAACCATGGCTTGCGCCAAAGCAGGCAGCGAGAGGTCCCCGCCTACTACCGCGGACAGCGCCGCTCGAGGCTCCGCCCAGGCTGGACATATCTCACGTGTGTGTCGTGCCGTGTCTGTTACACCCTCTCCACAATGGTGGCACGCCGGTGACGGCTCCCTGTTCGCCACCTCACACAGATATTTGCCGAAACATCCATGACCGGTTAATAGCTGTGTGAGGCGAACGTCGGTGCGCCGTACTTTCTTTCGGCCCAGTCCCTAAGGACTGGTCGAATAGCAGCCACGAGTTCCCCGCTAGCCCCCGGGATCTCCAACCTTGCCGACCACTGCTGAAAGAGGTCGTCACGGGCCCTCTCTCTCCACTAGGGAACGCAATTTAACCGGTTATTAACCGTTTTTGTATGAAAATAACCGGTTAAAACCGGTTATAACCGGTTATTTGCATTCCCTACTCTCCACCCATCGACCTCTTGCGGATGCGGTCGGCTGCCCTCCAGCTACAGTTCTAACCTAACCTAACCTACCTTATTGACCATACCTACTGTTTTTAAGGGTTACAGTTCTAACCTAACCTAACCTACCTTACTGAAGTTAACCTAAAATTATACAACCTAATCTAACTTAACATACCTACTATTTTTAATACTTACCTAACCTAGCTTGGTGAAGTTGACCTAACATTATACAACCTAATCTAACTTAAAATACTTACTGTTTTTAATACTTTCAAGAAAATAAAGATGAACCAACCAACAAAGAAGTTACGAGTGGTTTTAATTTTTAACACCCCATGGTCGACTATTTTGAAGGATCACCTAACTTTACATGAGCTTAACCTAATCTAAGAGCTGATTTAAATCTAGCTTTAGTCCTAAGTTTAACTTAATTGAATTTACCTAAGTTAACTTTAGTAAATCTAACTAATCGTAGTATTCGTAGTATTATCTTAAGCTGTTGTTACTTAGAGCCTATTCTAAACAACTATCAAAACCATATATTGCATATAGGTATTTCTATAGGTTGTTAAAAATATAGTGGTTAAATGCAATCTAACCTACGTACGGGTATGTATCTACGAGCATGTATCTGCGGCTAACATTGGCTATAACATTATCTATCTAGTACGTATATGGGGTTTACCTTCACATACATTTTAATTTTATTGTAACACACTAGTATGTAAAACTTAAACGAAGCATGTAAACTGGTTCTGACTTGATTCAAAGTGCTATGGAGTAGGTATATCAATCAAAAAAGCCTGCATCGACAAGTGTTGTGTACCCGAGTGCATTGTTATAACGGTTTAATTGTTTTATTGGTAGCCGCCTATTATGTTTTATGGTCACAACGGATGCGATTGTTACTTGTGCGTTTTATTATTTTGGGTGTTGCTGAATAAGCGTCGTCTGTGTTAGATGAACTACAAGTTCAAACATGTTTTTAGGAAGACGCTTAACTTACGGAGCGTATAAAAGCGGTGGGGTATTGTGTCTGAACAACTATTAGCCGCGCAACAGTCTTCGTTACCGGAGCTCCCTGTACTTAAAGTAGTATATAGACATAATAGTGTTGTGTCGTGCAGTGAAGTGTTTATAAAAAGGCCTAATAATGGATGTGAGTATGTACAAATATTTTAACTTAATTGTGTGTTTTTTAGCATTTTTTCACCGTGTTTTTGTTAAGAGTATTGTATTTAAACAGTTGTGTATTTTATTGTTTGATATTGTTTCAGTTCTCTGAAAATACTTTCAAGAAGTATTACTACCCGGAAAATAAAGATGAATCAACTGACGAAGAAGGCACGCCTGGTTTTAAAGTTAAGCAGGCCATGGCAAAAAAGCGTTCAGTAAATAACATCGACAGCTTTTTTGAACGTCCCAAGAAGAAAACTAAAGTATTGAAGCGCTCTTCCAATGTCAGTCAAAGTTCCCCTGACGGGGTGGGCTATATATCAACCGGACAAGACGACGGGGCATACGCTTCTCACTTGATTAAAATCGAGATATATATGATTTGCAAAAAAATAAAAATATTCCGCCCACTGAGCACTGGAAACACGCAGATGTGAGATTAAAATTCTACGCGTCTTCTGAAGAAGACACTCAGCTCCAAACTACACGTGATGTTATATTTAACATCACAAAGCAAGTAGCATCTAAACACAGTTGTATGAAATATTTTATTGACAATAAGAAACAGTGATAAAAAGTGTTTGTGTAGGTTAAACAAAAGCTTGTTATTGTATTACATGTAAAATCCTTACCTTTTAAGAATTCAAGACCTTTTCCAGACTAACAATTATCTTTTGTTTGTAAAATTAAATTGTGCGAAATACTTTATTGACTATAAGATGCAGTGATAAAAAGTGTTTGTGTAGATTAAATAAAATGGATAGTTTGAACTGTGACATCTATGATGCCCAACTCATCAGACTCTGTGAAAAGCTTGAAGAAGATCAAGAATTACTTAGCATCGGGGAATATATAAGCCAAGTTCATCGTGATGCGTAAGTAGTATTTTTAATTACAAATATTCCTGTTGTAACCTGTGTAAAAGCGCTTGACCAGTACTTACCTGACAAAGGATGGGTTTCTGACTTGTAGTAACTTGATCTTATTGTTATGGAAGCAGTTAGGTGGGGGCGCTCCTATATAAATGAGGTAGTCGATGCTGAAATTATTCGAGGATAGGCCGCAGTGAGAGGATAGGCCGCACTGTGGAACGAAAATGGCCTCTCCATAGAAATAGGGACTTAATTTTCTAAGTGCCTATTTTTTTAATTGAAATCGAATTTACTCCTCATAATTAGGTAAAAAAATGAATATGGGTCAATTTGGCTGGAAAACTGCCGAGTAATAATTTTTTTACGAAAATTTTGTATGGAGCGTATATGAAAAAACGGAA
The DNA here is from genome assembly GCA_948252455.1 of Acleris cristana. Classification (NCBI taxonomy): domain Eukaryota; kingdom Metazoa; phylum Arthropoda; class Insecta; order Lepidoptera; family Tortricidae; genus Acleris; species Acleris cristana. The sequence goes on from OX411771.1 coordinate 51,131,798, forward strand.
TATCTCAGAAAGTGCACAATTTCCCGTAATATCCTTCCGCACGAATTTAGTACCAATTATTTATGATTTTTCGGCGTACTTAAAATTTTCCGGACAGGTGCACTTTTTAAAAAAAAAATCAAAAACGTTTTATATAGGTAAAACTTGATTTTAAGTAGGTATTTAAGTTTTCAAGACACGTTTAATCATGGAATAAAATTAAATAATGGCTTTAGATGAGATGGATTTTCAAAAATGAGTTCATTGGAATAATGACATATCTCACTTTTTGGCCCTTTATCTCTCTCGTACATTCGGTGCTCATTAAGTGTATGATTAACAGTAAAAAATAACTAAATGACTCTTAATTATTCTTAATGAGTTGGCATTACGTAAAAGTATAAATTAAATATTATCTTATTATCATTAAGGATGATAATTACCCGGATTTCAAAGGGTTCTGATTAGTAATATGCAATAAATAGGTTGCAGTTAAATTTTATTGTTTATTCCTTCTGGAACATTTTATTTAGAACATTAATTAATAATAGTTAAGAGTCATTTAGTTATTTTTTACTTTTAATCATACACTTTATGAGCACCGAATGTACGAGAGAGATAAAGGGCCAAAAAGTGAGATATGTCATTATTCCAATGAACTCATTTTTGAAAATCCATCTCATCTAAAGCCATTATTTAATTTTATTCCATGATTAAACGTGTCTTGAAAACTTAAATACCTACTTAAAATCAAGTTTTCCCTATATAAAACGTTTTTGATTTTTAAAAAAAAAAGTGCACCTGTCCGGAAAATTTTGAGTACGCCGAAAAATCATAAATAATTGGTACTAAATTCGTGCGGAAGGATATTACGGGAAATTGTGCACTTTCTGAGATATTCCGTTTTTTCATATACGCTCCATACAAAATTTTCGTAAAAAAATTATTACTCGGCGGTTTTCCAGCCAAATTGACCCATGTTCATTATTTACCTAATTATGAGGAGTAAATTCGATTTCAATTAAAAAAATAGGCACTTAGAAAATTAAGTCCCTATTTCTATGGAGAGGCCATTTTCGTTCCACAGTGGGCCGCAGTGACCCGAGGTGGACGTTGAATTTTAAATTAAAATCAATTCGTGAAATCAAATAGCCGACCATCTGGCTGCCACCTCTGACGTAGGGACGTGTTGTTTTGCGGAACTGCGGAAAAACACAGGTGAGTCACCAACATCTGGCTCCCCTACGTCACACGCTCGGACCGATCAACAGTGGAATTTCCCCGCCGCCAGCCGGTAACTTTCCTTCCAGTACCTAGTCTCGGCCTGTCGCTTGCGGGGGGAGCCTTGGGACGGGGGAAAAGGGAGGGGAGTGGTGAGGCCGCGGTGCGTTATGGTCGCGTGAGTCACTGCCCCATCTTACGTCATCCTTTGTTTTATTTGGGTGGGTAGATTATTTTTTCCGCAAATATATCTACCCTCCAAATTTACATTGTGTCCCTCCCACCTTTTGCGAGTCCGCAAAGGTGGGGTTTTCTGTAAAAAGCCCTTTTTAGAGCTACCCACATCATGCAGCCTGGATCCCGGAGTGACCCAACGGCGCGAAGGCAGACGCGCCCGCGGATCTTCCGCAACACCCGACGGATCCCGATCTTTACTGAGGACCGCACCCATGTCGTGCGCGCGATCAACCTGCTGCGAGCGGCCGGTCAGGCAACACCGCCGACGACCGCTCCGAACACCCCGCCACCGGACGGCCAAGCTATTGCCGAGCTGGCCGTGCAGATGGCCGCCGGCGTGCCGCCCCAGCGCGACCCCCGCCTTGACCCAGGACGACCCCGGCGGATCCGGTCCCCGGGCCACTCCTGCGACCTGGAGTTCGCAAACTCCCCGGGCACTCAGCTCACGTTGAGCGAGATGCTCGCGGACGGCGCAGACGCTCCGCCTGTGCTGCGTGCTGCGTTCGCGCGGATCACCGCCGCTCGCGCCGCAGCCACTGCTGCTGCCGCCGCCGCCCCAACATCGGCCCACTCTGCCTCCAAACCTCGAGAGCAGCGCCCACAGACGGCGCGCACGTCGTTTATACTGCCCAGCAGCCTCCCACGCCGCGGCACCGTGCCCCAAATGCCGTTGCAGCCCGATGACGCAGCGCCCCGCGATTCGCCCGAGGACGAGCCGCCGCGCCGCGCACCCGTGCGAGCTGCCGCCACTACCAGCCGCGCCTCGACACCCGCCACGCCAGCGCGCGTGGCCCGGACCACCTCCGCGAGCGCGCACGCGCCCGCGACCTCACCACCCTTCCGCGCTAGGCCGACCACCGCGCCTGTGCGCTTAAGTGCGTCGCCGCCACAGCCTAAGGCCGTCGCGCGGCCGCGAGTCGCGCCACGAACCCCAGTGCCGCCTGCCGCTACCGCTGCGTCATCCACCGCAGTGACGCCGAGCAAAAAGCGGGCCGCTCAGACCCCGCCTGCGACATCTCAACAACCGCGCTCACTGCCCCGGCTCGATCTGTGTCCGATGGACACAACCGGGCCGTCACCACCATCTGCTCAACAGCTTCCACAGCTGCACTCTCCACCGCCGCCACTCTCTTTCGCCGCGGCAGCCCCCTCACCGCCATCTCCTTCCGCAACAAGCGGTCAAGGACCGGCGACAGCAGCGCAGGCGCCCGGGAAAAAGACCCGCTACCCGCCGCTGGTTGTCCAGCGGATCGCAAACTGGGGTAAGCATTTCCGGGCCCTCAAGGGACTCCTGGGACGCGCCCCAACAACCCGCCCGTTCAGAGACTGGGTACGTTTCTCCCCGGCAGGTGAGGAGAAGTTCCGTTTGGTACCTACAGAGGTACCTCTCCGACCTGGAGAAGGAGGACTCCAGCTTGGAGTGGTACTCCTACTCCCTGCCCGCCGAGCGCAACCAAAAGGTGGCCATCAGGGGCTTGCCCGTGGACACCAGCCCCGACGACATCACCGACGACCTCACTTCCCAAGGCTTCGACGTGGAATACGTCAGGCCCATCAGAGCCCGCAGCGACAGACCCGGGTGTATTTTTTACGCCCAGGTCACCAAAAATGCGGCCATTTTCCGCGTCACGGAGATCCTCTGCATGCCAGGGATCATCGTGGAGCCTTGGAGAGGTAAGCGAGGCATCGCGCAATGCCACCGCTGCCAAAGTTTCGCCCACTCCTCTCACCATTGCCATCGCCCCATAGCCTGCGTGCGCTGTGGAGGCCCCCACGCTGCCAGCGACTGCCCACAGCCCCGAGAGGAGCCACCTACATGCGCGAACTGTAGCGGTGAGCACACCGCCAACAGCGCCAAATGCCCAGTCCTGCTGAGGGAAAATCGGAGGACTAAAAAGTCACCCCACCCTCCGAAGCCCACCAAGCAGGGCCCCGAGCCCACCACTACCCGAACCGTCGAGGCGGCGCAACACAGCGCCACCCTGATGGCCCCCGGGAACGACCCCAAGCAGCCACCCACCACCCGCCGCGGAAAGAGGCGCGGAGCCCGAAACCGTGGCCCGCAGCCCTCCGCGCAAGCTGCTACCGAAACCACCACCACAACGCAAACCGACACCCCGGTGAGTACACTCCCGACCACAACATCTGAAGCCAGCTTCCAAAGAGAGGCGCTGATGGAGGGCTTCGCCGTGGTCCAGGAGGCCGTAAAGGCCAGACTGGACGGCAAACCCATGCCCGCAGCAGCCCTCAAAAGGTTGGACACATACTTCTCTGCGTAGGTACGCAGGCAGGTTTTCACGGCCGGCGCAGATTTCCCCGGTCGGGGGTCTTACGACCCGGCACCGGCTCCTCATCCCCCTTTTTGTATAAAAAGGGCCGGATTGAGATGACTACGCGACTGGAAATTATTCATGGATAGGCCGCAGTGGCTAGTGGGACGTGTTGTGTTTTGCGGACAAGAAAAAAACAAATACTTTCAAACAAATCAAGTCAACAACATCTGGCTTGCCCACGTCACAGCGTGACGCGCTCGGACCGGAGTCAACAACGGAAATTTCCACGCTGACGACCGAAAACTTTCCTCCCAGTACCAAGTCCCGGTCACTCGCTTGCGGCTGGAATCTTGGGGCGGGGGAAGAGGGAGGGAAGTGGAAAAGGCAGCGGCGCGACCGGTCGCGTGAGTCACTGCCCGCCCGAAAACTTTCCTTAAAGGAAATCTCCGCGACAAGTTTTTGTGTGGGGGGTCTAAATAGTCCGCGTTTATTTCCCCCCCCCCCCCCCCAAACTTGTTCGTGTCCCCCGCCTTTTGCGAGTCCGCAAAGGTGGGGGTGAATAACAAAAGCCCTTTTTAGGGCTCCACCACCTCTTCGACTACCACCGCCGAAATGCCGCTGCCGAACAAACGGCATGACCCAACATCGCGCAGGCGCACCCGCACCAGGATGTTTGCGAACACCCAGCGGAGGGACGCCGCCATCACCGAAGAGGCTCGGAACCAGGTGCTCCAGGGGCTCCGAAATAACACAGGAGTAGTATATAATTGGGGAGTCTGGATCACAGGAGATCCAGCCTCCCCAATTATAACATAACATCTATTCAAATAAATCAGTTTTCATCTATTTAAATAGCCAATTCACATCAGTTTTCATCTATTAAAATAACCAATCTACATCAGTTTTCATCTGTTTAAATATCCAATCTACATCAGTTTTCATCTATTCAAATAGCTAATCTACATCGGCTTTCATCTATTTATTCAAAAAAGCCAATCAATATCAGTTTTTTATCCATTCAAAAGCTAACCAACATCAGTTTTTATCTATTTAAAAACTAAACCCACATCAGTTTTCATAAGTATATCTGAGAGTAAATCTGCATCGGTCGCTATAATAAAATAATGGAACGGATTGCTGCTTTCGCAGCAACCGATCGATTCGATGCGAACCCGACCCGAACCGTTTTGTTAAACGGTTGAAGTACGTTTAAATTTGCGTGTATCTTATCTATAAAAACTTAAAAACCTTTATAAATAAAGATGTGGAGAAAGTTCTAAAACAACCCACAATAATCATCATCATCATGGTTAATCATTATTGAGCTGCATCAGTTTTCCGAAATCGACCCACATCTCAGCCATAACCATTCATTTGGTATAGAATCCTTAGATCTCACCTGAGAAGGGCAAAATTCTATCTGTTTTTTTTCTTATTAACTTTTACCTTATACATATAAATTGAATGCTTCAAATTCGTTTATTAGAGATGATCAGTTGCAGAATAAAACGTCATCATGTTGCAATGTACTAACACTACTAACCTAAAACTCTGATGGTATTCATTCTACGGTAAGGTCAAACAATGAAACGAATTAAAATGGGTTTAGCTGTCTTTATTAAAAAATAAAACATTGTTGTCTTTACACCATTTTTTTAAACAAGTAACATTTTTGTAAGCACATATATTATCATGATAAATACAAGTTTGAACATCGCACGATGTTACATAGCTTTCATACAGAGAATCAAAATTAGGACAACTTATATCTTCTAAATTATGAACAATCTCAGTATCTAATATTTCTTTTAACCAATTCACTTTTTCATTGCCTTTTGTATAAATACATTTGTTTTTACAAAAATCAGATATTAAGAACTTATAATCACAGTAAGGTACATAGCCTTCATTCCATAGTAGGTACACCCCTATTCCTTTCTATCCATGCTACTTGTACACGTTCTTTCTTAGTTAAATAATAAAATGGATATGGCGGTTTAATCAGCAATAGCAGGACATGTTTTTCACTTAAAATTGCGATTTCTTTTGGTATAAACTTATTTTTTTCATCTTTAAAACCTTGGACATCGATGATAACATTCATGTTACTTTCCGAACTATATTACTCAACGGTTTATACTCAATAAGGCGATCGTTTATGATAAGGCAATAGGCTGTAGTATTCTCTGAGATATCTTGCGAAGACTCTACTTCTAGACGAACATCAACTGGTCCAGTTTTTAGCGTATCGTTTTGTCTTGAACAATCAATAACAAATAATGGAGCCTTTTCTCCAAATGTCTTCAAATCAAGCAACGGATCAATGTCGGCGTTGTAATACGACTGACGAAAATTAGCATACATCTCATATAATATACTATACTTAGCTTCATCAAATTTCAAGTTTAATGAATCATATGGAAAATATTGTGAATTTAAAAACAATTTCACATTTGTTATATTACAATGATCAAATAAAGTTGAATTTTTTGTTTGGTTTAATTTTCTATTCGTTTGTAATCCCAATACAACAAATCTAGGTTTCTCTAACTGAGAAGCAGTTTTAACTGACCATGAATGTTTGGTTGTTTGAGGTACTAATGGATATTCATATAAATCCCAATTTCTGAAGGCAACTTGTATAGCTCTATCTTTTTCCAAATGCTTTAGCAGTAATAACCTGTTGCGATCAGAAACTTTAATATGCGGTATACGCCACTGAACCTTTTGTACGTCTATTATGACGGCATCACCTTTAGGTATCCATACACACACTGTTTGAAACAGAACTACTTCTATGTAGTATAAGTTCGTGTCTACAATTTATAAGTATTTTATTATAGTCTTCTGCGAATCCGAGGACTTTATTCAATGGTAGAATAAAAGAGAAATGAATTTTTTTGTTGTGGGTTCCGCTCAGGTTCCACCCCCATAAGGCCGCATTTTTGCTTTCTCCTCCATTCATCGAGATATAAGACTTCATAGTTGTAGTTATTCCAGCATTTTTTATATGATCTATTTCAACGCCATTTAATTCGTATCTGATATTTTGAAATAAAAACAAAATCGGATTGTTCGTCAACTTAACTTCTTTATCTATAGGTTTTCCTGTTGCATCGAGAGAGGACGCAGCGGCATATCCCTCAATGTAAATGGAGCTAGCAGACGGTAGTAAATATACGTCTTGCTGATGAATAGGGATTCTGATTTCATCGTTTTCTTTGAAGCTGTTAGTATAGGGATTGTAAGTATGAATTTCATAGCTTTCAATCGAATTATCATGCTGAGGCAAGTCAGTGATTTGAAGCATTTTATATTTTAAATCCGAGAGAACGTAGAAATGTTCTATTATTTTTGGTAATTAGTCTAGTTGATTTTAAACGTCTTTTGCCTTTCGATATCGGAGATGAAGTATTTAGTTTTCTTGTCTGAGCAGGGATTTTATTGAAAACAATCATTCTAGGTCAAACAATCACCGATTTTAACATGTACATGCTAATAAGATCACCGACGGCGTAAGAATGTTAACTAATTAAAAGTATCTCGATATTTATTTGGTTTAATTAAAATCTGATTAGCGAAATGCATTTTATTTACGTAGTTCCTTGTTTTTCCAAAATGAACTTAAGAATTTTAAACATAAATGACCGCAATTGTATATGCTATTACCCTGTAAGTTTTGATAATTGTAATTAATTTTCGATCCCATATATTTAATAAATTCCTTCGGAGGTTTCAAGTTACCATAACTATCAAAGTATTCAATATAATCATATATTTTTGCATAGGCTACCCAGTGACTACCAGTAGATGATGAAGAATCTAAATTTATAATCCCACATTCGATTGTTAGTGGTGATTCTGGTAATTCATCTCTCATAAATACATTACGAAAATAAGGTATATTTTTCGCGTGATTTATAATGTCGATGTTAGTTAACGCTCTTTTAGGTAGCCGACTGATTAGTTTTTAGTGTTCGTAACATAAATCCCGACCCCATTCTTGTACGGCTTAAGATGCAGTCCTTTCCCGATACACAGTCCTTTCATGTTCTCGTTTTGTTCCTTTACTTGTGATAGTTGTTTTTTAGCTGATTTATATTCATTAACAGCTTTTGTGATTCCCGCAATGCCACCCGATAAAGTGCCGCTGGCAGACAATCCAGCAAATATAGGTATTAACGGGAGAAAACCGTTAGTTTTAGGTACAGGTATCACTCGCGGTATTTTAATAGGTAAATCTGACGCGAACTCTCGAGCTGCTTCGTATGCTAACTCTGTTAGCATTTTCTTACATTTAGGTTTTAGGTTACGAATGTGTTTTTTTGTATGTGAGACAATATTATTAAATGTTTTTTTTAAACCAGCACCGGTTTTAAACTTCAATGATTGTGGTGTTTTATTCTTCACTTTATGAATATCATAACATTGTCGTTTGCTCCTCATGATATAATAATTTAGTTTAAAGTAAGGATTTCAATATTTCGAGTGTTTTTACCCGTACTTTTGACTTACTTCCGGGACTTTTGTCCGTATCGTTTAAAGATTAACTTTCAAATGAGCACAACGTAAGAAATATATCTTTAAATACATTCATTAGTGTCAGTAAAATATCTATAAACAATTTTGTCTTTTCTAGCCAGATGTTCTCATAAGAGTTATATAACACTTAACAAATAACAAATCAAACAACAATGTGTTAAATTAAACTGTATGATAATAATAATAATAATAATAATAATAATAATAATAATGATAATAATAATACATATTATAAGAAATATAGACGCATCACATTATCAAAGAAAACCATACATATTGGACATTTCGTTTTTTTTATTGATAACGCACATTTAGCGCATGCAACTACATGACCGCACGGTACAAACGCGATATCACATGCCTTAACGAAACATATTTTACACACTTGTACTGCGTCACTATTCACCACCTCCTCCTTTGGGCGGGAGACAGGTTGCTCTAAGAAAGAAACAGTGTTCACTTTCTCCACGACGTAGTCTCTACCCTTCACCATTTTGACGTACGCACATCGCTCAAACCAGCGTGCGTGCTGCTCCCACGGGTCATCACCCTTCTCCCAATCCTTTAGACCGCCATCACAATAATAACATTTTGTTTGATCACCGCACCCAGTATAATAGAAACCGGCTTCTGCTAACTCTTCGGGTCTTTGTGCCATACTACAAGGCCAATCTTTAAATGTTTTCAACCGTGCCGCTTCCGTTACATATTTAGGATGTGCAGGACCCGGTAGACTCATGGTGGTGGAAGGAGACATGTCCGCACGATCGTTTTCTCCTTTCATTAAGTTGCTATGTATTTGCGGCGATACTGACCTTTCCTATACTCGTATCAATAAATAGTACGATCGTTATTAATCAGCATAAAGTGGAACAAAGCTGTTTAAATCTCATTGAGAAATCAATATCGGTTGTAAAAGTCTGTACTGTTTTAATATTAACTTCCAAATGAGCACAATGTAAGAAATATATCTTTTAAATACTCTCGTGCCAGTAAGAATATCTATATACGATTTGTCTTTTCTATCCAGCTGTTCTCGCTTGAAGGTAGTCCTAGCCACTTTACATATACTTTATTTCCCCTGCTTTTTATTACTTTTTCAACCAGATATACATCAGGATGTAAAGTTTTTTGAATTTCTTGTCCATAAAATGCTCCTAATATTGGTCTCGACTTCACATCTTCTAATAAATAAGTTACAGGATTCGTGTGTTGAATCTTTGTTATCTTATATATTTCTGTAGACCAATTAGGAGTGAAACCTTTTTCAAAACAACCTTTATACTTGCTGATTCTAACAAAGTCACCTACTAGAAATCTCTTGATTTTCAACTTTTTTTTAGACTGCAATTTAACATATTTTTGAAATACATCCGCTTTATTTTCATGGCTGATTGAAGCAGGAGGTCTACCTACAGTTCTATGAAAATCATGATTATATTCATACATTTTACTATCTAGCATCCCATCAATCCATTTATAATTGCCTTTTAAACTGAATCCCTTATAAAGCTTATTTTTAAGCGTTCTTATAAATCTTTCCACAATTGATGCCTTTTTGGTGGAGTATGTTGAATAATGGTTAATATCATATTTTCTCATTACTTTGAGAAATGTTTTATTATAAAACTCTTTACCCATATCTGTCTGTAAATTACTTGGAAATCGTCCTTTTGATAAAAGTGTTTCAAATTGCTTACATACGATTTCTTTAGTCTTCTGTTTGAGGGGAAATGCCCAAGCGTACTTTGAAAAACAGTCAATAATTACTAATATATATTTATAGCCAGAATTTACGTTCGATAATGCCTGCATGTCAATCAAATCCGCCTGCCAGAGGTCATCTATATCTTTTAACATAACACTTCTCCGAGGAAAGTTCACTCTAGCATTTTTGTGAATTTCATTTACGACGTCGGCTTTGCTCATAATGCTTGCCCAATGCTCCTTGAAGCTCTTTTAAGGCAATATCTTTTTTTATTGCTTTGATACTGTCTTTTAAACTTTCAGTTAGTATTAAGAAATTATCTCCCTGAAGCTTATTTAAAGCGATATCTTTTTCAATGTTGTCTACACGATTCAACAAACTCGAAGTTAGCTTTTCCAAACTTAACACTGTATTACGATTGTCCTCGACATGTTCTTTATTCGCAAAATTTGACACTCTAGGTTCATTTATAGATTTTATTTTAATGACTTCTATTTGACAACAATCAACTGAATGATATTCACTTTTCTCGATACTCATGTCTAATGCTCCTCAGAACATTAAGTGCAATGATAGCAATAGGCAATGTTTTATTCTTTTATTATACCAGCTTCTTTTAATTCTTCGATAATAGATACGATTTCATTATCATGATTACTGTTACCGGCACTTTTAGATGCAATTAATAGTTTGAGTCTTTCAATTAATTCATTCGGGTCATCCCAATAAACATAATCAGTGTTTTTCTTGTACTTTTTTAATAAAGGCAAGGAACCACCGCTTTTTAATTTCGTTAATTGTTCTGGGAAATCCTGATTTGCATCATTAAGCTGTGAAAATAAAGGTTTTATAATGTGACGGTATTTCAAACTTTTGTCCCCCTTCAATGGTCCGCTAGGATTGAAGTCTCGTTTGTGTGCGTTAGTATTAATTAGTATTTCTTTATACTCAATTTTGTCTTGTTCTGTTACAATGTCAAGATTAGGTTTATTGCGTAATAAAAGTTCCTTTAAACCCTCTGTTAGTTCATAGTTTTTATTGTTAATGATAACCATATATTTTTTCCCCGCATCATTATTTGTTGATGACAAACGTACATCTATGTTTCCCATTATGAGCTTCTTGTTCTCGCTCCGAATACCGAATGGAACGTTAATGTTGTCATAAATATTAAGCATATCTTCTTTTTTAAGAGACAATAGTGTATCATTATTTTGCTTTCGCAAACTACCATCTGCTAAATCATAATACTCTGAGCACTTACTAGAATCAGTCTTGATTATTTCTCTAAAATTTTCGTATTCTACAGAAGAATCCAAGTCATTAAAAGTGTCTTTTACATTTAAACTTTTTGAAATGTTTAATTCAGGACGATCCGAGCCATTCACTTTTATCAGAGTTTCTAGAGGATCTGTAATAGGCTTGAATACTTTCTTAAATTTAAGATTAGCTGCATCCTCTTCATTTTGAATCATCTTTATTTTATTTTTTATGTTTTCAACAGATTTAATTAGTTGTTCTTTTACATTTGTCTCCATCGCAATGACTGTTTAATACTAATACTCATCATCTAGTGACATATTTTAAGCTTTGAATAAGTATTTATGAGAAGCCTAAAAATGGATAAATATGTCAAATCCTTTTCTATACCTTCCTTTATCAATAGCACAATCTTTATTAATCAGCAGGAAGTTGAACTGATCTTGCCAAACAGCGGCACAAAGCTGTTTAAATTTTATCCACTCTACATCTGTATTGACATGCTCATTGTATATATGTTTTAAATTTGTATCATCTTGTTTGTAGATAATTAAAAGATTAGCGTTATCTCCAATAAGCTGTTTTGGTATCTTTGAGTATGTTTGAGATAAATAAAAACAGTCTATCCGTCTGTGTCTTCCCATGGCAAAGTAATTTCGTATGTTCACCTGATTTTCACACGCAACGTCATCGAAAATTATGATTGAATTGATCAAAGCATCATTAGGGTGAAGAACTTCTTTATTCTCATTGTATAAAAAGAATTCAGCTTCTGGAATTTTCTGTATGATTTGTCTTAAGAAAATATACTTCGCTTGAAAGGCTGTCTTTGAATACAAATATATATGCTTAAACTTCAAGCCGTTTTCATGTAACAATAAATTTAACATAACATTCGTTTTACCACAGTTAGAAGGTCCACATATTATGCATCGAATTGTGTTTGGTAACAGTGTGCTATGTTTGACTTTTTGTGAGCGATTTTCTATATCAATAGTTTTCACTTCTAAAGTTTGAGTTTGCTTGACGAACTTCATTGTGTAGTGTGAGCTTAATTGAATTTTCCAAGTATTTATATACCACATAAAATTATGTGATTTGAAGTAAAATGTCATTATAAAATTAGAAAAGATTGTAAATGCTGGCATTACATTAAGATGTACGAAATCGTAGTTGGATTCCTTTATTTAGGTACATGATGAGTACCTAAAAGATATAATAAGATTTAACCCTTCCTTTCGAGGAAGTTCGGTTTCGGAAAATTTTAAACAACTATTCATGTAATCATACGGGTAGATAACTTTTTTACACAATAAGTCACGACGATTTTTATCAGGAAACTCACGTGATAAATTGACAAAATCGTTTTCCGGTAAACTTTTGCTTAACGTATCCAGACTTGAACTCATAAACTGATACGAATCAATGAATTTAATTTCAATAGAACGAGAGTTGCTATCTGTTTTTATGTATTTTGTTATAGAAGGTACTTTTCTTTAGTTTGAGGAATAATTTTAACGGAACCTTCTTGTTTTACTAACTCCTCAATAAATAAGTGAGAATCGTAACCTGATTAGTTATGAAAACAACAGGTATGAATGGACATACTCTATGCATTTAAGTTACAATAAGAGTGCGCCGGCCCTCTGTACATGGATGTAACATGATCATGATCTCGCACCTTGTCACCGAACAGATGATGTTTACATATATGACAATATGTTACGTTTTGATAAGATGACTCTTGTTCAGCAGTTAATGGGGTCATTGGTTTAACATTAGATAATATTTTATGTAATCGTTTTACATCCTTTATTATTCTCTTGACCCTCAATCAATCAGTAAAACAACTCAGATCGCAAAACAAAATACAAATTTATTTTAGACTTTAACTGTCTAAACATACGAGAGAATATTGAATGGATGCATTCATTTCTCTACCACTTGTCCAACTACACGATGTGTTAAGCCTGCAGCTCAGAAAAGATAATCGTATTTAAATAGATGAAATATCTAATAGATGAATAGATGAATATTCAAAAGATACTTACATGATAGCAAATATGTTGACACTTATTGATGCACTTTAGTAACTTGAAGATCAGAAGACTTCGGTTGCTGATGACTGTGCGTCTCGGTCTCACAATTCCCGCTTTAAATATATGCGAGCGATATCCATTTTTGGAACGAAGAAACACACATTCAAATAAAAATCAAGCAGACTTGCACTTTTGCTGCTCCATACTTATCATGCACAATAGCTGTTGTCAGCGTTCTGTATCCCGATATAAACGTAAAAAATCTAAATATTTAATTACAACCTTATCTACTATGCAACAAGCACTATAAATAAGTGCAACCAAGAAATTAATCACTATCATGTTTATTTAGTTTCACGTTTACGATTGGAATTCAGTCGGAAGTATACGTGGGGTCGAACATTGAAATTAAACTTTATTATCTGTAAATATAGTTCAATTTCAATGGCAGAAAAATCATACCTAATACGTCTCACATCAAAGCTAGAATTTAAATAGATATGGAATCATCTTGCATTCGACCCGTGCATAAACTTTCCTTTTAGGCGTATACCATAAAGGATTAGAATGTTAGATCAATATCCAATATTAAGCTACTTTGAATTCTATCGGCACCATTTTATTTATATATAACGTGAAGAATTTCTTTAGGGATACCTATTGTAATAAATATTTTGAACGTACGTGGTTGTCTTTCAAAATGTCGGTAAGTTAAATTTAGTTATAAATATCCGTGTATATGTTTTCTGTTTATATATTGCATGCTAACCGGTATGTAAATTTCAGGATACATCTGAGCATCTATTCAATTTTGTACCCCGCAATGCATTGCGACCTACATAATTATGAACGGCTCGGGTTGGATCGTAAACGAAAGCCAGAAAACACAACAATTTATTCGTATATCAAGAAACCTCTTCAGAATAGAGCTGCTAAAGTGATTAAAAATTGAAATTTATGACGGAGACAAAATAGAAGATAGTGAGCAAATATGCAAGTGTAATGCAGAATTGGGTAAGTAAAGTTTTTTGAAGGGGTGTATATTATATTTTTTTCTGATAGTGTTTGGTCTATAAACCATTAATGTACAGTTATTTTATTTTTAATCATTATAGTTCTTCTAAAATATTTTTTTTAAAGTCGGTTATGACAGTTCTCTGAGCGTTACGGAACTATACGCGTTACCTTAGCCTAAATGATAATTTAAAAAAAAGACGTATTATGACAGTACTTTGTCCGTCTGTGTCTGTTGTCAAAATTGACAAACGAATAAAATAATGGTTTCGCTTTCGTTTGTTTACCTCCGTGTTATTTACCAATTGTTTCCTTGAATTTTACGACGTCTTCTGCTCAGACCCTTGGATTTGGATATTACCGCATTTCTCGACGACCACCGCAACGCTTTATTGGACTTGGATTGGACCTACTCTTGACGACGACTCCCGCGCGTATTTTGGCTGACGATTCTTACTATCCCTGACGACCTCTGCATTGTTTTTGGACTCCGATACAAGTTGTTTGCATCATCTTATATAATGGATACATCAAATATTAGTCCTGCAAACGCTGCTTGTGATAGAGCATATTACAAGGATGAAGTAAGATGTTACGTACCGTCGTGTAAAAAATGTAGAAGAGACTATCCCAGTGCCATTTATTCTTGTCCATACCAAAAGCTCTAAAAGCTAAATGGTGCCCATGGAAAGGAATTGCCCAAAACGACTCTTGTATGTCTATGAAGAGCATGTCAATGTGATTCAGCAAGTCAGTATGAACTTCAAAGAGTACATAAGGCAGCCATGATAAAATCCATAGTAAGCGCAGCTCTAATATTAAAGCAGTATCTTTAACCAAATTTTCTTTCATCAAGTGGCTTTTCGACACTAACACTGTTTGAGCCCTCAAGCCCTTCAACCTCAACATCATCAAGCAACAAGGAAAATGTGTCTGTAAAGTACAGAGATTTTTCTGGACGGCAGCACATAATGAGCCTTTTAAAAGAAAAACCCAATATGTATATTGAAGTGCCGACACAGTATTATTGGGTTATACGGCTGCACTCAGAGATGTCAATTAAATTTAATGCTTGTTAAGTGACGTGTTGTCTTATTCTATTGCTGTAGCAAAGAAAGTGACAGCAGCAACTTTAATCAAGCATTAAATTAAATTGACGTCTCTGAGTACGGCAGATAGACTTTTAGGCAAAGCAATGTAAACTAAACCTAATTCGCATTTTAATAAATAACTATGTTTAAAATAAAACAAGTTGATACTCTACAAAGAAGACCATTTTAACTTGAGCAAAGTCACCGTTCAAAAAATATTAAGAGTATGTATGCCGCATCTGGAAAAATACTTGAAAAATATTATTTTTAACTGCCTGAACCAGGCCAGATATGCAAATGTCCAATGTATTATTGATTGTTTCGAAATTCAAATAGAGAAGCCTTCAGACCTTGTAACTCAAGCCAGGACATGGTCACAATACAAGTCCTGTAACACGTTAAAATATCTTATAGCTTGCTGCCCAAACGGTTTTATCTGTTTTATTTCTATCCTATGGAGGAAGGATATCAGACAAAGCCATTACAAAATGTAGTGGCTTTGTTGATATTGTTCCTCCAGGGGCTGTGGTATTAGCCGATCGAGGCTCCAAAGGGATACAGATTCTTCTTAAAGACAAACATGTGAAACTCCTTCGCCCTCCGAGTGTATCATCAACTGAAACGCCAACAAAAAAGAAGTCATTCAAAGCAAAATCATCACAAGTCTAAAGATACATGTGGAGCGTGTGATATGGAGGGTGAGGGAGTTCACTTTCCTGAAACCTCACTCAGTAATTAATCACAGTTATATAAGATACATTGACGAGAGTTTGACCATTGCCTGTGCTCTAGCAAAGGGTCTAGCCGCAATCCTATAGTGAAACTGCCCCTGGCTGAAATGTATACCTTTCTTAGAAGCGTTAATTGGTCTTATTATAGGTTATCAATTTACAATATTTCAAGCCTGGATTCCCCTTGGTTTGGATAAAAATAAAAAAAATAAAAAAATCTTTTTTAATTTTTCTAAGCTAAACGAATGGTTAGATTTCTTTGAAATTCGGATTATACATGGCACTAATAGCAATACATTTTCAAAAAAAAAATCAAGGTTCTAACTTATTTACAAAGGCCTAATTTTTTTTATTTTTTTTTATTTTATTTTTTTATTATTATTTACAAGAGAGCGACAACCTCAATTTTTTTCATAAAAATCCATTTGTGGCAACAAGGTAAAAATGTCTTATTTAAGGCGTCTGTAGGTTACACATTGGGCCAACGTACTTGGCTCATTGTGTACTTCCGCCTTTACAACCATTTAGTAGGTATTAACGAGCAGCAGCTAGTCGAGCAGAAAAATTGTGTACACTAAGTATATTTTTTTTAATGCAGTATTGCGTATTTCATAATAGGAATGTTTACGTAGTAGTTGTTTACGTACAACAATATTACATTACTTAGGTATACTTTTAACTAATCGGTACTAAACGTTGAAAATCTTTTACGGTTCCCGCCAGTTTCTAGTTTTTTTTTTTTAATTAAGAGCTGTGGCATCTAGGGCCATCAGCAGCCGGGCATAAATGTGTTTAAAAATAACACAGCGTTATTGGAACGCGTGTTCGAAATTCAAATTCCAAATATGTTCGCAATTCAAATGTATAAAAATTCTGGCCAGGGAGCCTTTTGTGTGATGAGTATGGCTATGTGTTCTTTGGTCTTGGAAGTTTTTTATGTATTTTATTTATGCATGTAAGTATTTTTCTATATATGTATAAGTACCGTCGCCTAGTACCCATAGTACAAGCTTTGCTTAGCCTAGGACTAGCTTAATTTGCGTAAGATTGTCTCCAAATATTTATATTACTAGGTATTACCTCCTAATGGTCGTAAGACGAATGGCCTGCATTAGTAAGACATTTTTACCTTGTTGCCACAAATGGATTTTTATGAAAAAAATATATTTCATACAATATTGTATTGTGCATTACATACCTAAAAATTGAGGTAGTCGCTCTCTTGTAAATAATAATAAAAAAATAAAATAAAAAAAAATAAAAAAAAATTAGGCCTTTGTAAATAAGTTAGAAACTTGATTTTTTTTTTGAAAATGTATTGCTATTAGTGCCATGTATAATCCGAATTTCAAAGAAATCTAACCATTCGTTTAGCTTAGAAAAATTAAAAAAGATTTTTTTATTTTTTTTATTTTTATCCAAACCAAGGGGAATCCAGGCTTGAAATATTGTAAAATGATATCTTATAATAAGACCAATTAACGCTTCTAAGAAAGGTATACATTTCAGCCAGGGGCAGTTTCACTATAGGATTGCGGCTAGACCCTTTACAGGGTAATATAATAAAAATACAGAGAATATTTAAATACTTTGTTTTATTTTATTAAAGCACTTCATAATATTAACACTTCTGACTTTGACTAAAATGGGTTCACTAAGGGCCGCTAGCTAGAAGCAAAAGGATAACATGGTTCTAGTTCTAATTTGACATAATTATAGTTCCATACTTAGTTTGACTGAAACTATATATTTCCTGCTCGAGCAAGTGGCCCTAAGTTAAGAAAGAAAGCAGTAGTATAGCTTTTTCAAACCACACACGACACGGCGCCCTCCGCCACTTAAAGGTTCGACCCCACCGCTGCTTAAAATACGACTACGGTACGGAATCGCAGTGACGCATCGTATCCGTACCGTTTTTAATCGCATGCCCTCCACACCGCTGCTTTAAAATACGGTGTCGTTGTGTAAACCACCGTCATGTTCATATTACTTAAATTTCTGGAATCAGCTTGCACGAACTCGTTTGACGCACTCATTATATCGCCTGGTGTCTGGGCAAAAAAAGTGTAATCCAAAGGCAGAGCTGGGGTCGTCAGGGATAGTAAGAATCGTCAGCTAAAATACGCGCGGGATTCGTCGTCAAGAGTAGATCCAATCCAAGTCCAAAAAAGCGTTGCGGTGGTCGTCGAGAAATGCGATAATATCCAAATTTAAGGGTCTGAGCAGAAGTCGTCGTAAAATTCAAGGAAACAATTGGTAAATAAAACGGAGGTAAGGTAAACAAACGAAAGGCCAAACCATTATTAGTTTGACAATTTTGATAAATTTTGACAACAGACAAAGTACTGTCATAATACGTCTTTTTTTTTAATTATCATTTAGGCTAAGGTAATGCGTATAGTTCCGTAACGCTCAGAGAACTGTCACAACGGACTTAAAAAAATTTTTTTTAGGAATACTATAATGATTAAAAATAAAATAACTGTAGATTATTGGTTTATAGACCAAACACTATCAGAAAAAAATATAATATACACCCCTTCTTAAAACTTTACTTACCCAATTGTGCCTGCAGTATGCGGTCAAAAGCGTTCCTCTGGACGGGATATATGACTCAACACTTAACGTAATAGATAAAATAACGGAGTCTATATCATCTAATCTCTGTAATCGCTACACAGTGTTGTAAAATATACATTTTACAGAATAAATATTTATCGAGTTCATTGTGTTTATTTATTTATCACACCATTAACCCCACCATTTTAAATTCGACTTATCAGTTAATAGGCAAACAATAAGTAACAGTGCAGATTCCTTGCGTTGTTTTGGAAAGGTGAGACTACTAATTACTCGTCATTACCGGTGCCATAACACTGTACGTCTCATAATTATGCTCACGTCGATGAATGAAACACTATCTATTTAATAGCGCTTAATATGAAATGATGCACTCATAATTGATGTTTTGAATACATGAATACTGATTGTGATCGATTATTAATCTTGCCTAGCTCATAACTATTATACTAGATGAAAACTTGTTCTATTCAGTATTCAGAACATGAAAACTTGATAGATTATTTATTAATAGATTCATTGATGAAAAGTGGAATTAATAGATTAATAGATGAATTGATGAAAGCTTGATCTTTTTTTGAATAGTTGAAATTAGGGGATCTGGATAACTCAGATCTGTATCCAGATTAGATTCTACCATTGAATAAAGTCCTAGGATTCGCAGAAGACTATAAAAAAATACTTATAAATTGTAGACACGAACTTATACTGCATAGAAGCAGTTCTGTTTCAAACAGCGTGTGTATGGATAAAAGCGATGTCGTCAAAATAGACGTGCAAAAGGTTCAATGGCGTGTGCCGCATATTAAAGTTTCTGATCGCAACAGGTTATTACTACTAAAGCATTTGGAAAAAGATAGAGCTATGCAAGTTGCCTTCAGAAATTGGGATTTATATGAATATCCATTAGTACCTCAAACAACCAAACACTCATGGTCAGTTAAAACTGCTTCTCAGTTAGAGAAACCTAGATTTGTTATATTGGGATTACAAACGAATAGAAAATTAAACCAAACAAAAAATTCAACTTTATTTGATCATTGTAATATAACAAATGTGAAATTATTTTTAAATTCACAATATTTTCCATATGATTCATTAAACTTGAAATTTGATGAAGCTAAGTATAGTATATTATATGAGATGTATGCTAATTTTCGTCAGTCATACTACAACGCTAGCATTGATCCGTTGCTTGATTTGAAGACATTTGGAGAAAAGGCTCCACTATTTGTTATTGATTATTCAAGACAAAACGTCACGCTAAAAACTGGACCAGTTGATGTTCGTTTAGAAATCGAGTCTTCGCAAGATATCTCAGAGAATACTACAGCCTACTGCCTTATCATAAACGATCGCCTTATTGAGTATAAACCGTTGAGTAATATAGTTCGGAAAGTAACATGAATGTTATCATCGATGTCCAAGGTTTTAAAGATGAAAAAAATAAGTTTATACCAAAAGAAATCGCAATTTTAAGTGAAAAACATGTCCTGCTATTGCTGATTAAACCCCCATATCCATTTTATTATTTAACTAAGAAAGAACGTGTACAAGTAGCATGGATAGAAAGGAATAAGGGTGTACTAATGAATGAAGGCTATGTACCTTACTGTGATTATAAGTTCTTAATATCTGATTTCTGTAAAAACAAATGTATTTATACAAAAGGCAATGAAAAAGTGAATTGGTTAAAAGAAATATTACATACTGAGATTGTTCATAATTTAGAAGATATAAGTTGTCCTAATTTTGATTCTCTGTATGAAAGCTATGTAACATCGTGCGATGTTCAAACTTGTATTTATCATGATAATATATGTGCTTACAAAAATGTTACTTGTTTAAAAAAATGGTGTAAAGACAACAATGTTTTATTTTTTAATAAAGACAGCTAAACCCTTTTTAATTCGTTTCATTGTTTGACCTTACCGTAGAATGAATACCATCAGAGTTTTAGGTTAGTAGTGTTAGTACATTGCAACATGATGACGTTTTATTCTGCAACTGATCATCTCTAATAAACGAATTTGTAGCATTCAATTTATATGTATAAGGTAAAAGTTAATAAGAAAAAAA
Source organism: Acleris cristana (assembly GCA_948252455.1). Taxonomy (NCBI): domain Eukaryota; kingdom Metazoa; phylum Arthropoda; class Insecta; order Lepidoptera; family Tortricidae; genus Acleris; species Acleris cristana. Next base: position 51,152,552 of record OX411771.1, read on the forward strand.
ACAGATAGAATTTTGCCCTTCTCAGGTGAGATCTAAGGATTCTATACCAAATGAATGGTTATGGCTGAGATGTGGGTCGATTTCTGAAAACTGATGCAGCTCAATAATGATTAACCATGATGATGATGATTATTGTGGGTTGTTTTAGAACACTTTCTCCACATCTTTATTTATAAAGGTTTTTAAGTTTTTATAGATAAGATACACGCAAATTTAAACGTACTTCAACCGTTTAACAAAACGGTTCGGGTCGGGTTCGCATCGAATCGATCGGTTGCTGCGAAAGCAGCAATCCGTTCCATTATTTTATTATAGCGACCGATGCAGATTTACTCTCAGATATACTTATGAAAACTGATGTGGGTTTAGTTTTTAAATAGATAAAAACTGATGTTGGTTAGCTTTTGAATGGATAAAAAACTGATATTGATTGGCTTTTTTGAATAAATAGATGAAAGCCGATGTAGATTAGCTATTTGAATAGATGAAAACTGATGTAGATTGGATATTTGAACAGATGAAAACTGATGTAGATTGGTTATTTTAATAGATGAAAACTGATGTGAATTGGCTATTTAAATAGATGAAAACTGATTTATTTGAATAGATGTTATGTTATAATTGGGGAGGCTGGATCTCCTGTGATCCAGACTCCCCAATTATATACTACTCACAGGTGCGGACCGTCGAGGCAGCGCAGGAGAGCGCTAACCTCATGGCCTCTGCAACCGACCCCACCAAACCTCCATCCCGCCGCGGGAAGAGGCGCGGTGGTAGAAAACGGGGACCGAGACCCCCCCAGGAGAGCGAGGCCACGACTGCTGCAGCCGCCAACATCACCCCTGAAACCACCACCCCCGCAACCACCACCAAGCGGGACAAATCAGCCCCGGTTCCTGCGGCCACCATAGCCGCCACCATAGCAACAACTCAGGCCGCTATTGCCCCTACCCAGGGACCAGGCCCGAGGTCAGCTGCGCAAGGTGTTAGGACCGAGAGGGACAAGGTGGCCCTACAAATCCTGCTCGAAGTCTGGATGGCTGTGCAGGATGGCGAGGACGTATTCGCCACAATTACCAGAGGGTTTGTTCGACTGCTCCAGCAATGGACAGTCTGAGGATCGTGCACTGGAACGCCGCGGGACTGAAGCAAAAAATCCCGCTCCTAGCTGCAGTTCTCCGAGAGCAGAAGATCCATATAGCCCTGATCTCGGAGACCATGCTGACACCATCCATCAAGCTAAAGGTACCGCATTATGACACCTATCGTCAGGACGACGAACAAGGAGGCAGGGCCTTCCGAGGACTGGCCATACTCGTCAGACGAGTCCACCAACCGCTGCAGCAGATCCACCTGGGCTCTTTACAAGCCCTAGGTGTGGAGATCCATGTTGCCGCCGCTCCCATGCGAGTCTATGCCATATACAAGCCCCCAAGATCCCGGCTTGACCTCGCTGAGGTCAGGACCTTGCTAGACTCGCCGCTGCCTACCATATCGGCTGGAACTGTAAGGATCCGGCATGGAATTCAAACATCTCCAACACAGACGGTCACCGACTCCTCAATGAAGCTGAGATCCACGGATATCACATGAACGGCCCGGAGACGCCCACGCACTACCCCAGAAATGTTGCGTACACTCCGGACATCGCCGTACACCTTGGACTCCAAGGCCAGCTCACCCAAGAGACCCTGGACGATGACGTCCAGTCCGACCACCAGCCGGTGCTCCTCGTCCTGACCGCGGCACCCACAGTTTTCACTCCGAGGGCTCCCAGACCCGCCACTGACTGGGAGGAGTTCTCAAGGATCATGGATATCCCCGTTCCTCAGCAGACGCTCTCCGACGCCGCGGACATGGACAGATTCTCGATGGACCTAACCAGTCGCATCCGAGAAGCTCTGTCCGCGGCGTCAACACCTAGACGACACACCTACAAGCTGCCTCCACTGCCAACGCACATCGTCAAGATGATAGGTTATAAAAGGCGCCTCCGAAAGCGTTGGCAGGAAACCCGTTGCCCGAGGCTGAAGACCAAGCTTAACGCCCTGACAACGAGGGTCAAGGCAGCTCTGGAGGACCACAGAACAGTGTCGTGGCAAGAAACGATAGCTGACGCGGCGGACGATTGGACCTCTATTCATCGCCTGTGCCGCCGGCTTAGCGGAGCTCCCACACCTGTTCGCCCACTACGACACGCCGATGGTACCCCTAGGTACCGGGCCGAGGATCGCGCCGAAATATTCGCAGAGTGCCTGGAGCGACAGTTCCAGCCGAACCCATCCGACGAGGCAGACCACATCGCGGCAGTTGAAGAGCACCTTCGTACTTACTTCACCTCCCCGATAGCTCCCAATGAAGATCCCATCTTCTTCTCCCCGGGCAGAGTAAAGCGCATGATCGCAAAAACAAAGCCCAGAAAGGCCCCCGGTGCGGATGGTATCACCAACGCCACCCTTCGCCACTTACCGCCGCGCGCTATCGCGGCGGTAACGCACCTTTTTAATGGCGTCCTCCGCACCGGCAACTTCCCACTCAACTGGAAGGCCGGCAATGTGATCATGTTGCCCAAACCGGGGAAGAACATACTGAAGCCTCAGAGCTATCGGCCAATCACCCTTTTACCGTGCATCTCGAAGGTGTTCGAAAAGCTGCTGCTCACCAAACTGGTCCCACACATTACGCCTCGCCAAGAACAATTCGGGTTCCGCGCTGAACACAGTACCACGCTCCAGCTGTCCAGAGTCCTGCATCACATGGCGGTCGCCGCGAACAAACGCGAGCACACGGCCGCAGTTCTCCTGGACATGGAGAAGGCCTTCGACCGGGTCTGGCACTCAGGCCTGGTCTACAAGATGTCCCAATCCTCGGCCCCACGCAGACTGACGAAGGTGGTCCAGTCGTTTTTGACGGATCGCACCTTCAGAGTGGTGATAGAAGACGCCACTTCCGAAAGTCGCCCCATAGCAGCCGGAGTCCCTCAAGGCAGCTGCCTATCACCGGTATGTTACGACCTTTACACCGATGACATACCGGTCGTTGATGGTTCCCACCTGGCTCTGTATGCCGACGATGCGGCATTCTACGCTTCCTCTTACAAGCCAGAATTCGCCGCCGTCAAGCTGCAGCGACAAATTGACGCCTTACCAGAATGGCTCGCCAGGTGGAGGCTGACCGTAAACGTCACCAAGACCCAGGCGATTTTCGTAAGTAAATGCATACGCCGTATCCCACCACTCTCCCTCCACGGACAAGACATCTCGTGGTCCCCGGTTGTGAAATACTTGGGGATCACGATCGATAGACGCCTAACCATGGGCCCTCACGTAAAGACCGTCGTCGCATCAGCGAGAATAGCACGAGTCCTGCTGCGTCCAGTGCTCGGATCTAGCCTGCCTCTGCACGTGAAGCTCGGGGTCTACAAGACTTACATTAGACCCCGCCTCACGTATGCCGCACCCTCGTGGTACGCTCTCTGGGCCGCAACGCACAGGAAGAAGCTGGAGTCCCAGCAAAACCTGTGCCTGCGAATCGTGACGAATGCCCCCCGCTACATGAGGAATGCCACGATCCAGAGGGACCTTAAGGTCGAGAGCCTGGACAAATTCATCAAACGCCTCGCAACGTCGATGTTCGCGCGAGCAGAAGCGTCGCGATTCCCCCACCTGAGGGATATCGCACCACAGCACGCGCGACCCCCCGACGGCAAGGCGTACCCTCGAGATCTCGACACGGCGACGGTGTCGACAAGAAAAATGAACCCATGAAGACGCTGCTCAGCTTGTAGGTCGCTAGCCGGGCCTCCCCCAAAGGGGTCTCACTCGGCTGGCTTGATCTCGCGAGCAACGTAACACCCGTATCGACGCCTCCCTTTCCCCACCAACCCGAAATCCCTTTCCTACCCCATATCCCCGCAGGCTGCTGACCTAGGACCCGACCGTTTTGACGGTCGGCGCAGAACACCCCGGACAGGGGCCGAAAGGCCCGCACCGGCTCCTCATCCCTCGACAAGAAGGGATTGAGATGACCACGAAGAAATTATTCATTGTTTGCGTTACTGTGTTTGAGTTACCAAGGTGCGGTTTATTCCATCATGGTGTTCATCATAATTCATTTAGTTCGTGATCAAATTGAGTGTTTAAGTAAACAGTTTATCATAACTAATTTACATAGAAGTATTCGACTGTGGTTTATATCAAATCAATTACCCACCGCACTATTAGAAGATCCTTATGTAAGACCATATTTTACACCATGTGATGGTCATATTAAAGACAAACAGAATAGTTCGTACTCAGATGTGATTGATGGAGTTTTAACAATGCAAGCATACTGCCAACAATGTAGACAAGATTTGAGTTAGTATAATATCCCATCCAATTAATTAATTGTATTTGTTATTAAGTCGTACATTATGTTTAATTTCATGTTTTCTTATTTTTATAGATCTTCCCAAGTCGGGGGTGGAGTAAAGAGGGCAGTTGCAGTTTCGAAGCCAGAAGAAGTGCTGGCAAAGAAAAACCGCCCTTCAACTAGTCGCGATACAGTATCAACATCATCCGAACCAGTCTTAGATGAGAATGTGAGTACAAAAAATAATTATAATGTTGTATGTTCTGTGTGTAGTAAGTTTGTATCGATTAGATATTTCACCAACCATTTGAATAGTAATATGCACAAAAAATATGTCTTAAGGTCTGATATTCAATGGGTTAATGTACAGTTAATTGAAAACGCATTTAGGAATAGGGTGGCTACTTACAGAATATTGCTTAATGAAAATGTTCGCAATCCATTTACCCCCGAAACAATTTTACAAAAAAAATAAAGAAAAAATCTTTACTGGATCGATCACTTACTGATCATTGTGCTTTAAAAGTAAATTTTATTCTTAACGCAGATTTTACTCAAGATACCAAACAGCTAAATAATACGTTTGACTTTCAATTTAGTAATAATGTGGTGAATCTAAGCAGCGACAAAAATGATATTTTTATAACTATAGTTAACGAAATTTTAACAAGATTATCTAACTTTGAGAGGAAAGATAGTGGATGGAGTTAACTAAAATTCAACTATCTAGATGTGAATGTAAATAAATTTAACCCATTACGAGGTTCTTCCTATATAAAATTGCCGGGAGATATAATAAATAAAAAGGCAATTATTAATGTAAAAAACAATGATCATAAATGTTTTAGATGGGCTGTATTGTCAGGGTTATACCCACCTACAAACCATCATTCAAATACATGGAATTCATATAAAGCGCATAAACATAAACTAAACTTTGAAAATTTGACTTTCCCATTTAAATTAGGGGATGTTCATAAATTTGAAAAAATGAATGATATAAGCATTAATATTTTTGGACTCGAGTACAATTCACAAAGTAAAAAACATGATGTGATAGGCCCATTTCACTTAACTAAATGTAAAAAAGCTACCCACTCAAACTTATTATATATAACCAAAGGTAGTAAAGCACATTATTGCTTGATCAAAAATTTATCTAGATTAGTATCTAAACAATTATCCAATGCAGAACATATTTGTGATAGTTGCCTAAAAAGCTTTACATCACATGAAAATTTAATGAATCATCAAAGAAACGACTGTTTCCATGTTTGCACAAATTTACCTTCAGAACAGGATGAAAAGAAAAACTGGTTCAATGAAAATGTCCCATCAAACCAACTTAGCTTCAATAATTATGAACGTAAATTAAGGGTGCCTTATATTGTTTATGCCGATTTTGAGGCTTTTTTAAACCCAATTCCATTATGTTTCAACAATCCTAATACATCCTCTACAACAAATATACAAAAACACGAGGTATATAGTTTTGGATACTACATTAAGTGTTCTTATGATGATAAGTTGTCAATGTATAGAACATACAAAGGTAAAGATTGTGCACAGACATTTATGAAATACATTAAAAAAGATTTAGATAACATTTGTAGGAGTAATACTTTTGCCAAAACCCCTTTGCCTTTATCTGATGCAAATAATTTAGACATTGCTCAGAGTAGTACATGTTACATTTGCGATAAAAAATTAAACGGTGATTCTAATATTTCTTATAATCATCATACAGGTTTTTATGAAGGAGTAGCACATCAATTTTGTTCTGAAAAATACAGGGCACCTAATTTTGTACCTGTATTTTTTCATAATTTGAGCAACTATGATAGTCATTTTATAGTACATGGGCTTGGATTTGAGGAAGGGGACATTGAACTGATACCAGAGAACAAAGAGAAATATATTTCCTTTTCTAAATGTTTGCAAGTGAATAATCGCACAATGAAATTGAAGTTTGTTGATTCACTAAAATTTATGAGTTGCAGTCTTGAAAAATTAGCCAAAACCTTGACAACTGAACAATTTCGTGAATTAAAATTGAGTTTTCCATATGAAGAGGATTTTAAACGATTAATACGAAAGGGTATCTATCCCTATGAGCACATGACATCATATGAAACGTTAAAATTAACTTCTCTTCCCTCTCAAGATCAATTCTACAGTTCTTTGACTGATTGCAACATATCAGGAGACGATTATGAACATGCGAAAGATGTTTGGTCTCATTTTCATTGTCAAAATATGGGGGATTATTCTGATTTATATTTAAAAACAGATGTTTTGTTAGTTACTGATGTATTTGAAAATTTTAGAAATGTATGTCTTAGTACATATGGATTAGACCCAGCTCATTATTATACTGCTCCAGGATTAAGTTGGGATGCGATGTTAAAAACTACAAAAATAAATCTAGTGCTCTTAACCGACATTGATAAAATTGCTTTCATAACTAAAAATATTCGAGGCGGCATATCACAATGTAGTAAAAGACATGCAAAAGCTAATAATAAATTTATGTCAGAATATGATCAAAATATTCCTTCTTCATTTCTTATGTACTTGGATGCAAATAATCTTTATGGGTGGGCTATGTCCTAATGCCTCCCAACAGGTAAATTTGAATGGGTGAATGCAGATACTGATTTTAATGTTTCTGATGATGCTGTACATGGTGTCACGTCCTACCGGGTGGCAAGTAAAAACTCAGAAGTTTAAATAGTTTATTAAAAGAACGCCGGTAGTGTGAACAGAACAGGGTAGGTAGGTTCGTAGGGTGTGGTCTGGTTCTGCGAAGCGAACTAGCACTTCCCTCGCAGTAGGTGACGTGGAGCGGCGGTGAAGAAACCGACGGCAGCCCGACGGTGTGCGGTGACAGGATCCTGGCGTCGGGGGCAGCACCCGGTGTGTAGCACCGGAACCCACACGACGATCCTGGTCACCGTGGTTAGAGGCCGCTCCGGCCAAGAAGAGAGGTGGACAGGGTTTAGAGCCCGATCCCACGAGCGAGTAGTGTTGTCCAAGCGGTAGTGCTCCTAGCGGTGCAGTGCTCCTAGCGGTGCGGTGAAATGCTCCAAGCCGTGATATGCTCCTAGCGGTGGAATACTCCCAGCGGTGGACCCTGGAAAACCCAAGCATTGGCTGTGTGAGCCTGGTGTCCAGCATTGGGATAGTCCATGCCAGCCGCCGTTAAGGGGTGAACCCCGAGGGAATAGTGCAAGGTTTAATTATTGGCGGTGGTAAGAACTACCGGAACAGAGTTACAATTTAAAACAAGAAGAAGCTAAATCAAAAGAACAATTAATAGTTACTAACGACCGTTATGAAGTAACGGTCGGTTATTTGAAATAAAAAGGTTAAAAGAACAATTTGGAATAATCTAGAAGAACACAATAAGTATAAAACACAAACACAGTACACAGCAAAATAGAGATAGGATAGATAATTAGTTCGTTGCACTGAACTTACCCGATTTGGGGAAATGCACCGAATATAATAAAACTTAGGTATTTAGTACCTATTAAAAACAACACGTCAAGTTGTTAGAAAGTAGAAGTTGAGGCGGCAAAGAGACCGAATGAAGGGTGCGTGGCCTATATATAAGCTTTCACCCCCTACTGTTAATTTCAAATATGAGTAGGGCGAACAAAGAAATGCACATAGCAACTCGCGTCACGAGTGGAAAATAACTGGAGTCGTGTACGTGAGACACCAACATACCCTCAATTATTTCCTCATGCGCTGAATGAAAGTAATAAAATACGATATTTATTTACAATTACAATGAATTAATTATTAGAAGATTATTTACATTAAGGTTGACTGTTAATTAATAAAAGATTTAAATATTAGTGAAGTTAATAAAGAATGACTAGTAACGCCATCTGTCGGCTTACTGCCGCTAACATATGACAGACGTCGAGATTGATGAAAAACGTCTTTAACAATCTATGGCTGTCTGTTTGACAGTTATCAGTTATTAGTAAACAACAAAATATAAGATCTGTTGTATTACAGTGAATTTAAGTGAAAATGTAGTGATATTAAGGCTATTTCGTCTATAAAATGCACACAGGTAAGGAGCGTAACAACTACATTGTTACAATGGATTCATTTTAGAAGTCGATCTAGAATACCCACACGAATTGCATGACTCTCATTCGGATTTACCATTCTGCCCTGAAAATGTTTGTTTAGGGAATACCAAAGAAAAAAAAAAACCCAATTTAAATAGGAAAACGAATTATGTTCTACATTACAGAAATCTGAAACAATGTTTGAATAATGGTTTGCAATTACTTAAAATCCATCGTTTTTTGAGATTTGAACAATCTAAGTGGTTAAAAAGTTACATAGACTTAAACACACGCATGCGCTCGCAGGCAACGTGTGATTCTGATAAAGATCACTATAAAAGTATGAATAATTCAATGTTCGGTAAAACCATGGAAAATGTTTTGAAATATGTGAATGTCAAATTGTTAAATCACTGGAAAAATCATGGGAAATCACAGGGAGTTGAAACTATGATAGCGAAACCTGAGTTCCACAGTTTATCAATATTTTCAGAGAACTTAGCTGCTGTTCAATTGAATAAAACTAAAATCTTTTATAATAAACCAATTTACTTGGGATTTTGCATTTTAGATATATCGAAAACTTTCATGTATAAATTTCATTACGACTACATGAAAACGAAATATCAAGAAAATCTCAGGCTTCTTTATACAGATACAGATAGTTTAGTATATCAAATATTTACTGAAAACTATTATGAGGACATAAAATCAGAGCTCGATTTATATTTTGATACATCAGACTATCCACCTAACAATGAATATGGTTTAGGTACCATTAATAAATAAAAAGCGGTTGAGGTTTTTCAAAGATGAAAACAACGGTAAAATATTTAAAGAGTTTGTTGGTCTACGATCTAAAATGTATGCCTTAGATGTTGAGAATCTTAGTCTTATATCATAAGCTAAAGGAGTCAATAAATGTGTTACTAAAAAACTGACCCTCAACGATTATAAAAAGTGTTTATTTGAAAAAAATATGCAACATGCTCAAATACTGAGATTTAAATCAATAAAACATGTAATATTTACTCAAAATATAAATAAAGTATCATTATCTCATAACGATACAAAACGGTACTTGTTAGAAAACTCTTCGGATACTCTAGCGTGGGGGCATTATAAAATACCCCATGGATCATCACAAAATAATTTTTCCATGTTATTTATAATCACAGAACATTCAAAAAATTCAACTTTATTTTTTGTACATTGTGTATTTTTCATTTTTAATTGTAAATTGTGAATAATTGTAGAAAATGTAAATACATTTTTGTTGTTTGTAAATATAAATTGGTGAAGGTGAATTAAAATAAAGTGGTGGTACTCTGTATTTGTTTTTTAGTTATTTTTTTATACTAACTTGAAAAGAGACTTATGTTATGTTGAGTTTTTTGTACTGTTTCTTTAAAAAAAAAATGATACTCAGAAAAGTGTAAATTTCAAAATAAAAAATATTTGACTATGATATTTTTGTTTTGTTTAATGTGTTTACTCTTATTTTGGTGGATTTATTTAAAAAGTTATTGAGTTCATAAATAGTGACATTTCAAGTTTACCTGTTTTCATATCAACACGTATTACGAGTTTTAATTATGATACATTTTTATCATCCTTTCACAACCATTGTAGCTGGTCCAAGTGGATGTGGCAAAACTCACAAACTTTTTAAATAATTTCAAAGATGTATGTAATGTTGAATTCGATGAAATTATTTGGTGTTATGATGAAATGAAACCCCTGTACAATCTGGAAAATGTAAATTATAGTCAGGGAATACCAGATTTTTCAATGTTTGATGGAAAGAAACCTAAGCTTCTTATAATAGATGATCTGATGAGAGAATCAGATGGACGAATAGTTGACATTTTCACAAAAGGTAGCCATCATAGAAACTTAAGTGTTTTTTATATTACTCAAAACATATTTCATCAGGGGAGAGGCCAACGAGATATTTTACTAAATACAAGCTACATTGTATATTTTAAGAATCCAAGGGACAAAACCCAAATACGCTACTTGTCACGACAAGTTTACCCGGAAAACCCAAATTTTGTAGATGAAGCCTACAAAGATTCTACTAAAGAACCACATGGTTACCTCATGATTGATTTGAAACAAAATACAAATGACATATGTCGTTTTAAAACAAAAATATTTCCGTTTGATGGACATTGCACAGTGTATGTTCCTAAAAAGGGGTTTAAATACGACAAAAATCAACAAATTTTAGTCAGTTCTACATGATGCATGCGAGAGTAAACACATATAAACATTTACTTGAAGCATTGCAGTTGCTTAAACCAAAATATCGCACGGCGTTACTTAAATCTTGTGATGATGATGAGATCAACATTATTTGTGACTGCATTTATAACGTCCTAAATGGAAAAAATCCTTTAAAAAAAAAAGAAAAAATATAAATTAAAAAAATATAAAGATATCTTACGGAAATTAGTTTCAAAAGGAAAACATAAAATAAGAAAAACTGTTATAATTTAAAAGGGAGGTGCATTTCTACCTATTATATTAGGAGCAGTTTTAAGTGCCTTAGTTAACTCTTTATTATAAACAAAATGGAAAATACGAAAAAAATGCTATTAGTAGAATCGGATTTTATTGAAAGACTCAAACGCAATGAGAGCCTACCTGAAAATTCATCATCCCGTCTAGATGCTGAGATGCAAAAAATCCTTAAAAGTAAAATGAATGATCGTGAAAAGTGGACCTTATATTCACAAGCATTGCAGCGATTTTTACATTTTATTGAAACAGATCGAAAACCATTTAGAATACCAATTGTAACGGAGGGGGAGCTTCAACTCAACTACGAAAGTAATGATCTAAAGTCAAAAGTGAACAAAAAGGAGGTTAATGAATATAATGAGTCAGTTGCAAATCCACCTTTACCAGAAGGAGATGGTACTACAGCAGTTACACCGATTGGTAAAACAAATCCAGAACCGGTGCCAATTAGCCCATCAAAAATTATAGATATATTACCCAAACTCGAACTTTGTTGGATTGCATTGTTTTAAGTAAACCAAAAATTTGGTGGAAGCCAACTGGTGAAGTTGTAATAAACAACCGCATCATTTCAAATAGTAATATTACTGATCTGATAAGTGACACGGTTAGATCTCTTAAACGTCCTAAACCAACAGGGTGGGAAGAGTTTGCATTACTTTTAAGAGATATAAGAGTTCCTTTAAGCTGCATAGGCAATCCTGCAAACTTGGAATTTATTAAAACAGCTCAATCGATTGAACCCATTACATTACCTGCATCTACAAGTACGAGATCGTCAACAGATAAAGAAAAACAAAGAGCTACACCACTTACTACAGGACAACTTAAGCGTCATCATAAGAAAATAGATTGGCAAAAATGGACTCCTTATTAGATATTAATAGGATCTACTATGATGTCTCGAATCCAGCTGGTTATAGTAGTTTAAATAATATAGCGAAGGAAATGAAAGAACAAATGAACAAAGAGGAAGTAAAAAAATGGTTACAATCTCAAGATACGTACACGTTACATAAACCTATTCATAAGCGATTCACCAGAAATAGATATATCCTATCTAATTTTAATGAACTCTGGCAAGCTGATCTAAGTGACATGAGTACGTATTGTCAATATAATCATGGGTAGAAATATATTCTTTGTGTTATTGATGTGTTCAGTAAATATGCTTTTGCGAGAGCCATGAAAAAGAAAGATTCATCAACAGTTAAAGAATGTTTTGAAAGCATATTTACCGAAACCAACTCTGTTCCTCGTCATATACAATCTGATAAAGGTACAGAATTTGTTTCAAAGGTGGTGAAAGATTATTTTAAGAGCAAAAACATTAATTATTATACTACTAATAACCCCGACATTAAAGCAAGTATAGTAAAAAGGTTTCAAAGAACTCTTAAAATGATAATGTGGCGTTACTTCACTCATAATAAATTTTAGAAGATCTTCTTCATTCTTACAACCATACCTATCATTCTAGCATTAAAATGCGACCAATCGATGTTAATTCTAGTAATATTATGACCGTTTGGAATAATTTATATTATCGAAAAAAAGATAGACAAATTTCATTGGAAACCCCAAAATTGATTGTAGGCGATCATGTTAGAATAACTAAATATAAACATGTATTCCAAAAGGGTTATGAGAGTAACTGGAGTGATGAAATATTTATAATTAATTCAATTATTAATAGATCACCGCGAGTTGTTTATATGTTAAAGGATTTGGAAGGCGAACCCATCATTGGTACATTTTATTCTAAAGAGTTACAAAAAGTGACTTACCTCCCCTCCACCGAGTATAAAATTGATAAAATAATACGTTCGCGTCATATTAGAGGCATAAAGGAAATACTAGTGAAGTGGCAAGGTTATCCCAATAAATTTAACTCTTGGATACTCGCATCAAGCTTGAAAAAAATATGAATGAAAATAGTTTTTATTTAACTTTGTTAAGCAACAGTTCAACGGATTACTATACGGACAACACGACTGCACATTTTCTAACTAAATTACCTAAGAACATAAAATTAGAAGGAGAGTGGGTACTTAGTTGGATTAGTGGAATTTCAATACCCGTGTTCCGTGTATAATGTTCAAGATCATTAAAATATAATTTACATAAAGAAAAAGGTGGTGTCACCCGCAAACAAGTCAACGAAAATTGTTGATATAAAAACTCATATACCAGCCACTACATACGATAATATTGATCATTTCCTTCAAGCGTTTAATGAGAACCCACAACTAAAAAAATAATGTCAAATTTAGGTATGATACATTGACAAAAATGGTTAGAGTAACAACAACAAATAATGAAATAACCTCTATCATAACAACCCCGATACTTAGCCTCCAGCTGGGTTTCAAACCGAGATCAAATTTGAAACAAGTTACGTATGGAAAAAACCCTGCCAATTTATATTTAGGGTTACCACCACAAATATTTGTTTACACCGATATAATTCATCCGCAAGTAGTTGGAGATGTTATAACAGCATTGCTTAGAATAATACCACTAGATCCAACTAAGTTTATTTATGGTGCATATAAAACTCACATTTTCTCACCTGCTCACTATGTACCGGTTTTACGTAGGGAGTTCGATACTATTGAAATAGATATAAGAACAACTACCGGTGTTAATGTACCATTCCAATTTGGTAGCTCCTGCGTGAAGCTACACTTTCAACGAGTAAAATGAATTATAACAGATCGTCAGTCTCTTGCCCTTACCAGCATTATTATTCGCATCAAGCCGGCTCTGGTGTAGGAATTGTCTATAAAGGAGTTCCATTTCAACGAGGGCATGGTATAGGGAGTTTTTTGGGAGGGCTATTTAGATCAGTGCTCCCTTTTTAGCTAGTGGTTTGAAAACCATTGGAAAAGAAACGTTAGGTGCAGGGGTTGGTTTGTTATCTGATATGGTAAATTCACGCCCTATGGATAGTTCGATTAGATCACGATACAAGGAGGCAAGCGCTAATTTAAAAAGAAAAGCCGATGAAAAAATTGATTCCCTCATGTCGGGTTCTGGGTATAAAATGACATCTAAAAGAAGGGAACCGCTCATTACATTGAAAGCATCGAGACCACAGTATATAAATAAACCAGTAATGAAACTAAGCCTACTCTTCAAGATAAATACCTACGCTCCAATTGAGCGTAAGGGTTGTCCACTAACATTTTGTAAAATTGAAAAAAGTTCTCGTTTATTGTATCTCAGCTAGTTAGTGCAAAATCGATACGTGTGATCTGCGACAACAAATCCGTTGACAGATTGAGAAAAAGTAGCCGCCATCTTTAATTTTTTAGTTATTGACCCGATTGCTTCCAAAATCGATATCTGAGGATGTGTGTGGTCTCCGATAACGAATCTGTTGGCAGAGTGAAAAAAGTAGCCGCCATCTTGAACTTTTTAGTTATTCAACCGATTGCTTCCAAAATCGATATCTGGGGATGTGTATGGACTCCGACAACGAATCTGTTGGCAGAATGAGAAAAAGTAGCCACCATTTTGAACTTTTTAGTTATTCTACCGATTGCTTCCAAAATCGATATCTGGGGATGTGCGTGGTCTCCGACAACGAATTTGTTGGCAAAATGAGAAAAAGTAGCCACCATCTTGAACTTTTTTATTATTCGACAGGCTGCTTCCAAAATCGATATCTGGAGTTCTGTGTGATGTCCGATAACGAATCCGTTAACATAATCAGTAAAAGTAGCCCCTGCAAATAAAATTGGGTAATAAAATAAACATAACTTTAGCATTTCAAGAATAACTAAAAAGTTCAAGATGGCGGCTACTTTTTCTCATCCTGCCAACAGATTAGTTGTCGGAGTCCATAAACATCCCCAGATATCGATTTTGGAAGCAATCGGTTGAATAACTAAAAAGTTCAAGATGGCGGCTACTTTTTCTCATTCTGCCTACAGATTAGTTGTCGGAGACCATACACATCCCCAGATATCGATTTTGGAAGCAATCGGTTGAATAACTAAGAAGTTCAAGATGGCGGCTACTTTTTCTCATTCTGCCAACAGATTAGTTGTCGGAGACCATACACATCCCCAGATATCGATTTTGGAAGCAATCGGTTGAATAACTAAGAAGTTCAAGATGGCGGCTACTTTTTCTCATTCTGCCAACAAATTAGTTGTCGGAGACCATACACATCCCCAGATATCGATTTTGGAAGCAATCGGTTGAATAACTAAAAAGTTCAAGATGGCGGCTACTTTTTTTCATGCTGCCAACGAAATCATTGTCAGAGACCACACAGATCCCAGATTTCGATTTTGTAAGGAATACTTTTGTGGCATCGTTCTAAAGAACGAACGTAAAATGCGAAGGAGCCCATTCGTCTCGACGCCACACTCGCGACTGACAGCACCGCCAAATCCTCTTAGCGGTCTCGTAGAGGCGTGCGTCTGTGTGAGTGCGTCGTTTCGAGCGTTTGTTCGTAGTTTCATTACTGGTTTATTTATATACTGTGTCGAGACGAAGAGGAAGTAAAAAAAATAAAAACAAAACTCTTGAGGATATATTTACAAACTAAATAATGTCATTCCTACATAGTCATTCTTGTGAATGTGCGAAATCGAATTAGATATATCGATACCTTAAATTTCAATTCACGTAAAGCACAAATGGCCACTTTTCAAGAGAGCCAAAAAACTATTTTTACAAATTTAAAAAATTCATAACTTTTTTGTTTTAGCAAATATCTTTTACCTTTCTGAAGCGAATTTTCTTAAAACCACGAGATTTTTTTATTTTAATTGTCTTAGTTTGGTAAAACCTCCTAGTTTCCGAGATAGCATGTCGTATACGCCCTTGACCACAGCAAAAACGCTTTATACGTCCTTGCATATTTTGGTACAAAACTAGAAAATTGGACGTAAAGCTCTGTTTTTTATCATATGATGTCTATTTTTGTCGTAAATTACATATAAAAATGAGAATATTGTATGAAAAATTACTGATAGTGGTAAATAATCTCTTTGATTTATATGTATTTCCACTACCAATAAATTGATAATTTAAAAAAGTAGTTACGAAATGTTTTTGATTTTTAAAACAACAAAAAAAATACAATAATAGGTCTCATTGTACTCAAAACTTTTATTTATTTTAGCTGTACAGACAAACAGAACAAACAGATAAACAGAAACAGTTACATTTATTTTGCAATAAATAATGATAATAACAAGCCATTTGTTTAAAAATAATCCTAAACTAACGTGAGACATGATTAAACACCATGTAAGGTGGATCGAACCAGTCCGTCTTTTAATCGAGAGCTTTAACAGTTAATCCATTATATTTATTTTAACGTTTGATTAAAAATAAAAAAATAAAAAAATGTTAAAACGCTGTACCTGTTTATTTCACTGTCAGCTGGTAAAAGATTTATTTCCGCGTTATTTGTAGGCGGAGGCGTAGTCCTGTAAAATCACTATCTTATAAGGGTGTATAACGCATTGCATAACGTTGGCTTAAGTGTAAAGCACGATTTTGATACGAAGTTCATAATAATAAGGGGGTATAGCACTAAACTTGAAATAATTTGTACAAACTTATTTATACAATATAATTTGCCATTTGTTTAACAATAATCCTAAACTATAACAAATGTATGATAGTGCACTGTCAGCTGGTAACTGATGATTAGTTTCTGAGTCATTTGTTGGTGGTGTGACTTTGTAAAATCATACTAAATTAGGGTGTATAACGCATTGCATAACGTTGGCTTAGGTGTATAGCACAATATAAAGTTAATACCTACTAATAAGGGTCACATACGACATAATTAATCTTTCATTTTAAGTATATTAGTACTTAGTAGGCATAATTTACCAACTGAATCTAGTGGAAAACATTAATCAAAGAATTATTGATTGTCTGATATATAGTTCTTATTTGATAGTTACTTACCGCGTTGATCTGCGGTGGTTTAGAATTGCCTCAAGTTATCTTTTTCGAGCCACCAGCGAATCTACGATTTTATTGGCACAATTTTTTTCTAAATCACTTCTATTCATTATACCATGAACACTTCACTAAGTTTTGCAAGACATTAGGTAGGTACGAACACACTCACTCACATTACAAATCAATATTTTTCGACCACAACTATTCACTAACAATGCTCGCTCCGGTTTAAAGCCGGCACCGGCAACTTAATGTAAACAAGAAGCACGCGGCTCGCGCATAATACCTACAAATAATTGTTTCTCACTTTCACTTTTTTTTCGCGCGGTCGACGTCAAGTAAGAATCAAGTAAATCTGCATTACTCCGTTTAATAAAGGCATTTTAAATAGTTTACGGGGCTTTTGAAGTACAAAAGTGATTTTAATGTATTGCGAAGTGTGTCTTAAAACCTAAACAAGTGTCTGTTTTCTCGGGGTCTGAGTAAATAATCGACAATCTGCGTATTAAGTCAAATCCCGGGCGTTTTATTTTTGTGTTGTGACGGTCAGTTGTTTATCTCGTTATCTCCTGTGGCCCGCTCGGCGGTAGTGAATAGCCCCTGTACCACGATATCTCCCAGCAGTGATTTCTATCGCTAAACTGTCGAAATTGACGTACCATAACAAGCTTACCGATATATTGATTTAACCTTGGTAGCGGTAAAATGAAATGCGCCGGCTGTCTTCATCACCTGTACTTTCGGAACGTGTAAACAACAATCATTCCATGCAGTGTGTACAAACGCACAAAATCTAAATTTGGACGAAATAAATAAATGGATTTGCCCAAATTGCACCGCTGAATCAAGAAAGGGAGGAGACAATTCCCATACTCCAGTTCGTGCAACAGTTGAAAATGTAACCATGCGTAAGAAAAGTCAACAGCCACCGAGTACGAGTGATTGTCCCGCCGAAATACCAGTGGATGCATTGCGGTCCCTTTCTACTGAAATTAATTTATTGCGTCAGAGTACGTCAGAAATGTGGGACTCGCTAAAGACTCGCCTTGATGAAATAAGCGCTCAAATTTCTAAATATGACACTAGAATTAAGGCTCTGGAAACGGTCGAAAGTGAAAATGTCCTGCTAAAGGCCACGGTAGTTGAATTACAGAGCCAATCAAACAACCAAGCACAGGCAGGCCTAAGAAACACGCTGGAAATCTCTGGGATCGAGGAGACTTCCGGGGAAACCCCTTACCATCTCACCCTGGTAACCGCACGTAAATTAGGTATCGAACTGCGAGACACGGACTTGGATTATGTATCACGAGTTGGTCCAAAACGTAAGGAGCCCATTGCAGTAGATGAAAAGCGGCTGCAGCGCCCTCTAGTTGTGACTTTTACACGTAAGGCCAATCGAGATGAGTTTTTGCGTCAAGCCAGGGTACGTCGCTCGCTCAACAGTCTCGGTATAGTCGGACAGGGACCGGAAAGACCGGTGTACGTTAATGAGAGGCTCACAAGTGAGAACCGCCGTTTATTTCGAAGCGCCAGAACCTCTACAAGAGAATATAAATACAAACATTGCTGGGTCATCAACGGTGCGATTTTCGTTAGAAAACAAGACGCAAAAGAAGGAAGCCCGGCCATACGCATTCAGTCAGTGGACGACATCAATGCGCTTCGCGCGAAGTTTTCTTGCTCCCCGCCTGGGACATCTTTTTAATATAACCTCTATTTTTGGTAATAATAACATAGTTTATTATCTCTGGATCAACATCAGCTCATTTTTAGGTCAATTTGTACTTTTTTCTTTTGTTGCTGGTTCATTTTTGCTGCAAACACAAACACTTCATAATCACAAATTCACACCCACTCTCAAATTTAACTCACCCCGGTGCATTGTAACTCTCATTGACTACAAAATTTCTTATATTTTGTTATTATTGTCATTTGTCGGTAAAAATCTTTTTGTTGGTATGGCAAATAAAACCTCTGTGTTTCTCAATTCCCCCTATTTTTCAATCATTTTTCAATGGCTACCCTGGATTTATTGCGTGATATAGATTCTGCGTATCATGTAAAATGCCATACCTTGTCGCTTCCGGAAAACTGTTCACAAATTATTGCAAAGTATACCCTTAAAATCTTAAGCATAAACATTAGAAGTGTACAGAAAAACTTTGATAACTTTCTTGTTATTTGGAAAAGGTTAAATGTTAATTTTGATGTTGTTATTTTTAGCGAGTGTTGGTTAAATGAATACTCTACAATCAGTCAACTGCTGGGCTTCACATCCTTTCACACCCTAAAATAGATTAACAAATCTGGAGGCGTGATCACATACGTCAGTAATAAATGGTCTCCAGTATTTTCTGAATTAGCTGTTGATGACGCTAACTGCATTCTTGTTGATGTGCCTAATACTTTCAGGGTCGTTGCTGTATATAGATCGCCTAGTTTTCCTAATCCTGATAAGTTTATTTTATCTCTTGATACGGCCCTCAAATCCCTTAGTGCAAGTCCTTGCCTCATCGTTGCTGGAGATTTCAACATCGATATTTTGGGCACTGCTGAGGCCAACTTCTATTCCTCAGAATACCTCGGTGTTTTGGCTGAGCATGGACTCACTTCATGCATAGATACAATTACGCACCACAAAGCCTGCCTAGACCACATCTTCATCTCAAATCAGTATCAGGCAGAATCAATCGTATGTACTTCTGATTTGACGGACCATGCTATTACTATGACAGGGATTTCACTTCAATCTCAGAAACCAGCTAAACTGAGTCGAACGAAAGATATGATTGATCTCGTCTCTCTTCAGCTTGAGTTAGAAAAAGTAGATTGGAACCCTATTATCCAAAACTGTAGTCTTGATTGCGCCGTAGAATTATTTTCCAGTACAGTTTCAAACGCTGTGACTAGGCACTCCAAAACAGTAAAGGTTAGTCGTTCGAAACATACTGTCCAGCCCTGGATGACCCCGGGCTTGATAAGATGTTCCAAACATAGGGACAAACTGCATCAGGACTGTCGAAAGGATCCTGAGAATGCCGCCAAAAGACTTATTTACTCTCGCTACAGAAACTTCTATGTTACTCTTTTAAGAAACCTTAAACACGAATTTGACAGAAGAGATTTAACGCAAAATAAAAACACCCCTAAAAAGCTATGGAAATCTATAAGGCGTATAACGCATAAGAATGCCGCTGTATCTTCGGCGGAGGACTTGTTGAACACAAGAGCCTCTGCTGTGGAATCACTTGATCACTGTAATGCATATTTCTCGTCAGTAGGGTCGAAACTTGCTAGTTCTATTTTAGACAAATTAAATGATACCCAAGACTCTCTGGCTGCAAAAGTTCGTGACACAAACCTTCTTTCGAGCTCTTTTTTCCTCGCACCTACTGATGCACACGAGGTTCTAGATATCATCAAAAGGCTTGACCCAAACAGCGCCCCAGGCCAGGATGGCCTAAGTAATAAACTACTAAAAGCTATAGGTACCGTTATAGCGGAACCACTTGCGGCCATTTTTAACTTAAGTATCAACTTTGGTTCCTTTCCCCAGGTTTGGAAGACAGCGGAAGTGATTCCAATCCATAAGAATGGGCCAACAAATACCCCTAGTAATTTCCGTCCAATCTCTCTCTTAGGAGCTTATTCTACACTTTTGGAACGTGTTGTAAACAAACGGCTTATCAAATATCTGGAACTAAACGGTCTTCTTTCTGACCGTCAATTTGGTTTCCGCCAAGGTAAATCAACAGAAGATGCTGTAACTCTTTTAACTGATATTGTCACCTCCCATCTCGATAAGGGGCGGAACTGTGTCGGCGTTTTCCTCGACTTGAAGAAGGCGTTCGATAGGGTCTCGAATCCTATCCTTCTCAGAAAAATGGAAACTTTCGGAATTCGTGGAAGTGCCCTTAACTGGTTTGGTAGCTACCTAACTGATAGACGCCAATGCGTAAGAATTGGCAATAAAAATAGCGGCTGGGAACCGGTATCTTTTGGCGTGCCGCAAGGCAGCATTTTGGGTCCCACCCTTTTTATTGCGTATATCAATGATATCACATCTCTTGCACTCCAAAATAGCGATGTTATCTGCTACGCAGATGACACAGCCATAATTTTCAATGGTTGCAATTGGCAGAGTGTCCAAAGTGCAGCCACGGAGGGTCTGCAAGGTATATCTGCGTGGTTGGAACGCAATCTCTTAACCCTCAACGCAGCGAAGACTCAATTTCTGTGTTTCCACAAAACAGCCTCGTCCCATCCCCCCGCTGGTTTTAGTGGTTTGAAAATCCATTCCCAAACGTGTATTACACCAAAGGATCTCTTTGTATCAAGTTGCACTTGTGATTGCATAAGTAAAGTTAGATCCTTAAAATATTTAGGTGTTGTGTTGGACGAAAATCTTAGATTTAAGGATCACATATCGGTAACAGCTAATAGGGTCCGTAAACTTATTTATACTATGAAATTGCTTAGAGAGGGGGCTGATGTTTTCCTACTTCGGATGGTGTATCAAGCACTGTGTGAGCCCATTTTTAACTACTGCATCCTCGCTTGGGGAGGCATCGCTAAATCCACCTTGATAGTCTTGGAGAGAGCTCAGAGAGCGGTTTTGAAAGTGTATTTACGAAAGCCTCGACGCTTCTCGACAGTGAATCTCTTTAAAGAGGCGCAGGTCATAAGTGTTCGGAAATTGTATTTATTACGTGTTACCTTATTTATGCACAAACAGACTAGAAGTTTGGCAATTTACCCTGATCTTTTAAAAAAAAGAGTATTTAAGGTCCCAAAGCCTACAGTAAAGACGCATTTTGCTAGAAGGTTTAATTCATTCCTTTTTCCTCATATTTACAATGAAATTCTCGCGGCGTGTGATATGTGATATACGGTATTGTCGTGTTTTTGAGGCCAAGAAGCGTATTCAGACTCTGTTGCTTAGCTGGGATTACAGTGAGTCTGAGAGAGCTTTAAATGTTTTAAGTTAAATAGTGTGCGACTACCTCTACTCTTCTTCGTTTGCAAGTGATATTTTCCTCTAAAATTTTCCGGCCTATTTTGTCACCGTCATATTTTTGCTTCCACATGCACCTTCATACACACACACACACACAGACACACACACACACGCGCACACACACACACACACACACACACACACACACACACACACACACACACGCGCGCGCGCACACGCACACGCACACACACACGCACACGCACACGCACACGCCCACACACACTAGCACAATTTGCCTTTTTCTGCTATTACCTTTTTTATATTATATAAATAGTTGAATATTTTAGTATTGAATTTAGATTCTTCTATTTTGTCTTCAATTTGCATTAGGTAATTAATATTAAGGTTACCGACCGCTATCATTCGGTTATTCTTTCAATGCTTTTTGGCTGCCACGAAACAGGCCTAGCCTAGTGTGGGGTCAAAGGTAACATTGATTTTTGTACTTTTTTTTATGGAAAATAAATATTTTACTTTACTTTACTTACTTACTTATTCACTGATATGACCGGTGCGTAAGCAAGTGATAGCCATCGTCCGCATGCTCCGTCTCAAACAATAACAACGATCCACTAGTCAACTTTGTCAGCGTAAAGCACGTAAATTAAGAAGTATTAAAACATGATTACCGCGTAAAGCGCAAAATATATTTCTGTCTTTTTAAATTTGGGTGTAAAGCCATTTGTAATTAATAACCAACTTACTTTGAATGTTGGTTTTTGTAAGTTGTTGTTTACATCCATTGAAAATTTGTCACAAGAGAATTATGTTCTTTAAAGCCCTGGTTTTTTGGCAAAAGTAGATTGTACCCAAAAAAAAGTGTGCGCGTAAAGAACATTTTTGTGAAGATATTACAATTCTAATAATACAGATCGATAGAGAAAAAAAAACTGAACAAAGTGGCATCAAAAACTCAAAAATGTCATTTTGTGCTATACGCGAATTGAAATTTAAGGTATCGAATTTGCCCTTCCATCAACTCAAACAAGTATTGAAAGTGGACAGTGGGTTCATTACAAACCAATTTCATCTTTAAGTGATGACGCTCCCATCGAATTCCAAGTTCCCGGATCAGGAGATGACTATGTTGATCTATCCCACACAATGTTACATATTAATGCTAAAATATTGAATCAGGATGGCACAAAATTAAAACCAGATACCCTGGTTGCACCCGTCAATAACTGGTTACATTCCCTTTTCAGTCAACTAGATGTATATTTAATCAAAAACTCATATCACCGCCAAACAATACATATGCTTACCGTGCTTATATGGAAAATCTTCTAAACTATGGACCAGCAGCCAAATAAACTCATCTTACTTGTGGATTGTGGTATGCTAATACTGCAAATCATATGGATACTATTGATGCAAATAACAAAGGGTTTCACAAAAGACTAGAATTTGTCAAAGAGAGTAAGGAAGTGGAAATGATGGGTCATTTACATGCCGACATATTTAACTAAGAGAAATTCTTAATAAATGGTGTCGAAATACGCATTAAGTTAGTACGTTCGAAGGAGTCATTTAATCTAATTTGTCACCAAGATAAAAAATTCAAAGTGCAAATAATGGATGCCAGTCTCATTATAAGAAAGGCACGAATTAATCCTAGCGTTTTGTTAGCACATCAAAAAGTATTGGCAACAACGACTGCAAAATATCCTATCACAAGAGCAGAAGTTAAGGTTCTTACATTACCGTCGGGGATACAGGGTAAAACATTGGATAATATATTTCTCGGGCAAATTCCTAAAAGATGTATTATTGGTTTTGTATCAAATTCAGGGTTTAATGGCAATTTAGCTATGAATCCATTTAATTTTCAACACTGTAATATGAATTCGTTTAGTTTATATGTTGATGGTCATGAAATTCCTTCTAAAACATTACAACCATCATTTGGTTCTGGTTCTGGGTTAATAGCATCATCATATCACACTCTTTTTTCCGGGACTGGTTTCATTTTCACAACGAAGGTAATGATATAAGCAGAACGGATTATGGAGCAGGTTATTGTTTGTTATGTTTTGATTTAACCCCTGATTTATCTGCTAGTTCAACTTCACACTGGAATCTTGTAAGGCATGGGAGTGTTCGCTTAGAAATTCGCTTCGATGTTGACCTTGCACCATTAATTGTATTGTGTATGCAGAATTTGATAACGTTATTGAAATAAACAAAAATCGTGATATATCTGTAGATTAAAATAGTTAGGAAAAACATAAATACAATGTTTTAATCCATTTACTTTATTTCATTGTAGCCATTGTTGGCAACATCATCAAATTATTCATATTTTTTTATTAAAAATCAAATGAAATTCAATTTTGTATGAAAAAAATCAGCCCTACGTTTGAATTAAACGTTTTTGCTGCTAACAGAATTCCTATTTGGGTTAATCTTCCCGTCTTTATTGTAAGTAATTTGGACCCAGACTCGAAACCGGGCTCCCACTGGGTTGCTATACATATTGAAATTAATGGTATAGGGGAATACTTTGACTCCTTTGCTCGGAAACCTTCAGGTTATCATAAGTTATTTGAATACAAAGCGCTGGTCTTATAACTATAAACCACTTCAAAACCATTTTACCTCTGTTTGTGGGGAATATTGTTTAGTTTATTTGTATTTTAAATTTCATGGAAAAACTATGAAAGATTTGCTAAGTTTGTTTTCTGAAAATTCATTATGTAATGATCTTATATTAAGAAATATGTTTAAGACTTTTTTTGTGAAATAAAAGAATATGTGAACTAAAATATGATTTTTATTTTTACATGTAATACAATAATAACCTTTTGTTTAATCTACACAAACACTTTTTATCACTGCATCTTTTAGTCAATAAAGTATTTCGCACAATTTAATTTTACAAACAAAAGTTGTTTAGTCTGGAAAAGGTCTTGAATTCTTAAAAGGTAAGGATTTTACATGTAATACAATAACAAGCTTTTGTTTAACCTACACAAACACTTTTTATCACTGTTTCTTATTGTCAATAAAATATTTCATACAACTGTCTTTAGATGCTACGTGCTTTGTGATGTTAAATATAACATCACGTGTAGTTTGGAGCTGAGTGTCTTCTTCAAAAGACGCGTAGAATTTTAATCTCACATCTGCGTGTTTCCAGTGCTCAGTGGGCGGAATGTTTTTAATTTTTTGCAAATCATATATCTCGATTTTAATCAAGTGAGAAGCGTATGCCCCGTCGTCTTGTCCGGTTGATATATAGCCCACCCCGTCAGGAGAACTTTGACTGACATTGGAAGAGCGCTTCAATACTTTAGTTTTCTTCTTGGGACGTTCAAAAAAGCTGTCGATGTTATTTACTGAACGCTTTTTTGCCATGGCCTGCTTAACTTTAAAACCAGGCGTGCCTTCTTCGTCAGTTGATTCATCTTTATTTTCCGGGTAATAATACTTTTTGAAAGTATTTTCAGAGAACTGAAACAATATCAAACAATAAATTACACAACTGTTTAAATACAATACTCTTAACAAAAACACAGTGAACAAATGCTAAAAAACACACAATTAAGTTAAAATATTTGTACATACTCACATCCATTATTAGGCCTTTTTATAAACACTTCACTGCACGACACAACACTATTATGTCTATATACTACTTTAAGTACAGGGAGCTCCGGTAACGAAGACTGTTGCGCGGCTAATAGTTGTTCAGACACAATACCCCACCGCTTTTATACGCTCCGTAAGTTAAGCGTCTTCCTAAAAACATGTTTGAACTTGTAGTTCATCTAACACAGACGACGCTTATTCAGCAACACCCAAAATAATAAAACGCACAAGTAACAATCGCATCCGTTGTGACCATAAAACATAATAGGCGGCTACCAATAAAACAATTAAACCGTTATAACAGTGCACTCGGGTACACAACACTTGTCGATACAGGCTTTTTTGATTGATATACCTACTCCATAGCACTTTGAATCAAGTCAGAACCAGTTTACATGCTTCGTTTAAGTTTTACATACTAGTATCACAAATCAAACCACTCTGTTCACGGTACTTATTTATTCTTAGTAACAGCACTATAACTTATTTAACTTCAGGCACAACTTAGTTATCTTCCAGCGCTTGCACTTCGATAGCTCCGAATAGAATGTCCCGTTTTTTTCGGGTACCGCCCTTTTATACTTAATAAAACTGATCGAAGTGTCAGCGCGGAAGTCAGTAGAACATGCATTTAGTTAATTAAATTTATAATCGTAATTATTATATTTACAAAATAATCAAAACTATTTAAAAATATCACATTCGGCCATCCTACTACGTGCTACCTCTGGTGCACGTATTTATCACATTCGGAAACCAGCAACATGTCTTCCTACTAGTAACGTTTACAAAAAATTACAACTTTTTGCTTAGGTCTAAGAACTCTACCTTTTTAAACATTATAAGTATGTGTACCTAAATACTTCATTGAATCAAACACAGAAACTTAATTACAATACTTACATAATAGAAAAGTATTTGTAATAAGTGACACAAGTCTTAGAATCAACTATCAATACTTTTATTTACCTAGACTTAAAAGGCTTAATGACTAACATTGGATAAGTACTCTCATACCTAATTAAACAAATTAATTAATATAAACCATTTGTAGCTTTAATTACAATGGATTCAAATGGCAAGATATACAACTAGTACTGTAAATGAATTATTCTTCCAACTTAACATTATACAAAAATAACAGTTAAGTAATCGTATTAATCATGAATGAAATTTAATGGTAAATTGCTTTGTTAACGTGGTTGGACATTTCCATTAATTTACACTTATTACATTTATTATAGGTATGTGAATGATATTGTATAAGGAATCTAAACTTTTTACATGCTAGAGAACTAAATAAAGATAACAAAATCTACGAAATTATTATATGTGCATAGTATTACTTACTTATTTAAGTAATCTAAATTTTGTACACACTAGAGAACTAAGTAACAATAACAAAATCTACGAAATTGTGTGGCGCATAGAATGCAAGCTTATTCGTTAGAGTTCATATCGTCGTGATCGGTATCCGAATTGGACTCAGATATTTCGTCTGCAATTTCTAATGCACTAACATGGATCCAAGGTCGCATTCTATCCGCCGCCACTACACTATCATAACTACGAGTTTTATTAAAACCAGGCACGTGTGTTATGTTGTACCTATCATTCCCTAAACATTTTACAATTTTAAAGGGACCTATAAATTTAGGCATCAATTTTTTACTTTTGCCGTCGTTATAATAATTCGTTTTAGTTACTTTCACTAAGTCTCCTTCTCTATACACCGGGGCAGCGTGTTTGTTACAATCGAAGTTCTGCTTTTGTTTTTGTTGAGCTTTACTAATGTTACAACTGGCTTCTTGTCTAATATCATCAATACTACTTGGGACTTCTTGAGTAGGTAAACCTTCGCCTAATTGAATTTCAAATTTGTTATTTAATTTAATGCCGAATAACAACTCTGAAGGTGATTTCTTGGTGGTCGCGTTTATGGTGTTATTGACACTCCACTGTACCTTGCCTAATTGCCTATCCCAATCTTTCTCGTCTTTAGCAAAATTTTGTGTCGCTAATGCGGTTAAAATGGTTTGGTTAAATCGCTCAGCTTGCCCGTTCGCTCTAGGGCAAGCGACTGCATTTAAAACATGTTTCGTACCATTTTTGACACAAAAGTCTCTGAATTGCGATGATGTAAAAGCAGTACCACGATCTGATATTATACGCGTAGGAACACCAAAATCGTTAAAAAGGTTTTCTAATACTTTAATAATACTTTAATCACTGTTTTAGTTTTAGTGTCCCTGACGGGCCTAGCGAATAAATATTTCGTAAACCCATCGACAATTGTCAATATATAATTATTTCCACTACTACTGCGGACAAACGGCCCTACGTGGTCCAAGTGAAGAGTATGAAACGGTTTTGGAACCTTCTCGATAGGATATAAGTGTCCAGCTCGGGCTTTAGAAGAGGAGTCTTTATTATATGCACAATCGATGCAGGACGCAACGTATTTTTTTACGAATCGTCGTAGTCTAGGGAACCAGTATTGATTTTGAATGCTATCAACCGTTTTTGCAAATCCAAAATGGCCCATATCATCATGGTAGCGTTTGCAAACTTGCCACCTAGCATTTTTCGGAACTACTAAACGTAATTGGTCCTCCACCTTGCGATAAAGAATATGATTCTTGAGGACATAATTTTTTTTCTTTTCTTTTGCTTCTTCATCTATATGTGGTTTTAAGATTTTAGTTATACGTGACAACTCAGAATCGGCTAGTTGTAACGTGTGCAGCCAGTGGTCTGTTGTAATATTAAAGACATTGTATAACTTATTAGATTCAAAAGAATCTTGTGGTGGTTCATTACCAATGATTTCTGTGCAGGGGTTCCGGCTTAAAGCGTCAACGTGGCTCATACGAAACCCAGGACGATACTCAATATTAAAATCAAATTCGCTTAATTGGAGCCACCAGCGGGCAATCCGGGGTACTAAATCTCGTTTAGTAAGCGTGGTCCTTAATGCATTGCAGTCAGTGAAAACTGTAAACTTGGTGCCTAACAAATATGTTCGAAACTTCTTTAATGAACAAACGACGGCAAGGGTCTCCAACTCGTACGAATGAAAATGTTTTTCCTCTGCCGTCGTTTGCCTACTAAAATAGGCTACAGGTTTCAAAACTCGTGGGTTATGTTGCCATTGCATCAAGATTCCACCAAATCCTAAAGAACTGGCGTCCGCATGAACCTCTGTCTCTAATTTAGGGTCATAGAGCGCCAAAAGAGGACGCTCCGTAAGGCAGTTTTTCAACGTATTAAAAGCTGCGTGTTCTGCACTAGTCCACTGCCAAGGAACGTCCTTTTTTAGCAACCGAGTAAGTGGTCTAGCTAATTCACCGAATCCCTTAACGAACTTCCGAAAGTAGCTAGCGAGGCCTAAAAACTGCCGCACCTCATGAATACTTTGTGGCACAGGAAAGTCCTTAACTGCTGTGATCTTGCGTTCGCTTGGCTTAATGCCTTCAGCTGAAACTTCGTATCCTAGGTACTCAATCGTTGTGTTAAAGAAATTACACTTGGGCAAGTTTAAAGTTAAGCCTGCCTGCTTGATTAAGCTCAGTAAGTCTTCCAGGCGTTGAAACCCTTCATCTAACGTGGAACAAGGTATAAGAAGGTCATCCATGTAGGCCATAGCAGAAGTAAACCTTCGTGACCCTAAAATCTTATTTATTGTCTTTTGAAAGACGGCTGGTGCGTTTGCTAGCCCAAACGGCATCCTTTTAAACTCATAATGCCCATCTGGAGTAACAAACGCAGTGAGATGACGGCTTGTCTCCGCCATTGGAACCTGGTAGTAACCGGAAGCCAGATCGAGCGTGATAAAGAATTTACTTCCACTAAGATTCGATATTTGATCCTCAATTAATGGTAGGGGATATTTGTCTTTAATAGTCTTATTATTTAATGAACGAAAGTCAACGCAAAGTCGTTGTTCGCCATTTTTCTTTTTCACTAAAATGATTGGGCTTGCGTAGTCTGATTGAGACTCTTGTATAATGTCATTTTGTAAGAGTTCTTCGATCATACTCCTAACCTTTTCTCGCTCATGGAACGACAACCGATAGGGCCGGTACGCTACTGGTGTTTTATCAAGTAAATCAATCGACATCTCAGACTTATTTGTACAACCTATTTCACTTAAATTTGTAGCAAAGCAAACTCTGTATTTTTGTAATAAATTGTAAAGCCGGTCACGGTTTACTGAATTTAATTCCGAGCCCATTCTTATATCTGCTTTATCAAGTGGTGGACAAACTATATCGTTTACTGTAAGAGTACTATTTAAGTCACTGTTTTCAAATGCCGCGTTTACTCGAGCGATTAGAGAATTTGCCTTTAAAATGACTGACGCATTAGTTAACGTGGTGACAAAGACATATCCTTTACCATTATCTATTTTATAACAACCGCGATGCAAATGGTATTCATTGCCGGGCATGGACCGAGTGCTACCTTCCGAATACACGTCACCTGAGAAGCTATTGTTTGTGCAAACTTCCACAAGACCCCCATTATCTATCCGAGTGTCACCGATAACATACAAATTTATGGTGTTGCCAGTTGTCGAGTCAGTTTTATCTTCGGGGCTATTATAAAAGAAAAGGTTCGTTTTGTCTTTTAAAACTGTAATAGATGGCAACTCCGTGAGGTTTTGACCTATGAGAACGGATGTTTGTAAATAGTCATCATCTACTGCAAACAATTCAATCTGTGTATCAATTTCGTCTATGTTAATGGTACCTGACGTCCGAAACAATGGGTTAATTGAAGAATTTCCAAATCCTTTAATAGAGGGTAGTTCATCATAACATTCTTGAAGAGAAAGCGATCGGGCATCTGAAGCTTTAATGAGGCTACAATCACTGCCAAAATCAACAAATGACTGCAAGTTTACTCCGTTAAGCGACACGTTTTTATAAAACTTGTTACTGGTTACAGCGTCGGACGAAATCTTTTGAACTTTCTTTACATTATCACTTTGATTGTCATGCGATAGTAGAGGCTTACGGCTGCAAAGGACTGAATCGTGACCAACCCTACCGCATTTCTGGCATTTGACAAGTGGTTTGGTACAGTCTAGGTACGAATGCCCCTTATCGCGACAGTTAAAGCATATCATATTGTTAGTGTTCCCTGATGCTACAGCGTTATTAATCTTACTAATAGTTGTTAAGCTATTACCGCGATAACTATCCTTCTTTCTAAATTGTCCCGAGAAATGTGGCACGGGTTCCCTTATGCGTAAGGGCTGCTGCGAGGCTAGGTACGTAAGCATTTCCTCTGGCTCCTCGCATTTTAGTGCCTGTGCCCCATTCCGTATTGAGCTATTCGTAATACCATGTATGACGCAATCTACGGCTTTACGCCCTTCTAATTCACAACGACTAAGCAACGTCAATTTGTCATAAAAATAATCCTTAAGACTTTCATCAGCTCGTGAAACCCTAGCCAGCATGTCTTCCAACAATTTTCCATAGTTAACGTCACTAGGGAAAGCTTTAGTTAACTTAGTTTGCCACTCTGACTATGAATAATTAACCGACGAAAGCGATTCGTACCATATTTTGGCTAAGCCTACTAACTTCTGCAAAGAATAGTGAATTATTTGCTTTTCGTTCCACTCGTATATAGCGGCACATTCATTCACCTTACGCAACCACCTATCAACAGTCTGATGTTTATTATTGGGGTCAAACTCCGGCACGACATTAAGCAATTGGTTAGGCATGGAAGAATGTGAACTCTTACTTGGCTCACTCCGGATCGAAGAAATGAGCTTGATGACGTCTTCAGTAGAGATTCCTTTTGATTGACGACGTCTTTTCCGGGGCCTTTCTTCGTAAGAGTCTTCGGACGTCGAGCGGCGGCGGCGGCGCGACCGGCGACTGGATTGATGACTACGTGCATCGTTTTCTTCATCCCTGGAGTCCGGAGGCTTCCGTCGTCGCAGCGCTGTTGGCACGAGCCGAGGCGAGCCCCCTTCGGAACTCATTGTATTCTGAAATCAGTTTTTTTTTTTTGTACTATTTGGGACAAAATAAAATGCTGGGAATTCAAGCGAGCTTTTATTAACTTGCCAATTTAACATCCAAGAATGGTAATCAAACTTTAACAACAAATCATTACTGCAATATCTTCATGTACCATATTTCTAAATGTACCTAAATGCCTCTAATATAGTCGAACACATTTTCGTATTCTAGTCTTCTAATTGAAGCACACATACATGGCATCAATTACTACATCACTATACTTTTAGCTCACCTACATGTCATAAACATACTTCATTACACCTACATGGCATCACAATACTTCAGCACATCTACATGGCATTAACATACTAAGTCACACCTACATGTCATAAACATACTAAAGCACACCTACATGGCATCACTATACTTCAGCACACCTACATGGCATTAACATACTACATCACACCTACATGTCACAAACATAGTTACTAAAGCACACCTACATACATGGCGTTTTACTTCGTGTTATTTAGTCTTTTAATTAAGTGCGTACCTAGCTTAAGTAACAATTATAACAACAATCTGTTTAACACAAAGCTGTATTAATACCTCGCCTTTTAATGGTAGCAATGGTCAGCACTAAACTTCATGTCTTGTGATCTATCCACTTAATTTAAGAACAATATTTTAGTTGCATAACTGTATTGAATGAAAAACAGTTTTGCTACTAGCAAACGAACAATGATTTAAAGATAATTAATTCCGGTGATAATCGAAAGGATTCGGAAAACTGATGCAGCTCAATAATGATTAACCATGATGATGATGATTATTGTGGGTTGTTTTAGAACTTTCTCCACATCTTTATTTATAAAGGTTTTTAAGTTTTTATAGATAAGATACACGCAAATTTAAACGTACTTCAACCGTTTAACAAAACGGTTCGGGTCGGGTTCGCATCGAATCGATCGGTTGCTGCGAAAGCAGCAATCCGTTCCATTATTTTATTATAGCGACCGATGCAGATTTACTCTCAGATATACTTATGAAAACTGATGTGGGTTTAGTTTTTAAATAGATAAAAACTGATGTTGGTTAGCTTTTGAATGGATAAAAAACTGATATTGATTGGCTTTTTTGAATAAATAGATGAAAGCCGATGTAGATTAGCTATTTGAATAGATGAAAACTGATGTAGATTGGATATTTAAACAGATGAAAACTGATGTAGATTGGTTATTTTAATAGATGAAAACTGATGTGAATTGGCTATTTAAATAGATGAAAACTGATTTATTTGAATAGATGTTATGTTATAATTGGGGAGGCTGGATCTCCTGTGATCCAGACTCCCCAATTATATACTACTCCTGTGTTATTTCGGAGCCCCTGGAGCACCTGGTTCCGAGCCTCTTCGGTGATGGCGGCGTCCCTCCGCTGGGTGTTCGCAAACATCCTGGTGCGGGTGCGCCTGCGCGATGTTGGGTCATGCCGTTTGTTCGGCAGCGGCATTTCGGCGGTGGTAGTCGAAGAGGTGGTGGAGCCCTAAAAAGGGCTTTTGTTATTCACCCCCACCTTTGCGGACTCGCAAAAGGCGGGGGACACGAACAAGTTTGGGGGGGGGGGGGGAAATAAACGCGGACTATTTAGACCCCCCACACAAAAACTTGTCGCGGAGATTTCCTTTAAGGAAAGTTTTCGGGCGGGCAGTGACTCACGCGACCGGTCGCGCCGCTGCCTTTTCCACTTCCCTCCCTCTTCCCCCGCCCCAAGATTCCAGCCGCAAGCGAGTGACCGGGACTTGGTACTGGGAGGAAAGTTTTCGGTCGTCAGCGTGGAAATTTCCGTTGTTGACTCCGGTCCGAGCGCGTCACGCTGTGACGTGGGCAAGCCAGATGTTGTTGACTTGATTTGTTTGAAAGTATTTGTTTTTTTCTTGTCCGCAAAACACAACACGTCCCACTAGCCACTGCGGCCTATCCATGAATAATTTCCAGTCGCGTAGTCATCTCAATCCGGCCCTTTTTATACAAAAAGGGGGATGAGGAGCCGGTGCCGGGTCGTAAGACCCCCGACCGGGGAAATCTGCGCCGGCCGTGAAAACCTGCCTGCGTACCTACGCAGAGAAGTATGTGTCCAACCTTTTGAGGGCTGCTGCGGGCATGGGTTTGCCGTCCAGTCTGGCCTTTACGGCCTCCTGGACCACGGCGAAGCCCTCCATCAGCGCCTCTCTTTGGAAGCTGGCTTCAGATGTTGTGGTCGGGAGTGTACTCACCGGGGTGTCGGTTTGCGTTGTGGTGGTGGTTTCGGTAGCAGCTTGCGCGGAGGGCTGCGGGCCACGGTTTCGGGCTCCGCGCCTCTTTCCGCGGCGGGTGGTGGGTGGCTGCTTGGGGTCGTTCCCGGGGGCCATCAGGGTGGCGCTGTGTTGCGCCGCCTCGACGGTTCGGGTAGTGGTGGGCTCGGGGCCCTGCTTGGTGGGCTTCGGAGGGTGGGGTGACTTTTTAGTCCTCCGATTTTCCCTCAGCAGGACTGGGCATTTGGCGCTG
The DNA here is from genome assembly GCA_948252455.1 of Acleris cristana. Taxonomy (NCBI): domain Eukaryota; kingdom Metazoa; phylum Arthropoda; class Insecta; order Lepidoptera; family Tortricidae; genus Acleris; species Acleris cristana. Next base: position 51,186,600 of record OX411771.1, read on the forward strand.
TTGGCGGTGTGCTCACCGCTACAGTTCGCGCATGTAGGTGGCTCCTCTCGGGGCTGTGGGCAGTCGCTGGCAGCGTGGGGGCCTCCACAGCGCACGCAGGCTATGGGGCGATGGCAATGGTGAGAGGAGTGGGCGAAACTTTGGCAGCGGTGGCATTGCGCGATGCCTCGCTTACCTCTCCAAGGCTCCACGATGATCCCTGGCATGCAGAGGATCTCCGTGACGCGGAAAATGGCCGCATTTTTGGTGACCTGGGCGTAAAAAATACACCCGGGTCTGTCGCTGCGGGCTCTGATGGGCCTGACGTATTCCACGTCGAAGCCTTGGGAAGTGAGGTCGTCGGTGATGTCGTCGGGGCTGGTGTCCACGGGCAAGCCCCTGATGGCCACCTTTTGGTTGCGCTCGGCGGGCAGGGAGTAGGAGTACCACTCCAAGCTGGAGTCCTCCTTCTCCAGGTCGGAGAGGTACCTCTGTAGGTACCAAACGGAACTTCTCCTCACCTGCCGGGGAGAAACGTACCCCGTCTCTGAACGGGCGGGTTGTTGGGGCGCGTCCCAGGAGTCCCTTGAGGGCCCGGAAATGCTTACCCCAGTTTGCGATCCGCTGGACAACCAGCGGCGGGTAGCGGGTCTTTTTCCCGGGCGCCTGCGCTGCTGTCGCCGGTCCTTGACCGCTTGTTGCGGAAGGAGATGGCGGTGAGGGGGCTGCCGCGGCGAAAGAGAGTGGCGGCGGTGGAGAGTGCAGCTGTGGAAGCTGTTGAGCAGATGGTGGTGACGGCCCGGTTGTGTCCATCGGACACAGATCGAGCCGGGGCAGTGAGCGCGGTTGTTGAGATGTCGCAGGCGGGGTCTGAGCGGCCCGCTTTTTGCTCGGCGTCACTGCGGTGGATGACGCAGCGGTAGCGGCAGGCGGCACTGGGGTTCGTGGCGCGACTCGCGGCCGCGCGACGGCCTTAGGCTGTGGCGGCGACGCACTTAAGCGCACAGGCGCGGTGGTCGGCCTAGCGCGGAAGGGTGGTGAGGTCGCGGGCGCGTGCGCGCTCGCGGAGGTGGTCCGGGCCACGCGCGCTGGCGTGGCGGGTGTCGAGGCGCGGCTGGTAGTGGCGGCAGCTCGCACGGGTGCGCGGCGCGGCGGCTCGTCCTCGGGCGAATCGCGGGGCGCTGCGTCATCGGGCTGCAACGGCATTTGGGGCACGGTGCCGCGGCGTGGGAGGCTGCTGGGCAGTATAAACGACGTGCGCGCCGTCTGTGGGCGCTGCTCTCGAGGTTTGGAGGCAGAGTGGGCCGATGTTGGGGCGGCGGCGGCAGCAGCAGTGGCTGCGGCGCGAGCGGCGGTGATCCGCGCGAACGCAGCACGCAGCACAGGCGGAGCGTCTGCGCCGTCCGCGAGCATCTCGCTCAACGTGAGCTGAGTGCCCGGGGAGTTTGCGAACTCCAGGTCGCAGGAGTGGCCCGGGGACCGGATCCGCCGGGGTCGTCCTGGGTCAAGGCGGGGGTCGCGCTGGGGCGGCACGCCGGCGGCCATCTGCACGGCCAGCTCGGCAATAGCTTGGCCGTCCGGTGGCGGGGTGTTCGGAGCGGTCGTCGGCGGTGTTGCCTGACCGGCCGCTCGCAGCAGGTTGATCGCGCGCACGACATGGGTGCGGTCCTCAGTAAAGATCGGGATCCGTCGGGTGTTGCGGAAGATCCGCGGGCGCGTCTGCCTTCGCGCCGTTGGGTCACTCCGGGATCCAGGCTGCATGATGTGGGTAGCTCTAAAAAGGGCTTTTTACAGAAAACCCCACCTTTGCGGACTCGCAAAAGGTGGGAGGGACACAATGTAAATTTGGAGGGTAGATATATTTGCGGAAAAAATAATCTACCCACCCAAATAAAACAAAGGATGACGTAAGATGGGGCAGTGACTCACGCGACCATAACGCACCGCGGCCTCACCACTCCCCTCCCTTTTCCCCCGTCCCAAGGCTCCCCCCGCAAGCGACAGGCCGAGACTAGGTACTGGAAGGAAAGTTACCGGCTGGCGGCGGGGAAATTCCACTGTTGATCGGTCCGAGCGTGTGACGTAGGGGAGCCAGATGTTGGTGACTCACCTGTGTTTTTCCGCAGTTCCGCAAAACAACACGTCCCTACGTCAGAGGTGGCAGCCAGATGGTCGGCTATTTGATTTCACGAATTGATTTTAATTTAAAATTCAACGTCCACCTCGGGTCACTGCGGCCCACTGTGGAACGAAAATGGCCTCTCCATAGAAATAGGGACTTAATTTTCTAAGTGCCTATTTTTTTAATTGAAATCGAATTTACTCCTCATAATTAGGTAAATAATGAACATGGGTCAATTTGGCTGGAAAACCGCCGAGTAATAATTTTTTTACGAAAATTTTGTATGGAGCGTATATGAAAAAACGGAATATCTCAGAAAGTGCACAATTTCCCGTAATATCCTTCCGCACGAATTTAGTACCAATTATTTATGATTTTTCGGCGTACTCAAAATTTTCCGGACAGGTGCACTTTTTTTTTAAAAAATCAAAAACGTTTTATATAGGGAAAACTTGATTTTAAGTAGGTATTTAAGTTTTCAAGACACGTTTAATCATGGAATAAAATTAAATAATGGCTTTAGATGAGATGGATTTTCAAAAATGAGTTCATTGGAATAATGACATATCTCACTTTTTGGCCCTTTATCTCTCTCGTACATTCGGTGCTCATAAAGTGTATGATTAAAAGTAAAAAATAACTAAATGACTCTTAACTATTATTAATTAATGTTCTAAATAAAATGTTCCAGAAGGAATAAACAATAAAATTTAACTGCAACCTATTTATTGCATATTACTAATCAGAACCCTTTGAAATCCGGGTAATTATCATCCTTAATGATAATAAGATAATATTTAATTTATACTTTTACGTAATGCCAACTCATTAAGAATAATTAAGAGTCATTTAGTTATTTTTTACTGTTAATCATACACTTAATGAGCACCGAATGTACGAGAGAGATAAAGGGCCAAAAAGTGAGATATGTCATTATTCCAATGAACTCATTTTTGAAAATCCATCTCATCTAAAGCCATTATTTAATTTTATTCCATGATTAAACGTGTCTTGAAAACTTAAATACCTACTTAAAATCAAGTTTTCCCTATATAAAACGTTTTTGATTTTTTTTTTAAAAAGTGCACCTGTCCGGAAAATTTTAAGTACGCCGAAAAATCATAAATAATTGGTACTAAATTCGTGCGGAAGGATATTACGGGAAATTGTGCACTTTCTGAGATATTCCGTTTTTTCATATACGCTCCATACAAAATTTTCGTAAAAAAATTATTACTCGGCAGTTTTCCAGCCAAATTGACCCATATTCATTTTTTTACCTAATTATGAGGAGTAAATTCGATTTCAATTAAAAAAATAGGCACTTAGAAAATTAAGTCCCTATTTCTATGGAGAGGCCATTTTCGTTCCACAGTGCGGCCTATCCTCTCACTGCGGCCTATCCTCGAATAATTTCAGCATCGACTACCTCATTTATATAGGAGCGCCCCCACCTAACTGCTTCCATAACAATAAGATCAAGTTACTACAAGTCAGAAACCCATCCTTTGTCAGGTAAGTACTGGTCAAGCGCTTTTACACAGGTTACAACAGGAATATTTGTAATTAAAAATACTACTTACGCATCACGATGAACTTGGCTTATATATTCCCCGATGCTAAGTAATTCTTGATCTTCTTCAAGCTTTTCACAGAGTCTGATGAGTTGGGCATCATAGATGTCACAGTTCAAACTATCCATTTTATTTAATCTACACAAACACTTTTTATCACTGCATCTTATAGTCAATAAAGTATTTCGCACAATTTAATTTTACAAACAAAAGATAATTGTTAGTCTGGAAAAGGTCTTGAATTCTTAAAAGGTAAGGATTTTACATGTAATACAATAACAAGCTTTTGTTTAACCTACACAAACACTTTTTATCACTGTTTCTTATTGTCAATAAAATATTTCATACAACTGTGTTTAGATGCTACTTGCTTTGTGATGTTAAATATAACATCACGTGTAGTTTGGAGCTGAGTGTCTTCTTCAGAAGACGCGTAGAATTTTAATCTCACATCTGCGTGTTTCCAGTGCTCAGTGGGCGGAATATTTTTATTTTTTTGCAAATCATATATATCTCGATTTTAATCAAGTGAGAAGCGTATGCCCCGTCGTCTTGTCCGGTTGATATATAGCCCACCCCGTCAGGGGAACTTTGACTGACATTGGAAGAGCGCTTCAATACTTTAGTTTTCTTCTTGGGACGTTCAAAAAAGCTGTCGATGTTATTTACTGAACGCTTTTTTGCCATGGCCTGCTTAACTTTAAAACCAGGCGTGCCTTCTTCGTCAGTTGATTCATCTTTATTTTCCGGGTAGTAATACTTCTTGAAAGTATTTTCAGAGAACTGAAACAATATCAAACAATAAAATACACAACTGTTTAAATACAATACTCTTAACAAAAACACGGTGAAAAAATGCTAAAAAACACACAATTAAGTTAAAATATTTGTACATACTCACATCCATTATTAGGCCTTTTTATAAACACTTCACTGCACGACACAACACTATTATGTCTATATACTACTTTAAGTACAGGGAGCTCCGGTAACGAAGACTGTTGCGCGGCTAATAGTTGTTCAGACACAATACCCCACCGCTTTTATACGCTCCGTAAGTTAAGCGTCTTCCTAAAAACATGTTTGAACTTGTAGTTCATCTAACACAGACGACGCTTATTCAGCAACACCCAAAATAATAAAACGCACAAGTAACAATCGCATCCGTTGTGACCATAAAACATAATAGGCGGCTACCAATAAAACAATTAAACCGTTATAACAATGCACTCGGGTACACAACACTTGTCGATGCAGGCTTTTTTGATTGATATACCTACTCCATAGCACTTTGAATCAAGTCAGAACCAGTTTACATGCTTCGTTTAAGTTTTACATACTAGTGTGTTACAATAAAATTAAAATGTATGTGAAGGTAAACCCCATATACGTACTAGATAGATAATGTTATAGCCAATGTTAGCCGCAGATACATGCTCGTAGATACATACCCGTACGTAGGTTAGATTGCATTTAACCACTATATTTTTAACAACCTATAGAAATACCTATATGCAATATATGGTTTTGATAGTTGTTTAGAATAGGCTCTAAGTAACAACAGCTTAAGATAATACTACGAATACTACGATTAGTTAGATTTACTAAAGTTAACTTAGGTAAATTCAATTAAGTTAAACTTAGGACTAAAGCTAGATTTAAATCAGCTCTTAGATTAGGTTAAGCTCATGTAAAGTTAGGTGATCCTTCAAAATAGTCGACCATGGGGTGTTAAAAATTAAAACCACTCGTAACTTCTTTGTTGGTTGGTTCATCTTTATTTTCTTGAAAGTATTAAAAACAGTAAGTATTTTAAGTTAGATTAGGTTGTATAATGTTAGGTCAACTTCACCAAGCTAGGTTAGGTAAGTATTAAAAATAGTAGGTATGTTAAGTTAGATTAGGTTGTATAATTTTAGGTTAACTTCAGTAAGGTAGGTTAGGTTAGGTTAGAACTGTAACCCTTAAAAACAGTAGGTATGGTCAATAACGTAGGTTAGGTTAGGTTAGAACTGTAGCTGGAGGGCAGCCGACCGCATCCGCAAGAGGTCGATGGGTGGAGAGTAGGGAATGCAAATAACCGGTTATAACCGGTTTTAACCGGTTATTTTCATACAAAAACGGTTAATAACCGGTTAAATTGCGTTCCCTAGTGGAGAGAGAGGGCCCGTGACGACCTCTTTCAGCAGTGGTCGGCAAGGTTGGAGATCCCGGGGGCTAGCGGGGAACTCGTGGCTGCTATTCGACCAGTCCTTAGGGACTGGGCCGAAAGAAAGTACGGCGCACCGACGTTCGCCTCACACAGCTATTAACCGGTCATGGATGTTTCGGCAAATATCTGTGTGAGGTGGCGAACAGGGAGCCGTCACCGGCGTGCCACCATTGTGGAGAGGGTGTAACAGACACGGCACGACACACACGTGAGATATGTCCAGCCTGGGCGGAGCCTCGAGCGGCGCTGTCCGCGGTAGTAGGCGGGGACCTCTCGCTGCCTGCTTTGGCGCAAGCCATGGTTGGCAGCGAGGAGGCGTGGGAGGCGGTGGCGACCTTCAGCGACATAGAATGACGCTGAAGGAAGCAGCGGAGCGGCGGCGTGAGGCTGATCCCGAAGCGCTGCCAATGCGCCGCAGGCGACTGGGTCGGCGGCGGTTAGCTTACGTCAACCGCATGCCACCGTAACGGGGGCCTGCGGGTGATGGATCGGGGGGTCTATCACCTGCAGTAAAAGGTCCTGAGCTAGAAGGCCCCTGCTGTGTTCCAGGGTGCCCTCAGCGGAGTAGGCGAGGACCCTTATAAAGGCCCCCGCCGGAAGGCGAGCCCAAAGGGCATCCGCTACTGGGGGGCTACGTTTTGGCGCTATAGCGGTCCCGTAGCCCCCCTCCTAAAGCGATTGGCGTAACACCCTGGGGGTTTTAATCCGTGCAAGTCGGACATAACCCGTCCTGGCCCCCGTCGGGGCGGGTATGCACAGGCATTTCCCCCGGGTCAAAAAAAAAAAGAGGTTAGAACTGTAACCCTTAAAAAACAGTAGGTATGTTAAGCTAGGACAGGTTTCACGATGTTAGGCTAACTTCAACAAGCTAGGTTAGGTTAGGTTAGAACTATGACCCTTAAAAACAGCATGTTAAGAAAACCACTATGGTTACTTAATTAAATAATATGAGAAACACGTAGGTAAAATTAAAAATCGCATTACAACAGTTAATAGCGCAATCAGGTAATATGTAATAAAAGGTAGGAACGCGCCCAATGCAAGACAATGGTGTTGAACGCCACCGAGAACAAAGGGGCTGACGTTCGGGCGAACAATAGGCTGAGCGAGCAAGGGACGGCAGGGTACCCAGGTAGTTGATAACCTTTTGTATTGAGTACATGGACTATTGCAAGCTATGGGAAGGAGTGATCTGGGAGTCTCGGGACCCGCCCCAAACGCTCTAAATGGGGGGATAAACACCGAAAAAAATACTTTTTTTTTTTTAGGAGCGTAACCCCGCCTCTCGCTCGTCAGAGCACCATTTTTAGGGTTCTGTACCAAAATGGTACAAAGGGAACCCTTATGGTGAGACTTCGTTGTCTGTCTGTCTGTACGTCACAGCAGGTTTTCTCAGCAACTACAAATGCAATCAACTTGAAATTTGGCATAGTTGTACAACTTGCTTGCCCGCATCTATTTGTAGTAAAAAAAATATGAAATAAATTTTAGTAATAATTGAAAAGGGGTCTAGAATGGGGGGTTCAAAAATGAAAGTGGTTCGATTATAGCAAATGGGGTGTCATATGAAAGGTCTTAATCTGCACATTTTCAAAACTAATTTTTTGAAAATTTTTTGTGATGTACTTTTTGATTTATAGCCAAAAATTTACAAAAAATTACCGTCCCCCCCCCCCCCCCCCTTATCTCCGAAATTCATTAATCAAAAATTCTGAAAAAAATCCTGACGTATAGATAATTACTTATATTTTCTGGGAAAAATAAAATGAAGTGTTCATTATTTACAGTTTTTGAGAAATAACAAAAAAACTAAGAAAATCTGTATTAAAATTTAGGCTAGTCAAAATCGACCTTATTGCCTGGAAAATAAAGCTTATAACAAAATGAATATTTTCTTTTGCGGTTACCAAGCATATTATCTTCAATACGGAACCCTCGGTGCGCGAGTCCGACTCGCACTTGACCGGTTTTTTTCGAGGGAGTAGAGTCGGGGGCAGGACCGAGGAGTCCCCACTACTAATGACACGCCAACGGATTGTCGACTTTACTTGTGCTGTTGAAGAAACAAATCAGGTTAACTAATTTGTTGAGTAACGACTTATTTACATTTCTACAAACTTTTCTCTGCTAGCAACGAGCGTGCAATGCGTCACATCTACGTCACACGAATTAGCCAATCAGAGTGTCAGGTCTACATCGCGCTATCGAAGTTTTTAACATACTTCATATAAATACAAGTTTGAATGATAGAGTTGTCGGAGAATTCGTGGCTATGCACGAGCGCTAGTTCATGATGACTCTTACCATTTCGTTGTCTTAGTGGCCTGGCCAGCTCTTTGATGACGGCTTGGTAACGCGGTGGCGTGTTACTGTACCTAGCTTGGTTTTAATAACTCTAATGAGCGGGGCGAAAGTACAGTAATGACACAAAAACTAAGTGGCGACTTAGTACTGTGGCGAGTAGCAGTAGGCGAATCACAGTACCGACGCAAAAACTAAGTGGCGACTTAGTACTGTGGCGAGTAGCAGTAGGCGAATCGCAGTACCGTACCAACGCAGTGAGATCCATTACTATAGCGCTCGATAGTATTTGGAGATCCCAACACCTCTTCACTTCAATGTTCGTAGGTAGGTTCTCATTGATGTGTGAGGCGTCAACACGACGTGTCTGGTTTCGACCTGTGACGCGCTGTGTTTACAAACGTGTCTGGTGACGACCTGTAACGCGTTGTGTACATCTTTTATCAACTGCTGTTTGTGCGCCTGACAATTGAAAATCAAAATATTAACTGACCACAATTGTCAGGTGTACAAGCAACAGTTTTGCTCAACTTAACTGTGAAATAATGTAGTAAAAAATGTATATGCAAAGAATTAAATATTGAACAAGTCGAACGCATGCTATCATAACGTATCAACACCGCAAACGTTGTCTTTGGACTTAAATAATGGGTTGCGTCAACGGCTACCATTTAGAGAAATGCGTTATGTTAACGGTATCGTTTTTTGAAATAGTTTTCAAATAAGTGGATTGGGCATTCTATCCCACTGGAACGAGTTCGCCCTCGAACGAGTGGAAGTGGGACAGAATGCCCAACACATAACTACTGGCCCCAGCATTATATGGCCTGTGCCACGGAACGTATCGACTTCCTGAAGCAGAAAGTTTGCGCGTGGGCAAGCCTTATTCGTCGCTAATATAGAGAGCGTGTGGATAGATACCAGTTAAATCGCCTCTTCCAAAGTGATCAGAGGAAGGTGTACCGAAAGTGGGAAGGAACCGATCAAGGATTGAGCGACTGACACCTACCGGATGCTAATTTCTGGTGCAGCATCTGGTCGGTGCCTGTCGTGCACACAGAAGGAGACTGGATTTTAGCTGGGTAGATATTCAAACATAGGTAATTTAAATTATGTACCTATCTGTCAAGAGCATTAACGCGGTAGGCATTCTTCGAGATATTGATTATCTATAATATAAAAATGAATCCCTGAATGTGTTCCTAAGCGCAAATCTCGAGAGCAGCTGAACCAATTTTGCTTATTCTTTTTTTAGAATATTCCTTGAAGTACGAGGATGGTTTTTACGTAGAGAAAAATTTAAAAAATCCTCCGGGAAAGTCAGAAATTTGCAGCGGGGCGAAGCCACTGGCGGGCCGCTAGTCGCATATAATAATGTTGTTACTGTGCCAAAGATGATTAATAAAGGTATAGCTGATAATAATTTTTCTTGTTTTCATTTATTTTATAATTTTTAAATGTATTTTTGTATGATACTATGCTTATTATCGTCATTTAATTCTTCTGCGATTTGGGACAATCTCGAAATTTCGTAAAATATTTTCTGCGATGTGGGCACAACACAAAGTGCCTATATTTGAAGTCTTACTCTTACTACTTACTTTAAAAGCTTTGCATAGGTACTTGAAAAAAAATTACACATTTATTTGAAGCTCGATATAATTAACAAAAAATAACCTAAACCACAGTGTTATTGACCCAAAACTTAAAGAATTAGACCCTTTTTTCTGCCGCGCGCTCAACTCGCAAAACTTTGATCGGCGATTTCCCTTAATATTGATTTTTTGAGATGGGCACGAGGCGTATTTACTGCTACATATTTTCACATACGATATTTTAGTCGTAGTAGCGAATTTTTCCCAATAGTAATCAGTGATTACTTATTACAAAATAGGTAAGTTAGGTTAGGTTCGTTTATATATCAGGCCCAGAGAGCCAAAAACATTAGAAGTAAGCAAAAAAACACGTCGACTCTGTCAAATAATTTTTTTGAAATGGGACAACAGGCGTTCGGAAATGTTTATACAAGAAAATAAAAATATCAGAAAATATGTCTATTGGGACAGAAGGCGTTCGGAAATCTTTAAACAAGAAAATGAACATATCAGAAAATATGTCTATGGGAAAAGAAAGCGTTCGGAAATGTGTCTATAGGGAAAGAAGGCGATCGGATTTTTTATATAAGAAAAATAAAATATCAGAAAATACGTCCAACAAATCCAGTCCAGTATTAGCCCGTCGCTGACCAGCATGAGGGATGGCGTCCTCATGCCCTCCTCGCATGGAGTCCGTTGATCGGAGCTCAGTTGGACATTCCCCAACTAGTCGGGTCAGTTCCTGTTGAGCCTGTGGTGTGGATTCAGGCTCTTTGACGGCTCCATGAAGCCTCGTCCAACGTGTATGTTATGAGTTTCAAAAAAGCCACGTTCGTATATAAAACTGTGACACTTGACATGATCAACAACTGTCGTAACTAAAGTACCTATAAAAACCGGCCAAGTGCGAGTTGAACTCGCGTGGAGAGGGTTCCGTACATACATTTTTTTTTATAGAATTCTTATTGGTTCTCCTGTTTTTTATATTTATGAACTATATTTTGTAAATTTTTTTTATTTAGGCTCCGTTGTTCCGGAGATTCGGGGGGGGGGAAATGGTCAATTTTGAAAGAAATAAAATCATTTATTCGTGACAAACATAAACAAGAATAGATAAAAACGTACAAGAAGTAAATAGCCACGGAACGGTCCCAACTCAGCGTAATGCGTAATTTTCGTCTTCTTTTATGAATAAATTCAACACTTTTTTTTACAATAATAACCAAAATATATGTGAGATCCTCATAACGAACCCTTTCATTTGATGTATGACACAGTAAGGTTTGCAAAACTTTTTTTTTAATTTCCTAATTTGTCCCCCGAAAATGAAACACAAATCTGTGTTTGGGTCATCAATTTACATATGCGTACCAAATTTCAATTCAATTGTCCAGTAGTTTCTGAACAAATTGACTGTGACAGACGGACGGACGGACAGGCGCACGAGTGATCCTATAAGGGTTCCGTTTTTTCATTTTTTGTACGGAACCCTAAAAATAAAAATAAAACATGTGACAGTAAGAAGGCTGTAATATTTTTAAGCTAAGACAGTTTCATTAGTAAAATTTAGGACGCTCGCTAAAAAAGGATTTTGTACGATTCCTACAGAAACAGGAAAACAGGACACTTCTATATTTTTAAATATCTATGCGAGCGAAACTGAGGAAAACCGCTAGTTTTTAGATTTCCTGACTGGTATTTTTTGATATTTTTACGTGTAATAAAGATATTTCTCCAACATAGGGACGCATGCATACTTTGCTATCCTTTTATATACCTGTCCAATTAAATACAAACAATATAACCGGTACTTTTTGTGATAGCCCTGATGCAAAAATTCGAAGTAGTATATCTTTCAAGTGCCATGCAAGTAGAATTCAATATATCAACACATTAAAAAGGAAATTTAAAGCTTTTTATGTATCCTTAAATAAGATTCTAATTCTGTAGTGTTACGTAGAAAATAAATAAAAACGAAAATAAGGAAAACGCTATTTTTTATGTATCCCGTAACAAATCCAAATAGCAAAAAGTGCTAATATGTGTATTTGTAATCCTTTTGTATGATACTTGAAGCTTAATTTTTTTTTGCTTTCTTATTAAGAGTATTTATACCTTTTTAATAATAACGGATAAAAAATAAAAGGAAATTCAAGTTTCTGTATTTTTAAACTAAGGAAATTTGACACGCAGGAGTTCTCATCACGCATTAAAAATAATAACTGCTGTCCTACCCTCGACCAAAACAAGTATGTCCTATTTTGGGGTCAAATTTCACGGCGTTGCCATGCGTTGCGCTTTTCCCCGCCCCGCGTCGCGCTCCTACTACCCGCGGCAAAGATAAAATATGCCCGCGCTCGCCTGGCATTCGCTGCGATTACATTTGACAAACTTTCCGTTATTTTTTCCTTTTTTTTAATAAAGTACGAATGTAGTATCTTTAGAATACGTGCCATTTTTAAATTTTGACGAATACCTTAATTTGCCCCGAAGTACAATCTATAAAACAATTAAAAATTTATGTTCCCTAATTTGCACCGGGTTGCAAAATAAACTGGGCGTTTATAATGCTTTAAAAAGCTTAATGTAAGTTTGCACCAACCGACCGAATTATCCTCGAGGCGCAATCTGAGAAAAACAAATAAGTTAAGTTTCATACATCGCACACACACACATACCCATAATGCTAATAATAACACGTTTCGTGCACTTTTTAAATTTTACCGTAGGTACACATTGACGAATTAATTTTTAACATAAATAAACAGTAAGTGCAACAATTAACGTACTATTAAGTATTTTTTTTAAATTGAATCGTTAATGTACTTACCTACTCTTTCACTATTTAAGGTAACTGTACGGAATTACGGAATATTCAGGCATTTTTGACTTTGTAAGCTATTTCCAGTAAAACCTGAAATCTTACCTAATTGAAATCGGTTCACTAGTAAAGATTGGCTTTCAGAGTATAAAATGTTATATAACAACTTTATATTAAACTGTGTTTTGTATAACTAATAGCCATTTTTATGAACCTCTTAAATGTCCGTTATTACGGATTAAAAATAGTCTCTGTCGGTAATTGCGTAAATGAGTGCACGTAAATCCGGTAAATTCATTAAATGCCCCTTTCCTTCAAAATTAATGAAATAGGAATTATAAATTAAATTTAACCTGATCAGAAATAAAATGACATTACATATTTGACAAAAAGGATTTATTTTCATTATTAGAGGAGATGGGGGTGAGGAGATCCCGTCCAGAGATATTTGGGGGACATTGAAATTAAACATCACCATCATTGAGAATAAAACAGATTGAAGGTTGCTGTCTAAATAGTCTGACAATGAGTTTAAGAGTATTTTAAATGTCCTCAAAATCTTAACGCGGAGGAACGGACTGGAACAACCTGGCAAGTAACGAATTTAGGGGAATGTTAGAGTAGAAAAGCTGAACGTTCCAGATTGACCCCAGTCTCCCCTACTTTTGTTGGGACAAATGGGATTGACCTTTCCCAGTTGCCCCCAGTGGAGACGAATAGGAAAAATCTGATTTTGAATTTGAATTTGTCCCCACTGATGGATAGGGACATTTGCCCTAAAATCAGAGTGTCCCCAATTTCCCCTAAGTGCCTAGTACGGTCATAAAACTCGATGTGCGTTATAAAGTTAACTAAATACAACTCAGAAAATACTGAATAATCATTTGAAAACATAAGCAAAACTACGCAATTATTTTAACGCAACTAGAAGCACAGCCCAAAAACATTGTAGGGAATTGCGGAAGTCAGAAAAGCAGATGTTTTTAATAAGTACGTCTTTTTAACATCCTGAAATTACTTAAATTCTATAGTAATGTATTTAGATTAGTAGATTTATCAAAAAGTATATTAAAACATTGAACTGTAGCAATATAATTCAGCTATTTAGCATGTGGAATTTTTGTGGTAACTGTTTACAAAGTAGGCAAAATTGATTACTTTAGACACCTTGTTTCATAACAACGGCCCACAAAATCATAATACGTAATTTGATTATATGAAAGTATTGCGAACATAACGCTCGTAAAGACAGATTTTGTTTGACTCTCTTATCTGAATTCCCGGCAAAACACAAAGACTAAACCCGTTTACTTTCTTCAATTGCGTAATTTTGACGCTTTTCGGGACAAGGTTGGTTTTTGATGTATCTAATTGCGGCAATCAGTAAATCGACCGTAAGTTACTAAATACTAACTGTTTTTTTATGAAAATTCATTTACTCGGTTTGTTATGAAATTCTACACAATGATTGACACAATTTATAATGAAAATGCTTACCCATTACTTGTGAAATCCTTAGTAAAATCTGTGTCTGCACTTACGCACACGCGTTCACTACCTATCGTTTCGGCGGTTTGACGCGAACTGATCAAAACAGATTACGTAACAATATACCATATGTTCACAGTTCGTTGACCTCTTGTTCATTTGACGCAATATGGTCCACACTTTATATGTATATATACAGGGTGTAAGCGACGGCTCACCGAAAACTGAAACTACAGCTTCAGACCATTGTTCTGAACTGAAATCCAGTGGAAATTTTCCCGGGAAATCTCAAATTTTCTCCATTTTTTTTTTTCATGTTTTTGCGTATTAACCGATCTAATACAACATATCATGACATACTGAAGCTCATTATGTAAAAAAAACTGTGAAAATAGCATTTCCACGAAAACAAGCAATGCAACACGAACGAAAATCTTATGAATGAATTACAACCGGTGCGCGTTACTACTTGCCTATTCCGTAGAGTTCGTTCACCTCACGCCGGCACATACCTACTATGCGCCGCCGCCGCCGCCATTACTGGGTAGTGATTCTTTCAACAGCGACGACGAGCGAACGCAGGAGTGAACGTTCAAGCGTCGAATTTAAGTAGTCCCGTCAAAGCGAACAAAACACATTTAGCGCGTGTATTCTCAATTAGGCAGCCTTATACGTCCGTCTGTTCGTTCACCTCAACTTACATCACGGTATTCTCTACAAACGTCAGATAAGGCGAACGCCGTGCGAATGCAGTGTTGCCAGATAGGAATTTTGTAAATCTGTGTGATAACACAGATAACACAGGTTATACAGAGAAGTTTATTGAATTTCTTAAAGCTGGTTCACAATTGCTTGATGTCGGAATGGTATAAAATAAATTGTTTATATTTTTCCATACCAATTTGTATAATTAACTAAGTAAAAGGATACATATTATATTTAAAAATAATTAAGCTTATGCATTTGTATTATACTTCATTTTGTTTGTTATAGGTAGGTATAGGTATATTGCAAAAATTGCCAGAGGCACTACTTTGAAATTCGAAGTTCGAAGTTACGTTAGCTCCATCCCTGTCACTCGTCATTCGACCCTAAATCGAGAGAAAGAGATGGAGCTAGAGTAACTTCGAACTTCGAATTTCAAAGTAGTGCCTCAGATCACATAGTCTGTTATGTCTTGACAGTAGTGAAGTTTTTTATGTTATGAGTTCGGTTTTACGATTTGTTTGTTTTCTTTACATTACATTTCATGCGAGACGGAGACGCGGCGCGCCAAATTAAAGATCCCATATGCTCTCCATGAAGTACTACGGCACTTAAATCTGGGTCCGACCGTCGGACTCCGACGCAGTCCAGTGACGTTCTGTATACAATAGCTACTTTTACTTGGCAAAATTGAGCCATCGGGCAGAAGCAAGCAGAAGTAGGAGGGTTCTGTACCCTATACTAGAACTCCGAATTCAAGTCTCGAGTGACGTGCAGAATAGCTGGAGTTTGGCGGACAAGTTTATTATCCTTGGAATTGTATTTAGGTATATTGTATCCTTGAAGTTTATTATACGTGAACGGGGGTGGAATGTGGTTTTGATGAGAGATCGGTAGAAGATATTTATCTTCTATGATTGCCTAAGACGAAATCCTCTTGCTAATAATATCCCTGAACATACTTACTGAGTTTAAATCTCTGTTAGGTCTGAGGCCCGTTTCATGAAGCTACAAGTAACAAATTACAAGCGGAACTCTCCTTCTCGCAAAAGGAGTTAGAAAGAGACTTCCGCTTGTAATTTGTAACTTGTAGCTTCGTGAAACGGGCCTCTGGTATAAAAACATTTTTAACATGACAGTCTAACAGGTAACATAGATTTCTGAGGTTTTTTTAAACAACTTAAAAAATAGCTTCTGCTAAATATTTTATGAAATATTTTTGTAAAAGTACCTAAGTTCCTTGAATTGGGTAAGTAAAGCTTTTTGAAGGGGTGTATATTATATTTTTTTCTGATAGTGTTTTGTCTATAAACCAATAATCTACAGTTATTTTATTTTTAATCATTATAGTTCTTCTAAAATACCTTTTTTTTAAGTCCGTTATAACAGTTCTCTGAGCGTTACGGAACTATACGCGTTACCTTAGCCTAAATGATAATTTAAAAAAAAGACGTATTATGACAGTACCTTGTCTGAGTTGTCTGTTGTCAAAATTGACAAACTAATAATGGTTTGGCTTTCGTTTGTTTACCTCCGTGTTATTTACTAATTGTTTCCTTGAATTTTACGACGACTTCTGCTCAGACCCTTGAATTTGGATATTATCGCATTTCTCGACGACCACCGCCACGCTTTTTTGGACTTGGATTGGATCTACTCTTGACGACGATTCCCGCGAGTATTTTGGCTGACGATTCTTACTATCCCTGACGACCCCTGCTCTGCCTTTGGATTACACTTTTTTTGCCCTGACACCAGGCGATATAATGAGTGCGTCAAACGAGTTCGTGCAAGCTGATTCCAGAAATTTACCTAATATGAACATGACGGTGGTTTACACAACGACACCTTATTTTAAAGCAGCGGTGTGGAGGGCATGCGATAAAAACGGTACGGATACGATGCGTCACTGCGATTCCGTACCGTAGCCGTATTTAAAGCAGCGGTGGGGTCGAACCTTTAAGTGGCGTACGGCGCCGTGTCGTGTGTGGTTTGAAAAAGCTATACTACTGCATTCTTTCTTAACTTAGGGCCACTTGTTCCAGCAGGAAATATCTAGTTTTAGTCAAACTAAGTATGGAACTATAATTATGTCAAATCTAGATTGAAATCTAAAACCAGGTTATCCTTTTGCTTCTAGCAAGCGGCCCTTAGTGAACCCATTTTAATCAAAGCCAGAAGTGTTAATGTTATGAAGTGCTTTAATAAAATAAAACAAAGTTTTTAAATATCAACTGTATTTTTATTATATTACCCTGTAAATTTGCTAGAGCACAGGCAATGGTCAAACTCTCATCAATGTATCTTGTATAAATGTGATTAATTACTGAGTGAGGTTTCAGGAAAGTGAACTCCCTCACCCTCCATATCACGCGCTCCACATGTATCCTTAGACTTGCGATGATTTTGCTTTGAATGACTTCTTTTTATGTTGGCGTTTCAGTTGATGATACACTCGGAGGGTGAAGGAGTTTTACATGTTTGTCTTTAAGAAGAATCTCTATCCCGTTGAAGCCTCGATCGGCTAATACCACAGCCCCTGGAGGAACAATATCAACAAAGCCACTACATTCTGTAATGGCTTTGTCTAATATCCTTACTCCATAGCCTTTTGAAATAAAACAGATAAAACCGTTTGGGCAGCAAGCTATAAGATATTTTAATGTGTTACAGTACTTGTATTGTCACCATGCTTGAGTTACAGGGTCTGAAGGGGTCTCTATTTGACTTTCAAAACAATCGATAATACATTGGACATTTGCATATCTGGCCTTAAATACTGGAGGTACTTAACGTCTTTTTTATTTCTATAGGTTCTGGCAGTTAAAAAATAATATTTTTCAAGTATTTTTCCAGATGCGGCGTACTCTTAATATTTTTTGAACGGTAACTTTGCTCAAGTTAAAATGGGTCTTCTTTGTAGAGTATCATTTTGTTTTATTTTAAACATAGTTGCTTTGCCAAAAAATCTATAACCCAATAATACTGTTTCGGCACTTCAATATACATATTGGGTTTTTCTTTTATAAGGCTCATTATGTGCTGCTGTCCAGAAAAATGTCTGTGCTTTGCAGACACATATTCCTTGTTGCTTGATGATGTTGAGTTTGAAGGGCTCGAGGGCTCAAACATTGTTGGTGTCGCAAAGCCACTTGATGAAAGAAAATTTGGTTAAAGATACTGCTTTAATATTCGCTGTGCTTACTATGGATTTTATCCTGGCTGCCTTATGTACTTTTTGAAATTCATACTGACTTGCTGAATCACATTGACATGCTCTTCACAGACATACATACAAGAGTCGTTTTGGGCAATTCCTTTCCATGGTTAGGCACTTATTAGGCTTTTAGACCTTTTGGTATGGACAAGAATAAGTGGCATTGGAATGGTCTCTTCTAAATTTTTTACACGACGGTACGAAACATCTTCCTTCATCCTTGTAATATACTCTATCATAAGCAGCGTTTGCAGGACTTATATTTGATGTATCCATTATATAAGGATGAAGATAATGCAAACAACTTGTATCGTAGTCCAAAAACTAATGCAGAGGTCGTCAGGGATAGTAAGAATCGTCAGCCAAAATACGCCGTCAAGAGTAGAGTAGTTCCAATTCAAGTCCAAAAAAGCGTTGCGGTGGTTGTCGAGAAATGCGGTAATATCCAAATCCAAGGGTCTGACCAGAAGTCATCGTAAAATTCAAGGAAATAATTGGTAAATAACACGGAGGTAAACAAACGAAAGCGAAACCATTATTTATTTATTTTATTCGTTTGACAATTTTGACAACAGACAGACAAAGTACTGTCATAATACGGTTTTTTTTTTAATTATCATTTAGGCTAAGGTAACGCGTATATAGTGCCCGGCCGTTGGGAAGTCAATCCTGACAGCTGTCATTTCAGTACAATTTATAACCTCAAACCCAAGAATAGGTTATAAATTGTACTGAAATGACAGCTGTCAGGATTGACTTCCCAACGGCCGGGCACTGTAGTTCCGTAACGCTCAGAGAACTGTCATAACGGACTTAAAAAAAAGGTATTTTAGAAGAACTATAATGTTTAAAAATAAAATAACTGTAGATTATTGGTTTATAGACCAAACACTATCAGAAAAAAAATATATACACCCCTTCAAAAAACTTTACTTAGTACCCAATTGTTATAAATATCATTCTCCCTTATCTTGGATTTAATTCACCAATCACAATTACTTAAATGGTAAGGTATTGTGTTTTAAGAATGTTTTATCCTACACAAGTATTCAAAGTTACTGGTTGTGACTGCAGGGACCCAATTCTCGTGAGTTTGAGATGATTTTTCATGCGAGATATGTCAAAAAAATGTACGCAGTTGACAGTGCATATCGCATGAAAAATCATCTCGAAGTCACGAGAATAAGGGTCCAGCAATTATTCTCATTGCTGCAGTCACAACCAGTAGTAACTATGAATACTTGGGTAGGATAAAACATTCTTAAAACACAATACCTTACCATTTAAGTAATTGTGATTGGTGAATTAAATCCAAGATAAGATAATTGAATTATATTAACATTTTGTTGTATTTTTATTTAATTCAATTACCAATACCAGTACACTAAAGACAGAGATAAATTAAACAACTGTATAACTTTTTAACATTTTACTATATAAAATACAACACTAACATAATACGTTCGGTTATGTATGTAAACACTGATCAGCGGTTCCCATCGATTTTTTCTTGAATTTCCTTTGGATTTTATTTTTTTCTTTATAATGGTTCTTGTACCTGTATTTGGAACCAGACACTTGAGCAAGACGGCAAAGACTGCTCTTGCGTCGTGAATGTTTGTGACGGAGGCCATAAAAAGTCTGTGATGGCTGCTAACTGAAACAAGAAGAAAAACAATTACTTTTACATGTGATTAGTCATAAGGGGGAGGAAGGGGGTGGGCTTGTAACGAGGTGTATTCACCTATGTGTTACACCTTGTTCAACTAAAATCGTTCTGGCATTTTCTATCAAGCTATATCTATTTTTAATTCTAAATTTGAGTTCATTCTTAATTTTACGATCGCCTGCGCATGACGACAAGTTCAGTCGCTCACATGCTTCCAAACTATGAACAAGTTCCAATCATAATACATTTTTATCTACATCCATATCATAATTTCAATATAATATGTTCAGAAGCGATAAGCAAATGCCCTACATTATGTTACCTGTATCTGTGGTTGCACTGTAATGTTAACATTAAAGTATAACATGTCAATAAAGTATCGGTTATCGCTGTAGTTGAATCTTAATGTTCACTTTACAGTATAAGTGACCTGCACTTTAATGTGAACATTAAGATGCAGGTACATTAAGATGCAGGGTAACGACGGATACAGGTTTCTCACATATTGTAGAAAACTTATGATATGTATGTAGATAAAGTTATGTATGCGACTGTACGCATAATTAGGCATTAAAACACTCGTGTATAATGCCTCTCATTATGCACCAGTCACATAAATAACTATTATAATTCAAGTCAATATAATATAATTATTTTTTCATCACACTTGCTCGGAAAGGGTGTTATAACACGCAGATGTCTATACAGTTATAGCCGATTTAGCTCCCGCGGGAGTTATGTATTTTTATAACTCCCTAGTGAGTTATGAGTTATGGTTTTTTATAACTACCTAGGGAGTTATGAGTTTAGTTTTAAAATATAGAATCCACTCGTACATCATTTCAGACTAAGGAGGTGTAAATTCAGCCAAGGTTTATATCCTATATACGAAACTTGGCTACAAACCAATTTTACTGTATAATTAAACAAATTTCATTTTGAAAATCAATACTATCTGGCAGTATAGTATAAGTATAATAATTATAAGTTTATCAGTTCTAAGCATTATCTGTTGAAGACTATAATTGATGAAAATAGTTAACAAACTCTTTTAGCGAGTCGAGTTAATTTGTTTAATTGTTGTTTTTTCTCCCTATTTTTTTTACTTTCTCGCAAATGTGATGAAAAACATTGTGTGTATCACGGGCAGTAAGGGGATTACCAACTCGAGTCATTAAAAGCCCTCCGCCTACGGCGTCGGGCTTCTAATAGTCTCTCGTTAGCAATCCCTTTCTTACCGCCCTTGATGCACAATGTACTATAAAACTGTGAAGTGAATCATATAAAGTATAACCCTTCATCTAAATAACCCTGTTTATAACACTAATTGTAAGTTTATACCTTTTAATATCTAAGACCATCCCTTCATCTATTCCTAATTTTATATATATATATATATATATAAGTTTCCCCTTTTGTATTGTTTCCAGGTGCCTTATTTTATAGTTTAAATTAATTGAAGACTTTTAATGAATAATCCTGCCCTGGACTCTTGCTATTTCTAACCCGCGGTTGAAGCTAAATCATTACTTTGCACTAATGTCAGTAAATGTAATATAAACTTTGAATTCATCCCCATTGATTCAGATTCAATAGTCAAGGTATTTAAATCACTTAGTTTAAAAAAGACGGAGGATTTGTGGGGCACATCAGTTAAAGTAGTCTTTCATATCATAGATGTAATTGCACCCCATCTAGCATTAATTTACAATAATTGCATATCAGAGGGGATCTTTCCAGATCTCATGAAATATAGCAAAGTCATACCTCTTTTTAAATCGGGCGAGTTAAGTGATTTAACGAACTTCCGTCCCATTTCCATACTACCAGTTCTAAGTAAAGTCTTTGAGAAATTAATGCTGAATGATATGTTAGGTCACTTTAATAGAAATAAACTACTTAGCAATAACCAGTTCGGCTTTACCAGAGGTCGATCAACAATTGATGCGGCATCTGTACTCGTTAAATATATATATAACAGTTGGGAGACATCTTGCGATGCAGTAGGAATATTTTGTGATCTTTCTAAAGCATTTGATTGCGTAGATCACGCGACCCTTATTTTAAAATTAGAACATTATGGATTGTCCAATAAAGCTTTAAATCTTATGTCTTCTTATCTAAGTGATAGAACTCAAACAGTTGTTGTAAACAAAACGCAATCTGTTGGAGCTACAGTAAAAATAGGAGTGCCTCAAGGCTCTATTTTAGGTCCTTTTTTATTTTTGGTTTATATAAATGACTTACCACCAACAGTACATAAACTTTGTGACATTGTACTTTTTGCTGATGATACTTCACTTATTTTCAAGGTAGATAGAAAATCCGTAGACTACAGTAGGATAAACGCCACACTAGATAAAGTACTTAATTGGTTTACTACCAACAATTTGCTACTAAATGCTAAGAAAACTAAATGTGTTAGGTTCGCTTTGCCTAATGTTAAATCGGTAGATTCAAGTATTTTTCTAAATGACGAGTGTCTGCAAATGGTAGATAAGGCAGTTTTCCTAGGCATAACAATAGATCAAAAATTGCAATGGAGTCCCCATATAGCTGTACTGGCAGGTAAACTAAGTTCGGCCGCTTACGCCGTTAGGAAAATTAGACAACTAACTAATGTTGAGACAGCTCGCTTAGTTTATTATACTTATTTCCATAGTGTTATGTCGTACGGTATTCTGGTTTGGGGTAAGGCAGCTGACATACAAACTATATTTGTGATACAAAAAAGGGCCATTCGTTCTATTTACAACTTAAATTCACGTGACTCCTTAAGAGAACTTTTTAAAGAAATTAATATCTTAACTGTAGCGTCTCAATTTATTTATGAGAATATTATTTATGTTATTAAGAATTTAGATTTGTTCACCAAAAATTCTGATATACATAATTTAAATACTAGAAATAAAAATAAAATCGCTATTCGAAAATTCCGTGTCCGTAAAGTATATAAATCATTTGTTGGTCAATGCATTCATTTCTATAATAAATTACCTGACGTAGTTTTAAAGTTACCCTTTTCAGCACTTAAAAATTACTTGAAAAAGTCGTTAATGTCTAAAGCGTATTATAGGGTCGAGGATTATCTAGCAGACAAAAATGCATGGCCTAAACTCGAAACTTAGTCAATAATAATTTGTTCAAATGTAAAACCTTTATCTTGTCTAGGGGACACTGTTGATGTAGGAAAACATGTCGAAACTTTGTTTATTATTTATTTTTTTGTTTTTGCCTTTTTCTCCGTCTATATCTCTCCTAATATTTTTGCCATGTTTTCCTGCTGAACTACGCATGATATTTGATATTATATTTAAATTAATATTTATAGCTTTATATAATACTAGACTAAGTTGTATCATTGTAATAAGAAATATGGTTAAAAAAATGACTGACTGCTGAGTTTCTTGCGGCGTTTCTTCTCGGCAGTGGTCTCCTCTTGGGAAGCGCTGGTAGACTCCTGACGTGTAAAAGTGCCCGTGCGGCCTACTTACTAAATAAATGTCTTTTATCTTTTATCTTTTTTATACCACTTCCTGTTCCTGATCCTGTTCCAGTCATCCCGTGACTTCACCCGAAGGCTTGCTTCGTCGGCCTTTCTGCTGCTTACACATAAGACCCTCGCTAGTTTTCTGGCCTCAAGACCTCCTACGCAAACCTTCAACCTCAGCAGTCAGGCTTCGGGGCAGAAAGTGGTTAGCAACTGCTCCGGACCTTTGTTAAGACCAGTCCCTCTGCCCTAGCGTAACCCATCAAGCACTTTAGGAGTGCCTGATTGTGTTACAGCAGGCAGGGGCTGCTCTACCTTCGCACCTCCAGGCTTCTATTTACAATCTAGGGGTAGGGCAAACAAGTACCGCAAAGAATCGGGGTAGAAATACATTTGGGTCTGTTACTTTAATATGACTATCATCTCGTTTTCATTAAATGTTCACTAAATAATACTACTACTATACTCGAAAATCTAATTCAAGACCAAAATCTTTACCTTAGGTAATGGGCTCACATTCGCTGTGATTATTGCATTTTGGTTTAAGTATAGGTATTTTTATCAATAAAACTTACCCTAATGTTACTGGTTACACAAGTTCTAATTCATGTTTTTATGAAATAATGTTAAACAACTAAATAATTAAGATTTTCGAGTATAATACTAAAATTATTTGTTATACAAAATTCTTTTAATGACATTGAAATCAACCCATGACATTAAAAAAAACAAATACATACAAACAATAAAATACACAAGGAAAGACAAGCTCTTGCCTGCGACTCCTGTATATTACTTTCATTTGTATAGAAGCCTAACAAATCAACATTTTAAATGTCGTGTTATGGGATTTCAAACAAAGAAATAATCAGAATAGAGTAAATCACTCCTAGATTAAAACGGGTATCATTTAACCGATCAGCAAGATATTCTTATTTTGGTGAAAAGAAAAATGTATTTGGTCAGCGAAAATAGCTATATAGTTGGTAAGCAACTTATGGTTAGCAAACATTTATAAATCTGTCTGCAATTAATGATAATATACTGAACTGCTCTAAATTATTTTGGTCAGCAAATTAAATATTTGAGCTGCATTGAGCGACCCACAATTAATCAAATTTTGGTAAACAATCAGTAGGTAAGCAAAATATTTCATTTTGTCCAGCAAAAAAAAGGGGGCAAAGGGGGGGGGGGGGCGGCAACGCACATGATATGCCGGTTAGGGTGTAGCAGAGGGTAACCACTGAAAAAAGACTTTGAATGTTTTTGACCAAAAGTGTAAAAGACATGATATGATGATGATAATGATGACGATGACGATGACGATGGCGATGGCAATGGCGATTACGATGGCGATGGCAATGATACCTATGAAAAATTTAAAAAAAAACATCATGGCCGCCGTTTTGAATTTCTACCTATAATTGACATCATTTTCGAAATCTGCGTCCCCAAAATCTAAGAAAATGACACCCATGTACACTTTTTCAAAAAAAGTCATTGCCGCCATCTTGAATTCCAAATTTGATGTTATTTTCAAAATCTGCGTCCCCAAAATCTAAGAAAATGATACCCATGACGACTTTAAAAAAATATCAAGGCCACCATTTTGAATTTCAAATTCGTTATCATTTTTGAAATCTGCGTCACCGTAATCTAAGAAAATGACACCCTTGGTGGTTGCTTACTTCAAAAATAATTAATCTCCCATACAAAGTTCTACCCCCCATTTATTGCCTTGTGGACATTGTTTCCAAAGTCAATGAAAGTTGTATTTTTTTTTATTTGCTTATAAACAGTAGCCACTTTAACTGCCGCCAACCTGCTAGGCCAGTCCATTTTGTATGAAAATCAGAGCTCTTGGCAGTTAAAGTGTTAAAAACCAATTACCACGTTTCCGACTATAAAAATGTACCATAGTTCCATACAAACTTCGCGGCGGCAGGTCCCGGGAGCGCGCGCGCCGGCGCTTGTACAGGCATATTCTTGAAATTAAGACTGCACGTGTCCTGCAAAAAATATTACACTCTAGTTTTTCTTTCTTGCTAACTGCCGCACTCAGAGACGTCAATTTAATTTAATGCTTGATTAAAGTGGATGCTGTCACTTTCTTTACTACAGCAATAGAATAAGACAACACGTCACTAAACAAGCATTAAATTTAATTGACGTCTCTGAGTGCGGCACTTAGTCACTCACTATACTAACCACAGTACAGTCAGCCTTATATGAAGCTGCACACTTTTGTACCTTGTCGCTTTAACGCCTTTGACAGATTAGTGCAGCCGTTCAAACATGACGTTAAAGTGACAAAACACTAAAGTGTACCTACAGCTTCTTATAAGGCCGACCGTGTACCACAGAGTCCACAGATTATAACCAACTTACATAGACAGTCAATTTCTACCAACCTGTAGCCCGTTTCACGAAGCTACAAGCCTACAAGTTACAAATTACAAACGGAAGTCTCTTTCTAGAAAAATGAGTTAGAAAGAGACTTCCGCTTGTAATTTCTAACTTGTAGCTTCATGAAACGGGTCTATGGTCTGCTTCACGTATTGAGTGTTTTAGTGTACTTAATTATTGAAATTAATAAAAATAAAAAAAGATAATTCTACAGAACTATATTTTAATTTAAATATACTAATTACATATACTTTTAAACTAAGGTTGACAGCTTGCACGATTGCGTAAAATGAAAAATTGCCTTGTGTCCATATGTCACACAAGCTGGGGCTCTACTTTGAAATCAGGGGCTCTACTTTGAAATCAGTAATTCGAACTTCGTATCGCCCCATCACTTTCTTGCGAATTAGTGACACGTCGAGAGCAAAAGGGATAGCAATAGACGAAGTTCGAATTACGGATTTTAAAGTAGAGCCTCAGTAATTCGAACTTTGGATCGCCCCGTCACTTTCTTGCGAATTAGTGACGCGTCGAGAGCAAAAGGGATAGCAATAGACGAAGTTCGAATTACGGATTTCAAAGTAGAGCCTCTGACATGACATGACAAGCAAGACAAGACAACACAACTTATGACATAATACCTGCCGACTGTCGTATGAAAAATATGGAATAAATAATCGGTATCGTCTTGGGTCGTCCCATTCGTTTTTTGTCAAGTTCTTAATTCGTCTCATTCTGCTTTCGTCATCCATTCTTCATTCGTCACTTTCGGTGGAAGTCTTTGTCATCTTTGGTCATATTCGTTGTTTGTCTTTTTCTTATTCCGGGTCATTCCGTTATTAGTCTTCATATTTTTTGGTCATGATCGGTGTTAGTCTATCTCTTTTTTAGTCTCATTCGTTATTCGTGCTATCGTCTTTGGTCTTGTTCTAAGTTCGTTTTTTTTTCTTATTTGGCCTCTTTAGAAATTGATCTCATTCTTTATTGGACACATTCACTATTTGTCCCGTTTGATATTCGCAATTTGACTTGTTTTCTTTCAGGCGACTAGAATCACGAAAATCACGAAAAGAGAAAGCGGTGCCATACGTTTTCATAGGGTTCCCTATTGGATGGCATAAAATGAAGAATGTCAGTAGGTACGCCAAATCGCTTGAAACTTTGTAACAGTAATGTTTATAAATAAACAAACATAATACTTTTTATTTCATTCAAATAGACCCTGTAGTTTTGATTCTACAAACGTTTGAAATTTGGGTCAATAATATTAAAGCGCGTGGACGCCATCTTGCTTGAGTGACGTCATCGTTCAACTGCGGTACGCGCCCTTATATGAACGAGTAAGTTTACAGGGCTATATATTTTTAACCGTAATAAGTAGCCAGTTGAATTTTTCACAGAATACGTGTTACTATAAAATCTATCGTTTAAAACTATAAAATGAACAATAAATCAAATCCCAAGAGGGGTCCCCATACAAGAAACATGAAAAAAAATCTTTATTTTTAGCATTTTTATACGGATTGTATTTTTATAATGGCTTCCTATTTTGATGCTATTTTAAACTTAAATTGTAGTCTCATTTTCATTGTTTATGACTAAATAGCAATCTTAAGTAAAACTTCGGCAAATATGTGACAAAACTGATTTTATCAACACGATGGTTTAGGCGGTCACCCATCCTGTTTTAGACTACGCGTGTAGTTGCTTAACTTTGGAAGACGAAATACGGGTTGTATTTGTATGATAGCTTTTTATTTCGGTGTCACATTAAGCTTAAATGATAATCTAAACTCCATACTAACATATATAGTTTACGACCAAACAGTAAACTGTAGTAAATCTCTTACAAATATGTTTAAATGTGCCTAGTTTAAATCAACACGATGTTTAGGTAAGCGGTGGTTGCTTAACTTTGGTGGTAGGCCTTTCTTTACAAATTTCGTGTTAAGTAATGTAGAATTAATATCGCTACCGTATAAAAGAACGAACTATAAAACATGATTTTTTGATTGACCTAGTAGTAGTTCTGATACTTCGTGTATTAATTACATTGATTTCAAATTTCGCGCGCGGGCGCTACCAGGTTCCTCACCCAAGGTAGTGTGTGTTGGTTTTTTTTGTGGGACCAACGCCCTTTGTTACACTTTGGTACAATAGAGGACAATCTTGACTTCTACGGCTCCGATATTTTAAACGAGTAAGATCACTTAAAACTACGGGTACGCTGTACGAGACCGCGTATATAGCGAACTGCGTGAATCATAATATTGTTGAATAGTACAGTCGAGTACAAAGATATGTATACACTTTTTCACCTTATTCCATTGAAATAAGGGCCACAAATGTATACATATCTTTGTACTCTACAGTACCTACCGCTGCAGGCTCGGCCGCCTGTGTCCCGCGTCTCGCACTTGGTTTTTAATTTTTGGCATGTTTCACCTTAGCTATCAACATACTTTATTGGTATTTTTATGTAAAAAACGGTGAACCCAAAATTAAAAGTGCCTATTTATTATTCTAATTTTATTTAACCAACTTACTCGACAAACATTACAAACAGAAAAGCCGGTCAGTGACAGAAAGTTTGTTTAGTTAAACTGTATGTAATACAAAACAATAGATACCTAACCATAACTACCATAGTAACATCAAAACGAATTCGTAAAAATAATTACGAGTATTACGACTTACAAAGTTAAGCAACTACAAGCGTAGTCTAAAACAGGATGGGTGACCGCCTAAACCATCGTGTTGATAAAATCAGTTTTGTCACATATTTGTAGAAGTTTTACTCAAGATTGCTACTTAGTCGTAAACAATGAAAATTAGACCACAATTTAAGCTTAAAATAGCATCAAAATAAGAAGTCATTATAAAAATACAATCCGTATAAAGATACTAAAACAAAAGATTTTTTTTCATGCTTCTTGTATGGGGACCCCTCTTGGGATTTGATTTATTGTTCATTTTATAGTTTTAAACGATAGATTTTATAATAACACGTATTCTGTGAAAATTTCAACTGGCTACTTATTACGGTTAAAAATATATAGCCCTGTAAACTTACTCGTTCATATAAGGGCGCGTACCGCAGTTGAACGATGACGTCATCATCCGTGAGCGCTAGCCGCCGAGTTTCGAACGCCGCATACGAAGTTTAAAATTCAATATCTCGAAAAGTATTTGACGTATCGACATGATTTTTTTAAAGCAATTTTTTGTTTTTAATGAAGAATACGATAAGCCAAAAATCTAAACTGGCTGACATTCTCTATTATTTGTAATATTATTGTTACGCATAATTGCTTTTAGCCGAATTAGCGATGGGCATACTCATCTTTACGCATAATTTTTTACGCATAAAATTAAAAAGCATAAATACAGAAATCATAATCGTCATGAAGACTAACATCAAATAGCATAAATACAAAAAGTCATAATAATAAATTGGCATCATTATAAAATGCATAACAATATTGTCCTAAAAAAAGTCATGTACAAAAATGGCACATAGTAATAAAATTGCTATAGCGAAAGTCTTAGAAATACTACGTGAAAAGGTTAGTTTAGTGTTTATATTATATATTTAGGAACTAAGGCGAGGTCGACGGAGGTCCGCTTCGCGGAACTCCTATTCTGGGTTGCTTGGGCGCTTCGCACCTGGATATCATACTAACCTAACCCAACCTAATGTACCTAACGTGACCTAATTTTACATTACCTAATATGTAACAACGAAACTGTTTAGAAAACTAAAATTATGGTTAATGACAGATATAACAAATAATTATTAGCCCAAACAATAATATGCATAATGTGTATTAGTCTAATACAAATTAGGTCAACTGAAATTATTCTAATAGCGTAATATGACAAAAAAGTAGTATGCAAAAGTATGATTATGCGACAGTACTATTATGCCAATACAAATTATGCCAAAACAATTATGCGAAACAATAATAGTCTAAAACAAATTATGCGATCCAAGGGGATCCCTTTTCATAGTGCTTACTACTGTCGCGAGACGCGCGCTACAATCGCGCACGTCAGCCGCACGCGTCTGTCGCATCAGCCGCTACCCATGGAAGTCAACCTTTAAGGTATGAAAACGTATTTTTTTGCTTTAATCCTCTTTTGCTAATATGAGAAACTTGTTACACCTACCTTACATCCATAATAATATATAAAATATAAAAGAGATACAGAAATATTTAGTACTACATCAAGCTAACGGAACTTTTACAAAATAGGGAATTAGGCCATTTGTTTAAAGTTCCGTGAGTTTGGGGCAGTACAAAATATTCATGTACAGTCGAGTTCATAAATATTTGTACACTTTAGTACCTTGTCTATTTAATGGCATCTTAAAACTGCCATAATATGAATTGTCACATCAATTAAAGTGACAAGGTACTAATGTGTACACATATTTATGAACTTGACTGTACCTCTTTTATATTTTATATATTGTTATGATTGTAAAGTAGGTTTAAAAACTTTTTCTAAGTAGCTGAATACGGTTGAAGCAAAAAAAATGTATTCATACATTGAGTGATCCAGTATCCACCCTGGTAACTATACATATAATGTCTGTATGTGACATGTCAACATCAAATATCAAAATATTGTTCAAGCTATAATTTAAAATCCTTGCCTAAAAAGGTTAGCAGTCCCGGGACCACCGCATGTGGATTTTTTACTCTTGAGTATGAGTGAGTATCAGAATTTAGTTTCTCTAGTACTAAAGCTAATTTTGGGATTATAATAATTCAATTTGAGTGAAATTGTCTTCCAATATCCATTTACTTACATGTGTCTACATTTAAAAAATTTGCTCTGAAATGATAACACAATTATACTCGAAAATCTAATTAAAGACCAACGTGGGTTGCCACTATACGAGGGGTGATCCATAAGTTTTGAGAATCAGTATGAACCATCCACTTAATGATATTCTTTTAATGTGGAATATACCACGGCACTAATCAAAATTAAATTAGAGAAAAAAAAATTATACATTATTCATTTGTTTTTCTGCGACAGCTAAACAAAAAACATCTGTATGAACAATTTTACAAGACGGCAAAAATAAGAGTTCGTTTTGTAATACTTTGGAGCGGTGTGGAGAAAGTTCTTTTACACTAATAAAAAATATTGTTATTAAAAATGAAACCTTGATTTATCATTATGATTTAAAGGATTAATAAGTTATCATTGCAGTGGTATTTTTATCTCCAGCTCTGTAACCAAATTTTAGGGTGGTTTTTTCGGCCTTTTCCAGGACTATTGAGGCCTACAAATAAATAATGTGACATTAGTTTTTAGCAATTGAGTTCAAATAATCTAGGAGAGTTATATAACATTATTCTATCATAGTTATGGGAAAATATTAAAAATAAGATGAAGAAAAAAAAAAACGAATTTGCGGCAGGAATTGTGCTTCAGAGCCTTCTAATTGACAAGGGTGCTGCTCATCGACCAAAGATCAGAACTGATAACCGCTGTCCTCGTTATTTAGCCCTAACTTTCGACTACTACTTCTCATTCACCGATGTTCAAAAAAAACTATATAATAATCACGAGCTGGTGATGACTTAGGGAAGGTACAAAATTTGACCATTTAGAACTCCAAAAGTAAAATTATTTTTATAGTGGCAAAATAAAACAATTGAATAAAGTTAATAAGTGTTTGGAAATAAAGAAAGTGTGCTTATTCCAATTAAAATATAACGATTTATATATTTCCCATTTTTAATACCGATTATCAAAACTTATGGATCACCCCTCGTAAAATAAAAAAAGTATATTTCCACTTTTCAAAGACCGCACAAGACTGTTTATTTATTGGTAGTTTTAAACCTTCGATTTTAATAAACAAGTTAATTCAAGTTGCTTACACAAATACACGATGCCATGTTAAATATTTAACCATAGAAGATTTTTGGTAGCAAAACTGTTATTGCACTTGTAATACTTCAGGTTTTAATAACATTTGGTACGATAAACTAAATAAACAATAGTTGTAAACAACGTTAGCAATTTAAATAGTACATGTGTTTAGCTATTCGACAAAATAAAAGACCAAAAGTGTGTGTGTGTGTCAGAAGCTACTACCGGTTCGAGAAAAGAAACTTAGTTACATTCTTCTTTTTACCAAGTGCAAGTGCGAAGTTCATACATTTGCTGTTAAGTCGCAAGTAGCAAATGTATGAACTTCGCACTAACACTTGGTAAAGTTTGAATCAAGAATAAATTAAGTATAAGGAATCCGAATTTGGCCAGTCATTTTGTTTTAGCTGATAAAAAATCGCCACTTAACACACACACCCGCCATTTAATGATTAAACGCACACTATATCAGAAAATATTTGTTTTGAGATATTTTAATGTTTTTGAATATCGGGTAGAAAAAACATTGAATGCATATTCCCTATTGTTATATAGGTAAGTTTTGATATTGAAATTGTTAGTCTAAATAATATTTTCAACAATTTGATTATCAATGCAAAAAGGTTGGCTAGGTATATCTGAAAGGTTCAATTGGGCTTTGCGACACCAACAATGTTTGAGTCTTAAATTAGATTTTCTAGTATAGTTATATCTGATTATTTGTTAAAATTACACAATTAACAATTAATCATTTTAATTCTGTGTGCGATACCGGAGCAAATGTATTCAGCACTCCTACTATTTATACAATTTAATTAGCGCTATTAAGCTAACTAACCTTTGTACAATTAAATTAAGGTAGCTAGGTAACAAATTATTCAATTATATTAGATAGCTCCCTACTTGGTCCTAAAGACTTGCAACAAGTTACTGAAGATGTCGATATCACTTGCACTTGTTCTATGAGCTATTAGAATATATTCATATCAATGGGATATCTGGGCATACTTATGAGGCATTTATTAACAATATCTGATTATTTTATGGATCATTTTGTCTAATGAAATGATTAATAACTAATAAGTCTATAATTATACTACACTTTTGCAAAGATGGCAGTTTAAAATGAGGGCCTTATTTAATAGCTATTTATGAAGTAAAATTATATATGTAGTTAACATACAATCTTATAAAAAATTGTAGCTTGCTTATGTGTACTTATTCTGCTAACCACACTATAATGATATAATTGTACATGGTATTATCATTAGTGACTATAGGGAAATGCATTGTTACCAAAATCATAATGATTAAATTATGTGATCAATAAGTTTTTAGAATTGTTATGAACCATAATAATATTATTTTAATGTGGATTATACCATGGCACTAACAAACGTTAAATAAGAGAAAACAATAATTTACATTATTAATTTGTTTTTCTGTGATAGCTAAACAAAAAACATCTGTATAAATAACTTTATAAGACGGTAAAAATAAGAGTTAGTTTTGTAATTACCTATTTGGAGCGGTGTGGAGAAAGTCCTGATGCCCTCATGATTTAAAGGATAAACAAGTTGTTTGCACTGGACTTTTTTATTTCCAGCTCGGTCACCAAAATGTAAGGTGGCTTTTTCGGCTTTTTCGGCTTTTTCCGGGATGATTGAGGCCTACAAATAAATACTGTGATATTAGCTTTTAGCAATTATCAAATAACCTAGGAGAATTATGTAACATTATTCTGCCATATAATTATGGATTTAAAAGAAAAAAAACTGATGAAACAAAAACCACTACATAAAAATCACAAGCTGATGATGATCTAGTGAAGGTACAAAATTTGACCTCCAAAAGAAAAAAATACCTATTTTTATAGAGGTAAAATAAAAAATTTAAATTATTTTAATAAATGTTTGCAAATATAGAAAGTGTGCATATTCCAATTAAAATATAATGATTTACATATCTCCCATTTTTTATACCGATTCTAAAAACTTATTGATCACCCCTCATACTACTTCTATGGTACCTCCATGTGTAATATTTTTATTTACATAAGTAGTTGTTTTTAAAAGTAGCAAGTGAGTCTTTATACAGTGTGTAAATGGTATACGGGCATTTATTAAAAATGGACATAGATTAAGACTCTAATAATCATAAACAGAAAGAATAATTTTGATTACGCTAACGTATACACCGTTATTAATTTTTGAACATACCATCGACCCGCAATGTACATCTTATTCCATTTGTCATAACTTTAAAACATCATTAATTGCGTTTTTAATTAATTGCTTTTTTTGTTATACATTGCGTGTTAAATTATTTTGTATGGTTAATTTTTTTTATTTACTTTTAACAAAAGCTGCCTAAATTTGCTCATTAGGGGCTATTCTTACCACAGTTAAAAGGAACGCCCGTATACCATTTACACACTGTATGCCAAAATTTGAGTGAAATCGGGTGAAGTTATGGGTAATTTGGAATGAAGGCTTCTATTTCAACATTAAGGCTAAATATAGTGTAGGAATTTCTTAATTACACGGATACCTACTAACTATTTTGTAAATAGTATTTTACCTATGAAACTAGCAGTCCAGGTTCCATTCCCGGTAAGAACACATATTGTATGAATGACCTATTTTGAGTCTTGGATATTTAATTTTCATTTTGGTACATACCTATCTCTCTAATAAGTATATAAAATTATCGTGTCACAGTGTTTGTAACAAAACTACTCTGAAACGGCTTGACCAATTCTTATGAAATTTTGTCTGTATATTCAGTAGGTCTGAGAATAGGACTAAAAAGTATATTTCTTAAGTATTGGATGAAAAAAAATACTCCCGGGCGGCGCCGGGCGCGGACAGCTAGTATAAATATAATATTAATATAAATACGTATGTTGTCTAGTAGCCAGAGTACAAACAAACCTAAAGATTATTTTGTGACTACAATCAATTTGTATAAGATTGTCATATTTTTATTTCAGCCACTTACTAACATACATTTCCATACCACCAAGAATAACCAGAGATTTCACAGGCAATAGGTTCATTTTAATTCTTCTGACGTGTGGTATTTATGAGATTCACAATTTGGAATGTAATAGCTTGTCATCCTATTTACCCTTGTATTTATCAATAAGGTATTCATTGTAACAATGAAGTGAATGAATGAAGAGTTGTTACAATAAAATTTAGTAAGGACGCATAATGCAAATTCAATTACAACCCAGTAATAACATGTGGGGGAGATCATCTGATGATGGTCCTACTGGTAAAATAAATACCAAATAAATAATGTAAGCTTCAGGTATGTTTTTTTCGTAACAATTACGTTTAATAAAAAAGTAGAAACATCAATTTGTGAACTTGTTAGATTAGCCTCGCAAAACAGTTAAAGGCTAGGTACGAAAGCAACAAGCAATCGGTAAACCAACTCGTGACAAAATTATATTGTTTTAAACCTCTACTAAGGTTAGCTCAGTCAAATAATGAATGAGTTTATTACCCAAATAAGAAAAAAATTACCTGCTATAATATTTCACAACTATGTCCCTTACACAAAAATATTATTTTATCACCATTACTTGTAACACATCTTTCACACTTTCCTCATAGGCAAAATCAATAAATTCACTTCACTCACATTTACACAGCCATTATTTTAGATGGCGGCCATCTTTCGTCTGAGAAGTCAGGGTACGTTTCCACTCAAACAATGCTGAGTGAAAGAGTGAAAACAAAACGTAACGCAGGTTCTGATTGGTTGATTTCTCTCTTCACCTTTGCTTCTGTTTAGGGAAAACGCATCCTAAATCAACTCACCTCTAAAATAGGAGCCTTTCAATTTGACATTTAATGTGATCTCATTGTCGAACGAGTGAACGAATTGAGAAAGTTAAGAATTGCGTGATAGTAGGGACAAAAAGTTCCGCTTACGTCTGTGAGCGCTAGTATCGCTATTACCGTGTTCGGTGTAGAATACGCAATAATTAGTTGGAAATTAAAACATGATTAGGTACTGCCGTCGGTAAAATCGTTATGTATTAGGTCATTTTATTACTAAAGTACCGGAAAATGCTACATACGTAATTTTAAAACTCTTTAGTAAGTATATAAATAAGGGCTAGTTTAGGGCATTTGCGACAAGCCTTAGGTTTCAAACGTCATTTTACTAATATGACAGCAAAAGTCAATTGTCAATGTCAGAAATGACAGGCAATGTGGTGGCGATGTGATGTGTGGTCGCCTCTGCGTTCGATCACTCCTGCTTTTGACAGAATTACCCCCCTGGGTAGTGATTCTTTCAACAGCGACGACGAGCGAACGCAGGAGTGAATGTTCAAGAGTCGAATTTAAGTAGTCCCGTCAAAGCGAACAAAACACATTTAGCGCGTGTATTCTCAATTAGGCAGGCAGCCTTATACGTCCGTCTGTTCGTTCACCTCAACTTATATCACGGTATTCTCTACAAACGTCAGATAAGGCGAACGCCGTGCGAATGTGATAACACAGATAACACGGGTTATACAGAGAAGTTTATTGAATTTCTTAAAGCTGGTTCACAATTGCTTGATGTCGGAATGGTATAAAATAAATTGTTTATATTTTTCCATACCAATTTGTATAATTTACTAAGTAAAAGGATACATATTTTATTTAAAAATAATTAAGCTTATGCATTTGTATTATACTTCATTTTGTTTGTTATAGGTAGGTATAGGTATATTGCAAAAATTGCCAGATCACATAGTCTGTTATGTCTTGACAGTAGTGAAGTTTTTTATGTTATGAGTTCGGTTTTACGATTTGTTTGTTTTGTTTACATTACATTTCATGCGAGACGGAGACGCGGCGCGCCAAATTAAAGATCCCATATGCTCTCCATGAAGTACTACGGCACTTAAATCTGGGTCCGACCGTCGGACTCCGACGCAGTCCAGTGACGTTCTGTATACAATAGCTACTTTTACTTGGCAAAATTGAGCCATCGGGCAGAAGCAAGCAGAAGTAGGAGGGTTCTGTACGCTATACTAGAACTCCGAATTCAAGTCTCGAGTGACGTGCAGAATAGCTGGAGTTTGGCGGACAAGTTTATTATCCTTGGAATTGTATTTATATTGTATCCTTGAAGTTTATTATACGTGAACGGGGGTGGAATTGGTGAATATACGGATTAAGGACAACTGCGAATGTGGTTTTGATGAGAGATCGGTAGAAGATATTTATCTTCTATGATTGCCTAAGACGAAATCCTCTTGCTAATAATATCCCTGAACATACTTACTGAGTTTAAATCTCTGTTAGGTCTGAGGCCCGTTTCATGAAGCTACAAGTAACAAATTACAAGCGGAACTCTCCTTCTCGCAAAAGGAGTTAGAAAGAGACTTCCGCTTGTAATTTGTAACTTGTAGCTTCGTGAAACGGGCCTCTGGTATAAAAACATTTTTAACATGACAGTCTAACAG
Organism: Acleris cristana; assembly: GCA_948252455.1. Classification (NCBI taxonomy): domain Eukaryota; kingdom Metazoa; phylum Arthropoda; class Insecta; order Lepidoptera; family Tortricidae; genus Acleris; species Acleris cristana. Next base: position 51,223,547 of record OX411771.1, read on the forward strand.
GTAACATAGATTTCTGAGGTTTTTTTAAACAACTTAAAAAATAGCTTCTGCTAAATATTTTATGAAATATTTTTGTAAAAGTACCTAAGTTCCTTGAATTGGGTAAGTAAAGCTTTTTGAAGGGGTGTATATTATATTTTTTTCTGATAGTGTTTGGTCTATAAACCAATAATCTACAGTTATTTTATTTTTAATCATTATAGTTCTTCTAAAATACCTTTTTTTTAAGTCCGTTATAACAGTTCTCTGAGCGTTACGGAACTATACGCGTTACCTTAGCCTAAATGATAATTTAAAAAAAAGACGTATTATGACAGTACCTTGTCTGAGTTGTCTGTTGTCAAAATTGACAAACTAATAATGGTTTGGCTTTCGTTTGTTTACCTCCGTGTTATTTACTAATTGTTTCCTTGAATTTTACGACGACTTCTGCTCAGACCCTTGAATTTGGATATTATCGCATTTCTCGACGACCACCGCCACGCTTTTTTGGACTTGGATTGGATCTACTCTTGACGACGATTCCCGCGCGTATTTTGGCTGACGATTCTTACTATCCCTGACGACCCCTGCTCTGCCTTTGGATTACACTTTTTTTGCCCTGACACCAGGCGATATAATGAGTGCGTCAAACGAGTTCGTGCAAGCTGATTCCAGAAATTTACCTAATATGAACATGACGGTGGTTTACACAACGACACCTTATTTTAAAGCAGCGGTGTGGAGGGCATGCGATAAAAACGGTACGGATACGATGCGTCACTGCGATTCCGTACCGTAGCCGTATTTTAAGCAGCGGTGGGGTCGAACCTTTAAGTGGCGTACGGCGCCGTGTCGTGTGTGGTTTGAAAAAGCTATACTACTGCATTCTTTCTTAACTTAGGGCCACTTGTTCCAGCAGGAAATATCTAGTTTTAGTCAAACTAAGTATGGAACTATAATTATGTCAAATCTAGATTGAAATCTAAAACCAGGTTATCCTTTTGCTTCTAGCAAGCGGCCCTTAGTGAACCCATTTTAATCAAAGCCAGAAGTGTTAATGTTATGAAGTGCTTTAATAAAATAAAACAAAGTTTTTAAATATCAACTGTATTTTTATTATATTACCCTGTAAATTTGCTAGAGCACAGGCAATGGTCAAACTCTCATCAATGTATCTTGTATAAATGTAATTAATTACTGAGTGAGGTTTCAGGAAAGTGAACTCCCTCACCCTCCATATCACGCGCTCCACATGTATCCTTAGACTTGCGATGATTTTGCTTTGAATGACTTCTTTTTATGTTGGCGTTTCAGTTGATGATACACTCGGAGGGTGAAGGAGTTTTACATGTTTGTCTTTAAGAAGAATCTCTATCCCGTTGAAGCCTCGATCGGCTAATACCACAGCCCCTGGAGGAACAATATCAACAAAGCCACTACATTCTGTAATGGCTTTGTCTAATATCCTTACTCCATAGCCTTTTGAAATAAAACAGATAAAAACCGTTTGGGCAGCAAGCTATAAGATATTTTAATGTGTTACAGTACTTGTATTGTCACCATGTCCTGGCTTGAGTTACAGGGTCTGAAGGGGTCTCTATTTGAATTTCAAAACAATCGATAATACATTGGACATTTGCATATCTGGCCTTAAATACTGGAGGTAACGTCTTTTTTATTTCTATAGGTTCTGGCAGTTAAAAAATAATATTTTTCAAGTATTTTTCCAGATGCGGCGTACTCTTAATATTTTTTGAACGGTAACTTTGCTCAAGTTAAAATGGGTCTTCTTTGTAGAGTATCATTTTGTTTTATTTTAAACATAGTTGCTTTGCCAAAAAATCTATAACCCAATAATACTGTTTCGGCACTTCAATATACATATTGGGTTTTTCTTTTATAAGGCTCATTATGTGCTGCTGTCCAGAAAAATGTCTGTGCTTTGCAGACACATATTCCTTGTTGCTTGATGATGTTGAGTTTGAAGGGCTCGAGGGCTCAAACATTGTTGGTGTCGCAAAGCCACTTGATGAAAGAAAATTTGGTTAAAGATACTGCTTTAATATTCGCTGTGCTTACTATGGATTTTATCCTGGCTGCCTTATGTACTTTTTGAAATTCATACTGACTTGCTGAATCACATTGACATGCTCTTCACAGACATACAAGAGTCGTTTTGGGCAATTCCTTTCCATGGTTAGGCACTTATTAGGCTTTTAGACCTTTTGGTATGGACAAGAATAAATGGCATTGGGATGGTCTCTTCTAAATTTTTTACACGACGGTACGAAACATCTTCCTTCATCCTTGTAATATACTCTATCATAAGCAGCGTTTGCAGGACTTATATTTGATGTATCCATTATATAAGGATGAAGATGATGCAAACAACTTGTATCGTAGTCCAAAAACTAATGCAGAGGTCGTCAGGGATAGTAAGAATCGTCAGCCAAAATACGCCGTCAAGAGTAGTTCCAATTCAAGTCCAAAAAAGCGTTGCGGTGGTTGTCGAGAAATGCGGTAATATCCAAATCCAAGGGTCTGAGCAGAAGTCATCGTAAAATTCAAGGAAATAATTGGTAAATAACACGGAGGTAAACAAACGAAAGCGAAACCATTATTTATTTATTTTATTCGTTTGACAATTTTGACAACGGACAGACAAAGTACTGTCATAATACGGTTTTTTTTTAAATTATCATTTAGGCTAAGGTAACGCGTATATAGTGCCCGGCCGTTGGGAAGTCAATCCTGACAGCTGTCATTTCAGTACAATTTATAACCTCAAACCCAAGAATAGGTTATAAATTGTACTGAAATGACAGCTGTCAGGATTGACTTCCCAACGGCCGGGCACTGTAGTTCCGTAACGCTCAGAGAACTGTCATAACGGACTTAAAAAAAAGGTATTTTAGAAGAACTATAATGTTTAAAAATAAAATAACTTGTAGCGTTATCGCTACAAAATCGCATCGTTTCGCGATATTTATCGCCTCTTTATTCGGCCTCTTTTTGGTTGTTGACCTTTTTGCTCTTTGGCTGGTTAGTTACGGTGAAGCGAACTGTCTATCATTTTTAAATTTTGATCTTTTGGTTGTCAGGATATTTGTTTCTGAAGAAAATTCGCCATTGTTTATATATATGAAATAATGTTAAACAACTAAATAATTAAGATTTTCGAGTATAATACTAAAATTATTTGTTATACAATATTCTTTTAATGACATTGAAATCAACCCATGACATTAAAAAAAACAAATACATACAAACAATAAAATACACAAGGAAAAACAAGCTCTTGCCTGCGACTCCTGTATATTACTTTCATTTGTATAGAAGCCTAACAAATCAACATTTTAAATGTCGTGTTATGGGATTTCAAACAAAGAAATAATCAGAATAGAGTAAAGCACTCCTAGATTAAAACGGGTATCATTTAACCGATCAGCAAGATATTCTTATTTTGGTAAAAAGAAAAATGTATTTGGTCAGCAAAAATAGCTATATAGTTAGTAAGCAACTTATGGTTAGCAAACATTTATAAATCTGTCTGCAATTAATGATATACTGAACTGCTCTAAATTATTTTGGTCAGCAAATTAAATATTTGAGCTGCATTGAGCGACCCACAATTAATCAAATTTTGGTAAACAATCAGTAGGTAAGCAAAATATTTCATTTTGTCCAGCAAAAAAAAGGGGGCAAAGGGGGGGGGGCGGCAACGCACATGATATGCCCGTTAGGGTGTAGCAGAGGGTAACCACTGAAAAAAGACTTTGAATGTTTTTGACCAAAAGTGTAAAAGACATGATATGATGATGATAATGATGACGATGACGATGACGATGGCGATGGCAATGGCGATAACGATGGCGATGGCAATGATACCTATGAAAAATTTAGAAAAAAACATCATGGCCGCCGTTTTGAATTTCTACCTATAATTGACATCATTTTCGAAATCTGCGTCCCCAAAATCTAAGAAAATGACACCCATGTACACTTTTTCAAAAAAAGTCATTGCCGCCATCTTGAATTCCAAATTTGATGTTATTTTCAAAATCTGCGTCCCCAAAATCTAAGAAAATGATACCCATGACGACTTTAAAAAAATATCAAGGCCACCATTTTGAATTTCAAATTCGTTATCATTTTTGAAATCTGCGTCACCGTAATCTAAGAAAATGACACCCTTGGTGGTTGCTTACTTCAAAAATAATTAATCTCCGATACAAAGTTCTACCCCCCATTTATTGCCTTGTGGGCATTGTTTCCAAAATCAATGAAAGTTGTATTTTTTTTTATTTGCTTATAACCAGTAGCCACTTTAACTGCCGCCAACCTGCTAGGCCAGTCCATTTTGTATGAAAATCAGAGCTCTTGGCAGTTAAAGTGTTAAAAACCAATTACCACGTTTCCGACTATAAAAATGTACCATAGTTCCATACAAACTTCGCGGCAGGTCCCGGGAGCGCGCGCGCCGGCGCTTGCACAGGCATATTCTTGAAATTAAGACTGCACGTGTCCTGCAAAAAATATTACACTCTAGTTTTTCTTTCTTGCTAACTGCCGCACTCAGAGACGTTAATTTAATTTAATGCTTGATTAAAGTGGATGCTGTCACTTTCTTTACTACAGCAATAGAATAAGACAACACGTCACTAAACAAGCATTAAATTTAATTGACGTCTCTGAGTGCGGCACTTAGTCACTCACTATACTAACCACAGTACAGTCAGCCTTATAAGAAGCTGCACACTTTTGTACCTTGTCGCTTTAACACACAGATGACAGATTAGTGCAGCCGTTCAAACATGACGTTAAAGTGACAAAACACTAAAGTGTACCTACAGCTTCTTATAAGGCCGACCGTACCACAGAGTCCACAGATTATAACCAACTTACATAGACAGTCAATTTCTACCAACCTGTAGCCCGTTTCACGAAGCTACAAGCCTACAAGTTACAAATTACAAACGGAAGTCTCTTTCTAGAAAAATGAGTTAGAAAGAGACTTCCGCTTGTAATTTGTAACTTGTAGCTTCATGAAACGGGTCTATGGTCTGCTTCACGTATTGAGTGTTTTAGTGTACTTAATTATTGAAATTAATAAAAATAAAAAAAGATAATTCTACAGAACTATATTTTAATTTAAATATACTAATTACATATACTTTTAAACTAAGGTTGACAGCTTGCACGATTGCGTAAAATGAAAAATTGCCTTGTGTCCATATGTCACACAAGCTGGGGCTCTACTTTGAAATCAGGGGCTCTACTTTGAAATCAGTAATTCGAACTTCGTATCGCCCCATCACTTTCTTGCGAATTAGTGACACGTCGAGAGCAAAAGGGATAGCAATAGACGAAGTTCGAATTACGGATTTCAAAGTAGAGCCTCAGTAATTCGAACTTTGGATCGCCCCGTCACTTTCTTGCGAATTAGTGACGCGTCGAGAGCAAAAGGGATAGCAATAGACGAAGTTCGAATTACGGATTTCAAAGTAGAGCCTCTGACATGACATGACAAGCAAGACAAGACAACACAACTTATGACATAATACCTGCCGACTGTCGTATGAAAAATATGGAATAAATAATCGGTATCGTCTTGGGTCATCCCATTCGTTTTTTGTCAAGTTCTTAATTCGTCTCATTCTGCTTTCGTCATCCAATCTTCATTCGTCACTTTCGGTGGAAGTCTTTGTCGTCTTTGGTCATATTCGTTGTTTGTCTTTTTCTTATTCCGGGTCATTCCGTTATTAGTCTTCATATTTTTTGGTCATGATCGGTGTTAGTCTATCTCTTTTTTAGTCTCATTCGTTATTCGTGCTATCGTCTTTGGTCTTATTCTAAGTTCGTTTTTTTTTCTTATTTGGCCTCTTTAGAAATTGATCTCATTCTTTATTGGACACATTCACTATTTGTCCCGTTTGATATTCGCAATTTGACTTGTTTTCTTTCAGGCGACTAGAATCACGAAAATCACGAAAAGAGAAAGCGGTGCCATAGGTACGTTTTCATAGTGCTTACTACTGTCGCGAGACGCGCGCTACAATCGCGCACGTCAGCCGCACGCGTCTGTCGCATCAGCCGCTACCCATGGAAGTCAACCTTTAAGGTATGAAAACGTATTTTTTTGCTTTAATCCTCTTTTGCTAATATGAGAAACTTGTTACACCTACCTTACATCCATAATAATATATAAAATATAAAAGAGATACAGAAATATTTAGTACTACATCAAGCTAACGGAACTTTTACAAAATAGGGAATTAAGCCATTTGTTTAAAGTTCCGTGAGTTTGGGGCAGTACAAAATATTCATGTACAGTCGAGTTCATAAATATTTGTACACTTTAGTACCTTGTCTATTTAATGGCATCTTAAAACTGCCATAATATGAATTGTCACATCAATTAAAGTGACAAGGTACTAATGTGTACACATATTTATGAACTTGACTGTACCTCTTTTATATTTTATATATTATTATGATTGTAAAGTAGGTTTAAAAACTTTTTCTAAGTAGCTGAATACGGTTGAAGCAAAAAAAATGTATTCATACATTGAGTGATCCAGTATCCACCCTGGTAACTATACATATAATGTCTGTATGTGACATGTCAACATCAAATATCAAAATATTGTTCAAGCTATAATTTAAAATCCTTGCCTAAAAAGGTTAGCAGTCCCGGGACCACCGCATGTGGATTTTTTACTCTTGAGTATGAGTGAGTATCAGAATTTAGTTTCTCTAGTACTAAAGCTAATTTTGGGATTATAATAATTCAATTTGAGTGAAATTGTCTTCCAATATCCATTTACTTACATGTGTCTACATTTAAAAAATTTGCTCTGAAATGATAACACAATTATACTCGAAAATCTAATTAAAGACCAACGTGGGTTGCCACTATACGAGGGGTGATCCATAAGTTTTGAGAATCAGTATGAACCATCCACTTAATGATATTCTTTTAATGTGGAATATACCACGGCACTAATCAAAATTAAATTAGAGAAAAAAAAATTATACATTATTCATTTGTTTTTCTGCGACAGCTAAACAAAAAACATCTGTATGAACAATTTTACAAGACGGCAAAAATAAGAGTTCGTTTTGTAATACTTTGGAGCGGTGTGGAGAAAGTTCTTTTACACTAATAAAAAATATTGTTATTAAAAATGAAACCTTGATTTATCATTATGATTTAAAGGATTAATAAGTTATCATTGCAGTGGTATTTTTATCTCCAGCTCTGTAACCAAATTTTAGGGTGGTTTTTTCGGCCTTTTCCAGGACTATTGAGGCCTACAAATAAATAATGTGACATTAGTTTTTAGCAATTGAGTTCAAATAATCTAGGAGAGTTATATAACATTATTCTATCATAGTTATGGGAAAATATTAAAAATAAGATGAAGAAAAAAAAAAACGAATTTGCGGCAGGAATTGTGCTTCAGAGCCTTCTAATTGACAAGGGTGCTGCTCATCGACCAAAGATCAGAACTGATAACCGCTGTCCTCGTTATTTAGCCCTAACTTTCGACTACTACTTCTCATTCACCGATGTTCAAAAAAAACTATATAATAATCACGAGCTGGTGATGACTTAGGGAAGGTACAAAATTTGACCATTTAGAACTCCAAAAGTAAAATTATTTTTATAGTGGCAAAATAAAACAATTGAATAAAGTTAATAAGTGTTTGGAAATAAAGAAAGTGTGCTTATTCCAATTAAAATATAACGATTTATATATTTCCCATTTTTAATACCGATTATCAAAACTTATGGATCACCCCTCGTAAAATAAAAAAAGTATATTTCCACTTTTCAAAGACCGCACAAGACTGTTTATTTATTGGTAGTTTTAAACCTTCGATTTAAATAAACAAGTTAATTCACGTTGCTTACACAAATACAAGATGCCATGTTAAATATTTAACCATAGAAGATTTTTGGTAGCAAAACTGTTATTGCACTTGTAATACTTCAGGTTTTAATAACATTTGGTATGATAAATTAAATAAACAATAGTTGTAAACAACGTTAGCAATTTAAATAGTACATGTGTTTAGCTATTCGACAAAATAAAAGACCAAAAGTGTGTGTGTGTGTCAGAATCTACTACCGGTTCGAGAAAAGAAACTTAGTTACATTCTTCTTTTTACCAAGTGCAAGTGCGAAGTTCATACATTTGCTGTTAAGTCGCAAGTAGCAAATGTATGAACTTCGCACTAACACTTGGTAAAGTTTGAATCAAGAATAAATTAAGTATAAGGAATCCGAATTTGGCCAGTCATTTTGTTTTAGCTGATAAAAAATCGCCATTTAACACACACACCCGCCATTTAATGATTAAACACACACTATATCAGAAAATATTTGTTTTGAGATATTTTAATGTTTTTGAATATCGGGTAGAAAAAACATTGAATGCATATTCCCTATTGTTATATAGGTAAGTTTTGATATTGAAATTGTTAGTCTACATAATATTTTTAACAATTTGATTATCAATGCAAAAAGGTTGGCTAGGTATATCTGAAATGTTCAATTGGGCTTTGCGACACCAACAATGTTCGAGTCTTAAATTAGATTTTCTAGTATAGTTATATCTGATTATTTGTTAAAATTACACAATTAACAATTAATCATTTTAATTCTGTGTGCGATACCGGAGCAAATGTATTCAGCACTCCTACTATTTATACAATTTAATTAGCGCTATTAAGCTAACTAACCTTTGTACAATTAAATTAAGGTAGCTAGGTAACAAATTATTCAATTATATTAGATAGCTCCCTACTTGGTCCTAAAGACTTGCAACAAGTTACTGAAGATGTCGATATCACTTGCACTTGTTCTATGAGCTATTAGAATATATTCATATCAATGGGATATCTGGGCATACTTATGAGGCATTTATTAACAATATCTGATTATTTTATGGATCATTTTGTCTAATGAAATGATTAATAACTAATAAGTCTATAATTATACTACACTTTTGCAAAGATGGCAGTTTAAAATGAGGGCCTTATTTAATAGCTATTTATGAAGTAAAATTATATATGAAGTTAACATACAATCTTATAAAAAATTGTAGCTTGCTTATGTGTACTTATTCTGCTAACCACACTATAATGATATAATTGTACATGGCATTATCATTAGTGACTATAGGGAAATGCATTGTTACCAAAATCATAATGATTAAATTATGTGATCAATAAGTTTTTAGAATTGTTATGAACCATAATAATATTATTTTAATGTGGATTATACCATGGCACTAAAAAACGTTAAATAAGAGAAAACAATAATTTACATTATTAATTTGTTTTTCTGTGATAGCTAAACAAAAAACATCTGTATAAATAACTTTATAAGACGGTAAAAATAAGATTTAGTTTTGTAATTACCTATTTGGAGCGGTGTGGAGAAAGTCCTGATGCCCTCATGATTTAAAGGATAAACAAGTTGTTTGCACTGGACTTTTTTATTTCCAGCTCGGTCACCAAAATGTAAGGTGGCTTTTTCGGCTTTTTCGGCTTTTTCCGGGATGATTGAGGCCTACAAATAAATACTGTGATATTAGCTTTTAGCAATTATCAAATAACCTAGGAGAATTATGTAACATTATTCTGCCATATAATTATGGATTTAAAAGAAAAAAAACTGATGAAACAAAAACCACTACATAAAAATCACAAGCTGATGATGATCTAGTGAAGGTACAAAATTTGACCTCCAAAAGAAAAAAATACCTATTTTTATAGAGGTAAAATAAAAAATTTAAATTATTTTAATAAATGTTTGCAAATATAGAAAGTGTGCATATTCCAATTAAAATATAATGATTTACATATCTCCCATTTTTTATACCGATTCTAAAAACTTATTGATCACCCCTCATACTATTTCTATGGTACCTCCATGTGTAATATTTTTATTTACATAAGTAATTGTTTTTAAAAGTAGCAAGTGAGTCTTTATACAGTGTGTAAATGGTATACGGGCATTTATTAAAAATGGACATAGATTAAGACTCTAATAGTCATAAACAGAAAGAATAATTTTGATTACGCTAACGTATACACCGTTATTAATTTTTGAACATACCATCGACCCGCAATGTACATCTTATTCCATCTGTCATAACTTTGAAACATCATTAATTGCGTTTTTAATTAATTGCTTTTTTTGTTATACATTGGGTGTTAAATTATTTTGTATGGTTAATTTTTTTTATTTACTTTTAACAAAAGCTGCCTAAATGTGCTCATTAGGGGCTATTCTTACCACAGTTAAAAGGAACGCCCGTATACCATTTACACACTGTATGCCAAAATTTGAGTGAAATCGGGTGAAGTTATGGGTAATTTGGAATGAAGGCTTCTATTTCAACATTAAGGCTAAATATAGTGTAGGAATTTCTTAATTACACGGATACCTACTAACTATTTTGTAAATAGTGTTTTACCTATGAAACTAGCAGTCCAGGTTCCATTCTCGGTAAGAACACATATTGGATGAATGACCTATTTTGAGTCATGGATATTTAATTTTCATTTTGGTACATACCTATCTCTCTAATAAGTATATAAAATTATCGTGTCACAGTGTTTGTAACAAAACTCCTCTGAAACGGCTTGACCAATTCTTATGAAATTTTGTGTGTATATTCAGTAGGTCTGAGAATAGGACTAAAAAGTATATTTCTTAAGTATTGGATGAAAAAAAATACTCCCGGGCGGCGCCGGGCGCGGACAGCTAGTATAAATATAATATTAATATAAATACGTATGTTGTCTAGTAGCCAGAGTACAAACAAACCTAAAGATTATTTTGTGACTACAATCAATTTGTATAAGATTGTCATATTTTTATTTCAGCCACTTACTAACATACATTTCCATACCACCAAGAATAACCAGAGATTTCACAGGCAATAGGTTCATTTTAATTCTTCTGACGTGTGGTATGTATGAGATTCATAATTTGGAATGTAATAGCTTGTCATCCTATTTACCCTTGTGAATCAATAAGGTATTCATTGTAACAATGAAGTGAATGAATGAAGAGTTGTTACAATAAAATTTAGTAAGGACGCATAATGCAAATTCAATTACAACCCAGTAATAACATGTGGGGGAGATCATCTGATGATGGTCCTACTGGTAAAATAAATACCAAATAAATAATGTAAGCTTCAGGTATGTTTTTTTCGTAACAATTACGTTTAATAAAAAAGTAGAAACATCAATTTGTGAACTTGTTAGATTAGCCTCGCAAAACAGTTAAAGGCTAGGTACGAAAGCAACAAGCAATCGGTAAACCAACTCGTGACAAAATTATATTGTTTTAAACCTCTACTAAGGTTAGCTCAGTCAAATAATTAATCAGTTTATTACCCAAATAAGAAAAAAAATACCTGCTATAATATTTCTCAACTATGTCCCTTCTTCCAGTAGCAACTGCAAACAAACGTAAATACACATACCTAAATAATATTTCACCACCACCACACAACCACTTTCCACATTATGGTCAACAAATTCACTTCACTCACATTTACACAGCCATTATTTTAGATGGCGGCCATCTTTCGTCTGAGAAGTCAGGGTACGTTTCCACTCAAACAATGCTGAGTGAAAGAGTGAAAACGACACGTAACGCAGGTTCTGATTGGTTGATTTCACTCTTCACCTTTGCTTCTGTTTAGGGAAACCGCACCCTAAATCAACTCACCTCTAAAATAGGAGCCTTTCAATTTGACATTTAATGTGATCTCATTGTCGAACGAGTGAACGAATTGAGAAAGTTAAGAATTGCGTGATAGTAGGGACAAAAAGTTCCGCTTACGTCTGTGAGCGCTAGTATCGCTATTACCGTGTTCGGTGTAGAATACGCAATAATTAGTTGGAAATTAAAACATGATTAGGTACTGCCGTCGGTAAAATCGTTATGTATTAGGTCATTTTATTACTAAAGTACCGGAAAATGCTACATACGTAATTTTAAAACTCTTTAGTAAGTATATAAATAAGGGCTAGTTTAGGGCATTTGCGACAAGCCTTAGGTTTCAAACGTCATTTTACTAATATGACAGCAAAAGTCAATTGTCAATGTCAGAAATGACAGGCAATGTGGTGGCGATGTGATGTGTGGTCGCCTCTGCGTTCGATCACTCCTGCTTTTGACAGAATTACCCCCCTGAGTGAGCGAGACCGACGGGTTCGTCTCCCGCGCCGTGTATTAGACGAGCGAGCGCTTCATGAACGAACTCAGTTTGCATTGGCCTGCTGCGCAGAACGATGATAAGGATTGCGGTGGAAAATTGGTAGGTACAGCGAAGAAATTAATATCATGGTTTAATTAAAATTATTCACATGTAAACTAAGGCCGGGTTTTCATGAAATGGTGCTCTGTGGAGTTGCGTGTTTGGATGGCTTTTATAAATGCAAGTTGAGCCGACACGCGAAATCTAAACGGTTTGCTTGGTATAGGTTATTAGATCAAATATCGGTTAAGTATGTTAAGATTAAAATTTAATAGGTAGGTAACCTACCTACTACGATTGATAATAAACTTTACAAACTTAACAAAAGTTAGCACATTATGTGTAAGTAAGTGAAGCAGTTAAGGCCACTTTAAAAAAGTATTACTAACTAAGGTAGGTCTGAGTTATTTTTAATTGTGCTGTTTCTCTGTAATGTTTTGTTTTGGTCTACCTACAAAAAAAAGTTTTGTATTGTTGTATTGTATTGTATCGTAACTACTTAGGTATCATGTCAACGACCATGCATGATAGTTTTTTATTACTGAGCTGAATTAATAACCTACCTACTACTTTGAAATCTTACGTACTTAAATAGATTTTGTTTATTGTTTATACTTAACCGAAAAAGTTGGTCATCATGCATGACGTTGACGATACGGCAGGAAACATGTTAAAAGTAATATTGTTTTACCGCGTTGACCCGTTACCTATTTTCTTTTTGGTAATTAGGTAGGTAGGTACCTACACCTACACACAATGTCATGTGAAGTCATGTGGCATCAACCAACTAGGTAGGAACAGAACAGTCAAGGACTTTAATTGTTATTCCAATATGGAACCCTGTCATAATGATAGCGTCGAACCACATGAAAGAAATTACGCCAAAATTAATGATTAACGTTATGCGACAGGGTTCCATAGTGGCATAACAATTAAAGTCCTTGACTGTACTTAATCCAAACACTTATGTTTCTCAAGCTAAGCGTTATTGATCAAAATGTATAATGGTAAATTGTTTGAAACTGTATGAGGTTAGGTATACGAGTAGTTAATTAATGATTAGCAAGTTTGTTCCTAACTACCACTTATCAAATTCTTTAACTTTGCCTATCACTATTTGACTATTAAGGACCTAGGTAAGTGTCCTATTTTTGCCCTATAGTCAAAAAGAAGAACATAATTGGAGTTATGGACCGGCGTTATTGTACCTAGATGCGCAGAATTGATACCTAGTTCAAAAAGTAATAAACTCACTACTAAATTTATGACTATTATGAGTTCCAAACTAAACACGTACTCGTAAGTTAAGTACTTACTAAAACCAAAGATAATCCAGCGAGTAAGCACAGAGCACAACACTGAATCACACGCACACACAGACACACGCTAAAGAACCGAGTCACAAACAAACAGTCAAGCAAAGGAAATCAGTAATGGAATTAGATGTCAATTGCGCACACTCACTCACAGCCTGTGACAGCTCACAGCTCGAGTTCTAGCTAGTAGAGCTAGCCTAGCACTGCCAAAAGTATCAGAACCGGTCACGGGCCGGCCGGGCATCCCCTCCGCCCGCCCCGTCGCGCGCGCTTGTTGAGGTGCTATAACTACTTACCTACGTTCCTAATATTTTAACATTTTTAACCGCGGACAGGTGGTTCCTATTTCAGTTAAAAATTTACATTTCCCAAGCTTAAAACGTGTCAAATGTTGACCTAAAGTATAAAAACTATCCGCGGTTTGAATGCTGGGAACGGACATTACTTAAATAATTCACGTTTTAATTCGTTGAAAAGTTATTAACCTCCGACCCCAAGTTGTCCCAGCATCCAGAGCTTTATTGGTATTACCTGCTATTAATATTTTAGTGCGTGTAGCGGTCGGCTAAGCGACAACCTGCACTACCTACGTACCTTACGTATTAACCAAAGCCTTGGAAAATTTTGGCTTCCCATGTTAATAACAAATCTGGAGCCGTAGATAATAATAATATGCAAAACGCTAACGTAAAAGATTTAGCAAAAACTATCAAAATGTATGAAATTAACACTAGCGCTCGAAGCTACCGTCCGGCAGTTTAATGCTGAACATTTTTATTAAAGATAATGTTCGTAGATTGCATTAGGGCCATGGTAGGTACCTACAAATAAAGACGAACTGCGCATGGTTAGTCTAGGTTTGTCGCAACTCGTTTTACAACTCGATGGACCTAAGCGCATGACAAGTTGAGAGTAATTCTATCAACATTTGTAAAATGAAATTGCTTTCTCCTTATTGTTATCGAATGATTATTGTCATGATATTTTATCGCCCGAAAGAAGTGGGGTCCAGGAGTAATTCAGTGGACATTCGTATGTTTGTATGTTTGTTCAACAATAACCTGAGTATGGATGATCGGATCTGTATGAAATTTGTTAAAAGAGTAGGAGAGCTGAATACAATTATTAAGTTCGATAATGAGCTAGGATCGGTCTGAGGTCTCTGTACGCATTAAACTAGGTACTAATTAACTTGACAGCACAGGCGGCCGAGCCGTCAACAATACGATTGCGATAGAGGTAAAGCCAACTAGAATTGAGGCTCTGGGTACTTTTTAGGAATCCACAGCTAAAATGGCTGTTTCGCGATGCCCGAGCGTCATAGTCATAACTCCGAAAGTGAGTGAAAAATTGTGACCACCAGCTCGTCATGAAACGCCGCACATTTCAAAAAGAGCATTTTCATTTCGATTCTGCTTGAACAGAATCGATATTATGTCGGTTCTGATCAAAGAGCAAAATAAAACTGTTCCTGCTCGACATAACGATTAATTTCGCTCGCTGATTTGTCCGCACCGCCATCATTTTCTCGTCTTTCCTACCCTATTAGCTAACTCTTTAGTTACATTTTCACTTGCTCAGCTTGAAGTCAAGCGGGCCGTATCAGTTTAGTCGCCAGGCTATCCAACTGCAGGAGCGAACCAAAAATACCTAGAGCCGTAGCCAAGATGCAAACGCTTCTGACGTTTTCCTTTTCCATCACTCACAATGTATGGGATGGGATGACATTTGACCACGTGGCTCATGGCAACGCATAAGAATGTCATCCCATACATTTTGAGTAATTGGCTAGGGCCAATAATAATACCTACCTACTATGCAGCGGTACGGAACCCTCGGTGCGCGAGTTCGACTATCACTTGGCCGGGTTTTTTTTTATTTCTCGGTAAAAAGTTACAATGGCGGCGAAAGAAATCATTTTCCCAAAAAGCATTCAACTCATTCCTCATCCAATTACGGTTTTTGGAATGAGATTAGGTAATTAATATGTAAATTCAACACATAGGTAATGGTTACTGAGAGCTGATCTTATGATGGACTCTTAAGGTGGCAATACGATTTCCGCTATTATTAACGTAGACCCACCGAGTTAGTTTGGATTCGTTAGTTTGGTCTCAATCGATCGAGGTCTCGAATATTTATAGGAATAGAAATAGAAACATTTATTCGACGGTCACAAGAAAAAAACAGAATAAAGATTAGACATCAAACAAATAATGGCAGCACAGAAAACAAAATAAGCGAATAAAGAAAAGGAATTTAGAAAAAAAACAATGTAGCATAATGTTGCCATGGGCGATTCCGTGACGTCCGAACGATTTATATGACGTTTGAACATGTTGAACAGTTACTACTAGTACTAGTACCTAGTAGGTACTTCTTCTTTACATAGTATAAAACAAAGTCGCTTCCGCTGTCCGTGCTGTTTTCATCAACAGATAAAGTGATTCAAGAGGAAGGTTTTTATGTATAATAAATTCTGGTTTATGTACGGGTGTTACAGAAAACTCGCATAAACCGAAGCGTAGCGAGGGCGGGTCGCTAGTTGTATAAAAATAATAAATTTCCAACAGACCATCAAATTACGAGCATGGCAATTACAAAGAACTATTGCAATGACAAGGTTCAACATTTTCAACACCAACATAAAAATCGTTTTTATTCGGTGACTGTACCTACATACCTAGTGATGTCATTATAAAACAGGAATTTACGATCATTTTAGTAAAAAAAATGTTTCTCACATTCATAGTTCAAAATAAAGTAAAAGGAGCACATATTGCAATAAGTAACTTTACGAACTTTACTTTATGGTGAAACCAGATTTAATAATTTTGAGTTTTAAATTTCAAGTCCGGATCTCGGTCAGAGTCTTTAACTTACTGCCAAGCAGCAGTGTTCGCATTCTTGTTTTCCGGGCGGGCAGGATAAGATAACCAGCATACATGCATTTCAACTTAGTCATCAGCTCATCAGTGATGGCAATGCAGATGCAGGTCTCAGGTGACCAGCCTTCTCCATTTCACAATAAAAACCGGTCACGTGCGTTACCCAAGTCATTTGTATAAAAACTAACTAACACTAAACTAGTCTTTTTGGTGGGAGCAATTTACTTTGCATAAACAGTTTTATTATAATTTCTTTTAACCAAGTTAGAAAAGATTAATAATAGTCGTGTAGCATAAAACAAACTATCATTTCATCGGGCATAACTCGTTGTTATGTAATTTAAATCAATGTCTTTTTACTAGGTTAGATTATGTTAGATCAGTGACCATTAGACAAAGACAATTGACTTAGACCATAATGTTTCAAGAAATCATGCTTTAGATAAGATACTTAATTGGCTCGGTTGCTGTTTACTTATTTTACCTAACCGTCTACAATGGCCCATGTAAGGGCAATCTACCCTGTCCGCAAGTCAGCTCAGTATGGACGTGCACCGCTTGCGCAGAGTGTACGTACGAGTGCAAGCAATCGGTGCGCGCCTCCGTGAATATGCCGGGGGCACTTCAGCAGTACACAATTTATAGGGTACCTATATGACATAAACATAACTTAATAACAATTGAACTATGAGTGAGTAACTTAACGGCAAAAGGTAGCCATCTTATTAAACATTGTCTTTGCTTTAATGTATTGTGTATTCATTGTACAAAAACAAAACATCTTTCGATTTTAAGACAATACTTTAGTTTATTAGAAAACACAATAGGTAATATTTAGTACCTAATGAGAACGTTAGCAGCGTGTAAACCTGTGAGAACCTAAGGACAGCCTTGAAAAATGATTCCTAAGCCGTGCCGTCCTCTGTTCGTCAGTCCGTCACCATGCCTGTGGTTTTGAAATCGGGAGAATATTATCTCGAATTAATAAAATTATAGTCGTGGTACGAGTATCATCAGTTCGGACTCCGTGGGCCAGTGTCCTATCATCTAGGTATTTATTTATTTCATTTGTAACTGAATTTCATTCCGTTTCGCTCGATCGTTCTCTTACATTCATTCATCAGTCTTGCCATTTCTTAGGCGAACACATCGCAGTGTGGTGCCTCGCTGAGTATGGAGTTGAGAATGAGCAGCGCGCGGCGCAGCGGCGAGTGCAAGGCTTGTGCAGTGCGGTGCGCGCGCGGCGGCGGCGGCTCCGCACGTCGGGCACGAATACTCTCACCACCTCACCTACCAAATGAGCATAGTCTATGTTGTGAATTAATCCTAACGCGAATTTATCGACCGCTACGGATCGTCTCAACTCGAGAGGCTCGTATTCCAGCCGGCCCTGTAGTGAACGTGTCGGGTATAAGTACGGATAGCACCTAGTACGGATACTGCTTTTTGTATAAAAAAAAAGAAAAAAAATCGTTTATTCGTGGCAAACATAGGTACTATGGGTTTCTTAGGAACTTCTTCTGCACTTTCTATAACACTACTAGAAACTTTTTTCGTGGGGATTTCATACTACAGCGCTTGTCTCTAGTATACTCCGAACGAGGGCCATAAAGTGTACGAACACAGAACAGAAAAAACAGTAGAAGTGTCAAGTGGGTGTGTATCGTGTGGCATAGTTATGCGGAGTTCCGCATAACCTACCATACTTTTGCCGCGATCGCTTATTTAGATTTTTCGATATTTCGATATTTCTAAAATAGGAAATAAATCCAGAGAAATTATTTTGGAATGTAAAAACGATAGCCGCACCAAAAACATTTTCCATGGTGGCGTGTTGTTTTTATGATAGTTTGAGTATTGGCGACCACAGGTCTGATACTAAGCGAAGCTCATGCCACTTCCACTGTTTTTTCTATTCCGTGTGTACGAAGGTGTCAAACAAAACAAGTAGAATTGTTCAGTACCTACGAAACGCAACTTATGATCATGAAAGTCAGCAGGGCTGCTCGCGTCTTAAACTCTTCCTAATTAAAAAGCGAAATGTGAGTATCCAGGGTTTGTTTCTCCGTTTACAATCCTACTAGGTAGACGGTTTCTAGAGGCCCGCAATTGTGGTGATATGGTCACTAATTATTCTTGTCAACGACGTCACAACCGTTAGGTTTAACCGTTTTTTTTTTAATAATACATTTAGAAAAAAATGATATGTACGTATGTGAAGAATCCAGTAGAAAAACGATAAGAGTCCATTTTTCAGTTTTCAATTTTAGTAATTCTTTAAATTGCTCGTAAAGTATTACACTTTCTATTCATGGCTTAGGCTATTATAAACTAGAAACTTCCCAATTTTCATATCGAAATGCTTATTGTAAAGACACACTGATAAATGTTACAGTCAATAAAACAATGAATACCAGTGAGACAACGGTAATTATTTTGTCCATTTATCCAGGTCTTTGGAAATGGTTAAAATTATTTATAAACAGAAAGAGATAATGCTGCCAGTCAAGAAAAATAAAGCACCAGCACCAGTAAAACCACAATAGTTGTAAATGAAGATGAAATTAGAATCCGTGGAGAAGTAAAAAGGGAAAGGGCTAGTTTTGATACAGCTTAATTGACCATAATTAACCATTACTTTGTTTTGTTCTTCTTTTAGTTAAGGATAAAGTGAAGTTCATCAAAGGTTGGAATTAATTTCTGTTTTTCACGCAGACGATATAAAACAATAATTTAAAAATATGATTCAGGGTTTACGAGGTTCCGTTTTGAGACCTACCGGTCTTCAAATGTTAAAAAACAATTACTTATTTCTTAACGTAGTTAATTTTGTAACTATTAAATAAAAATAAAATTATTACATAAAAACCCCCGATGTAACGGCGACCCTTTCTTTCAGAACGGGGCTGAGGTGCTACACGGTAAAATCTTACCCTCTTTATCATAAACGAGCAATGACTAAAGTGAGCTTGAAATATGCTCAGTCCTTATCTGTCATTATGATATTTGCAGAAAGGGACAAAGAACACTTTAACTAAAATGGGTTCGTAATGAGTTTATGACTATTTTTTGATAGCTCTTGTTTACTTGACAGGAATGGCGGCCGAGATAAAAACAATATCATAACACATCAAAGACAATATGGTTTGACCGGGTTAAATAGAGGCCCTAATAACTCTTAAGGTGTTTTTCCACCGGCGACGCGAGACGAGACGAGGCGGGACGAAAATTGAAATATGTATTGAAAAATCGCGCAAACTCAAAGCGCGCGCGCGGTGGAAATGGGTGTTTTAATACAAATAAAAATTCTCGCGCCGCCTCGTCTCGTCTCGCGTCGCCGGTGGAAAAGCACCTTTAAGAAGATCGTGATGCTAAAAAAATCCATACAAAATGCGATAACGTTTTTGAAGGCGGTTTTTTGTTTTAAAACATTTACCTATTTTATTTTATAAGTACTTTTTAGTGATCATAAATTATAATAAACTATAATGTAGTCCCACTTCTTAGTTGATATGAATTTAAGACATTTCAAGCTCGCCGCAAGTAACGCCGCGGGAAAGTCATAGTCATAGTTTAACAATTTAATGTTCTTCGTTGTAGTCGCAACTATCTAATCCTTATCGAGATATCTTATCGCCACCCTTGAAATAGGTCCGGTGGACATCTGTGGTTTTCATCATCAGTTCCACTTCACCCAATATCTACCAAAATTTGTTGTAGGTGTACCAAAACCTACTCCAGAATGTAACAAATACTTTTCTGAAAATCGCATCAAAATCGGTTCAGCGAAACGCGAGTTAATCGCGGACAAACATACAGGGTGTAACAGGAGGAGTGGATCAAACGAAGCAGGTCGATAGAGGACGTCAAGACCTGTCGATTTCACCAAAGTGAAAGTTTTTGTAAAATTTTACTAGCACGGCCTACGTTACCAATTTAAAGCTATGATTTTTGTTTTGTAGGTAGTGAAATAGTTGGTCTTGAGTATCCAATTTTATTGTATTTCGTTCTCAGGAAAATGTAAAAAAGTTAAGTGCCACAAGACAGACATTAACGAACCCCCTTAACTGAAAATTTATGGTGGCAACTAAGTCAAATTGTATTAATTAGTCAAAATAACATCAGTTACTGTAACTTCTGTTAATTTAAGTCGTAGTTTTTACATAACTTCACATGTTTTTTACTTGGAGCCAATTTCTGTTATTAGAATGAGTTGAAATTAGGTAATTAGGTAGATATTTATAAACCCAAAAGGCAGTAATATGGTGTCTAGGAATTGATCTGATGATGGAACTTGAAGATCATCATAGGATTGCTGGTGTATTTGATAAACGGATGGGCATCAGGTGACTTATTGGGACCAATTAACGTTTTTTTTTAAAACACCTGTCTGTGCCTTTTGAAAACACTTATAAAAAAATCGGCCAAGTCAGAGGCGCACAAGGAGTTCCGTACCATCTATAAAAAATCTCGTTTTTTGTATGGGAGCTTAAATTATTTTATTCTGTTTTTAGTATTTGTTGTTATCAACATCAACAGAAATACATCATCTGTGAAAATTTCAGCTGTCTTGCTATAACGGTTTATGAG
This sequence comes from Acleris cristana, assembly GCA_948252455.1. NCBI lineage: Eukaryota > Metazoa > Arthropoda > Insecta > Lepidoptera > Tortricidae > Acleris > Acleris cristana. The sequence continues at coordinate 51,244,613 of OX411771.1, forward strand.
ATATTATAGCCTGGTGACAGACGGACGGACAGTGGAGTCTTAGTAATAGGGTCCCATTTTTACCCTTTGGGTACGGAACCCTAAAAATTACATTTTAGAAATCAGATACCTATTATGTGAATAATTTTAAAGAGCTAAGAATTGTTAATCGGTTATCAATAAAGTAGATAGGTTAGTTAATTCCTAGTAATCACCTAGATTTTCATTTATTTAAAGGATGGAATTAGCAAATAAGAAACATTGGATGGATAGCATAATAACAAAATAATATTTTGGAAAATGGCCATATTTAAGATTGGATAAGGTTACCCAATTTAAGAATAATTTTATTTATTGATGCAATTAAAAGTCCCTGCTTACCGGATCATTTCTCAAATTTACTTCAATATTTGAACTAAACCAACTTACTATCACACAAACAAAATGAAATAAAAAGTAAATAAGACGGCATTTTAAAGATATTTCACTTAATGATGAAATTCAGGCTGAACAACATAGGTAAGTACTTTAATTCCGTTTTTAACGCAAGTTGTTACTTAACGGAAAATTGTTGATTTCACACTTTTTGAATTTGAATTTGAAACGATATGAATGCAGTAAAATGTTTACAGAACATTTATCATTAACTAAAGCGGTTTATGGAATAGTCTGTAATAAAATGTTAAGTGAACTTTATTGGCTAATGGGCCCGAAAGTCGGAGTTAAAATTGGGTTTACGGCGATAGTTCAAGAGCTAATTACTTTATTAAAAATTGGTAATACTTTGATCCACTCCTCCTGTTACACCTTGTACATACAAACATACGGGTCAAACTGAGAACCTCCTTTTTTGAAGTCGTTTATTAATGAAAATGATCGCGTTCTAATCATCATCCGTTTTTTGTGCCATGGAGAAGGCAAAAGAGCGCACATGCCACCTGAGGGTAAGTGGGATCTGTAACCCTTAGACATTTCCATTCTCAAGACTACACTCATAATACTGCATTCCTAAGACCGCAAATGCGTTTCCAACCCTGAGGGATGTCAGCGGTTGTCTTCCACCCACACTGGAACACAACAATGCGAACACTGCTGCTTGGCGGTAGGGTTAAAGATGAGTTGGTTACACTTTTTTTTTCCGCGGTTAAACATAATTAATAATATTAAGGGCATAAAATGTAATGTTTAGAATTTTGGAAGTTGATTTCCGCCCGTAAAATGAAATACTTATGCTGGATTTACAGAAAAACCAACTGTTCCGGACAGGTTTAAAGAAACACACATCTTGATTTTTTTTGGCAAGAAGTTCAAGTAGATTCTGTCCTGAGAAAGAAGAAAAATTACGTTTTACTTCGCTAAATTTGACAGTTATAAATACCTCCTTGAAATCATTTCAACAACTTTGAGGCCATGCGACTTGAAAGTTACATCGATCTATCCATGGATCTAATCTATTAGTTGATTGGTTTTTTGCTCTTGGAGAATTCCGTACTTGAAGGATAGCCAAGCGGAACCCAATAAATATGCTTGCGCTGTCCGTCCGTCCGTCTGTCCATCCTAACTTTATCCTTTTTTTTTATTCTTTTGAACCATAATAGATAAAAAGTTGTTTTTTTTTTCGATTATGATTGCTGATTGATATGACTCCCCACCCTTATTTACTGGGTTACACAGGTGCTGTATTAGTTATATGTTTAAATTGTCACTAACCTATTTTAATTGATCTGTAATAAACCAATAATAACGCAGCCTGAAATAAATGATTATATTCTATTCTATTCTTAATAGCGGATTAACATTTAAAAAAAGTAAAATATTCAAGGAGGTCCACGTAACGGTGTAACGGTTTTTTTCAACGTATTTTATTTTAGTTGTATCGTAAAAACGATCAAACATACAAGCGTTAAATTTGGTTTGATTATAGTACGAACCCCGAAGGAAAACAACAAATACTACTTAAAAAATGGTCAAGTGGGAGAGGCTCGTGCTGATTCTACTGTACTGTACCTACTGTGCGGCCGTACGAAACATTCGGTGCGCGAGTTAATTCAGCTCGCACTTGACCATTTTTTTAAATATCATGAAAATCGTGCCTTAAGCTACGCAATTGGGATTGTTCATAATTTTATAATTACTCTAATTCGAAAACCATTTCGAGGAATGGGGTTTTAAAGCCGTTCTGCATTATTAAGTTTTTGAAATATTTATCTATTTCGGATATTTCGACAAAAGTATATTTAACCTTTGTTTGACTTTCGTTTTTGGCTTGAAGCCCTCCTAGGTGTATCTTACGGGTTAGGCGAAAACCGCTTGAAATAGTACGTTTTATTACATTATTACAATCACTTTTTATCATTAGATATGTTTTAATTGTTGTAATTTATTAGAAAATGACAGCCCAAATTTAAAATAATCATGTCATCCATAAAATGTTTGCTAAATAAATAAAGATATTCAACCAAAACTATTGGGTCAAATACAAAATTAATGAACTTGGTCTCTTAAAATTACCCATTCTTTCGAATTAGAATGTAAAAATAGTGAGTTATATTTTTTGGTCTATCCCAATTGATACTCACGGAATTAAATGGCAACACATTACTAGGAATTCTGAACGAACCTTTAAGTCACAACTAATCTTTCTGGCAGGCAAAGTCGACGAGTTTGTTGATTAATGTGCTTCTAACTCTATTTATTCCTTGTACTTACTTACACTGAATTTTAAATTCTAATTTAGCTACATTTAATTTAATTTTATAACTACAATACAAATTAAAAATTAAAAATTAAAACTATGGCCAATTAAAAGATAAATTAAACCAAAAATTATAACTAAGTTAAAAAGTACAATGAAATTAAAACTAAATAACAGAGGGCCCCCTTGCCAAAGTACCACAGATGCTGGCAGAATTTCCTTGTTGTATAGCAATGCTAATTCGTTGCCCGAGGAAGCTGCCAGCTCTGTGGTCTCCGGTTGTTGCTATCAGCCTTTTCGAAATGTCCTTAAAAAGGCTGATAGCACCGGGTCCCCACGGACCAAGGGTCTCGACGCCGAATGGAACGAAGTTATATTCTGCCCCGAGACCCTTGTACTTATTCTTTTCCATAGTTTATTTACTCCTCATTTCAACCAAACCATGAAGTAAAGAAATTTTCTCAAAATTTCTACTCAGTATTTTTTGAATTTGTTTTTTTGTGTGTATTTGTGTGTTATTCAATAAAAAAATACTTGATTTCAATTTTATACTCCACTGTACCATATCGTAGCATTGTCAGGAAAATCGCATAAGTAAGCTACATTTCAAATGAATCTGATATGCACGTTAAAAGCGACTTTATACTCGTAGATTTGTTTAAATAGCTAAAAGTGAGTGTAATAAAAGTGAGTTAAAAACAATTAAATAATTTCTAAATTGTTAACTTAGGGCTGCTTGCAGAAATTGCATAGTCTATCGCTAATTAAGTCCAAGTATTTTTTGGCATTGGACAACGATGCTAACCCATTATCTTTTGGACCCAGATCTCTTTTCCTAACAGGATGTTCGGAACGTTTCCACCCGCTGGTAAGAAGCAAGACGCAATTTGTACTTACTTGAGAAAACATTCCTGACCTCGGTGGTCACTAAACACCAAATAAAAACACGTAAACACTCCCGTGACTCTACCACGCACATGCACAATTTAAGTACCTATAGGTATTTAAGCGAAAATTTAAATGTCTATTTTTATGACAACAATCACACAATTTCTATAGTGCCCTCGAGAATGTTTACAAAGACGTTCTTTGTATCTGCGATCCGTTTACTTGTGACAGCTATCTTGTTTTTAAGACACCCTCAATTTTGTTATTAAAAATATTGTTATAGGTAATCGTTGTAAAAGCATAGATAATAGATACGGGTGAAAAGTCGTGTTTACACAAGCCTGTGGAACCTTTGTTAGGCGGCATTTTATGACCCGTGTGAGCCCCTGATTAGCCGTGTGTCATCGCTGCAAATCTTTGCTAAAAGATGATAATAGGTAACATTTTAATAAATTATTAAAATCAAAATTTGAACAAGTTCCCAAATTCATTTTGAAACTTCAGGGGGAAATCATTACAAAATGGTTGCAAGACGATAGGTTCTTAATGAAATTAATTATTACAAATAAAATTACAAGCGTTAAGATGTTTAAGTTTAAAGAAAAAAGTACGTACCAATTTTTTTAATGAAATTGTCATACCTACATTATAAATCCTCATTATTTATTTTAAAGTAAACATCGGTTATGCACAAACAAAAAACAAATTTAAAACTACTTTATGAGCAATTACATTGAAAATAATATGATTATTAGCTGCTGCGTATTCATAGTGTAGCAACTGTGTATTCACTTTGAATCTAAGTACCCACCAAACTAATATTATTTTTTTAGTTGACAGTTTGAACGATTTTCTTTCTACTTTACTTTACCTTTCGCTGTACTGCAACTGTTTTGTGTATTTTTAAATTTTCGCTGCCCTTATTTTATCATAGCAATGAGTAATCTGTTTAGTGCTCGGGAATAAGGCCAGATGTTATTGTGTTACGGGGAGGCATTGGGAAACGCTAGCGAGGCCCTACGGATTTACGAGCAAAGATATCCCAACGCAAGGTCACCGGCAGACCCCCGCGTCATAACCCGCGCGTATCAACGAGTACTAGATAATGTGCCTATTGTCCCACAAGAAGAAGGCGCCGGCAGATCGATTAACGTGCGAGCCGAAAACAGCATTTTGGATGTAGTGCGACGCAATCCACGAATTGGGACTCGCACTGCAGCGCGCTTATTAAGACGTCGCGGTATAATAGTATCGCACAGGACTGTTCATAAAGTTCTCCGCAGAGACAGGCAACGTGCGTACCGAATTCACAAAGTGCATGCACTAGTGCCTGGAGACCGGGATCGCCGACGCGAGTACTGCAGGTGGCTGGCAGACCAGCAAAGTCGATTCGCACATTATAATTTCGTGTCACATATTATTTGGACAGATGAATCGACCTTTACCAGAAATGGACTTCTGGGCCCATACAAATCCGCGCGTAGTTCAGCAAACAGGGCATCAAACCCGCTGGTCGGTGAATGTATGGGCTGGGATTTACAAAAACAAAATTCTTGGACCAGTATTTTTGCCCGAACGTATGAACGGGCAAAGATACCTAGAGTTTTTACAACGAGACCTGGAGAGGGAATTAAGGAGTTTACGCATTGAACTAGAAGCCGAGTGGGACAACATGGAGGACGTGCCTCTTGCACAACTGCCCAGAATTTGGTTTATGCATGACGGAGCCCCTCCGCACTCCGTACGTCCAGTAAGAGAACATCTCGATAACACATTCCCGAACCGCTGGATTGGGCGCTATGGTCCTCATTCATGGCCTGCTCGCTCACCGGACCTCACTCCACTTGACTTCTTCTTATGGGGTTACATAAAAGAAAGAGTGTTTGTGGCCGAGTGTGACACTGCAGATGAAATGCGGTGTAGGATATGTAGTGCATTTGACACTCTGAGAACTAGTATCAATGTAGATGTCACTTTGATGCCTCGTCTCCATGCCGAAACCTTGCGTCGCGCTAACACCTGCGATCAGCTTGGGGGCGGCCAGTTTGAGCCGTATCTCACAAGACCCGAGAGAGCTTAGGTATGATTTTCTATAATTTTATAACAAATTAGCAACCCGCCCTTGCTTCACTTCGGTTTATGTGAGTTTTCTGTCACACCCGTACATAAACCATAATTAAATATACATAAAATCCTTCTGTGAAAAATAATCTACTTGATGGTGAAAACCGCATCAAAATCCGTTACGTGGTTTAGGAGGAGTTAACGGACAGACTGGCAGAAGTGGAAAGCGACAAAAGCGAAATACCCTCATGTTTTGGTTAAGAGTTAAAAAATAAGATTATGTTAAAAATAGATCAAGCATAAATAACTGAATTTCAATCATAAATAGTTTGGCGTAATATGTCTTCTCAAAATCTAGAAATTTTAGTAGGATTTGAATTAAAGATTAAATTATTGTTTTCCATATTTTTATTTAGTCATAATGTGATTGTTGACATATTTTTTTTATCCTGAAAAAGTAGGTAACACGCGCACCGAGGGTTCCGTATTAACTTGTTACTCGTAATAGGAATCGAGACTCGAAGATTTTTCCGGCTTTCCTGAGTAGGTATATTTTGAGTTTCCTTCAAAATCAAACCCTAAAGCGATTAATACATTGTGGTTAGCAGCAGTTCATACTAAAATTGAAAGGTTGGGAGTTATTTTATTAGTTAGTAATAAACTTCTCGCGCTCATCATACAAATTTGCTCTGACCGGGAATGGAACTCGGTACCACTATCTTCGCAGGCAGATTCACTACCAACTAGGCCAACTACGTCGTCTTTTTTTGCCTACTACATCATGACTACAACTTGCATTGCAATTAATTGAAATAGATGACAAATGATGTAAATTATAAATAAGTATGTATGTATAACAGTGTCAACAGTTAGGCAATTGGACTTTTACTTTTATTAACCAAAAGATAAACTGGAGTGAGACAATCTTAACTTTTCTGTTGGAAAACTGTTGATTTTACAATTTTTTTTGAGTTGTATCTACAATAATCAAACACGATTTTCAAACATACTTGAACTTTTTTAAGTATTTATGTATCTACAAAATGACGTTTTTCGGATTTCCTTTACTTGTGCTATAAGACATTGCTTCTTGCCAAATTTCGTGATTACCTAGGTCAAGCAGCATAAACGGCCGTATCTTTTTATTGCGTTGACCAAAAATTTGATTTTTACACAGCCCCAAGAGATTGCAGACCTGAGTATTTGACATTAATTTCAACCTAATCCTTCACGCGTTCCTGAGAAAAAGGGTCTTGACAGACAGACAGACAGACAGACAGACAGAGAGACCACGAAGTGGTTCTACAAGGGTTCCTTTTTCCCTTTTGAGGTACGGACCCCTAAAAATAAATTAAATATGACCGAAAACATAATTGTTATGACTAAAAATAATTTTGGCAGACGATGAAGACCCGTATTTATTTTTCATAGTTAGCAAAACCTTACCTATTAACGTGTAGCTTGACTGTAAGAACTTTTACTGGTATAAATAGCTAGAAGAAGCAAAATTGGAATATTTGTGGAATTCCATGAAGATAAATCGAGTGGAACGTCAGAAAAATGGGTATAATAATTGTTTAAAAAAAACCACTTTCAAAAACGCAAATTAATTAATATCCAATTGAAGTCAGCTTTTGGTTTAAAATATTGTGAGTCGCCGACTTCAGTTGGACTGACTTATTACCTAGTACCATACTAAAAGAAGTTATTTTTTGCGTTTGCGTTGTGCAAAACGTGGTTATAAAATTATCAACAAGTTGTTAGAGTTGTTGATAATTCTGTAGCTCTGCCTACCCCAAATAACTATTTTGTTCTGTAAGGACAAAATAGTTATTTATGTAACTGATACATGATGAAGTTTATTAAGCAGAGCGTAACCCGTGTTAGTGTAAATAGCGTGTTAAATTATCTGTGCAAGTGGCCCTTAGTGTTCGTTTTGATCCCTGATTTCGTTCATTCTAATTCTTGTGGTTTTTAATAACGGCTGGTACAAAGAGTCTTTTCTTTTCTTATAAGTCTTATTAGCCCATAATGGTTACACGTTATCCTTGAATCATACGATTTCTTTATATTTATTAAAATCAGTCTCGTGGTAGTCGTGGTAGTTCAAGAACTACTAATTTTGCTCACATACATACACATACCTACATACATACATATCCGGTCGACATCTCACTTCCACGATAGGGCAGACATTTGTTACTGTTATTAACAGTGATCGGGGAAAACGATGCAAAACTTTAACAAAACTTAACAAAACTTACATTACAGCCATGAAACTATTAATATCCTTATACCAAATCCGAGACTCTGATATAGAGGTAAATTGAACACTAATCTGCCAATATTATTCTTAGTTTTTAATAATATTCTTATTTTTCTTGGTCGCAAGTTCTCCTTTATGGTCAGCTTTACAAGTTTTGTTAAAGTTTTGTACCGTTTTCCCCGATCACTGGTTATTAACTATCATCTTATCATGTTTAATGCTATCATCTTATCATGTTTAATGCTACAGAAATTGCTAAATGATTTAAATTTAAAATATTTAAACCTACACAATAAATGGATTTCTAGGTGTCTCAGTAAGTCCATTGCAAAACTTTTTTATGATTTTATTCATTAGTCACTTGGACAATGTGGCGTGGTAATCCATTTTGTATTTATTTAAAGTGGATGGCATTTTTACTATTCTCCTGAAAACTGCAGAAATTTGAGCACATTCGTTTCACTAAAAACTGGATCAAGTTTCAAAAGGTTTTCAGATAATAGCGCTTCGGGGTAGGTTAAACCGTTTGGTTTGTTAGTGTTGTTACACAACGTAGGTATTTTTAAATTTAATTTTACTAGGAACATGAAAAACACCTAGTTACATTGTGTATCAACACTAACAACCGAAACGGTTTATGCTGCCCCGAAGTGTTAATAAATTGCACAAGCGTAAATACAGATTCAGTGGAAACTCAAGCGGAACACATAGTTATTATGTTAATAAATTAAATTAAATTATAAAACAATAAAATTTAATTAGTTATCATGTTATGATATTACTTTTTAGTCAGTCGTCGTCGGTAGGCCTCCAACAAGTTGAACCGACGTGGATATGGTAGCGGAAAACCGATGTATTGAAATAATGAGTCGCTTGTTTATTTATTGAGTCTTTTCCACAAAAATAAAAACTGTATACAAAATATTACCCTAACGCAAAGCCTTGTTAATCTAGGTAAGTAACTTCACATCAACACAACGTAACTTCAAACTGGGGCAAGTTGTATGGAGTAAATGTGCTTCTTATTTAACTTTGGTTTCTACAGATCTAATCTAAGAATAAATTAATGAAAATATTTCGTGGGATCAAGTTAAACAGTTCTAACTCATCCTTTATTGAGTCTTAAAATTCTAAACAAACAATGTATTGGCGTTGGACTTTTGACTGTTAATTACGACGAGAAACTGAAATTGCATATTCGGTAAAAAAAATAAAATTTCTTTTCCTCGTCATATAACAGTATTTTTTATGAAATTTAAAACTAAACTTATTTAATATAATACAATTAAAAGTTAAAACTAAACTTATTTAAATTAAAATTAAAACTAAGCTACTCAAATATACGTTGACCTAAATAAATATTAAAAAATATATTTTTCTGAAATTTAATATTTAATTCTTGTTTTTCTCGGATAATGCTTGAAAAATTTATTCTAAGAATCTAACTGGCTCCTGGTGATAGATAATCCTTTAAATAATAATTTATAATAAATAGAACGTTAATTAATAATACAAATATTGAGTAAAGTTTTGAGGTAGCAAATTGGTTTGTGAATTAAAATTGTTATACTAAAATATTATTTCTAAACGAACTTGCAAACGATTCGCACTTGACGGTTATGATTTGACAAGTGACGCTCTCTCCCCGCCAAATTGTATGGGTAACGTTGGATTTTTCTGTTATGTGATGTCAATAAAAAACTAAACAGTTAAACAAGTTGTTTTACACTCTTAACACTGGCTCGTAGACAGAATAAATTAAAACCTTATTCAATTTAGTTTCTTAGGGGGACTCATAAAAAAGGAGCAGGATTTTTTTATGGATAAGGAGCCTTTCATTGTCCAGATTTCATTAAGTATAGCAGAAACATACTTAATAGTTACATTTTTAAATAAAAATAAGGAAATGGAAATCGTTGTCTAGAGGTCTATCCCAAAAACTAAACTTGTACCTATAGCCTGTGTCAATTGAAATTGCCCAAGATGTAAACAAAATTAATACTGTTTGACACATAACCTCAAATATTTCATCAAGCGTGTTTTTATTAAAAATAACGTTTAATTAATAATAATGTGAAAGTAAAGATGTTTTAATAGGCTTTTAGTTTTAGGACTTATTAATCATTCTCCAGTAATTAATATGACCAGATAGTAAAGCATTAACCATTTTATGTCCTTTTTAGAACCTAAAGGTATTTTTTACAACCTAGGCCTGAGTGAAATGTTACTTGGGGAACGAACCGTACATTATTTACTTACTATTTTACTATTACAGCTGCATTTACACGTACGGTTCGGAACGTAGATTGGAACGGCGCGTGGCCTTTCCCGCGGTCCGAACTTTAGGTGTGCAGGCCTCTATTCTTCCCCGATTCGGATTATCGTTTGTCCGCATACTCCTCCCAAACTATTAGAGATATCAGGATCAAATTTAGCCCGTAATACGACATCTAGCCATAAATGGTTTATAAAAAATAAAATTGAAAATCGGACATGCCACGGAGGTATAAATCACCGAAAATATGTTCCCATAGACTTCCAATGGGAAAAATGGGAAAAGTGCCGGAGGGAACTCGCGCTTAAGTAAAGTGAGTGAGCGTTACTAAGATTTCTGAAATGATGGCAGCAAACCGCTTCGCGTCATTTAGACTTCCCCGGAGACGGCAAGTGCACCTAGTTATGTTATCCATAATTTTTTTCTTTATTTTCTCTTTTCAATTTTTCTAGGTGACTACTAGGAATTAATTAACCGATCTACTTTATTGATATTTCAAATTGTTCACATAATATCTAATTTCTAAAATGACAATTTAATGTCAAATTTTACAAACCACTTAACAATAGACCCACTCTATTGTTAAGAGGTTTGTAAAATTTGTTTTAACAGCTGTCAAAATGTAACGGTCGATTAACAATTATTAACATTTAACATTAGACTTGAAAGTGATTCTCAAAGTCATAGACAGCAGGCAAAATCAGCAGAAGACGATATAACGGATATTAAACAATTTTATTAAACAAAACACGTAATGGGGCCCTACAGTAAACTATTAATATGTCCCCATAAGTCAAACGATCTGATAACCGTCCTTTTCCCTGCACAGTCTACACCTGTTTATCAAGAATAATCTAACAAGATCAAACTTATTAATGACTCGACGTTAAGTACAGCAGCAATCCTATGACCATCTTCAAATTCCATTATCAGATCAGTTCTTAGTCATTATTATACTGCCTTGTTACCGGGTTTACATACCTACTAACTTAATTTCGACTCATTCTAATAACAGAAACTGTCTCCAGGTAAAATTACAAGACTGTAACTAAACAAATATGTAAAGTTAAGTTAAACCTTTTACGACTTAAAGTAATTTTGACTAATTAATACACTGATGTCATTTTGAGTAATTAATACACTTTGACTTTGACTTAGGTAGTTGCAATCAAAAGTTTTCAGTTAAGGGGGTTCGTTAATGTCTCTCTTGTGGTTCTTAATTTAGTTTTTTACATTTTCCTGTAAACCAAACACAATACATTTTGTACAGGAGGTTTATCATTACTTAGCGCAGTTTTTAGAATAATTTCCAGAAAGAATGTTTTGAGAATTTTGTTCACTAACCAGCCTCGAAAGTTCGAGTTAAAGTTAATTCGACGAAAAAATCCAATTTTTATGATCACGTTTTTAATTGGATACTCAAGACCAACTATTCCACTACCTACAAAACAAAAATCTTAGCTGTAAATTTAATTGTTTAGATTAAATTAGCAAAGATAGGTGGTAGGTGGCTGCTGTCTGGGTGTTAGTCAAATTTTACGAAAACTTAAATAACTTAGGAACAGTAGAAAATCGCAGATGAACATACATGGGGGTGAAATCGATAGGTCTTGACGTCCTCTATCGACCTGCTTCGTTTAATCCACTCCTTCTGTTACAAGTGTTGTCTCTCAAATGTGTCTTGAGTCCGGCGGTAAGTCAGTTAAAAATACGAGTTTGGACCAGATTTTAAATACGATCGATATCACATTACAGAGAGATTATTTCAAATCTAATTAAAGAAAAGTATAAAATTTAATGACCCACTCTCCATTGGTGATTCCTCTTTGTCCATTGCTTACTGTTACTTACTCAAATACGATGACATAGAGACAATCATTCTTTTGCAATTATTTTAGAAGCAGAACTTTGCTGGGGGACTGCCCAGTCTGGGACGAGGTCCACAATCTCTGAAGGTACCTACTCAAAATCGTATAGCACCGATTTGGGCGGAAAGAGCGAGCCCGGGATCTTAGGCAAACTTAAATTGCTAATAATTTGGTCATCTTTCTTAAATCATTTACCATCATTAAAGAGCTTGAGTTACATCTCGGTTTCAGCGTGGGTTCCTTAATTTATATCCGAAATACGAGATCACTTGGCCAATTTCAATCCGTTTCACTAAAAACTAGATCAACTTTACAACCCAACCCGTTGAACCTACCCCGAAGTGCTATTATCTGAAAACCTTTTGAAACTTGATCCAGTTTTTAGTGAAACGAATCTGCCAACATTTCTTCAGTTTGCAGGGGGAAAAAAAATGCCGTCCACCTTAAATAAATACAATTGTACATTCGGTCAAACGGGATTTCTAGGCCACATTGTCAAAGTTACTTACATACTATCAATAAAATCGTAAGAATTTTTTGCAATGGACTTACAGCGACACCTAGAAATCCATTTGTTGTATAGGTTTATTTTTAAACAAAGCATTTAGCAATTTCATAGCATTAAACATGAAGACGATAGTTAATAAGCAGTAACTAATGTCTGCCCTATCGTGGAAGTGAGATGTCGACCGGGTATGTATGTGTATGTATGTGAGCAAAAATAGTAGTTCTTGAACTACCACGACGCGACTACCAAGAGACTGATTTTAATAAAATAAAGAAATCATATGATTCGTGGATAACCTGCAACCATTATGGGCTAATAAGACTATTTTCTCTAGCTCAGTGAAGTAAAAAGTGTCCTAGAATGGAGATTTTCTACTCACGTACTATAAACCGCTAACATTGATATCGTTAATGGTAACAGAATACCACCTAAAACGTACCTAACCAAAAAACAATTCTATAATGAGCGTTGCCATGGTAATAACAGTTCTATAATAATTATTACAGCATTGTTATTACCATGGTTACGGTCATTCCGGATATCGGTCTTGGCGTTTAGTGAACACTTGACATCTTAATTTGTATCATAAACCGTTTAAAATATTTTAATACCGATTAAAATTTCGTATATTAAGAACAAAAATCATTTACTGCCGCACTCAGAGACGTCAATTAAATTTAATGCTAGATTAAAGTTGCTGCTGTCACTTTCTTTGCTATAGCAATAGAATAAGACAACACGTCACTTAACAAGCATTACATTTAATTGACGTCTCTGAATGCGGCAGTTAGAGACTTATTATGTGTTTAAAATTACATTTTTATTAAATTACTAAAACTAGATGGTTAATATCCATCGATTTGTTATTTGGTTAGTATGGTTCAATATGGATATCAACAAAATGACGCTGGCGTTTCGTTTGGCATTCCAACTTTTATGATAAATTGTCAGAAGTGTTTAAGTAACTATTAAATTTTGCATGAAATTTGTTAAGTAATATTTAACAATAAAATTCACAAACCATTAACGCCAATCGGAATAATGAAAATGACTTTGCTGATATGTAATTTTTTGGCAGAATAGTCAAAGAAAGAATACGAGAAAAGTTAGCGATTAATTATTATTGTCATTGTATAATTTTAAGCTTGTAGAGAAAGTTACGTATGCAACGCTACATAATTAGCTCTTAAGGTAATCGTGGCTGAAAACGCTTAATTATGTACCAGTTACATAAATAACTATTTTGTGAAATAAGAGGACGGGATTACGCAGAACGGATAGTCGTAAAATAAAGATCTAAAAAAACCGGCTGATTTGGTCTTCGAGTTAATAATTGCACAAATTTAATTAATTGCAGATTCAGTGGAAACTCAAGCGGAACACATAGTTATTATGTTTTTAAATTAAATTATAAAATAACAAAATTTAATGAGTTATCATTATTATTACTTTTTTAGTCGCTTGTCGAAGAGTAAGGAACACGCAGCATCGTCGGTAGGCTTCGAACAAGTTGAACCGACATGCATAATAATAATATGGTAGCGGGAAACCGATGTATGAGTATGCACGGGACCGGTCCCTGTGGCAAACCTTGGGGGAGGCCTAGGTATGTCCAGCAGTGGACGTCTTTAAGTTGAAATGATGAGTCGCTTGTTTATTTATTGAGTCTATTGCACAAAAATAAAAAAACTGAATACAAAAGATTACCCCAACGCCTTGTTATCGAGGTAAGTAACTTCACATCAACACAACGTAACTTCAAACTGACGAGTTATATCGACAATGTGCTTCTTTTTAACTTTGATTTTTACAGATCTAATCTATGAATGAATTAATAAAAATGTTTTGTGGGACCAAGTTAAGTATTTAAACAGTTTTAACTCATCCTTTAAAATTCTAAACAAACGTATTTGCGTTGAACTTTTGACCGTTAATTACGACGAGAAACTGCAATTGCATATTCGGTAATTTCGGCGTCATTTATTTTCCTCGTGATATAACATTACTTTTTATGATTTTTTTTAAAATATTTAAATCATATTTTTTTTGTTTCGGTTAAATTGTATTCTAAGAAACTAAACTTGGTAGGTTATCTTGTAGACCAAATATTAAGTTGAAGCACGACATCCTTAGGACACCATGAAGGTCTTTATGAATACCTATACCGTTTACCGTTTGAGAAACCGGCCAACTACTAGTTGAATTCGCACACGAACGGTTCCGTATCAATCTTGTACGCGGGCCCCCTTTTATTATTTGTTGGTTTTTAATCGGCAATGGTCACTTTTTGAAAACTTCAACTGTCTTGAATTATTGTCCATGAGATATAGCTTGCTTACAGACAGACGGTCTGACGGACGAACGGACGGAGGGACGGATGGACGGACGGACTGCGGCGGCCTAGTAATAGAAGGGTGACGTTGGCTTAGTAATACCAAGTTAAATGGACCATTGCTGCTCCGGAGCCCTATTGCTAAGACAATTCTGATCATCCGTTTACTGTCCGCATTTTACTGGCTTTTTTTCGTACATAAGGAACCTGTCATTGTCCAGATTTCATTTAGTAGAAACATACCTACTTATTGGTTTAATATTTTTTTTAAATAATGAAATGGAGATCGTTGAAAGTTGTCAGTTTTAGATAACTTTTGTTCTAGGTCTATCCCAAAAACTAAACTTGTATAGCCTGTGTCAATTCAAATTGCCCAACCCTCAAATATTCATCAAGCATGTTTTTATACACAACCTCAAATATTCATCAAGCATGTTTTTATTTAGAATAACGTATAATTAATAGTTATTTAAGACCTTATTTGATGTTTAAAAGCACGTGATTATCGAGTAATAAGGGTAAATTGGTTCGTTTGGTTGTGTTTACATCTTTGCCAATTTGTAGTAATGGGATTGACTTGAAATGCATGCTTATGAGATCTCGATGACACCAATAATAATATGGTACAAGCTGCTATGGTGATGAAGACGGAAGGTGTTCATAGGAACTCCTCAATAGTTACAGTACCTACTCGTAGATCCATCGAGTTTGGATTGTATAACTCGTGTTTTATTTTAATAACGAGTTTATCATCATTCGCATCAGTGTTAGGAAAACAGTCTGCAAGAAAAGAGCGTTACTTACTAAAAATTACATTTAAAAAATAACTTAATTTTGCTAATTTATTTAAATACACTTAGTTACACGACTGACCAAGAAAGAGGATAATGTTTTTTTTTAGTTTTGGTTTGTTTAGAGTGCTCGGGGTAAGTTGTGCAATTGATTCTATTTACTTATGGAGCGTTATCTTACGTATCCTACCAATTCTATTCATTATTTATTAATCCGTCCATTCATATTAATATTATAAGTAAATGCGAAAGTTACTCTGTTAGGCTGAATTCACACCGAAATGGCAGCGGCCGGCAGCGACCGGCTCGGCAGAGAAATAGTTTAATGAAAAACAAACTGCGGGCCGATTATGGTCGTGTTTATCGACGTAGATAAGCGTAGATAAAACATCTGTCACGTTCTGACCAATAGTAAGTGCGAGAGTGACGGAAGCTTTATCCACCGCGATAAAGGCGACCATAATACGGGCCCTGGATGACACTTGTAGGTAGGTACTTATAATAATCAGTTTAAGAATAGTAAAATCATTTAAAAAAAATCATTTACCGCATTAAAAAGCTACGTGTAATTGGCATACATATCAACGAATAAAATTAATAAAAACGTGCAAAAATCTCTTGTCAAAGTTAATTACCTACCTTTGGGGGAGGCCACGTACGTACTCATCAATGTGTCATTTGTGCGCGCCTAGTTTTTCCGAGGACAAGACTGACAGTGATTTAGTGAAACTGGTGACGAAACACCTAGAGCCAGAGCGGCCGGAGATCGCCGAGCGCCAATTGTTCAGGGGTGTTATTCTCGTAGGCAGCCTTAGTCGCCAGGGTGACTAGTTCCGCTCTAAGGGACACAAGTTAACCCTAACCTAACCTACTAATAATACAACTGTTACGATTTTTTTTTTTTACTGCGGGGGGCTTCGCCTCGTCATGTTGGGCCATTGTGGATTAGGGCCTTTACATGAAGCTACAAAGCAATCGATCGATATCAGGTGTGCTGACATACTCGGTCACCGGTTTCTGCACAAAACTCTTATTTAAACTCTGCCTATGCCTTCATTTTAGATGCGCCCGGTGGACCGAGATAAGAAGCATTCTACGAATGATTTCTGTAGTTATTGAAAATGTACCTACAGGATTAGTAAGCGTTTTCGAAAAGCATCCTGTCTGGCCACCCAGGTGACCGCCGTGTAATTTATTAACGATATTAATTTGCGACAATTCAACGGAGTAACGGTGTTATGACCTTGAGTTCATAAATTTGACGAAAATTTAATGGACAAAAATAAAATAAGTGAAATAAAACCATTTTTGATTTTAAATCAGCATACAAATTAACAACAAAAAAGTTAAAAGTATTATGGTAGGTATGTTTGCAGTGGTGAACTAAGAGTTAAAGGCCAAACGTTTGATACGCAAGTAAATATTCTAGCGTTTCAACCGCTGTCATTGTTGTCTTTAAGATATTAACAAAAATAATGAAAAACACCAGACGCAGAGTAGTTTTCATTCCATTTAAAAGAATAAGAAAGTTGTTTATTTTATCTAGAATAATGTGCAAAGACAATAATTACGGCGGTTAAAACGCCGAAGAATCAACAACACGTACGTAGGGAAAAAAATATGATATTATCTGGGGTGTGTGTGATTCTCTTAAAGCGGCGATCGGTCGGACGAACGAGTGAATGTCGCAGCGTAGTCCCGTCCCGTTAGAGCGAACAAAACTAATTTTAGCGCGTGCATTCTCAATTAGGCAGCCTTCAGCGGTAGTCTAAACGGCTCAGATAATCGGCAGCATTGCAGGGGCCCGTTTCTCAAAAAGTATTAGTCTAATAATATTACCCCCTTACTAATAAACGTTGAGTAACGGTGGTACCTATAGCTGCTTATACAATGTTTTGTCCTTATCTGTCATTATTGAATAGCTATACCTATACCACCGTTACTCAACGTTTATTAGTACCTAAGGGGATTAGTGTTTTGTCTCAATTTGTAGTTTCAATTACGAGACAAAACGCTAATATTATAAGACTAATACGCTTTGAGAAATGGGCCCCAGGAGTTATCTACTTATGTACTTACTCAATGGTAGTAGACGGGTGCCAACCTCTTAACTTAACTACAGTCTCACAAATACAGTAATCTAATACTAATAAATTGGTCAAGGACAGTGGATGGATAGTGACAGTACATTACCTTTTTGTTATTCAATTATTTCTAGTGGATGCTAGCGGCAGTAATGGAAAATTCCATGCGCCCCGCCACCACTGCCAGCTTGCGAACAACATCCCTCCCGCTCGCACCCTAACAATTTGGCGATAGGGCCTAGAAACTAGTCTTACGACGCCATCTTACCAGAGCAGTAACTGTCAATTATGTTACTCAGCTCATTTCATAACGTCTGTACAAGCAACTCTGCAGTTGTCATTTATTCCAGTATTTACACTACTCTTCGCGGTGATATCTCGAGAAGAGAACACCACACAAGTAGCTTTTACATGTCAACTTAAGTGAAAATTTTATTGAATACGTAGATATTAATGTATTTTTGACTACTTATGTGGGGAATTTATTAAGGCAGTGAAATTCAGGTTGTAGTGTTCACCTGCCAGGTACTTATATACATTTATCTGAATTATTTTAATTGCTAATATTGGATTGTGTAACTATGGCCATGGAAACTATATAAGTATTATATAAATGTCAAGTATAAAGTTTTATTTTTATTTAAATAACTAAGTAAGTTGTTAAAATTGTTAACAGGCTATGTATGCCCATGTGATTTAGTTCTAACAATGGGTTATGTGTGCTCATATGTAGACTAAATTACTAGACCATGTGTGTTGTTAACAATGTGGCTATGTATGCCCAAGTTATCTTATTTTATAAAATTATGTGTGATTAAAGATATGAACTTTGCTAATGGGCTAGGTACGCCCATGTGATTTAGTTCTAACAATAGGTTACCTGTGTATGTGTATGCCTATATGTAGACTAGATTACTTGACCATGTGTGTTGTTAGCAATGTTCCTAAGAATGTTTATGTAATTTTGTTTTAATAACAGGTTACATGTGACTATAGAAATGATTATCAGACCATGTGTGTCACTATTATGGGGTTATTCATGTCCATGAGAATCAAGTATTGTAGTATTATTTTATGCAATATAATTCAACTATTTTCTTTAATTTAAACCTCTACGCTGGGAGGGAGATTATGGTTGATGGGAAAACATATATTTACATAGATGATAATGCTTATACTAATTATTCCTATTTTTATTTTTCTTTCATGTTAACACACTATGTTGATTTCTTTGTGTGATTGGTACGTTTAAAAAGATTGTGTGAATATAACTTCATGATTGTGATAACTTTTGAGTTCATTTGTTTGGGTTATTTTGCTTGAGTTAATAAGTTGAATGATCTTATGGGAACATTGGAAACTTTGGTTTCATATCAGCAAAATTGCAAATTATAATATTTTTATGTTTTTCGGAGGTGATGTCATCAAAAGAGGAAGCAACCGGTGGGTCGCGCCGTGGGCGTACTCGAAACCGGGTGAAAAGGAGGAGAGTACAGACTCCATCAACTGGCCGGATGGTGTCCAGGACCAGCTCTGCGGCAACATGGACTGTTGAAGAAGTGGAGCAGCCCGCAGTGTCCAGCATGCCGCTTCCCTCCAGCATGCCGCTTCCTTCCCTGGTGTCATCTGAAGCTGAGCTACGGTCGACAGTGCCGACGTCAGGTCTCACAGTAAACGAGGTGCTAGAAATCTTTAATAAATTGCAGACTGAGAACAAAGCCAAAAATAACAACTTCAATAATAATCAATTAAATAATGTGATACCAGAGTTCGACCCATCTGGTAAAACGCAAAATATTGCTAGTTGGCTTCGAAAGGTAAATGAGTGTGCACTTATATATGACTGGAATGAGAAGCAGACCATACATTACAGTGTTCAAAAGCTTGCTGGATTAGCTAAGAAGTGGTACGAATCCTTGCCATCTGATGTATATAGTTGGGATGATTGGCAGTTAAAACTTAAAAAAGCATTCCCAGATGAACAAGATTATGGTCAGTTGCTCGAAGACTTGTTGGCTAGAACTACTCGCAGTGGTGAGAGTTATCGCGAATACTTTTATGATAAGTTAACATTAGTTAATAGGTGTGAAATTACTGGGAGGAAGGCTGTAAGTTGTATATTACACGGCATTCTCGACAAGTCCATTAAAAATAGTGCTAGGGCGTTAAACTGTGATGAACCGGAAGACTTGTTAGATTTTCTTAGTTCACAACAACCCGCTTTTAACACCACGTTTGTTAAAAGAAGAAATGAAAGCCTTAATCGTCAAAACAACCCAGCTATGTCAGCAGTCGACAACTTAATTTGCTTTAACTGTCGTACGAAAGGGCATTCATTTCAAAAATGCCCAAAGCCTTTGATTAAATGTACAAAGTGTCATAGAGTGGGTCACAATACACCATCTTGTAACTTTGCCCCATTGATTCCTAAAAGCGACATTAAACCCATGTTAAATGATGAACGTAAGACTCTCAGAATTGCCACTGTTAACAATACCAATGATAAGTTTTTTAGGAAGGCCACTATTAATGGTAAGGAATGTGTAGCCTACATAGATTTTGGGAGCGAGTGCAGTCTTATGCGTGAAACTGAGGCTAATGAGCTTAATTTACAAAGGTATTACAATGATTTGCCCGTAATAAAAGGATTTGGAAACTCTTCTGTCTTGCCTGTATATAAGAGCTTTGTCACAATAAAACTCGACGAGGTAGAAGCTCTTATCGAGGTTCTTGTCGTTAATGTTGAGTTCATGCAGACCCCTCTGCTGATAGGCCAAGATTTCACAGAGTTGCCATTCGTGACCGTATTAAAAGATAATAATAAATTATTTTTTTATAAAAGCCCAGTTAGTGACATGGAATCTCAGGTTAATTCTATCAAACTGTTAGTTAACAATCTTACTAAGGTACAGAGGATAGGTCTTGTTGAAATTAGTTCGGAAGATTCTACTTTTTCGGGAGATATATATGTTGAAGGACATATATGCGTAGAACCGGGTAGGGAATATCATTTACATCAAGGTGCGTATAGTGTCAAGAATGGTAAAGGTCACTTGGTGGTCACAAATTTAACAAGTGAAACTTTATTACTGGATTCAAATTTGGTAATTGCTAGGGCTACACCTTTTGTAGAGAAACAGGTTTGCCATGTTAACAGGATCTCCAAGGACATTACGGATTTAGAGCCCATTCACAAGACTGATATTATTGTAAGCAAAGATGTTAGTGAAACTATATTGGATAGATTACATAACCTTCTGCAGTCTTATCGTGACTGTTTTGCTCTAAGCTTAGCTGAATTAGGTTGCGCCACAAAGGTTGAGATGACCATAGACTTAGAAGACAGTAGGCCAGTAGTTTACAGACCGTACAGGTTGTCTCATTCTGAACGGGAACAAGTTCGCGATATAATAGATGACTTACTAAATAACGATATTATTCAAGAATCGAATTCCGATTACGCAAGTCCCATTCTAATGGTAAAAAAAAAAAATCAGGAGAGCAACGATTATGCGTGGACTTTCGAGCATTGAATAATAAAACTCGAAAAGACTGTTTTCCCCTACCCTTGATCGAAGATCAGTTGACTAATATCAGTGGTAATCGTTTCTTTACAACTTTGGATCTGGCATCTGGGTATTACCAGGTCCCGATGGCAGAAGAGAGTCGTCGCTTAACAGGGTTTGTAACGCCAGACGGCCATTACGAGTTTAAAAGAATGCCGTTCGGGCTGGCCAATGCACCGGCCGTCTTTCAAAGATTAATAAATAGAATGTTGGGTTCGAAACGCTTCGAGTCAGCGTTGGCTTATCTGGACGACATTCTTGTGCCATCTTTAGACTTGGAACAGGGTATGATAAGGTTAGAAGAGGTCTTGAAACTTATTCGCGAAAATGGTCTTACTCTTAAATTGTCCAAGTGCCGATTCTTTGACACGTCAATAAATTATCTTGGATATGAAATTTCTGTCAATGGAGTTAGGCCTAATGAGCAGAAAATAGTGGCAGTGAAAGAATTTCCGGTTCCTAAGTCTGTGCACGAAGTTAGACAATTTTTAGGCTTAGCGGGGTACTTTCGTAAGTTCGTAAGAGGCTTTGGCGAAATTGCAAGACCTCTTACGAATTTGTTAAAAAAAGATGTACCTTATAAATGGACAGAGCTGGAGTTGCAAGCTTTTGATTCCTTAAAGAATAAATTAGTTGATCGCCCCATATTATCACTTTACGACCCGAAACTGGACACAGAGCTTCATACGGATGCAAGTGCGCTTGGGGTCGGTGGCATTCTCCTGCAGTGGCAGGAGAACCCGCGAGTTTTGAAGCCAGTAGCCTACTACAGCAGGCAGACGACACCCGAGGAGCGCCATTTGCATTCGTATGAGCTAGAAACTCTTGCTATAGTTTGTTCATTAAAAAAGTTCCGGGTGTATCTGTTAGGAATCAAATTTAAAGTCGTAACAGACTGCCATGCTATCAGAACAACACTTACTAAACGCGACCTAGTGCCTCGTATAGCGAGATGGTGGCTCCAAATAGGCGAATTTACATTCGATATTGAATATAGACCGGGTGTCCAAATGGCTCATGTCGATGCCCTTAGTCGAAATACGAACTTGACGGAAACGAATGATGACCCTGTGACGTACACCGTTTATAATATCGAAAAGGACGGAGGAAGGAGGAAGGAGTACAATTGTCAGACCCCGATATAGCGCGAATCGTAAAGGTGTTGAAGCCAGAAAGTGACGAAGAGTCTAAAGACATCCGGAAACATTATGTTATAAAGGAGCATAAGGTTTACAGAAAAGTAGATGGTAAGTTATATCTCGTAGTACCGCGAAACGCACGATTTCAAGTTTGCCGTTATAATCACGACGACATCGGACATTTGGGTATAACCAAAACTATAGATAGAGTTAGGAGTCAATACTGGTTCCCCAAATTACATCGTTTTGTTAAAAAATATGTCGAATCGTGCATACAGTGCGCTTTTAACAAAGATAGTTCGGCTAAACAAAAACAAGGACATTTGTACCCTATTCCGAAAGTGGACGTGCCATTTCACACTGTTCACATCGACCATTTAGGGCCTTTTGTGAAGAGTGTCAATGGTAACGTATACATTTTGACTGTTGTAGATGGTTTTACTAAATATGTTTTTATAAAGCCCGTAAAGAACACTAAAACCAAGACAAGTATTAAGGTATTAGACAGTATATTCTCTGACTTTGGATTACCTTCGCGCATCATTTCAGACCGGGGTACGTCGTTTACTTCTACGGCCTTCAAACGGTTTTGCGATATGTATGGCATCAAGCACGTATTGAATGCCGTAGCGTGCCCTCGAGCGAACGGTCAAGCCGAACGCTTTAACCAGACAATCTTGAATTCTATGATGCGACACAACTCTGACAAAGACGAACGCAGCTGGGACTCCAGTTTAGGGAAAATACAATGGGGTATTAACAATACCGTTAACGCCACTACTCACAAGACAGCGTCTGAAGCTCTATTCGGCATAAAATTTCGCGATAATTTAGCAAACAAACTAGGTGTTGAAACTGACGTTGCACCAGATCGATTAGCTGATTTGAGAGGCGAGGTCAGCGACAGTATTCGGGTTAGTCAAGATAAACAGAAACTTAGGCACGACTCTGGTAGGACTCCCGCTACCGTCTACAAGGAAGGGGACTTAGTAAAGGTTACTCGAACGAATTTTTATAATAAAGGCAATAGTAAAAAACTCTTGTCTAAGTTCATTGGACCCTACAAAATAGCTAAGGCATTAGGTAATGATAGGTACGTGATTGCTGACATACCTGGTTTTCATAAAAAGAAAAGGTCGTTTGAAAGTGTGGTCGCGTCCGACCGGATAAGGCCGTGGATAAAAGCTATATCTCGAGTGACCATTCCGACAAATCTTCTGATAGTTCAAGCGAATCTTATGACAGCGAGGATGACATTCCTTTAGCGAAACTGTTAGCGTAGTTTATTTCCTTTATTTTATCTGTTAGAGATATTGGTAAAGTTAAGTTTTTATCTGAAAGTACCTGAGCATATTGTCTAAGCAATTTAGTGTAAATGAACCGAATGTCATGATATGTAAGTGGGTAGGTTCATATTGTTAATGTTTAAAGCAACTTTATAGTTAATGTTTATTTCTTATGGCAGCAGTTAGTAGTTGCAAATAATTTTGTACAATAAGACATATTGCTCTAGTCTGGTATGTAAATATAAGACGTTTGTTCCTGAAAAACTATATGATATTATTAGTTAAGTTTAAACAGTTATTTCCTTCACGGTTGATAGCGCATAATAGATCTACCTGTAAATTATATATTAATTTGATATTTGCGAAGCCTCTATGTTCGAAAGATATAATTGATATTATTATTTGAACGTGTTAAAGTAGTTGGGTGTTAGGATGTGCACCGAGGCGTTGCACTAGACGGATGGCCGAATGTCATGATTTTTAATATAGACTTTAAAAAAAAAAAGGGGTGGTGAATGTTTTTGTCTGTGGAGAGGTAGAGGAAAAAAAAAAAAAAAAGGTAGACTGGCTTTTGTTTTGGCGGAAGAAGGTGTGAAAATCTAGACTAAGACTATGAATATTGCATTTGTACACTGTTGAGTTACGAGAAGGATAATACAAGTTTGTTATGGAAGTACAGTTTTATTTATTTAACACCGACCTGGAAATATTTTAAAAATAGCTACCCACGAAGGGCTGGAATGTTATTCTTTTAAACCACTTAGGTACCTACTTTTCAATTCGCTATTGAATTATTCGCGGTAAACTAACCTTACGGCAGAACGTGAGTTAGAGTTAAGTTCGTAATTAGGTAGTGTAAGTAGGTACCTCACTCTTTGGCCGAGGTGTTACACGCACTAAAATGCTTCGACGGAACTAGGGACATGGGGTCGGCTGTTAATAACTCGTCAACGAATTAAAAACTGAACTGTTTAATGTCCGTTTCCCATATTTATACCGCGGCGGATAGATTTGATACCTACTTCAGGTCAAAATTTTACACATTTTGCACTTGGCAAATGCATACTTTTAAACCTGAAGTAGGTACCTAACCTTATTTTTCCGTGTGATTAGAATATTTGGAACACGGACAGCACCTCAGTCGGACCGTTCGCCGGCAGCGAGGCCGGCGGGTGCCGCGAGGGGCGGCCGCTCGGCGCGGCGGAGACCGGTTCCGCCGGGCAACCGGGGGGCACCTCCAGTATCACCTACAAATTGAGTCAATGCGTAGTGTGCGTACCTGCCACCACCTACGTAATACGTTTCAAAACTTAAAATGTTTTATTTCGTACCTACTGATCTCCTTTGCGAGTGTTTGTTTGTGATTCTGTTCTTTCGCGTGTGTTAGTGCGTCTGTGTGTGCGTGTGGTTCATTCAGTCTTGTGCTACAGAGCACAGCTAACCCGCTGAATTATCTTTGATTTAAGTAAGTAGGTAATTTTTGTGGAACTTACAATAAAAGCAACTTGGTTCTACGCATCTACTTACAAGAACACCGGTCAGTAACTTAAATTGGTACGTTCTGCTTTTTGACTACATGCAACCGTAGGGCACTTAGGTAGGTACTAAATATGTTAAAGAAGTTGACAGACGGTAATCACCTGGGTAATAGGTAAGTACCTAGGTACAGTCAAGGGAATTGATTCCTAAACCACTTTGGACTATGTAAAGTGACGTAATCATAATCAATCAAAACGCAAGAGACTTCTTATGATTTTATTTACAGTGTCACTTTGACATAGTCCAAAGTGGTCTAAGAAAACAATTTGAAAACAAATTCTTTGACTGTACCTAGGCATACTTACCTATTAAAAGTATTTTTTTTGCCAATAACTTTTAGCTTGTCAAACAGAGCTTGGATAATGGTTAGTGGTTGCCACATCGGTAAGATTGTAAACGTCAAACTCTTTTTTTATTTTAGTTAGGTGTTACTTATTAACTTTTTGGTTACTGTCATACATAAGGTCATAGCATAGGTACTTAAGTAGCTGTTAAGTTTTAGCATGAAGTACCTACCTTGGTTCAGTAGTTACATCACCACGGGCATGTTAAACACCAAAGTTATGACGCATCAACATGCCGATTACCCACCTCTTATCACCTAACAACTTAAAAAGAAAATAAGTACATTCATAAAAAAAACTAAAGCATTGATGATAATTTATAAACTAGGTACCAAAACCCTACATGGAAACATGGAGTTTTTTGTACGTTACCTATGTAGGTATGACGCGCGGCGCGCGAGACACGTGACCGCCGCGCGGGTTGACGACCGGCGCCGGCGACGAGGCCACGCCCCCTCCCTCATTGATACTTTGATACATCGTACTACGATTAACGGCACCATTACTGTGTTGATTCTTCATACATTGCGCGGCGAGTTTTGTTAGGAAAATAGAACTTTTTAACCTTACGTTTCCGGAAAAAATTCCAGTGCATTTCAGTTCAGTATAATGGTCTGAAACTATAGTTTCAGTTTTCGGTGAGCCGTCGCTTACACCCTGTATATGTTTTGGAAATAATTGATAGTTTTCTTATTTTTGGACCTTAACCGATAAATTCCGGAATTCCGTACGTTTACAGAATTCCGTACAGTTACCTTATTCACAAATTGCACATTATTTTAATCATTCACCAACAAACAAAATATCTCGACCTTCCCTCATGAACCGCAAACGAGCAATGATCAAAGAAAGTAGTTATGTGTCAAATTCATAGGAGTTTTGCAAATGTAGACAGGTCTCAGCTTGTACAAAAATATCGCTAAGTGCTGCGAAACACATCTCGGGCGCAATCGACAGGATAAAACTTGTACAAAAATATCGCTATGTGCTCAAAACACATATCGGGCGCAGTATCTGCATTGTTATGATGGTGAAACAATTTTAGTTATGTGATTTTTGTCACTAAGCTATTATTAAAGGAACATTTATTATATGAACATCACATAGCTAATTTGGTCACTTCCAGAAATATTGAAGTTAGCTCTACGGTGTTTTTGGACCATGCGTGTATTGATATAAGGTTCAAATTGGAATCAAAAACCAAAAATCAGACAAAATCACATAGCGACTTTTGTAGGCGCAGCGACGGTATAAAGATTTTATTAATTCAAAACTGTATAACTAAAAACACATGTTGATGTTCATAGTATGAAACTTTAGTATAATAAACATAGGTAATACCTAAATAGTTATTCATGAACCTTTAGTACCTACTGTATATTTAAAAAATAAATGTTTTAAAAAACAAAAAAACCGCCTTCAAAAACGCAAAAAATAACTTCTACTACTAGGTACTTAGTAGTAGGTACCTATCCTATTAGGTTACTCCAACTGAAGTCGGCTTTTTGTTGAAAATATTGTGGTCGCCGACTTCAGTTAGACTAACCTAATAGGATAGGTACCTACTACTAAGTACCTAGTAGTAGAAGTTATTTTTTGCGTTTTTGAAGGCGGTTTTTTTGTTTTTTAAAACATTTATTTTATTTTACACTTTTTAGTGATCATAATAAGCTGATGTAGTCCCACTTCTTAGTTGATATATGAAACTTTAAGACATTTCAAGCTCGCCGCAAGCAACGCCGCGGGAAAATCATAGTCATTTTAAAACAATTAAATGTACTTCGTTGTAGTCGCTCAACTATCTTAATCGAGATATCTTATCGCCACCCTTGAAATCGGTACCGTTGAGGAGTTCCGGTGGCCATCTGTGGTCTTCATCATCAGTTCCGCTTCACCAAGTGTCACTTTCTGAATGCAAATGCTACACTTGTTACTAAAAATACTAAAATCGCTATATGTCTGCATACAATATTTGAGGAGTTCCCTCAATTCCTCACTGATCCCTTCATCAGATTCAGATTTGCTGACAATGGGACCACCTCGGAAGTATACTCTATCAAACCAAAAAAGAATTTTTAAAATCGGTCCACAATTGACGGAGTAATCGGTGAACATACATAAAAAAAAAAAAACATACAGTGGAACGTATAACCTCCTCCTTTTTTGAAGTCGGTTAAAAATTGTTTCATTTTGTGATACAGAGTAACAAGGTTAAGGTTAAGGTTATAAAAGAGATATTTTAAGTATTTTGTTAGCCATTAATTCCAATTTAACGTTCAGAATATTAGCAATCATGGAGAGACAAATACAATTTCATTCACTATGGAAAGATGAATTAATTTATGAAGTGACAATTAGATCTGGAACACCATCAAATACTGTTGATTCTCTAAGGAAACAACTTAGAATTTTATATGAGGTATGCCCCTCAGAAGCTATTTTGGATACAGAGCTGTCAGTCGACTCAGAATTCAAAATTGTAAAAGATAACGGGTACAGTTGTAAATAAATACACTCAGACACAAGACAAGTACTCATTTAATAGGTCAAAAGCACTGGGTTATCATTTATTTCACAGATTATCACGAATTCAAGTTCAGGTTGACACGGCTAAACATGCAATTAAGGCAGAACTTATGTCAAAGCTTGAGTCACTTTTAGCAAAGATTGAAACTTCTGAGCCTTCTTCTTGTTCGGTTGACAACAACCCATCACATTCTTCAGGTTTACCGGTATCACAAGGTGATCCACAATTTGAGTGTTCAGGTGATAGGAATATTTCAAAGTGGGGGTTGAAATTCAACGGCACCACTGATCCTAGATCTTTTTTAGAGCGTGTAGATGAACTTAGGTTAGCATTTGGTGTTTCTGATACTAAATTGTTCAATTATGGTTTTGCGGTATCAAGCACCAGGTGTCTTCATGGAATGAATAAAAAGCAATTTTATTGCAAGAGTTTGATCCCACTGATTATGATTATAGGTTAATGAGTGAAATAAGGTCGCGTACACAGGGAATTGATGAGCCAATTCACATCTATTTTGATGGTATGACTTGTATGTTCGAGCGTCGTAGTTCACCGTTGTCTGAGGAAGAGAAATTGGAAATCTTGCAGCACAATATTCGTCCTCATTTCTCACAACAGCTGGCGTTAGACAATGTTTGTTCAGTAGCTGAATTAAAGGAACATTGTCGGAATATTGAGGCAGCTCACCAGCGTACTGAGAACTTTTCAGAGCCGAAGACGACATCCAACATTTTGGGCAGTGACTTTATGTATAAAGGGAAGTCGAAGAATGTTAATTCACTTTCAGTTAGCACTGCCAAGGGTTCTGATAGTACTTCGAAGTCGTGTTCTGCATTTTTACACCGACCAAATACATCGAATGTTAAGAAGCACACAGCTGTTCCATCCACACATGAACAAACACCGATTTGTTATAAATGCGGCGGAACTAACAAACAACAACAAACAATTTAGCTGTTTTGGTTGCGGAATGGCAGGTGTCATGATTGCGGATTGCCCAAAGTGTACGAGGAATGATAAGAATAAAAGGATGGAATCACACTTTCGTAATAATTCAAAAAACTAATTAATTTGGACTGTAGCGAGATTAAATCCAATAATGAATGTAAACAATCAATAACGAAGTTTTATAGTTACAATTCAATTGCTACAGTTATTTTTGCACCGTATAAGGAAGATATTAGGCCGTATTTAAAATTTAAAGTTTGTGATTTTAAAATTTATGGATTATTGGATTCTGGAGCATCTGTTTCAATTTTAGGTAACAATGCTCATTTAAACATTGTTAAGTTCGGTTTCGACTTACTGGATATGCAACCAACAACATGCAATGTTGAGAATGGCGTTAAGGTTCAGACAATAGGGAATATTTTCGTACCGTTCACCTTTAATAATGTAACGCAAGTTATTACATTTTTTGTTGTTCCCGATATTGTTACGGACGTCATTTTAGGAGTAGATTTTTGGCCTCATTTAGGTTGGCGCCTGAAATATTCGACAACATTGAGTACTTATACACCGACACCGGATAATTATTTTGCGAACTGCAACGGTATTGATGCAGAACAAATTCACACGATTCAGTCTTACGACCACTTAACTTTAACGCAGAAGGAGCTTGCTGACGCGATGGTAGAAAAGTTTAAGACCATTTCATTTGAGGAAGTAGGTTTAGGTAGAACTGCTTTGATTGAGCATTCCATTGACACTGGCGATGCTTATTTATTTATTTATTTATTTATTGGTAGGAAATCCAACAGTTACAAATACAACATATGAAACAAGTATAGGAAACAAAGAACCAATTAAAGGATTTCACATATAGAGACTGAGTAGCAAATTTAAAGTTTAGTACAAACTTCAAAGGTACACGCACTTACACAAAAACAATTGCACAAATAAAAGCTAAAATTAAAACTACAGCTAAATACCAGCCAGAGGTAGATCCCCAAAATGTTCACTTCCCTACGGTAAACAACACTTCAATTCAACAAAAAAAAAAAAAATTCATTTTTGCTCAAACAACACATTTCGCTGTCAAACTTCGCCTCACGGAAGGGGTTCTACAATTGAATATATCGATATCCAGCTTACTCACCCAATTATTCAAGCCTTTACCAGCACGCGTCAAGAAACTGTTTTGTCTGTATCTAGATGATGCAGATCTAAGTGATATAGGGGGATAATTCCTTTTAGATCGAGTGGGAATACTAAACGAAACGTAAGAAAGCAACTCAGGACTGTCAACGAGGCCGCTAGTAATATTTAGAATATAAGTAATGTCGGCTATTTCCCGGCGTTGGTATAGGGGCACCAAATGGTGTCTTTTACAAATATTAGTGTAAAATAACGAACTATAGGGACATTTAAGCTTAAAACATAGATATTTTACAAATTTTTGCTGAACACGCTCAATTCTGTCAACATATGTGGCATAGCATGGATTCCATATTTGGGAAGCATACTCAAGCTTACTTCTAACATAAGAGCAAAAAAGCACTTTCAAAGTCTTAGCTTGAGTAAAATGGACGGAATTACGCATTATAAAACCTAACGCTTTACAGGCACTGCTTACAATACTGTCAACATGCTTATCAAAAAGAAGCTTCGAATCATGAACTACACCTAAATCTTTAATATCTTGAACTTTAAGCAGAGGTTGGTCCTTTAGAATATAAGAAGTAGAAATTAATTTATGTTGACGTGAAAAGGTAATTGAGAAACACTTAGATGGATTTAAATCCAACCCATTTGTTTGACAATAATCAGCGAGACGTGCTAGATCGGACTGTAGCAACAATGAATCACGAACAGATCGTACTTTGATGAAGATTTTCATGTCATCGGCAAAACATAGAAGCTTGGAGTGAACAAAACATTTACCGATGTCATTAACGAATATGTTAAACAGCAAGGGCCCCAATATTGAACCCTGAGGAACACCACTTGGAACATTTACCCAACCGGACATATAATTTTTGACAACAACAGCTTGGGATCTATTGTCAATATAAGATGAAAACCATCTCAATAAATCTCCATTTATCCCTATAATACTCAATTTCGATAGCAATATGCCATGATCAATTCTGTCAAAAGCTTTACTGTAATCAGTATAAATAACATCCACCTGAGAGCCACTATCCATTGCCTCTGTAACATACTCATTAAACAGCACGAGATTGGAAACAGTGGACCTACGCTGTAAGAAACCGTGCTGATTGGAAATGAACGAATTTTTTAGAACATCATAAACTTGGTTATAAACTATTTTTTCGAGAACTTTAGATAAAATACATAATTTAGAAATGGGTCTGTAATTAGTTATGTTAGTTTTAGGCCCATTTTTATGCACCGGAGTAATGAAGGCCGATTTCCAAACTGACGGCACTAGACCCTCAGAAAATGAACGTCTAAATAATAAAACTAAAGGGGTCACCAAGGTCTTAGCACAATTAATTATGAACAGGGCTGGCATCTCATCAGGGCCGGCCGACTTAGATGGGTCCAGTTTGCACAATATGTTAATTAATTTATCTGGATTAACTTCAATGCTGTTCAAATCAACCGCCGAATTAACACGCAAATTGCAAAGAGGATTGGAAACAGCACCAGTTGGCGCCGAGAACGTAGAAGAAAAATAGTCTGAAAAAGCATTACAAATATCGGAACCGGTATTGACCAATCTATTGTCATATTTTAGACTGCTAGGTATTCCATGACTGGTGGATCGTGATTTGATAAATGACCAGAAGAGCTTTGGATTCTTTGTAATATTACTTTCGACGCGTTCGATGTACTTATTAAAACACTCTTGCTCTAATTTACGTACTCTGTCTCTCAATACGATATATGAAACTAAATTAGATTTATTATTATACAATTTAATTTTTTTAAGGTACTTATATTTTTCTTTTTGAGCTTTTTTTAGTGAGATCGAGTACCATGCAGGATACAAGTCTATATTCAGCTTTCTACAGGGTACATACTTGCCTCTCAGCCTTTTAAAGGTTTCATAAAAGAAATCAACTGACTGATCCAAAGTACGCCGAGAGAATTCACCTTCCCAATGCATATTTGACAACTCGTTATTAATAGACTCGTAATCGCCTTTATTAAAATAGTATTTAAATTGAGGAGCCGAAAGTAAAGGGCTCATGGTAATAAATTTCATATAAATAATTAAAGGTTTATGGTATGGGTCAACAGGTACTAGGGCGTTAGGGCACTCACACACATATACATCATCATTAGACAAGACGAGATCAAGCAACTTATTACATTGATTTAAAACCCCGTTATATTGTTTGAGATTATGCATATTCATGTCATCAATCAAACAACACTCATCCGCAGTCAAGTAGTTAGACGGAACGAATGATGACCCCTCAACCGACCATACAATACTGCTCATATTAAAGTCACCAATCAGGAGATATTTATCGTTCGGGTTATTTAATAATACCATATTCAGACTGCTTAAAAAATTTGATAACTGCTGCGAGAATGTATAACCATTATTTTGTTTACATAAGTAGAGTACGCAAATATGAACTTCGATCGGTCTATTGCAGTTATCCTTAAGTGAAAGTGTAACCCACAAGTCTTCGGCAGTGGACTGAAAAGCCAGCCGCGGGGCTACTGCGAGCTCCCGGCGGGTAGCTATAATCACGCCACCACCGCGGCTTTGACCAGTCAATGCACAATCACGATCCCGCCGCCAAACCACGTATCGGTCATCAAATAATTCCGAATCCAACACCCCGTCCACCAGCCAAGTCTCGGTTAAAACAATTATGTCAAAAGAGGCTAAACAAAGGTTGCGATAAAACGTAAGTGTTTTAGAACGAAGTCCCCTCACGTTTTGATAATAAACAGAAGGAAAAGTATTCACGTTGATATCCTTATCCATGAGGATTATAATGATTAAATATAATTGAATATTTAACTGATAATTTAATAATAATATCACGTAAGAAACCCCTAAATCTTAAATAAAACAGAAAAAACAGTACCTTAGCAATAGAAATAAGATTAGAAACTTGCGGGTGGAGCTTGAAACGATACGTAAAAATAAGTCCGCGAGTGCGAAGGAACAAATAAATCATTACAATATTTAAAGAACGCGAATAAAAGAGATAAACATATGTTACCGAGCTTGCTTTGAGCGGGTCAAGAAATGTACTAAGCTTATCGCAGATAGAGATAAGGAAGAGCGCTAAACAAAAGATGCAGACCACCCAGGAAGGTCGGCCAGCGGTGCCAAAAGTGTAGCAAATTAGCATAATATTAAATGATAGAAACACAAAGCTGATTTCAAATATGGACAAGGAATTGCAAATACAACACTTTAAATTAACCTGTTTAAATCACGCTCATTATTCACAACAACAACTTTGGAATTATCGTCCTTACGAACATGGATTTTACCATATTTGACCCAAATGTAGGCGAAGCCCTTCTGCTTCAATAGTGTTTTGGTCGATGTTAAGAGCTTCTTATTTCCAGGAGTCAGGTGATCGTTGACATATACCCTCTGAGTGCAACCTTGAAAACCTATTTCCTCAGCTAAGATGGTTTTCTTCAATCTCGCAGAAGCTACGAAGTCCTCCTTTATATATCGATTGATAAAGCTGACTACTAGTAACTTCTCCTTAGAGTTTTGGATTGGTACTCGAGAAATGTAGTTGATAGAAGTTTTATCAACCGCATAACCAACTGCAGAGCATATGCCTCCCAGAACCGAAAACAGGTTCTCATTCCTTTTCACAGGAATTCCCTTGATTTCGACGTTGTTCAGGCGCATATATTGATCATTGTGCGCAAGTTCCTCCTTCAAATAAGACACTTCGTTGCCCAGGACCTCAACTTTGCTCTGTAAAGCCTCTAGCTCCGGGAGTCTTCGCTCCATTTCAGTAAGGCGTGAGAAACATTCATCCAACTTAGTACTCGTAAAATTACAAGAGTCCTTGACTTCCGACAGCTCAGTCTTCACAATCGCAAGATCTTTCACCAACCCAGGTAGGCACGATAGATGCTTTTTCATATCCCGTAATTCACTCAAAACGGTATCCAAATCCGTCTGCCTCGTACGAGCTGGCGAAGCCTCCCTCCTACACTTAGGACATTTCCAAGCCGCCCTGCGTTCAGCTCCCAGTTTTCTGTACCCCTGCTCAGTTATAACAGCACAACAAAAGCCAATGTCTTTCATGCATGTTGCACATTGGGCACCGTCACTGACAAGGGCTTCACAAACAGCGCACTGCATACTGAATTTATTATAAATTTCGAAATATCGCAAAACCAAAAAACAGAAGCAAGTTTGGGAACCACTGGAAAGTACAGGTAGCAGCGTTAAGTTAATTGAATAGAGGTGCGTCCGTGTCAAGTGCGCGCACTGAACACATCCTATTAAGACGAGGCAGTATCCGCTCTCACCAGAGAAGCGAGCAGCTTTAAGCACCGAGCTCGATAAAATGCTTCAATTAGACGTAGTTACTCCTTGCGAAAGCCCATGGAATAATCCAGCCTTGTTAGTGTGTAAAGCAAATGGTGACTGGCGTTTTTGTTTAGATTGCAGGAAACTTAATTCAATTACTAAGGAAGACTCTTATTCAATTCTGTACATTCGGCAGATACTAGATAGTTTGAAGGAAGCGAAGTACCTTACTTCAATTGATTAAAGTTCCTCATTTTGGCAAATACCATTGAGTGAGACGTCACAGGAAAAAACAAGTTTTACCGTGCCGGGTCGCGGGTTGTATAAATTTAAGGTGATGCCATTTGGTTTGTGCGGAGCACCTGCGAGACAGCAGCGGCTCATGGATAGCCTTATTGACCACAATATAACCAGCGACATCGAGAACGGCTTAGCATTTTGTTACATCGATGATATAGTCATCTGTTCTTCGGATTTTCAGACACATTTAGTGCTACTTAAGCGTGTGTTGGAAAAATTGAAAATGGCTAAACTTACGATAAATTTTGCGAAATCTAAGTTCTTCAGGCAGTCGCTCAAGTACCTTGGTTACGTCGTAGACGAGTTCGGGTTGCGTACTGATCCTGAAAAGGTCGCGGCCATTTTGAATTTTCCCATACCAACAACTTCCCGGGCGGGAGGTTAAAATATTTTTAGGGACGTGTTCGTGGTATCGTCGTTTCATACGAAACTTTTCGATAATAGCCGCTCCTTTAAATAAATTGACAGCGAAGGGGAAGAACGTTCCTGCCTTTCGGTGGTCTGAGGAGGCTGAAGTTTCATTCAATTAATTGAAGAATGCATTATTTTGTGCTCCTATTTTGGCAGTGCCGGACTTTGAGAAGCCCGTGGTGGAATGTTGAGTCAGACTATCGAGGGTCACGAGCACCCGATCGCATACGTGAGTCGTTCCCTTTACAAAAACGAGCGAAACTACAGCGCGACTGAGAGGGATGCTCTGGCTGTTTTGTTCGCTGTCGAGAAGTTTCAGGCGTATTTAGGCTCGCGTCGCTTTAAGGTGATTACGGATCACGCGTCACTTAAGTGGTTTATGAACTTGGAGAACCCATCTGATAGGTTAGCATGTTGAGGTTGCAGACTGTCTCAATATGAATTTGACGTTAAGCACAGAAAAGGCACCGATAATGTGGTACCGGTTGACGCAGTGAACGTCACAAACGACGATGTCGAGAAAGATTTATGGTGTTCGCGCATAGAATAGAAGATAAGTAAACAAAATTTTATGTTTACAATAATTTATTTACCATCACAAACGAACGGTTGCTTGGTATCTGGATTAGTTTATATTATAGGTATTTTCTTAGGACACGCGACGTGTGTTGGATCTGGTGGTTAGAGAAGAAGAGAGCGATGGTGGTGGTCGGCGTCATCTTCCAGCTTCCCGAAGGCTCACGCTATTGGTCCGCGGCGCGGCTCATGTGATTGGTTGGCGTCTCGCGCATGCGCGAATCGACATATATGTAAATCCGCGAGCCGGCGAGCCGTCTCGTGGAAGCGCCGTCAGATGGCGCGAACATACTCGGGGCCGCTGAAAGCTCGCTTTCAGTAGTTTTCTTTAACCGGAAGGGGGCATATTCAGTTGAGTGCCCTTCTTATGAGTCCTCTGGATGTGGTGACATCTGCCACGCGAGGTACGCCGTCCTTGCCGGGATATAATTTGGTGACGCAGCCCATATGCCAGTTCAGTGGCTGCAAGCCTTCATCTTTGATCAGCACAAGCTCTCCCAGTTGTAGGTCGCGCTGCCGCGTGCGCCATTTGCCGCGTTGCTGTAGCTCGGAGACGTACTCTGAAGACCAGCGCTTCCAAAAATGTTGACGCAGCTGTTCCAGTCTCTGGTATCGGTCCAAGCGGCTCGAGTTGTCTTCTAGTAGCGACGCGGTTGGCGGCGACGTCAGTGACCTGCCAACCAGAAAGTGCCCTGGCGTGAGCGGGGAAAAATCGTTGGGGGAGGGGAAGAGAGGACAAAGTGGTCTGCTATTAAAAATAGCTTCGACCTGGCTGAACAGGGAGGCCAGCTCCTCGAACGTGAGGTGCCTATTACCAAGAACCCGTTTAAGGTGAAATTTGGAACTTTTAACGCCGGCCTCTACGTACCCATTGAAATTCAAGGCGTAAGCCGGTGCGAATATAAATTTAATCATTTGATCAGCTGCAAACTCAGAAATGTCATCTTTATTAAGCTTAATGAATTCATTCATTTCCTTTGCAGCAGCAGTAAAAGTAGACCATTATCACAAAGGAGCTCCGCAGTACGCATAGTACAAGTTGTATTCACTCAGTGCGTCTCTATCGTTACTGACTAGATAGATAGGGAGATTCGAGCGACAAATAAGTCGCGGACAACTGGTGCTAGCCGCAGAGGCTTGCCGCGGCGAGCAATAAACCTTCGGAGAGCCAAAATTAATGCATCTTTAGATAATTCGCTTACTTATAAATAAACACAAATAGCATTTTGTGATTTTACATCCGCGGCCACGGCGATCGGTAATTAAAAAAGGACCAGCCATGTCTACTGCTATAGCTGCGAATGGAAAGTCAGCTGTTAAGCGCTGCGCTGGCAAATTTCCCATTATATTTTTTAAAGTTTGCCCAGTGGCACATCTACAAGTGACGCAGGTGCGAGCCGTGCTCCGTGCAAGGTTCCTGCCCCCAACCGGCCATACGGTGTCTTGGACTAAGGACAAAAGGAGGTGCGGTCCCGCATGTAAGAGACGAGTGTGTTCGTGTTTAAATATGAGTTTGGTGAGTGTGTGCTTAGCACTTAATAACATGGGATGCTTCTTATCATAGCTATAATCATAAGCGTCCAGCCTCCCCCCGACTCTCAAGGTGCCTTGAGAGTCTATAAAAGGTGTCAAAGGCGCAATGTGCGGCTAAGGAGTTAAGTTTTTATTTTTATTTAAAATCTCAAGTACAACAGGAAATGATTGCTGTTGTGAAAGCTTCACCAATGAACAAAACGAGCAAGTAAGTTCTTGTGTCGTTAATTTGCCTGTCAATTTAGGTTGACTGCGTTTACAATAGTTATTAATGAAACGACGCACATAAACTACAGTACGTTGTAACGTTTTGAGCTTAGAAAATCTATCAAAATCTATAATACATAGAGTGGAGGTGCCTTTTACTCCACCTTTGGATAAGGCTAGAATTAACCTTAGATATAATTAGGAACCTAGGCACGAGGTTATAGTAAAAAGTGGACTGTATTGGGGATTAAAAGGTTTTTATAATAATAAAGATAAAGATAAAAGATAAAAGATGTTTATTCAGTAAGTAGGCCGCACGGGCACTTTTACACGTCAAAAATCTACCAGCGCTTCGCAAGAGACCACTGCTGAGAAGAAACGCCGCAAGAAACTCAACAGTCAGTCGTTTTTTAAACATTGCTTATGATATGATATTATACAACGAAAAAAAAACTTAACCTAGCATTATATAAAACAATGAATGTAACAAAAATATGTCTATATAATATATCATGCGTAGTTGACACACACAAAAGACCACAAGACAAAGACACTTTTAACACAAAAGACTAACAAATCACTTGCATATCGGCTTATAGTTTGAATGGAAATAAATAAGGTCGATGAGAGAAGGAAGAAAGGATATGAACATGCGCACTTACTTGAATTTCCTTGCTTGTCCTTGCCGGGTATCGAACCTCGGACCGCGTCAACGTCAGTTGCAGACGCAAGATCACTTCACTGCACCTGGTCTTGTTGTCCTTTGCTTTAAAGCTCTTAAATAATTGTTACAACCACGACACGAATAACGTTAGATGCTCACTATATGGCGGTTTAACGAAGAGTGATTTGACATAAAAATGACCGAATGCGACGGCCGTAGATAAGGATGGCCATAGCATTGGTGCACATGTTTGATAGGGATGGAAGGTGTGAAGGATTAAACCCTTTGCAAGTGCATCAACTACCTTAATTTAAAAATAAAAAATATGAAATCCAACATCCTCCCGGCCTTGAAGGAACCCTTCAAAACAATGTGTAAATAAAGAGCAAAACTGCTCCACGGTGAGCGAAGCGTGTAAGATAATAACAAAACGATATATAAACCTAACTCTTATATAGAGAGAGAGCACATCAATTGTGCAAGTAAACATAACTAGGTAAACTTATTTAACTAATGTCGACCGTCGATACGAGTAAAATCGTAACTACAAAACAGAGGTTTTCAGGGGAGCGAAAAAACGTATTTTGCAACTTCAAACCGCGATATTTTACTTATTAGTTTATGTTTTCGTACAAATGTACATATCATATTTCTCAGAATTTGGTGCTCTTTAATTCTGAATTTTAATTTTTTTTCTAAGCTGTTTATTTTAAATTTTAGATCGAGTTACGATCACGTATTTTGCGTTATCGACTATCGAGTATTATTGTATATTACAATACCATCTTACAGCTTTAAGTTTTGCCATTATTTGTTAGGCCAATATCATCGTATCTAAAGAAACCATGTTACTTGCAACAGATTCGCGGCTATTTTATTGTATTTTATGATTTAAAATATAGTAACTCCGGTTAGAAAATATAAAAAATATATATTTATACAGTGAATTGTATTAGTTTCAAGTAGATAATTACCAATTATCATTATTGTTCATTTAAAAAATATTTTTACTGAATATTGAAAGAATAATAAATATTTAGGTACTTACAAAATAGTTTTAATTTTTTTTAACTTTTTATTTAATAAATAATAATTAAGAAACAATAAAAGTACTTTAACACCATAATTTGGTAATTAACACCCTCAATAAGAAGAGGGTCGTAAGTACTTAGATACTTCAGGACTAATCTGGTTGCAGTAATTAATAAATAAACATCAACACTTGCTTTGGCTTAATCAAGTTATTTAGTAACAAATGGGTAACAAAACATAAACTTTCACTTTGGCACTATTAAGTGCTAATATTTAGTATTTTGACTACATAAATTAACTACCTATTTTAATTACCTTTCTTCTTCAAAGAGATCACAATGATAAAATAATAGACCAGGTACGTATAACTTTATGACAGTTCAATTAAGTACCTATGTTATGTGTTCATCGATGATCAATATCATTAATACTAGTTATGTTTTTATTTCCAATTGACAGTAACTATATAATTAAATATTACGTAACTCGCGAATCTTAATCTTCAAAAGTATTTTGTTCAGTTTCATTTGAGTGAGGCAAGATTCTGTAAAAGTCTCTATAGTGTTCAGGTATCGCTCCACTGACACGGAGAAAACTTAATTCCTAACATTTTATTTAATTATTAAAAATGTTTAAAAACAATGAAGCGACTCCAAACAAAAACATTAATTCAAACCGTCCTAAAGACAGACTAGAGTCGGGTTTTTGGTTAAAATATTCTAGGACGCCGACTTCAGTTTGTTTAACCCAAGATGTCCTGAACAAATGACTCCGTTTAAAGTCGGGTGCTTCTTTTCTTAATTATTTTAATTTTAATTTTGCCCGTTTTAGTGATTATATTATTTATTACTTTCCTACCCTACCTAACTAATATTTTGTCAAAAAACAAGCACAAGTTTAAAGTTTTCCGCAATTAACGCAGCGTGAAAGTTATATTGCGTTGTATCTAATAACTTACTATCTTAGAAGTATGAGACTTATTTTTTCAAAAGAATTTCCCAATTCGGTGAAGTAGCTTTTTATCAATCCTTTGAAATATTTCAAATCACGCTCAAATAAACGTTAAATACGTATAGCTATACAATACTATACACATCGGGCCTATTTACAAAAAAAAGACATTTTAAGTAATAGTAACAAAATACCGGTCGGAAATATTTTATTAATTGTTTCTCTTAACGTACTCTAGCGACTTTTTACCTAACTAAAGTAAGTAGGTATTCACTAACAAAACCAGAATACTTAATATCCGAAAAAAAATCAGTTAGTATTACTTAGTAGGCGATTTACACTGAGTAAAAGTTTTACTTGTTTGGTCCAATTAACCTTTTAATTAATTAAACAGGTTAATAATACAATCGCAATAGGTAAATAGTTTTGTTCTTACGGGTACTTCCACCACTCTTCATTCATAACTAGATTCAGTGGAACTTTTCCATATTAATTTAAGTAATTAACACTCACTCAAAAAAAATAAAAATATTTCCAATACATATAAACAGACGTGCTCCTACATCCACGTCACACGGTGCAAGTAAAAACCGTCTTCAAAATGAATTTTTCGAGGCAAAAAATGCAAATGGAAGGAACGGGTCAGTAAAATCATAGTAAATCAATTTAGGCGCAAAACCGAAACACCCATAGCGCGAGCTTTTAAAGTAGAGTAACATTTTAACCACATTTACGTGCTCTGTACTTGCTTAAACGTTGGCACATTAAAATCGTAACTATTTATGCGATGATACTGGCCTGTGATCGTGACAATTGGAAGCGATTTCGGGTAAAAAAATATTCTTAAGTCTAGTTACAATGATTTTCTCTTAATGTAATAGTGGATTACTATTGATGAACCTCGACATACGATGTTATGAAATTGGGTATTTTTTTTATTTCTCAATGTATCAAAAATGTAAAAATACAGTTTTGTAGATCTTTTTTCACTTAACTCTCCCTGTAAAGGTCAAAAAAACACTTAAATTTAGTTACGATTTTACTCGTATCGACGGTCGATGTGTCGTACTTCACATTGTCTATAAGAGATGAAGTCAGACGAACTAATAGCTAATTACTTATACAATAAAAAGGACTCTTACTGAGTCGGTAGCGGGCACAGCCATACAACTGGACGTTTGTACGTGCCAATCTTTGTCTTTACTTCCGCAACGCGAATAACTCCGTCCTTACAAGGATATAAACGTGAAATAATACCTAACGGCCACTGTAAGGGTGGAGCGTTTTCTACGTTTAACAGCACTACGGTACCAACGGTAATTGGGTTTGATGAGGTATTCAATTTTTCGCGCAATTGCAAATCATGCAAATACTCGGTTTTGAATCGCTTCCAGTACGACTGTACAAGCGAATCCATTAATGAGAAACGAGACAGCAAATTGGTTCGTTCGTCGGATAAATCCGTAGCGGGGAGGAACTCTAGCGGGGAAGTGGACAAGAAATGCGAAGGTGTAAGAGCTAGCGGCTCTGACGGATCAGAGCTTAAGACATATAGAGGGCGGCTGTTAAGCACTGCCTCAATTTGGGTGAGTACGGTCGAAATCTCCTCAAAGGTGAGAATTTGATTTCCGATTACTCGAAATAATAACGACTTGGTGCTTTTTATATTGGCTTCCCATATGCCGCCAAAGTGGCTAGCTGTGGGAGAGTTCATTCGCCACGTAATGCGGTTTTTCGCGAGCTCTCTACTAAACGTCTTATAATAATCGTCAGATAGCAAAAACTCGTAAAGTTCGTTAAAGTATGCTTATGATGCAACAAAATTCGACCCGTTGTCGCTATACAGAAAGGTGCAAGGGCCTCGTCGCGATATAAAGCGCTTAAAAGCGTCAATAAAATTAGCGGAAGTCAAATTTGAGACAAGTTCTATGTGAACTGCCTTTGTCACAAAACAAATAAAAAGGCATATATACGCTTTAACGC
Organism: Acleris cristana; assembly: GCA_948252455.1. Taxonomy (NCBI): domain Eukaryota; kingdom Metazoa; phylum Arthropoda; class Insecta; order Lepidoptera; family Tortricidae; genus Acleris; species Acleris cristana. The sequence continues at coordinate 51,286,860 of OX411771.1, forward strand.
TTCGAACGCCGCGCATGCGGTAAGGAGTAATGTAAAGCGGACCTGCGTAATAGACGCCTGTGTGTAAAAACGCCTTGCATTGCTCTAATCACTAAAATTTCATGTTCTCTTGGCACTAAGCATGAAGAGTTTATAGTGGCGATGGAAAAGCATTCCGTAGACATAATGGCTATAAACGAAACCTGGCTGAAGGAGGGGGAGGAGGGGCGTGCGCCGGCCGTCCCCGGTTACCGGCTGCGGCACACGCCGCGCCCCGCCGCCGTGCGCTCGCGCGGCGGCGGTGTCGGCTTTTACGTAAAAACCGACATTAACGCTCGGGTTTGTTCTTACCCGGCGGCGCCATTAGTTGAACAAATGTGGCTTCAGCTCAACTTAAATGGACTCAAGGTCGTCATTGGCACAGCATATCGCCCACCTTGGCTAGATGTAGATACATTTATCGAAGCACTGACTGAATCTATAACTACGTTTGCGGCCTGTAATTACATAATTTTACTTGGGGACTTCAATATTAACATGCTACAAATTAATGACCCCAACACCAAGAAATTAGTAAACTTTTTGCATTGCTCAAGCCTCATACAGCATGTTGATATACCCACTAACTTTACTGGCTATGACACTAGTACATTGATTGACTTGGTCTGCTCTGACGCACCGGTTACTAACCTCATAGTTGATCACATTGCGGATCTAAGTTCGCATGCCTGTACTCTTAAAATTAAGAAAGAGAAACCTGTCCCAAGATGGATCTCATTTAGGCCATTGAAAGACTTTATGTCTTTTATGGTTATGGTGAAAATTTCAATAGAGTTCTGAATTATATTAACTGGGAGAGTGTCTTGGAGGAAAGTAATGTATGTGACATGGTTGATGTTTTTAATAAAAACCTTCTATTTTTATTTGACCTCCATGCCCCTCTCAAAAAAATATACTTTAAAGAACGTCGTTGTCCCTGGATCACTTATACAATAAAAAAAATGATGAATCTTCGTAATGAAGCTCATACTAAATATCGTAGTACTAAATTAGATACTCATAAAAAATACTATAAAGACCTGAAACATATCGTCATCACTGCTATCTACAATGAGAAACGCGCATACTTTACCCATCGAATTAATTGCTACACCAAAAATCCAAAAGCACTATGGAAAAACTTAAAGCAAGACATTTTGGATAATAATGTTAACAAAGAGCTCCCCAGTCATTTCACCGACCCCAACGTCATCAATAAGCACTTTCTTGACCTCCCCGGCAACAGAAACATATCGATAAGTGATCTGACCTATTACGAATTCAACCGTCACGGCCCTTATAATTTTGAAATGGAACCTGTCTGCGACGATTTAGTATTAAAAACTATTAATAACCTAAAGTCAAACGCACAGGGAGTTGATGATATCTCCCTTGACATGTTACTTCTCACTCTGCCTCGCACTCTGAACGCCATAACAGGCATCATAAATAAATCAATCACAAGTCACACTTTTCCCACTGCTTGGAAAACTGCGCTTGTAAAACCCATTCCTAAAAAAAATAACCCAGCTACAGTCACAGAACTACGCCCCATCAGCATATTGCCATGCCTTTCTAAAGTGCTGGAGAAAATTATCTGCACACAAATAACAAACTTCTTAGAAACGAATAGCGTCCTGCCCACTACACAGTCTGGGTTTCGTAGAAATCGTAGCACCACTACTGCTTTGCTCGACGTTGTGGGCAATATAATATGTGCCCAAGATGAAGGGGCAAGCACCGTTCTCGCATTGCTCGATTTTTCGAGAGCTTTCGACACCATCAATATCTCGCTCCTCCTGTCCAAGCTATCTTACTATGGATTTGACTGCAATTCAGTAAAATGGTTTGGTAGGTATTTACGTGACCGTAGTCAATGCGTAGTTGTCAGAGAACGTTCTGGTGAGAATGTGGCCTCAGAAATAGCACCGGTACCTTTGGGTGTCCCACAGGGGTCAATTTTGGGACCAATATTATTTATTTCTCTACAGTAGTGATATACAAAATGCCATTAAACACTGCAACTACCACATCTACGCAGACGATATCCAGTTGTATATATCCAGTAAACCCTCGAATATGTCTTGCGCAATAAATAAATTAAATGAAGATCTTGGTCGTATTGCCACGTGGTCCCAATGTAACTCACTATCGCTTAATCCCATGAATAAAATCAAATCAAAATATCTACTTTTAGGCTCTAAACATCAACTTAGCTTATTTTCAAACCTTAATCTCAGAATACATATAAATAATGAACCCTTAGAACAAGTCCTTGAGGTTCGTAACCTAGGTATACTTATGGATAAAGAACTGCGTTTCGAAAATCATATCCTGAATACTGTGCGCAACTGTTTTTACAAGCTTAAGGTTCTTTACAATATACGTAAGTTTCTTGACACACATTTCAGAATACAACTTTGCGACACTCTGATATTATCGAAGCTAAACTACGGAGACATAGTCTATGGTCCGCGGCTGCTGGCACGCACACAACGTCTAATACAGCGGGTACAAAATGCGTGTGCCAGGTTTTGCTTTCAGATTCCACCGCGTGCGCACATTACACCATTTCTTAACAGTAACAACATTTTAAAGATGGACACGCGTAGAAAACATCATTTGGCCACACTAATGTTCGGTCTTGTCAAATCCAAGGAGCCCACGTACCTGTACGGGAAGCTTATCTGGGCGCGTAACGCACACAGTCGGGACACGCGACCTCTAAGGCAGCTGCAGCTCGTAATTCCCCGCCATCACTCTGCTGCATTTCGTGGGTGTTTCCGCTACGCCGCCAGTAAATGCTGGAACAACCTTCCGCCGCCTCTCCGAACTCTGCAAACAGTGAACACGTTTAAAGTCAAATGTAAGGCATTTCTTTTATGCCAACAAAAAAGCAAAGCTTGACTTTCATTTTATTTTTAACGTTGTAATATTTACCTTATTGGACTGCTGTAGAATCGTAGTTAATCATTATTCCGGTACCCATGTAACACCATTAAATCACAATTTATTTCACCAACTAAGCTAAATCCACGTTTAATGAAATAAGTGTAAATTAGTTTCGTGATCCAGTCACACCCCAAGAGTGAGAAGAGGTAAATGAGGGTAGGTTATTCCGCCGCCGACCGTCGCCGATAATTCTTGCTTTATCTGTGTTCCTTTTTACTTTTGTCTATTTTATGATCGATTTTTGTATCTATTTTACTCCGTTTTCATTCCCATAGTTAAACTTTATTTCATTGATTTCTCATTATTTTACTTATTAATCTACTATTTTATATTATATTCTCAAATTAAACACTGTCTCTTCGTTCGTGTGTCACGTTGGCGCTACTGAAAACCAGCGTCGCGGTTTACGCTGTGACATATTGCTGAGTGGTGTCAATTTCGACGTCACAGAATCACCCATGGCAACATTATCCTAAAATAGCATTTTTCTTTCCTTCTTTATTGTTTTTTTAGTACTTACCGTGTTGCCATCCTTATTTTTATGATGTTTTCTCTGTTCTGTTTTTTTGTGTTCGTCGAATAAATGTTTCTATTTCTATTTCTATTTCTATAATCGACACTTAGGCAAGTCCGACATAAGCGGGAACGTAGCCTTAGGATTTAACCTAAAACAAGTATTACATTTGTTTATGCGATACCGAACAATACGGCGAGCCGAAATAGTCTAATACCTGGATTTTAAAATACCAATTAACAGTTGCGGTCCAGCGTGCAAATTATCACGGTGATACGAATTTATTAAGAGTTCTACAACGTGTCCCTGTCTGGGTAATAAAATTGGGTGCTTAGAAGAATAATCTAACGTGGAGTTCGATAAGCGACCTCCGACGCGCAAAATTCCATCCGAAAGAAATGGAAATAATTTTCTTAATTTTTGAGAACATACTTGACCCTTTAAAATGCGGTCAATGTCTTCGGAAAAGTGTATGCGCTGTATAATACGAATTATCCTTGATTCCGCAAAGTTTAAATCTACAGCGATTATTTCACCGGTTCGCGGAAGCATTTTTAATAATCGAAGCACATAAACAGTGGCACGAAGGAACTTGTTCCATGAGGAACACCGTGAAGCGAGCGTCAAAATAGGGTTTTCAATATTAGTGACTGCAGTAGTCACGTGAGTCACAGTCTTTTCCTCTGGCAACGACAATCGGTTCAGCACGAACCTTTGTATAGGCCAGTCTACTACAGACAAAGACAGCCACACCGGTCCTCTGAACCAAAGCTCGTGTTGTACAAGTTGAGAAGGAGTAAGACCGCGGGATACGCAGTCGGCGGGGTTTTGAGAGCCGGCTATATGATACAAGTTGTCAGGCGAAATATTTGCCTGAATTTGCGAGATACGGTTAGCAACATAAGTGTCAAATCTGTGTGGCGAGGCAACGGACCAACACAGAGCTACCTCGGAGTCTGAGAATACGAACACTTTATCAATAGTGTGCCTTTTTAACACAGTGTCGTGGACTTCTTTAAGAAGCCGTGAGAGTAACAAAATTCCATTTAGCTCTAAACGAGCGAGAGTAATCTTAGGCTTAGCGGATGCTACGCGCGATTTAGAACACAGAAGTGTAACAATCGGAGGCTGGTCCTCATTAACGACGTGTATATAAATTACACAGCCGTAAGCGGATTCACTGGCGTCCGAAATCGCGACTAACGAAACTTTAGAGCCGATTTCTATACCCATGTAGCGGGAAAATTGAAGGCGGGATATCTGCGGTAGTTCACTTAAATATTGTTGCCATAAATTAACAATGCGGAAAGGGGGCACTTCGTCCCAGTCAAGATCGAGAAGCCAAAGTTCTTTTATTAATAATTTTGCGAATAAAATAACAGGTCCGACGAGTCCTAAGACATCGTACAAACGAGCGGTTGCGGAAAGAATGGCGCGTTTAGTACATGTAGGCGGTGTGGGCTGGATGTATCGAAAACGAAAGTGTCTTGTGCGGGTAACCAACGCAAAACTAAAATATTAAATGTATTTCCTTCGGCAAAGGAAATAGACCCAGACTGTCGGTGCGACTCTGGTATCTGCTCGAGTAATTCGAGCGAATTTGACGACCATTTGAGTAGGTCAAACCCACCAGCCTTAAAAAGATGGATTAGTTCGTTTGCTGTCTTGACTGCTTCCTCGAGAGAAGAAGCAGAAGAAGCGAGATCGTCCATATAAACATCTCTCTCTAACACGGTGGCCGCATTTGGCCAGTTGTGACGTTCGTCAGCAGCCAGCTGACGAAGAGTGCGGAGCGCAAAGTATGCGACTCTAAAAATTCGAACATTCAAAAGAATGTGAAATATATTTGCTTGTAAATTGCAGCCAGAATGCAAGACATCATTTAATGACAACCCAGTGTCGGTCTTGGCGCTGCCATCCAAGACGGGGCGAACCTTGGTGGTCGCTTTATCGTTGCGAACCACGGGGTGGTGCGGTAAGAAAAACCCTGGGGAGAGGCACTCCTTAGCTGCGGTGCGGGATAAAATACCTTGTTGTAGGTAATCACGAATAATTTCGTCATATTTAAACTTAAGTTCGGGATCCTTAGCGAATTTTTTCTCTAGAAGAAGAAAGCGCTTTTTTGCGGTTATGTAAGAATTGCCTAACTTATTTGGATCGTCTTTAAACGGTAGATCGACTGAATAGCTGCCGTCAATATCACGAACGGTGGTCTTAGCGTAAGTATCTTCGCATTGTTGATCGTCAGGACTTAAAAGCGTGCGCGAGGGCAACTCCTCGACGACAGCCCAAAAGTTTTCAACAAGTCGATGAAGCGGGTCAGAAGTAAAAGCACAAAGCGTGTGCGAAGCGGGTAGCACTTGGGCTTTTAATTTTATCGAATAATAAAATTTCACAATAAACATTTACGCCTAAAAGCATGTCTATAGGCCCAGGCTGCGAAAATTCGTCGTCAGCAAGCGGCAAGTTACGAATAAACTTAATAGCGGCGGCATCAACCCGCGAGCTAGGCAGCTGCGCCGTGATTTGCTCGACCACTAAAGGCTTGGCGGCGTATTCACACTGATTATTAAACCGAGACGTAAAATTAAGTGCCGTAATTCCAAGTATTTTTTGCGACGCTTTCCCTATACCTTGAACTTCCGAGTAGCGGGTTTGTTTACAAATAGGAAGCGAAAGACGCTTACAACAAGTAGCGGAAATGTAATCACTCTGAGAGCCTGGATCCACTAAGCATCTCAAATAGTGAGTGCGGTTGAACGAATCAATAATTTTTATTTTTGCGGTTCCTAATAATGTAGTCGTTTGATAACTATTAACGCGATCACACGAAACTGTGCACACCGATGTATTTTTCTTATCAGGATAACGACGCGGTAAACTAATATCGACCTTAACTGCAGCAGTCGCAGGGTCTGTATTGGCGGGCGAATGAGTCATACTCGACTCAGCGTGGCTGCTCGACGCAGTGCGAACCAAGCCACGAGCGGAAGCGGGAGTAGATAAAACGTTAGCGGGTTCGATCTCGGACACCACTGCTCCAATATTACAATGCAATTTGGTATTAGTATTAAAATGTAACAGACAATGGTGTTTCGAAGAACAATGAGAACAGTTATGTTTAGAAGTACAAGATAATGTTTTATGTCTAACACTTAAGCAATTGTTACAATAGGCGTTAGTTTTAATAAAATTATAACGTTCATGCGGTGTCAATTTCATAAAAGATGAACACAAATACAAATGCTCGTGTTGTTGACCAGAACACAGCGCGCAGTTACCGCTCGCGCTTGTGCCGGAGCCTGCGTCCGTGTTGACAAAAGTCTTGGTCGAAGGCGACGGCCGCGCAGGGTTGTGCGATTTATTATACGAATTATCAACCGGCCTATATGCATTAGCGGCTCGAGAATGAGACAACACTTTGCTCTGTTCTTTAACAAACTCGATAAAACTTTTATAAGTAGGTATTTTCTCCTTGCGATACAAGGTTTCAAATGATTTGATCGTGTCTGCGTCTAATTTTTGGAGCGCTAAATGCAATAAAACAAAGTCGGTTAAATCACTGAGCTGCAGTTGCTTAAGTGCTTCTACCGAAGAATCAAAAGCATTAATAAATGAATCGAGTCCGGCAGAACTTGTGTTTGAAAGCGGTTTAAATCGTAACAATTGATTAAGGTATGCGCTGGCGAGCGAGCGCGGGTCATCATACTTGTGCACGAGCGCGTCCCAGATGATGCGGTAATTTTGCGCGGTCGGTGGCAGCCCTGCGCAGGCGCACAAAGCCTGCCCAGTTAATTTGCCAACTAAGTAAAACACCCGGTCACTATCAGTAAGCGATGCGTTATCATGTATTCTTTTAAATTGCTGATAAAACAATGGCCAGTTCTTGACATCTCCATTGAATGACATCAAGTCAATGGGCGGAAGACGGGGTTTCGATTTAGAGAGACCTTGGTGATTTAGAGAGACCTCGGTTGAACTATTAGTATCATTTTCTAATAAAATGTTTTTAATGTAGCAGTACATTTCCTCAAACGACGTCCAAGAGTCATAGTCGACACTAGAATCGGGGTTCATTTGTAAGTGCAGCAAGTTATATGAATCCAAAACGTTTTGGTAATCAGTACGTATGGTATCAATATTTAATGCACTGGTACGAAACGCTCTAAACTGAGTGGGATCTGTTTCCGCTTTGTATGCGAGTTGTAAAATGTTTTCTACTCGCTTGTAGATAACATCGCGTCTAACCGAGTAAATTGTTAATTGATTTTTATTAGTGTCATAATCGTCATCTGCTACGAAACCCTCGCTACCTTTCCGTTTAGGTTTACCCATTATAAACAAACTATATTAAGCGGTTAACTTACTAAAAAAGAAAAATATATTATTAAGTATAAATGTTTAGATTTAGCAAGTGCGGGAATTTATATATTTGACTCTTCGCTATGCATCTACTAGAAATAGCGGTAAAATAAATTTGAGCTAGCGGTAGTACAGAAGTACCCTCAAATTTGAGGCGCGTTATAAAAAATAAGCGGTGGCGTGAGCGGAGAACCTCGCTTGGTCGTGTGTCCGAGTAAGTCGGGAGCGGTCGGGAAACGAACTTAACCGACAGTAGCCGAACCAATCCGACTAATTTAAATATGGCGTATCGTTACGTACGCAGAACAAAGAAAATATGCGAACACGTGAATATTACGAGTACTATCGATCACGAAAAATGAAATAGATAGATTAGGAACTAACTCACGACGATATTATACTACGTATGCGGTGCGGAAATAAAGAGAAATAGCTGCCTATGCGGGAAATATAACAAATAAATGACAGTCTATTTCGATTACGTAATATAAATAGCGTGTAAGTTACACCTAGCGGTAGACAAATTCGTTGGAAAAGTAGTTAATCGTGACTAAAGAGGTTATAAATCCGAGAGAAGAGACCAAAAAAGATGGAGGTGCCTTTTACTCCACCTTAGGATAAGACTAGAATTAACCTTAGATATAATTAGGAACCTAGGCACGAGGTTATAGTAAAAAGTGGACTGTATTGGGGATTAAAAGGTTTTTATAATAATAGGGGAGAACGTTTAACACAAAAGACTAACAAATCACTTGCATCGGCTTATAGTTTGAATGGAAATAAATAAGGTCGATGAGAGAAGAAAGAAAGGATGTGAACATGCGCACTTACTTGAATTTCCTTGCTTGTCCTTGCCGGGCATCGAACCTCGGACCGCGTCAACGTCAGTTGCAGACGCAAGATCACTTCACTGCACCTGGTCTTGTTGTCCTTTGCTTAAAAGCTCTTAAATAATTGTCACAACCACGACACGAGTAACGTTAGATGCTCACAATATGGCGGTTTAACGAAGAGTGATTTGACATAAAAATGTCCGAATGCGACGGCCGTAGATAAGGATGGCCATAGCATTGGTGCACATGTTTGATAGGGATGGAAGGTGTGAAGGATTAAAGCCTTTGCAAGTGCATCAACTACCTTAATTTAAAAATAAAAAATATGAAATCCAACATAGAGATGACTCTACATTAGCCACCATAGAGGTAAGTTTTACTTCAGGCAAGCTGTCAGGTGTGTCAGAGTTCAAGGTCGGCCAATTACTCCAATTACTTTCAGGCTCTAGGAGATAGTCAGGGCCATGCCACCAGAGGGAGGTGCTGGAGACCTGCTGAGGATCCACGCCGCGCGTGGCGAGATCTGCGGTATTCTCTGCAGTAGGCACGTGCCTCCAGGCCGCCAATGGGGCAAGCTCTGCTATAGCAGCGACTCTGTTAGCCACAAAGACCTTCAACTTTGACAAATCCGTTTTTAACCACGCTAGAACTACGGCGGAGTCTGTCCAGAACACAGTACGTGAAACAGGCTTTCTTCTGCCTTCCACGCCACGATGGTGATGAAGTGAATCCCGGAATTCTTTCATGGCTAAATGAACCCTTTGCATTAATATATCTTAAGTTTAATATGTTTTGTTTGTTTATAATTATGAGTCGAATACATTTGATGTCATTGGTTTATATCATAATCATAATTGTACGATATTTCTCCGCAGCCGTGGTCTTGACGGACTCGAAACTATCGTCACAAGGTGGTGGGTTGATGATGATGGTGAACTATCCCTGGAGTCTGGCGCGGGTTCGAATCGTGCAGCTCTCAGGGTGGGTTTTGACTCGGAAATGTGAACACTGGTGCCTTTCTACGAATATTTAATCCAAGTTTAAACAGTAAACCACATAAATACAATTAGCCTGAATCAAAAGCACGCTATCCGTTGACAGGAGCAGAGCAGAAGAGATCTAACCTATAAGCGTTCACAGCTCTGAGTCTATGACTAACTAGATTAGGTCTATGTCTATGGTCATAAGGCGGCTTCACACAGCACAACCTATTTGCATACACAATCATGCAAATAAATGAAAAGCAGGTGAATTTGCATGAACATTTCCTGGGCCGCCAGGGGAAAAATGAACTTAACACTTGAAGTCCCTAATGAACTTTACTTATAGTATAGTGACACATGATATTGAGACATGAACATAGTTTAACATAAGTTGAAACACTATAGCTAAACAGACACACAGAATACTTAAAAAGTACACAGGTTTAACACTATATGAACAGACACATAAATGGTTAATTTAAGTAACCCTCCATAGGTAGTTTACATAACTTGACCACTGGTCTTACAAGCTCACCAGATTGAGTCTTGAGTTTAACTGACCTAACAACATTATCTGAACCTTTGAACAATTCTATAACTCTACCTCTTCGCCACTGAAGGGGCGTTGAGTTTTCATCAATAACAAGCACTAAATCATTGAGCTCTATGTTGTTAGTATGACTATACCATTTATTACGTGACTGTAGTGTATTGAGATATTCAATATGCCATCGTGACCAAATTGACTGATACATTTTCTGATAAAAAGATAAAAGATAAAATATGTTTATTCAGTAAGTAGGCCGCACCGGCACTTTTACACGTCAAAAATCTACCAGCGCTTCGCAAGAGACCACTGCTGAGAAGAAACGCCGCAAGAAACTCAACAGTCAGTCGTTTTTTAAACATTGCTTATGATATGATATTATACAACGGAAAAAAAAACTTAACCTAGCATTATATAAAACAATGAATGTAACAAAAATATGTCTTTATAATGCGTAGTTGAGTAGGGAAATGTGTCAAAAATCAAAATTTCTACAAGAACTCGTAAAATAGAAAATATATAAAATAAATAAAAAATTATACTAACCTACGACGGTGCAAAACAACACATAATAGGTTCGATACATTCTCCTACAGAAACCGTGTCCCCTAGACAATACACAATGTTTACATATTTGTATAATTAACTTATTATTAAGATATTTAGGTGTTTAATTTGGTTTTAATTTAGGCCAGGCATTTTTATCTGTTAGATAGTCTTCGACCCTATAGTAAGCTTTAGACATCAACGACTTTTTCAAGTAATTTTTTAGTACTGGAAATGGTAACTTTAAAACTTCGTCAGGTAATTTATTATAGAAATGAATGCATTGACCTACAAATGATTTATATACCTTACGGACACGAAATTTTTTAATAGCAATTTTATTTTTATTTCTTGTATTTAAATTATGTATGTCACAATTCTTAATAAAAGAGTCTTGATTTTTAATGACATAAATAATATTCTCATAAATAAATTGTGATGCTACTGTTAAAATATTAATTTCTTTAAATAGTAATCTTAAGGAATCACGGGAGTTTAGGTTATATATAGAACGAATGGCTCTTTTTTGTAACACGAAAATAGTCTGTATGTCAGCAGCTTTTCCCCAAACAAGAATACCGTACGACATAACACTATGAAAATAACTATAATAAACTAAGCGAGCTGTCTCAACATTGGTAAGTTGTCTGATTTTTCTGACAGCATAAGCTGCCGAACTTAATTTAGCTGCTAGTACTGCTATATGGGGACTCCATTGCAAGTTTTTGTCTATAGTTATTCCTAAGAAAAGCGCCTTATCCACCATTTCCAAACACTCATCATTTAGAAAAATACTAGATTCTACCGGTCTAACATTAGGCAAAGCGAACCTAACACATTTAGTTTTCTTAGCATTAGGTAGTAAATTGTTATTAGTAAACCAATTAAGTACTTTACCTAGCGTCGCGTTTATCTTACTATAATCAACGGATTTTCGGTCTACCTTGAAGATCAATGATGTATCATCAGCAAATAGCACAATATCGCAAAGGTTAACTATCGCGGGTGGTAAGTCATTTATATAAACGAGAAATAAGAAGGGACCTAATATAGAGCCCTGTGGCACACCTAATTTAACAGCTGCTCCAATGGACTTAGTTTGGTTTACAACAACCGTTTGTGTTCTATCACTAAGATATGAAGACATTAGATTTAGAGAATTATTTAACAGACCATAATGTTCTAATTTTAATATAAGAGTCGCATGATCTACGCAATCGAAAGCTTTGGAAAGGTCACAAAAAATTCCTATTGCATCACAAGATGTCTCCCAAATATTGTATATATATTTAATGAGTACAGATGCTGCATCAGTTGTGCATCGTCCTCTGGTGAAGCCGAACTGATTACTGTTAAGCAGTTTATTTCTATTGAACTGACCTAACATATCTTTTAACATTAACTTCTCAAAAACTTTACTTAAAACAGGTAGAATAGAAATGGGTCGGAAATTCGTTAAATCACTCCTCTCGCCCGATTTAAAGAGTGGTAAGACTTTACTATATTTCATAAGATTTGGAAAGACCCCCTCTGAAATGCAATTATTGTAGATTAAAGCTAAGTAAGGTGCAATTATATCTATGACATGATGTATGACTTTAACTGACGTTCCCCATAAATCCTCAGTTTTTTTTAAACTGAGCGATTTAAATGCCTTAATAATAGAAACTGAATCTATGTGGGTGAAATCAAAGCTTATATTACATTTAGACATATTAGCACAAAGTAATTTTTGAGCTCCAATCGCAGATGATTGAAGACATTTCGTGGTATTAATGGCTATGGTGGAGAAAAAATCTTCGAACGCTAAGGCCACGTCTTTATTTGATGTGATTTGTTTGTCACCCTTGTTTAGGGTGATTTGATCATCGCGAGTTTTTGTATTACCTGTTTCTCTATTTATAATTTTCCACACAGTTTTTACCTTATTGTTAGAAGCTTTGAGTTTAAGACTTATGAAATTTGACTTAGCAGTTAAGCAAACTTGCTTAAAGGTCTTTGAATAATTCTTAACGTAAACTAAGAAGTCATCGTTCTTGTTCTCCTCTCTCTCTAACTATATATATAGTTCATAAAGCCTATTTCTACTTCTATGAATGCCTACAGTAGCCCATTCACTAAACTTGGTTTTTGACCCAGAAACAGTTTTCATCTTGAAATTATTATTAAACTGGTGAAGAATTACACCGAACAAATCATTATAAACACTATTAGAATCCTTATGTGAAAAGGATAACCCACAGATACTACTCTGAACTTTATTTTTAAATAATTCCAAACGATTGCTGGTTATGGGTCTGTATGTTATTGTCTGTGGTTCTTGATGACAATCATTTAAAAAAGAAGCCTTTTGGCCACTATGATCAGAATTAAAGCAATTAAATATTTCCTTATCCAAACATTCGCAATTACAAAAAATATTGTCTAAACAGGTTGCACTTGAAACACCTATCCGTGTAGGTTCAAAGAACAAATTATTTAAGTTAAAAGATTTAAATAAACTTAAGATCTTGATCTGAATGACTTGAAAGCGTGATAATCGCGACATTTTAGTGTCCTTCCAGTGAGATTCTGGCAAGGCTACTAGGGGTTGACCAATGATGAAATGACCGGGTGTAAGGACTTTGAGATCGCAAGGGTCCTCCGACATGGATACTAGTGGCCTGGAATTAAGTATAGACTATATTTTAGAAAATAGAGTAGATAATTCTTCGAATGTCAAAATGGTATCGCCAACCTCTCTCTTAAGGAGATTTTTGGCACTCTTGACGGCAGCCTCGAATAGGCCCCCCATGTGGGGCGATGCAGGAGGATTGAACTCCCAGCGAATACTCTGTTTTGTGAATTCCTCCTTGAGGATTATCTCGTTGTCCAACAAGAACTGATTAATCTCCCTAAGGTAGTTGTTAGAACCAATGAAATTTGTACCTCGGTCCGATCTGATTAGCGAAGGCAGCCCGCGACGGCTGACAAACCTGGTGAATGCTGCAATGAAGGCCTCGACGCTCAGCGCGGAGACAACCTCCAAATGAACAGCTTTTGTACCTAAACATACAAAGACACACAGGTAAGCCTTGAGTGATTTAGCGTTTCTTAATAAACTGCTTTTGACTAAGAACGGCCCAGCAAAGTCAGTCGCTACGTCTGAAAATGGTCGTGCGGTTGTGACTCTATCAGCGGGCAGGTCTGCCATGAAAGGTGGCAGCGATAAAGCATTAAATCTGAAACAAGTTAAGCAGTTTCGAATAACCCTAGACACTTGTCGCCTGGCTGAAGTTATCCAATACTCTCGCCTGAGTATGGACATGAGCGCGTTTGTCGCAGCGTGACAGTATGCCTTGTGATAATATTCGATGAGTAGTTGACCCCACCTATGATCCTTAGGTATCAGATATGGATGCCTTGCTCCGTAAGGCAATGATGATTTACGGAGTCGTCCGCCGACTCTGATAAAGTGTTCGTCATCCACGAATACACTTAATTTCTGTAGTGATTTACAGACCAATTTTCCTTGCTTGATTAGTACAATTTCATCCTTATATGAATCGAGTTGAATTTTCCTAATCCAATGTTTTGTAGCCTCACGAGTCTCGTCTAGTGATAATGATGACGTAAGATTCCGTTTTTCCTTTGGTAATCTGGCATTCCGGCAAAATCTGAGTACAAATGATGTAACATTGATTAGTGTACTGAATGAACTAACGCGTGACAATAGCGTGTCCTCCCATGGCTCGACAGGGGTAACAAAATGGACTATTTTTTTAAATCCAGGTAAGTCATGAGGCATTATGACTGGCAGTGAAGGCCATTGTGACTGTTCACTCTGTAACCAGTCTGGTGACCACCACAAATTAAATCCAAGTAGTTCTTTAGCTGACAGACCCCTTGAAGCGACATCTGCGGGATTTAATTCGGACCTAATATGGCGCCATGTCATGACACGTTTGGAGGTTTGAATATCCTGTACTCGGTTGCATTCGAATGTTTGCAGCATGTGAGGTTTCGTATTTAACCAAGAGAACACGATGGTGCTGTCTGACCAAGCATTAATGCTGTCAAAATGAATGGAATGCTCATATGACTCAGCTACGTGATTTAATAGCTTGTACACTAGATGTGCGGCGCTGAGCTCTAGCTTTGGTATCGTTTGTCGTGATTTCTTAGAAGCTACTCGTGATTTAGCCAAAAGCAAACGTACCATGACGCTCCCAGACTTATCCACTGTCCTCAGGTAGACGCTCGCAGCAAATCCGGCCTCCGAGGCGTCTCCGAATCCATGAAGTGAATATGATACAGCCTGTGGTAGTGCAACACATCTAGGGATCTGCAAATTTGATAAATAGTTTAAATCCTGAATAAGTTCGTCCCACTGATGACATTAATTTTGACTGACGGGTTCATCCCACGATAATCCGTCTGAAAATAGTGACTGTAGGAACACTTTGAATCTGAACACAATAGGCGCACAATAACCACACGGGTCATATAGTCGTGCTATAGTACTGAGGATATGACGTTTAGTTGGGTTGACCCAATGGTACGTTGATTTGATACGACATTGAGTCTGATATTGGATCCCATTGTATACCTAATACTTTAATGAAAGTTTTATCGTCAGTATCAAACTGTCGTGGTGTTTCGCAGTGTTCCTGCGGCAAATCTTTCAGTAGTTCACCGCAATTCGATGACTATTTCCGAAGCTCGTATCCAGCGCTTTTCATAAGCGCGGTGAATTCCGATTTTAATTGTTGCGCATCTGACAGTGAATCCGCGTCCGTGAGAATATCGTCGACGAAGATATCTCGTCTGATGACGTCTGAAGCTAGTGATTCGTGATGATTAGCCTCCCAATCATCGGCTAGACGTAATAACGTCCGGATTGAAACGAATGGACTTGACCTTAGTCCGTAGGTATTAGTATTTAACTCGTATACCTGAATTGGTTCAGACGGCTCCTCTCGCCACAAGATGAGCTGATACCTCCTGTCTTCAGGGTGTATCCAGGTCATTCTGAACATCTGCTTGATGTCGGTCGTGAAGACTATTTGATGTCGTCTGAAATTCAACAATATTTTTGTAATATCGTTTTGAAGTGGTTGGCCTGTATGAAGGCATTGATTAAGAGATGGGCCTGTGGGCGTACGTCCACTTCCATCAAACACTACACGGATCTTATCCGTACCCTTCTTGAATATACCATGATGAGGTATTATAAAATGTTCTGAATCGAACTGAAAATTTGATTTTGACATATGACCAAGAGTTTCATACTCCTTCATGAACTCTTTGTATTTACCAGCAAATACTGAATTTCTGGCCATCTTTCTTTCTAAAGATCGCAACCTTTGAATAGCTAGGGTCTTTGATTCACCCAATGGCGGTCTTGTTGACAGTAGTGGTAACCTAACCATGTACTTGCCATCTGGCGTACGCTGAGTAGTGGATTCATACAACCTTTCACATTCCAAATGATCCGGATGAACAGCTTGCTTTGAAGGGGGCTCTTCCACCTTCCAAAACCTCTCCAATACTTTCTCCAGCTTGACTGCATGAAGTCCATAGTCTTCGACTGAAGTACCGGCTGACTGAGGCGGCGCCGCGACCGTCGATGGTGACCGTGGCGTAGGCACCGCGCCCATGATGACGTGACCAAAATATGATCCGTAAGCTGTTATCCCTGGAATGTTTGTGGGTATCTTAGAACCATCAAGCACATAATTAAGTATATCTGTACCTAATATGATATCAACATCTCTGGATTTATGAAAATTGCTATCAGCAAGTATGATATTTGATGATAATAATTGACCTTTAAATTGAATGTCATATGAAGGAATATTTCCTATTAATGTGTACATTACCATTGCCATGGTACCTACAACTGGTAATTGAGTACCTACAGGTTTGATAACCAATTTGACCATAGTGCCGGGTGTATTAACCGGTTCATGACCTATACCATAAAGTGAATTACTGTTACACTGTTGGTGCAAATTTAAATTATGAACTAATGATTGTTTGATGATTGAAACAGCGGCTCCTGTATCCAACAGTGCCCTGACCTTGACGTATGTACCATCACCTGACCTGACCATAACCATTGCAGTAGGGCAGATGGTTACAGGGAGTGATGGACCCTGAATTGCACCAACAGCAACCTCACTTCATTCCCTGTCAGGGCTCTGCCTAGAGCCGAACCTGAGGGAGTGAAACGTGGTTTGAGCATACTGGGCCCTTGCACCAACTGGCAGTCTAGGTTGATGAGGCCCTAGGGACTGCGTTGAGGGAGCCTCCCGATGTTGAGGAGCCGATGATGGGCCCGCCTCTTGCCGAATCACATCAGCGGCCTGCTGTGTGACCAGGCGAGCGGCAGGTTGGTCCGGCTGCTGATGAGCACTGGTTTCCGTGTTGGCGTTGCATATGAGTGAGTTATGCGCTGCTGACCCACAATGAGCACACCAGTTCTTATGGATGCACTCATTGGCATAATGCTTCCTCAAGCATCGGTAGCAATGGCCAGTTTTAGTTGCCCATGACCGGCGGTTAGACCGTGACAGTTGTTGAAACCCTGAACACCGGTAGAGCGAGTGCCCCTGGATACCACAAAAAGAACAGGGAGGCCTCACCTGACGAGCTGATGATGCTCCGTGATCAAATTCAAATTCAAATTCAAATTCAAATAATTTATTCAGTAAGTAGGCCCTGCAGGCACTTTTACATGTCTGAGTCTACCAGCGCTTCCAAAGAGACCACTGTTGAGAAGAAGCGCCGCAAGAAACTCAACAGTAAGCCGTTTTTTCCAAATAAATCACTTATTACAATACTAAACTTAAGCTACATAATTTAAATGTCACAGGGATGTACAGGTCCGAGTAGTAATAATAATTAAATATATCAAAATGTCAGATTATAATCTATATATATAAAAGGCTAAACTGACTGACTGACATATCAACGCACAGCCGAAACTACTGTACCTAGAAACTTGAAATTTGGTACAGGGGTTCCTTTCATGAGGTAAGTGAGCACTAAGAAAGGATTTTCCGAAATTCGACCCCCAACGGGAAAAAATGGGGGGAGTAGCTGGAAACTAATTCTACGCGTACGAAGTCGCGGGCGTCCTCTAGTAAATAATACAATTTCGGAGATGTAAACAGTCTCCAAATGTCAAATTAAAATTAAGTATTAAATATAATTTAAAAAAAAACACAAAACAAGGGAGATGTAGAAAGTCTCCACGGTCAATTTTGGAGATGTAAAAAGTCTCCAGATGTCAAATTAAAAAATAAGGGAGATGTAGAAAGTCTCCACGGTCAATTTTGGAGATGGTAAAGAGTCTCCAGATGTCATATTAAAATAATAGGTAATCATACAGGGAGATGTATATAGTCTCCACGGTCATTAATAACTGTAATACAAAAATATATATATATATATATATATATCAGTCCCAAGCATTGTCATCATTCATATAATCTTTAATACTATAATAAGCATTAGAAATTAGTTTACGTTTAACGTAACTCTTAAATTTATTTACTGATAAATGAGTAACACTACTTGGGAGCTTATTATAGAACCTTATACAATTACCCATAAAAGAGTTTTTTATTTTGTGAAGCCGTGTAAAGGGCACTGCGAGCTTATGTTTATTTCTGGTATTAACATTATGTATGTCACAGTTCTTTCTAAAATTACTGATGTTCTTATGAACATGCATAATGTTTTCATAAATATATTGACTGTATACGGTTAATATATTCGTTTCTTTGAACTTATCTCTAAGCGAGTCTCTATGACCCATCTTGTAAACAGCACGAATAGCCCTCTTCTGTAGAACAAAGATGCTGTTTACGTCAGCACCACTACCCCATAGTAAAATACCATATGACATAATACTATGGAAGTAACTAAAATAAACTAATCGAGCGGTTCTCAAGTCTATTAGATTCCGAATTTTATTAACTGCAAAAGCTGCAGAACTTAGTCTATTCGCTAATTTAGCCAGATGAGGACCCCATTGGAGTTTTGAGTCTAACGTTATACCAAGAAATACTGTATCATTAACTAAGTCTAATTTGTCATTTTTAATAGTTACAGTAGTTTGTCTATTTTTCACATTGGTAGTCATAAATTTAATACATTTAGTCTTTTTCTCATTTAGTAATAAATTATTAACACTAAACCAATCTACTACTTTTGATATAGCATTGTTTACATCCACATTAAACTCCTGTTGTCGTTTGACTTTAAATACGAGTGAGGTATCATCAGCAAACAATACTATATCATGGTTGTCCTTAGGTATGGTAAATCATTTATGTAAATGAGGAATAGAAATGGACCCAAAATTGAGCCCTGTGGCACGCCCATTGAGACCAAAGACCCAGGTGATCGTTTTCCATTCACGTCTACCCTTTGTATTCTCCCGAATAAGTACGTTTTAATTAAGTTTAGCGCAGTACTTCTAACTCCATAATGGTGTAGCTTCCTGACCAATGTGTCATGGTTAACGCAATCGAAGGCCTTGGACAAATCACAGAAAATACCTAAAGCATCATGTGACCCCTCCCAGGCATCAAAGATATGTTTAATTAGCTCAACACCAGCTTCGGTTGTCGAGCGACCCCGAGTAAAACCAAATTGTTTATTATGTAATAAATTATTATCTTGAAAATGTTGCATTAACTGTGATAAAATTAATTTCTCAAAGATTTTACTGAAAGTGGGTAGTATCGATATCGGTCTAAAGTTAGTGGGGTCAGAAGTACTACCCGTTTTAAATAATGGAATTATCTTGCTATGTTTCATAAGATCAAGAAACTCACCACAATCAACACAGTGATTAAATATGATCATTAAGTCAGATGCTATGACTTCCATTAAGGATTTAAGGACGTGAACCGAAACCCCCCAAAGATCATTGGTTTTCTTAATGTTAATTGATTTAAAAGCTTTGATTACATCCAAGGCAGTAACGTGCTTGAATTCAAAGTGTATACTGCATTCAGACACGTTATCTTCTAATAATAAAATGGCAGACGCCGGCGAAGAGTTCAGACACTTAGTCGTGGACACTGGTATGTTGGTAAAATAATTTTCAAATTCAATTGCAACATCTAAATTAGACTCTAGAATTTTACCATCTACTTTTAAACGAAAGTCATTAAATTCCTTTTTCCGGCGACCTGTTTCTTCATTAATTATTTTCCAAGTCGTTTTAATGACATCAGAGCTATTCAAGATTTTATCACTTAAAAAGTTTCGCTTAGCTATACGGCAGTCTGACTTGAAATTCTTAGAATACTCTTTGACATGTTCCTTAAACTCTTCACTAGCGTTAAACCGTCGTTCCTCATATAGTTGATACAGTATTGCTCTTCGTTTATGTAAGTCCGCAGTAGCCCAGTCACTGAAAACCTTTGCGCCACCGACAATGACCGATTTAGATGTAAATATCATGTCAAATTGTTTCATGAATGTGTGAAAGAATGAGTTGTTCATGTCATTAGGGCCCTTATCAGTTGTTAAAAAGGGCAGATTATGCACTAGGTTATGTCGCATTCTCTCCACACGACCTGCAGTAAGCGGCACAAAAGTTATTTCCTTATTCACAACATTATGCGATACAAACTCCAATTTAATTAATTGACCTAGATGATCCGATTCCAGGTTACTGATCAAACTCTTACTAATAGGAATTATATCAGTAAAAATGTTATCAATACACGTGGCGCTAGTGTCAGTCACTCTAGTCGGCTCCATAAAAGTATGAGCCAGTCCGAAAGATTTGAAAAGATTTATTAATCTGGAGCTTAGTGAACTATTTTCCAAAATATTAACATTAAAATCTCCACATATAATAACTTTTTTACTCAAATGAGATAAATTGATTAAGATAGTTTCCATGTTCTTTTCAAAAATTTCGAAATTTCCTAAGGGTGGCCTATATACACAAACTACTATGAATTGCTGTAATTCTATTGCAGCGAGTTCTAATGTACGTTCAACAGATAAGGACACAATGTCCTTACGTTCTTTAAATTTAAATTTATTGTTTAATATTATTAACGACCCACCATGTATCGAGATACTTCTTGTGAACAGACTGCCGACCTGGTGGTTGATAAAATTAAACATAGCCTCGTTACTAGTTAACCAGTGTTCCGTTATACATAAAATATCAATATTATTACTATTAAGAAATAACTCAATTTGGAGGTCTTTACTTCTTATACATTGAATATTCTGGTGAACCAGAGTGATACTATTAGATACTTTGCTGCCAGATTTGGCCTTACATTTATTGCGATTTAGATTGCTAGAGTTGACGCCCTCTGTTGTCGTTTCATTTAATTTAAATGATTGATGGTATTTGGAACGGTTTCCAGGTGCATTTTTGGTTGCTCAAAAGAAGCAGGAGCCAAATTATTGGCTGTAATGTCAAATAAATAAGATAGCGACATAGCTATCTGTCTTTTAAGATAATTGGGAAGGTAAAATTTCCCTTTATTCAAAATGTAATTATTACTAATATAATTATTAGAATCAATAATGTCAATCTTATCATTATATGTACACATGTTATAAAATGTCATATTTAGATTATGTCTTATATCATTTTCTTTCTGTGACAACTGTTTACAATAAGGGAATGTAAACAATATGATTTTTTTTACTACAAGACTATTCAGTGTTTGAAAAAATGAAATTAATTTATTTTTGTTTACATTCCCTCTATTTCCTAAAAGAATAAGCAAAGTTGTGTCAATATCAATATTTCTGTCCTTAATAATTTGATTTTGGATATTTTCCAAGCTGCTTAAAGGTAAACAATTGCTGATCACACTATGTCCCTTAGTGTATGAATTCAATATTGAGCCCATATTACTACCAATTTCATCGCAATACATAATTATGTCAGGTTTATGTTTATATGTCAATGTGTTAGTACTGTCATCATTTACTGTAGGAAGTGTAGGAACACTATGCGCAGGCTCTGCTTCAGTCCGCTGGTGGCCGGACAGACACTCATGGTTTGGCAGACACATGTGTGATTGTCCGCCAGTGACTGAAACAGCTCTAAATTATAGTTGAGCTGCCCTATTAGGTCATCCATACCTAAAGAATACTCAGCTATAATTTTTTTTGAGTTCTCTTGCAAATTATTTAATGTTTGTATCGACTCCTCCAAATTCTGTATTTTTAATTGTAACATTTGTGTGTCAGTGTCATATTTTAACTAGTTTTACATTTATTTTATTTAATATCAATTTTGTTGTATACCGTTTATTTTGTGTTAACAACCTTTCAGATTTTCTTATATATATCTATTTAATTTAATGTGTTTTTTTAGTTTATTCCTGCTACAACTACTTAACCTTGTTGTGGTGGAAATGTCATTAGTTAAATCTATGGTAACCACAGGATTGTCGGTTGAAGCAGGAATCAACTGAGGGTCACTCGCTACCAATTCCTCAAATAATGATTGAGTGTGTACCTCTGCAGTGTTTTGGTTGACCTCTTGAAGCTCGTAGATCTGTTCGTGGGCATCATGCAGCGCTCTCTCCAGGGAGTCGACGTCCTTCAAGGCCTGCTCGTACAGTTCGGTACACTCAGAGAACTTTTCCGCTGTTTCTTGGAGCTTGATCAGTAGATGATGACATCACCTGATGGACAGCTTTTCCCCGGTGTTGATTTTGCCGCTGTGCTGATGAATGCACAGACGGCGGTGATGCGCGTTGTGGTGCCCTAACAGGCTCCGGCTCAGACGCAACTGAGAGCTGCAGGCGGCACTGCTCATCTAACAGCTCCAGCAACTGCGTGATGGTGGGCAGGGTGTCCGGATCCGTGCCATAGCGCTCCTCAAACAGCGAGCGCAGCTTGATGGGCAGCTTCTGCAAACACAAATACAGCACCAAGTATGACCACTCTTTGACAGGTTGGTTGAGTTTTTCCAGGGCCTGAAGAGCCTCTTGGAGAGGGTCAGAAAACTCCGAACGTAGCTGATCAGTTGACATGATCAACGGCAGGTTGATAATCCTACTGATGTAAGCGTCCAGTACTAGCCGGGTATTCTGGTACCTAGCCTTTAGCAAATTGACGGCCACTGAGTAATTCTTCCCGTCCACTGGCAATTGCCTGACAATGTGGAGTGCCTCACCGGAGAGTGATGACCGTAGGTAGTAGTGACGCTCCGCGTCTGACATATCCCGGTTATGTACTAATGATTGAAACAGATCATAAAAGGACATCCACTCCATCAAGTTGCCTGAAAACTTGGGCAGTTCGATTGCAGGCAATTTTGCTGTTGTTTGCGAGGGCAGTTTCGCATGAGATGAAGTGGACGCGTCAGCTTCACAAAGCTCCTCAATTTTGAGTAGCAACTTATTTATTTCGGTGAACCTAACCCTATACGAGGCCATGTCCTCCTCAGACACTTCATCACCGGCCCCCACCAGTACTTCATACGCGTGGACAAACATGCCATAGTACTGGCTGAAATGTCACCTAGCGACTGCGGCGGTAATTGTACTAGTCGTATCAGTCACTGTCGCTGCAAAATCCAGCAACATTTGGTATTTTGAACTGAACTGTGTACAGACATTGTGAATACTTAAATACACACTTACAATGTAATTACAAACTAGTTGATCACCGATTATGATGAAAGGATGACTACACTTTTTTTTTCTTCTTAATTAATGGCTTTCACTCCTTGTTTTAACAAGGTGTATTTCGCCAGTATCAAGTTTTAGACAATCGCCATGGACTTATTAGAGTAACAAGTCCATGGATATCACACGCGAGGACAATTGTTCGGTTAAAGAGATTTACTCTGGTGGACTAAACAGAAGCACATGGGGTTAGCTCCACGCGCTTCTGTCAAGTCATGACTACACTTATATCACTAACCTAAACTAGAACTGCCAAGTCAAGTTGACATTGACGTTGACAGTTGACAGTTAACAAACTAGGTAATGTCTATATAAGGCACTGACGTTTGAGCGTGACTGTCAACCTGAAGACGGTATCCGGTTGCCTCGCCCCACGCGAGACAATGGGTGATGACAAATATGGCGACTCACCGAATGAATTGATGAACACTTAACTGATTGACACTTTACTACCGTATACAGAAAATACACTGCACACTGAACTTCGTGATGACCGATGGATGCCGGCCGTTGCGACGTTGAGGTTGCTTACGCCGTCACGTTGATGAAATGATGAAATAGTTAAATGATAATTTCCCCTCATGGGTTCCAACAAAAATGTACGATATTTCTCCGCAGCCGTGGTCTTGACGGACTCGAAACTATCGTCACAAGGTGGTGGGTTGATGATGATGGGGTGAACTATCCCTGGAGTCTGGCGCGGGTTGGAATCGTGCAGCTCTCAGGGTGGGTTTTGACTCGGAAATGTGAACACTGGTGCCTTTCTACAAATATTTAATCCAAGTTTAAACAGTAAACCACATAAATACAATTAGCCTGAATCAAAAGCACGCTATCCGTTGACAGGAGCAGAGCAGAAGAGATCTAACCTATAAGCGTTGACAGCTCTGAGTCTATGACTAACTAGATTAGGTCTATGTCTATGATCATTAGGCGGCTTCACACAGCACAACCTATTTGCATACACAATCATACAAATAAATGAAAAGCAGGTGAATTTGCATGAACAATAATGAATCCAGGAGATAGCGGAGGTTTTTATTGACGTTGTAGTATACCAGCGTATGGTTATACCATAAAGCAGTAATAAGTTAATTATTATTTTATTTGTTTACTCAAAATATACAGGGTGTCCCAAAAGTACCACGCCACAGTGACACCGGAGGTAGGTCAGCTCAAGAGGAACCTAACCAGCCTAACATGACCTCAGTAAAATATGACCTTTTTTTTTTCAAATTGCTAGACCAATTGCAAATTAAAATTAAATTGGTCAAGCAATTTGAAAAAAATTAAGTCATATTTTACTGAGGTCATGTTAGGCTGGTTAGGTTCCTCTTGAGCTGACCTACCTCCGGTGTCACTGTGGTATAAGCAGGTTTAATTAAACTGCGCTTGATTTCACAAATTTATATTTACTTCAAAGAATCGTGTTCACTTTTCAACTGCACTCTTAGTAATGCCGCCTTCTACCCCTGTTAAGGGTTTATATTGACATCATCATTTGACCAGTTCTCTTTTACTACTACCGCAAACTCCACTAGGTGGCGCCACTAAGGTTCAATAGTCAATTGATCATCCCATAACAATCTTACAGGCTAAATAACAGTTAATTGATGCCATATTGGCTAACAGCTCGGCCATCTGACGTATAGTACGTCCTCGTACACAAAAACAACTACATAAGTTTAAAATTTACAATTGACTCAAGATTTAATTTAAAACAAACTCAAACATTTAAATAGGTCTTATCTTATTAATAATCTAATGAGAAGAGACTCTCCTAAAATCATTAAAAGTAGGATTAACACTAAACTAGTTAGTTTCATACAGAACTTAATAAGTACCTATAATAAAAATAGGTCATGCTGAAAAGTGTATTAAAATTATTATTATAATTACTCACTAATTTATTTTATTCTAATACAATTACCAAGTGATTACAGGTTAACACAGCTTATTACAATTGTTTACCTTTCTCAGACTACGGTCATTACTCTACCCTCATCACCGTCTTGGTCGCAGTCATCTGAACTATCCCCAAGATTAGTATTTAAATTTAACCAAGGCTCTAGTTTGTCCTTTGCAAACACAGCTTCATAACGGCGATTATTTTTCCTAGTAAGCGGCGTATCTTCAATGACAAACCTATCGTTTGGCAAAATCTTAATGACTCTGTAAGGGCCTTGAAATTTAGGTAATAACTTTTTAGATTTCCCGTCGTTTGAACTGACTTCCCTAGCAACTCTAACTAAATCTCCCGTCTTGTAAATGTTTCTAGTTA
This sequence comes from Acleris cristana, assembly GCA_948252455.1. Taxonomy (NCBI): domain Eukaryota; kingdom Metazoa; phylum Arthropoda; class Insecta; order Lepidoptera; family Tortricidae; genus Acleris; species Acleris cristana. The sequence goes on from OX411771.1 coordinate 51,312,573, forward strand.
CTCTTTTGGAGTTAAATCGAGCTCTATCTTTCTCTTGTTGAAGTTCAATTAGTTTTCCAGATTCATGCCGTACCTCAGCTAATCTTTTAGGTGGTAAAACCTTTGCCGTGTCGTCTATGATTTCGTTTAAAATACCCTCTGAACTATTTGTTAACCTAAAACCAAAAAGGAGCTCTGAAGGACTTTTCTGGGTAGTTCTATGTATAGTAGTGTTAAGGCCAATTTGAATGTCCGGTATGTGCTCGTCCCAAGACCTATCATCTTTGCCATGCGTTTTAGTGGATAAAGAAGTCAAGATTGTTCTATTAAATCTCTCGACTTGGCCATTTGCTCTCGGTGTCGCAACGGCATTAAGGATATGTTTTATCCCTAATTCCTGAACAAATTTTCTAAAAGCTTGACTTGTGAAGCACAAGCCCTGATCAGAAATAAGTCTACATGGGGACCCAAAGTAACCGATATGTTCCTTTAAAGCCCTAATAGCAGTTGAGGTTTTAGTGTTTCTTACTGCATTTATATTTACGAACTTGGTGAAGCCATCCACAATTACCAATAAATAACAGTTACCACGCTTGCTCCGTACAAACGGCCCTAAGTGGTCTATATGTATGGTGTGAAACGGCTTCTCCACCTTAGGTATAGGATGTAATTGGCCCTCGCGGGGGCCCCCGGAGACCTTGTGATGAGCACATTCCAAACACGCACCTACGTATTTTTTTACAAATCGCGTCATTTTGGGGAACCAATATAATTCCTTTACTCTAGCCAAAGTTTTGTCATTACCAAAGTGACCGATGTCATCATGGTTTCTTTTTAACACTTGCCAACGAATAGCTTTAGGAACGACCCACCTTAATCCCTCCTCCAGTAAACGATACACCCGACCATTTTTGAGTTTATAATTTTTTTGTATGTCAACGGCCTTTTGTGCGTTCGGACTACTCAAAATGTCTTTAATTGATACGATTTCATCATCGATAGATTGAGCAGTGCTTAGCCAATTATCCGTCTCAATATTAAGCACATCTAGAATATGCATTTCCGAAACTGTGGGTTCTACGGGATGTCTACTGAGTGCGTCTACGTGTGCCATTCGACTGCCTGCCCTGTACTCTATGTCACAATCGAACTCTTGCAGCTGTATCCACCAACGCGCAATTCGTGGGATAAGATCTCGTTTAGTCAAGGTGGTACGAAGCGCGTTACAATCGGTATAGATTTTAAAAGATGTACCGGCTAGGTAAACTCGAAATCTATTAATGGATGCTACAACTGCAAGAGTTTCTAACTCGTAAGAGTGAAATTTTTGTTCATCAACCGTTGTTTTACGACTAAAAAATGACACAGGCCGAAGGTGTCCATCACTGCTTTTTTGAAATAATATTCCAGCTATTCCTAATTTACAGGCATCTGTGTGCAATTCCGTTTCGGCATTAGGGTGATAAAGTGCAATAACTGGGCGTTTGCATAATGTATTTCTTAGAATTTCGAAAGCCGATTGCTGTTCTGATGTCCACTTAAAATCAACACTCTTACGCAACAAATCCGTCAAAGGTCTAGCAATTATAGCAAAGTCTTTCACGAAACGCCTGAAAAAGCTAGCTAGTCCCATGAATTGTCGAACTTCATGTTGATTTTTAGGGATAGGAAATTGAGCTACAGCGTCTGTCTTACGTTTACCAGGACGGATACCATCAGGACCTATCTCAAATCCCAAAAAGTCGATTTGGTCGTAAAAGAAATGACATTTACTGAGTTTTAGTGTGAGGCCCCCCTTTCTAATCAATTGCAGCACTTCCCTGAGACGACTCATGCCTTCATCAAAATTATGGGCCGGAATAAGTATATCGTCCATGTAAACAACAGCAAATTTTATTTTCGCTTCAGCTAATATTTTATTAATAGTTCTCTGAAACACTGACGGCGCGTTAACAAGACCAAAAGGCATACGCAGGTACTCGAACTGCTCATCAGGCGTAACAAAGGCAGTTTTTGGAATTGATTCCTCCGCAATGGGTATTTGGTAATATCCCGAAGCGAGGTCTAACGATATGAAATAGGCATGCCCGGCTAGTAGATCTAATTGATCATCTACTCTAGGTAAAGGGTAATGATCCTTGACGGTCTTTCGGTTAAGCGCCCTATAATCGACACAGAGTCGCTTTTCTCCTGTCTTCTTTTTGACTAAGACAATAGGGCTAGCAAAAGGCGATGATGACTCTTGGACTATATTAGAATCTATCATATCTTGTACCATACTACGTACTAGGCCCCTTTCAGAATGAGACATTCTATAAGGACGATATACAACGGGTTCTGAATCTTTAAGGTTAATTGTCATTTCTGTTGCGGATGTGAACCCTAAATCTTTAAGGCTTTTGGAAAAACAGTCGCTAAATTCAGACAGTAACTTAGTTAGACTCTCAAGTTGCTCGTTGGTGATTTTTTCGCCTGAATTAATTTTGTCTTCTTCTTCACTCTGAATTTTAAAGTTAAAAACATTAGCGGTATCAAATACGTTTATGGGAGAGGCTCGAGTTGCCAAAGATTCTTTAAAAAATAAAACGTCACTATGAGATAAGTTCTGTACTAATAGACTAGTACAGCCATTATTAACGACATATTCCCCTGGGAGAAGAAGGAATTCTCTACCAGGCTTTCCTCGGACTGAACCGTGAACATAGACTCTACCATTATAATTACTATCTGAAGTAACAGGAATGGGTAAAATTTCATTAGCGCCAAGTTTCACGTCATTTTTTACTAATAAAAATAGTTTAGGAGTTTTAGTTGACCTTTCGAATATTAGTCGTGTTGGAGTTTTCGTTATAATGATTTCTGGTCTTTCTGTGAATGAATGTCCTAATAAGACCGGGTATTTGATGACAGCATCATCTACTATAAAAACTTCTACGGACTCATTAATACCTTGAACTTCGATATTTACTCTAGATCTCGCCAAAGGTTGAACTAGGTTATTACCTATACCCCTCATAAGCGGCAATCCTTCAGTTAAGGGTTTCAAGCCTAATCTTGTAGCTACAGATTGTTGAATGATTGAACATTCGCTCCCAAGATCAACGTAGCACGAAAGAGGGTTACCGTTAACTGAAATGATAATTTCATATTTATCGTTACTATCACTCTCAAAGTTAATATTACTAGATTTACAGTGAACGTTTTGAGATACACAGTTATTTACGTCTAATTTTAAGACTTGTTTTTCAGTATTACCAATATTTTTATTTTTTTCAGAAGTATGAACTGCATGCATTACAGGACAGTTAGAAATTTTGTGACCTATTTTATAACAATTGCTACATTTTTCAATTGGTTTTGGACACTTAAAACTCGGATGTCCCTCTACTCCGCAATTAAAACATCTAATATTAGGTTTATAGATGGTGCCAGTGCTAGTTTTACTCGATATAAATTGCTGAGGCTTCCTATCATGTTTGCTTGAGGCTCCTGTACCGGTATTTTCTCGCGCCTGACCTATTTTAACGGTCTTAAGGTATTTTAACACCTGTTCAGGAGTTTTGAACTCAGCTCCTTGAGCACCTAGCCTAATGGCCCTGTCTTCTATACCGTAAAGTATGCAATCGACAGCTTTACGTCCTGATAACTCACATCGGTTTAGTAAATTAAGTTTGGAATAGAAATATTTTTCCAGGGGTTCACCGTACTTAACCTTTAAAGATAGCATTTCAAATAAAAGCTCTGCGAAGTTTTCCCTACAAGGAAAGGACTCAACTAGTTTGGTCTTCCACTCGGTCCACGTATAGCGTAAACTAGGTAAGCTCTGGTACCAAGATTTTGCCAAACCAGTAAGTTTAGGTAACGCATAATGGATTGTTTCCCGTTCAACCCAGTCATATATCTCGGCACATTCCTCAACTTTGGTAAGCCAGTTTAAAATAGTTTGAGTTTTTAATAGCGGGTCAAATTCTGGAATGACGTTAGTGAGAGAAGGCAGTCTATGGGTCCCTGACTTAGTAATACATTTAAGAGCATCTACAAATTGACTTAACATAACACTATTGTCATAAGGTCCATCGTTGTTATTGGGGATTCTACCCTGAAGCAAAGGCTCGGAATGTTGCTCATGGTTGTCACGATGATTACAAACATTCGTGGATAAACGTTGAACCGTACGAGCACGTTTCTCGTCCCCGGTAAAATCCTTTTTCCGTTTATTAGGGTTACATGGTAAAACAGCTGAGCGTTGCTCTTGCTCACCGCTCAACCGTTCATCACGACATCTAGCCGTAGTCATAGGGCGCTGCTCATGCTCCTCACCCCGGTGACTACCGCTAGATGCCGGCACTCGACCTTGGTTACGCGAGCGTTGCTCCTGCTCCTCGCTCGGGTTACGAAGGTGGTTGTCACGCCGTACCCTTGACTGTCGCTCATGCTCCTCAGTCAAGATGTACGTCGGCTGTCTATTATCATAATAGTATATGCGTTGATCTTGCTCACCCCTACGTTCGCGCATCCTGCCTGCATCGCGGTAGCTGCTCCTGCTCCTCGAGCGGCCCGCGCGCCGCTGCCGCGTGCTCCGGTCGATACTCCTGCTCCTCGACCGCTCTTCGCGACGCGACCGTCCCGATCGGACGATACTTCGGCTCCTTGATCTTCTTTCTCGTGCCTCATCCAATCGCACGTTCTCGTCGAGTCGCCTAGGCATTGAACGCACATGGTTGCCTAGAGTTGGCGATAGGGCACGACCCTCTGATTCATCCATCTGAAACTTATAAAACGTGTGTGAGAATTGTATTCCTAACTGGTCGCATCAACATTATTTGTTTTGCTTGGCTTCATACTTGATAAATACGAGAGAGGAATACGATGAAGTATACATTTTTTCTGACCCGTTATAGTGTAGTGGTGCCGTTTGGCATCCCATGTCGTGGTTAGAATTTGCGCTTTGTTGTTCAATAAAATAAAATAAATCATTTTTTTTTCAATAATAAACTAATTTAGGCAATAGGTAATGGGTATAACACAATGGATTGAAAATCTTCCCTCGTATACAAACTTACACGAGCACACTTCTAAATAGACTACTTGAAGAATGGGTAATGTTAAACAGTCATAGTTATTAAATTTCAACAACAGAAACTTTTATCTATTAGATGTAAGCTCGTTAAAATTCATTATAATATGCATATCCTTAAAACACACGATGAACAAATAAAGTAATATAATAAAAAAAAAGTATATACTTGTAGGTGTAAATAACTGTCACGCAGTCTATGACTAATGCACGTTCTCACTACCCATCTTTTCATTGTAATATGGTTTATTAAAAAAATAAAACACATTCTAATTCACATAACATACTATCCGTTTAATCAAGAACCGGCACTGTGAAAGGTAAACTAATTTTAATTTTTAAATTACTTTAAACAGACACCGGTCCGGCTATAAATACCTTACGGGCTTATTTAGGCGTTATAACCACTTTTAATTCGGTTTTAAGTTTTCGTTAAATTCAAATGTAGGTACTTACAGAAGCTATCTATTAGCCTAATCGGGTCAAAAAAATACCTCAAACCTCAAGTTTAAATCGAAAGAAATGCAAATACATCTACCGATTTTCCGTTAAAAATGAACAATATGCAGGTATTTCGAAACTTAGTTATCAAAATACTTTTTAATAAAAGTAATATCAGGAAAGAACACAGTACTTACGTTTTTATTGGGCGAAGGGAGATATATCCAATCTCGTTTCTTTCCACTTCTGAGATATAAGCAGGTTTAATTAAACTGCGCTTGATTTCACAAATTTATATTTACTTCAAAGAATCGTGTTCACTTTTCAACTGCACTCTTAGTAATGCCGCCTTCTACCCCTGTTAAGGGTTTATATTGACATCATCATTTGACCAGTTCTCTTTTACTACTACCGCAAACTCCACTAGGTGGCGCCACTAAGGTTCAATAGTCAATTGATCATCCCATAACAATCTTACAGGCTAAATAACAGTTAATTGATGCCATATTGGCTAACAGTGGCGTGGTACTTTTGGGACACCCTGTATAAAGAGTCTAGCGAATGGTTATTGTAGCTTTTTAAATAATTGGGAGGTGATATGGGAGTTGGAATGAAAATTAAAATTGTCAGAGTACTTAATCACTTTACTGTAAATCAAGCATAATCGTACCTATTGTAGTACACGGGGACGTATTTATGCAAAACCCACCAATAAAAAAAAAAGAAAATCGAACTTTATTGTTTAAGCATGAAGTAAACATTTCAATAAAGATTTCATGTGGGTTGGTTCCCTTTTGCATAAATACGTCCTGTACAACGTTACGGATAAAATTATACACAATGAAATTAACTGTAATTAAAATATTGAAAACAATAAATTTAAGTTATAAAATCAAGAAAAGTATGAGTATCATCAGATAGTTCTTTGAAATACAGCTATAAAAATGTGGGATAAATAAAAATTCAAACAATCAAACCTAAAGTTAAACGCAAAACCTTAAAATAAACATATTTTTTTGGAAAAGTTATCTGTCAAAAGACTAGGTAACAAATGACACAATAATCATACTATATATTTATAACAATTAAAACAAATAAAAATCAATAATGTAAAGAACTGCAAAGATGACAAGTAATTTCGCACAAAAATCAATCATTTTAAATTTGTTTTCAGAACTACTCGTTGTTCGAACATGTTGTCTGAAAGCCTATTTGCCCTAGGAAGATATACAGGGTGTTTTTTTGGTCAGCAACTTCCACAATAGGGGTAACTATATTCATGATTCTGAGCTCAAAAAAAATATATAGAAAAAAATTTTTTTTTTCATGAAATGTCGAATGAATATCCTCGCTACATTATAAATCATGGTCTCTCGTTTCTGTAGCTACGAAGGGGGTAGGCCGCTTATCGTCACGATTGTTATTGTTTGATACTACCCTCACAAAAATATGCGCAAGCGACGTCAGTACCGTGTTTTTTTCGAAGCGAGTGCTTGTTAAATGAAGTGTTAAATCATTTTATTGATAACAAAAATGTCTCGGCAAGAAAATTTACTTCTTGACAATTGGGACATGGTTGATGTTGTAAAAATTTACTTTGTGATCGGTCAAAACATTGCTGACACCGTTAGAATTTGGACTGAACGATTTCCTAATCGGCATGCCATTACATGTTACACTGCAGTAAGGTCTATCGCTAGCAACCTTTACGAGTGGGGCACTTTTGAAACGCCACGCCATGCTCAAGGAAGAGCCCAAAGTGGGCTTGCTGTGGATGTTAAGCAGGCTATTCTCAATTATTTTGAAGAACATCCACGGGCGAGTACTCTCTTAGATTTAAGCAGTTTAAATACTGGCGAGCCGAAGGCGGCCGTCACTTCAAACATTTATTAAAAGTGACCTAATGTAAAAATTTAAATTTTGTAATTTTTTAACAATCGTACAAAGCTGATTCCCCTTTTTAAATACGCCAAAGACAACTCTTGCGGTTTTTTAATCCATACCGTTATTCTGTAGTTAAATGCTATTTCAGAACGATTTTTACAACAATAATCTACATTTTTTTAACCTAAATCGTGTTTGTAATCTTTGACGGTCCTAAGCCTGTAACAAGTATGAAGGGAAAGATGAATCATAACATTGTGCACGGTGATTACGTCATTAGTCTTCGGTAAACACGTCACATAGTAACCACAATTAAGTGAAATACTGAAAATGCTATTTCTCTGACCTCCTAAGGCTTTTAAATTTTTTAATGTGATATTCGGATTCAGCATTAATTAAACCACCGCCACCATTTGTTTGTCTAACACAATTATGGATCGAAATTATGGTCTGAAATAAATGATTTCAATTTCAATTTCAATTTCAATTATCAACTGAGCTAAGGTGTGGTCAAATATCAGGGGACAATCAGTAAAGAGAATAAATCCAAAGTAAATGCCGGACAACTTTCAATCGGCCATATTCCCTTTACCAGAACTACAATTAAATCAATTTCACTTCAAAATAAGGAAGTGGACTCAATTCTCGGTATTTTTTAAATTATGTAGGAATATTTACTTTTTGGAACGATTTAATCGTTATATCATCATCATTGTGTATGGCACGCATCACAGATACAAATACACATGTCATAGATAACGCAAATGCATCTACTTCGCGTGTCTGAATTTCGACTTACACCCCGACAAAGCGTCGAGGTTGGCCGTCGCTAATGTAGTTCCGCGCGCCTGTTAAATTGTTGCAGCCGGTCAGCCGTGAAAATTAAGAAATTTATGGGGCTCAGGCCTGAAATATGCGTTTTCCTTAAATGTATTTTTCCCAAAATGTCTGTTTTCCATAATGTCAGCACGTCTTTTGCATAATGTCAGCTTCTCAAAATGTCAGCTTCTTATAATGTCTGTCTCCAAGAATGTCAGTTTTCATATAATGTTCGCTTTTCAGAAAGAGCTTATTCTCAAAATGTCTGCAACCTCAAAATATCTGCCTTCTTACAATTTTTGCATTCCAGAAATGTCATATTCCCAAAATGTCTGCAATCATGAACGCCACATTTACACCTATATCTTTATTATTTTAAAGCGAAATTTTTATAATTTGCGTCGTTGGTGGGGAAAGGGTTAGGTACAGTCAGCGTCAAAAGTAACTGATCACTTCAAGCTACTTTTGTACTTTATCGCATTAACAATCTTGTTTGACATTGCTTACTTATGTGACAGTAAAGCGACAAGGTATTTAAGTGATCAGTTTCTTTTGACGCTGACTGTTCGCCACCTTTCCGCACACATGGTTGAGGGAGGCGATGGCTGAGATACGCGTCATACTCGTGAACGGGTGCTGTCTGTGGGGTCCGGTCTGTTCACGCTTGCAAGGACCTGTTTTCCATTTAGTTATTTTAATGACTGTTCCTGACGTAGAGACCTCGTTATGTTGTTCTCCTAGTCAATATTTTTAATTTAATGTTATTGAGCTTACATTTGTAATGATTTATTTGTGTTAGTTTTTTTTTAATAATTATTTATTACTTTATTACCATGTAATGTTACTTTTAAGTATTATTGTATTTTATGATTGGAAAAAATGACCTTCTGCTGGAGTTTCTTGCGGCGCTTCTTCTCCGCAATGATGGTCTTGTCCGAAGCGCTAGTAGATTCACTACATATTACCGACGTGTAAAAGAGCCCTCATGTGGCCAATTTACTGAATAAATATTTTGAATTTTGAATGCAGGAAAACCACTTGTTTTTAAAACTAGGATACGACAAAGCAGCCACTACTGCGTTTTCACTTTTAGGTGTCGAAAAAAGAAAAAACTCTTCGAACCTTTTTTCTACACCATGAAGATAGGCATTTGCTAAATCGTTGCAGTAAATCAACCCATCATTTACTAGCACTCTTAGCTTTTTGCGGAGTGCCATTAGACAAGGTATCAGAAGTCCATAAAACATTTGTTTCTCTCCTTGTAGTATATCCAGTGCTTCGGCTAAGGGTGCAGAACAAGTAATGTATTCAAATATGTAATCGTACTCATTTTCTGTTATGGGATTTCTGAAACCCAAAGCTCTGTGCAATTGCACGTTTTTATCTTTAATGGAGTGAATTTGCTTATAAGCATCATAAAGACTATTCCATCTAGTAACACCCAGTCTGTTTAAGGTATGTCCTATCGTATTTTGAATAACTTCGGCTGATTTTGGGCGTCCGGCAGCTTTCCACAACTTGTTACATTTAATTAATGTTTTCTGGTGTATATCAGCTAAGACAGTTGGACTGCCAGTATCTTCTTGTTTCTTAAGAACGCGATTGGCATCAGTAGTACCGACCAGATTCAGAGTATGAGCAGCACAACGCAAATGTACTGGCAATTCAATGGTTTCGATACCATTGTTATTGATAATTGAAGATCGATGTTCCGGCAATGCCAATAGATCTACCTCATCTGATGAGTCAACTTCATCCGACAGGTGTCCATCTTCGTTTACCACTTGTTGTTGATCAGTTCCCAGCTCTCGCAAATCTAAGCTTTCAATAGAGATACCAAATTCTTTAAAAGCTTTGATAAAATTACTTGCTTTGTCAGTTACGGCCGCTACCACTTTATTTGCGTCAAGGAGGTAATTGTTGTGTAGGCTATCAAGTCGAATGGCAATTTGATCGTAGCTATGTGTATCTGGAAATCTGCGGCACGCAAGTGTTCTCGATTGTCTGTTTAAATTTTCATCAATCCAATGAGCTGTTACTCCCAGGAAACTCCTTTTGCGTGTCGACCAAATATCAACGTTAGTGCACACATTGTCAACACTCTGTAACATTGTTTTGGTATCACTCACTTGTTTTTGATATAAAATATCAATTTTGCGACTTAGGGTTCTTCGGCTCATTATTTTCACTTTCATATGAGCATTTTCAAAATTTGTGAATATTTTGCCGAAATGATGGTTTTCAATAGAATTCAAGGAGATCATCGTACTCAAAAAAAATTCACAATATCGCTGTTGAAACTTTCCTGTGAAAAAGTTTTGTCATTATTTTTACGCCTTTGTTGTTTTTTGTGCTGTAAGTACTGACGATACTCTTCAATAACCCCTGAGCCATGTTTCCTTCTTAAATGACTGAGAAAGTTAGATGTTGAACAGCTGAATCCTTTTACTTGATTTTTGTTTGATGCACATCTTTTACATAATACAGCAATTATATTTTTTCCATTGGAACTGTTTGAGTGTAGTTTAAAAAACTTTCCATCAAGTAGAATGTCTAACACGCCGCTGCTTTCAGAGTTAGTTCTATCAGAAACTGTAATATCCGTAGTATCCGATGGGCCCGATGGCACAGTACTCTGATCATCACAACTGTCTGTGTCTACTAACATAATAGATTCACTGCTTTCCATAATTACACATTATCATTATTCACAAGATAAGATGCTAACAAGTGCATTACTAACAGACAACTGAATTGTAGGTAGATTTGATTTATTATTCCTAACCATCCCCACCGTTTTGTATCTCCTTCACATTTGCGGAAAACATTAGAGATAATAAATGACGGCAGGTAGCAAAAAACCCTTATGTGGTCCACGCTTATCACTAAATTAGCAGAAAGTCGCGGCATTTATTTATTTTAACTTGTTACAACCTATGACTCACAGGCATTAGCAATAATAATAGGGTTAAGCCGTGGCGGGTAAATTCTTTGAATCTTTGTAAACACGTGCAGCAGGCGGTGCTTCTTATGTGCAGGTGCTATTTATTTTCTTTTGTTATCAATATCTGGGGGCACGGCAGTGCCCCCGCCAAGACGAGCCAAGCGAACGAAGCGTAAGGAGCACTACCTACCTTTTCTCGAAGCGGTTTGTCGTTTTTTTGAACCCTCATAACTTAGGTTTGGTTTATACCAGATAATCTGGGGGCACGGCAGTGTCCCCGCCAAGACGAGCCAAGCGAACGAAGCATAAGGGGCACTACCTACCTTTTCTCGAAGCGGTTCGTCGTTTTTTTGAACCCTCATAACTTGGGTTTGGTTTATACCAGATAAACAAAATTCTCGGGATATGATGTCAGTAGTAGACTTATTAAACATATAAAATTTCAATTGCATAGCTCTTATACTTTAGATTTTATTGATATCTAAAAAACCCCGATTTCGTCACTGACTCACTGATGGTCATCAAAATTGTTAGGGTACTTCCTGAAGTCCTAGAAAGCTGAAATTTGGTATGTAAGCTATGTAGTATTAGAACAAAAACAACATAAAAATTCTAAAACTTGGAACTTTTACCCCCCAACCCCTTAAACTACGGGAAATAAATTTGTATGAGACTTCTTGAGACTAGGGGTCTGATTTATTAAATATAGCATAGAAGCCGTACTATAGAATGAATTTTGCACCAGCTATATTTCTCTATACTTTTTTAGATTACTTATTAAGTACAGTCGAAGGAAATTGATTCCTAGGCTTTGGACCATCTCAAAGTGACGTAATCAATCAAAACGTAAGAGACTTCTTATGATTTTATTTACAGTGTCACTTTGACATAGTCCAAAGTGGTCTAGGAATCAATTTCCTCGACTGTATATAAGAGATAATAAAGCAAAAAGTAAGGTTTTTTTTTTAACTGGCATTTTCACAAGGTTACGTCAAATTTGAATGGATCTCGATATGTTCGCCAACGTGTGTACGCAGAATATTAATGTACAAAGGCGAGCTTATCCCTTTAAGGGATCTCTTCCAGCTAACCTTTGGGTGATTGAGGAAAACTACCCCTACCTATTTCATTTTCTCTTACGTAATGCACGATCAAAAAAATGGTTGTACTGTACTAAGCAGTACAACCATTTTTTTAATAGCGATCGACAATCTTCGTTTTTCTATGACACACGAGTGACAAATATACTGTCAGTTGCGAGTCCAAGCGTGATAGCGATAGCCAGCCGAAAGCTATTTAGAAGCTGGGAATACTGTAAAAATATAGTTGGTGCAAAGTTCATTTTATAATCCGGCTTCTGTGCTATTCTTATTCTATAGGTTTCTATCTTACAAGTTGCATGACAGATTTGAACGATTTATTTCATTAGGTAAGAATTCTAGCAACACCGGATAAAATGACGTATGACGTTGTTCTGCGATTACTGTTATGCGAAGTGTATTTCGGATAAAAGATATTATGCAAGATGAAGCGAACACAAAAGAAACTTACAAAAAGAAGTGAAATACCACCAAAAACATTTTCATGTAAAATGTTGCCAAGACGACCATATGGCTCGCACTATCAAAAAGTTATCAGATGTCATGTAGAGCCAAGATTCTAACTCTACACGCCCTAACTCTACAAGCTCTAACTTCACAAACTCTACACCTTAGTCAAAATATGTGGCTTGGCCGTTTCGCTACCGCCGCATGGGCTTTTCTGTTAAACAATATTTCTAGTAGTAACGAAACGGCCAAGCCACATATTTTGACTGAGGTGTAGAGTTTGTGAAGTTAGAGCTTGTAGAGTTAGGGCGTGTAGAGTTAGAAGCTTGGCTCAACATGACATCTGATAACTTTTTGATAGTGTGAGCCATATGGTCGTCTTGGCAACATTTTACATGAAAATGTTTTTGGTGGTATCATACTGTCTAAAAATAAGAGCAAATTTAAATATAAGAAAACCTTTAAATCACCATGCTCTAACTTTGTAATAAATGTTGAAAGCGCAACGGACAAAAAAAATGAATCGTCATAATTTAAATAATTATTAAGTAAGTACTTTGATGTCTTGCTTTAATTCAAAGTAGCCAATTATGAGTTCTACTATACAGTGAAGGTCAGTAACGTATACTATACAGTACGTATACTGCAAAAAACTCCATAAATATGTTTACATACTTTATGGCTACAGCACGGTTACACTGGTTCTCAATGTAAAAATAATACGAGGTCCAAAGCATATAACGTTCGATTTACAAGATTTAATTAAGATAGCATAGTGGGTATAAAATAGACCAGAGTACTAGAGTTTCTACCTGTACTGTACGTAAATATTACGTAAGTTACATTTACCTACTGTATTCTTATTCAGATACTTTTATTCAAAATAAAAAATCATATATAAATGTAATTGACTAAGAATAAGTTATTTTTATTAAATTTTCCCACGTACAAATTAATCCCGATGAAATTATTTGAATAACTTTGACAGGAATAAAATCAAAATGATTTTATTCTTACGAATCTGCATTCAAATAATGATTTTATTCTTGAGTGCCCAACACTGCTCCTGACAGTACATATTTGTAATGACGCAATCTAAGCGGTATGTTAAATAAAGAGTCTTGGATGTTTGGGTGATGACGATAAGTGTCATGAGTGAAATGTTTTTCTCTGGGGTGTGATTCAAACTTATCCCCTGGGAGGCTCACCTCAATGGGTAGCTCCTCTGTCTCCCAAAACCTTGTCATTTGGGCAGGCAGATCAGATAGTGAAAGGTTACTGCGTGTAACAGTACTTAAATTGTCACTTATACTGGCTACTGGACCTGTCAAGAGCCAGCCAAGTCTTGACTGAATCAACGTGGTTTGTTTGTTTGACAATGTTTTTTGTCCACCGCCCACTATTTGCCAAAAAATATCTGCTCCTAACAAAATATCAATGTGGGACGGAAAGTGAAATGTTGGATCTGCAAGCTTTATAGATGCAGGTAAATTTAGTTGACTTATATCAAAGTATCTCTTAGGTAAATTATCAGTTATTTGGTTTAAGACCAGGAAATTAACGTTGGCACTAAAATTATCAACTTTTGACTTTATCTGTGCCGCACAACGACCTGGGATACATTTAAGTGGAGTGTTACCTATACCTAAAATGGTTGTGGCAATTACGGGCTGAGATGCAAACTGCAAGCGTTCTCTCACTCCTTCACTTATGTAGGATGACTGGCTTTCACAGTCCAAAAGACACTTAACGGTTTCTATCCTATTGTTGCAAGGGTTAATCACTTCTATTAAAGCTGTGGATAGCAGCACCTCACTGCTAGACAGTGAGGAGTTAGCAGTGGAGGTCTGTGGCACCTCTGCACTGTTAGAAGCCGTCATAGCAGAGGAGGACGCAGGCTCCACCATACCACTACTGGTAGGCTGGATGCTCCGATCCATGCTAGCACCACTAGACGGACAGTTTTGTGTTTGTGTTTGTGTTGTGTGTAGATATGTATTATGTCGTCTCTTACATACGCGACAGCCGCTCAGTTTACACCGACGCGACTTATGGTCTGGTCTTAGACAGACATGGCACAGCTGGAGGCTGGAAACCCGCGACCAGCGCTCGTCGACAAGCAGCTGCCTGAAGACGGGACAGTCGTAGACACGGTGGTCGCCGCGGCACACGACGCACGGCCGACCCCTGCTGTCACTTTGTTTTGCTGAAATCACAGATGTTTTTATCTTGTTTAAATGAAGTTTTATTATTTGCAATTGGCTTGTTGTTTGGTTGTTTATCTCTTTTTGCCCTATATAAGTTTCCTAAAATGTCTGCGCGGTTTTTCAAAGTCTTTAAAATCATTTAGAGTATGCCACTCCTTAAGAGTGCTCCTGTACTCTTCCCACTTTATGTTTGTACTTGAATCTAATTTTGCAGATAACAAATGCACTAAGATTGTGTGCCAATGTTCAGTAGGCTGACCAAGAGTTTTCAGCGCTCTGAGATTCTTTGTAACATGGTCACTTAGAAAACGTAAGGATCGGTTAGACTCCCGCTGCAAACAATCAATGATGATACCTCATTCGTATTTAAAGTCAAACGACAACAGGAGTTTAATGTGGATGTAAACAATGCTATATCAAAAGTAGTAGATTGGTTTAGTGTTAATAATTTATTACTAAATGAGAAAAAGACTAAATGTATTAAATTTATGACTACCAATGTGAAAAATAGACAAACTACTGTAACTATTAAAAATGACAAATTAGACTTAGTTAATGATACAGTATTTCTTGGTATAACGTTAGACTCAAAACTCCAATGGGGTCCTCATCTGGCTAAATTAGCGAATAGACTAAGTTCTGCAGCTTTTGCAGTTAATAAAATTCGGAATCTAATAGACTTGAGAACCGCTCGATTAGTTTATTTTAGTTACTTCCATAGTATTATGTCATATGGTATTTTACTATGGGGTAGTGGTGCTGACGTAAACAGCATCTTTGTTCTACAGAAGAGGGCTATTCGTACTGTTTACAAGATGGGTCATAGAGACTCGCTTAGAGATAAGTTCAAAGAAACGAATATATTAACCGTATACAGTCAATATATTTATGAAAACATTATGCATGTTCATAAGAACATCAGTAATTTTAGAAAGAACTGTGACATACATAATGTTAATACCAGAAATAAACATAAGCTCGCAGTGCCCTTTACACGGCTTCACAAAATAAAAAACTCTTTTATGGGTAATTGTATAAGGTTCTATAATAAGCTCCCAAGTAGTGTTACTCATTTATCAGTAAATAAATTTAAGAGTTACGTTAAACGTAAACTAATTTCTAATGCTTATTATAGTATTAAAGATTATATGAATGATGACAATGCTTGGGACTGTTTTTTTTTTTTGTATTACAATTATTAATGACCGTGGAGACTATATACATCTCCCTGTATGATTACCTATTATTTTAATATGACATCTGGAGACTCTTTACCATCTCCAAAATTGACCGTGGAGACTTTCTACATCTCCCTTATTTTATTTTTTGTGTGTGTGTGTGTGTGTGTTTTTTTTTTTTTAATAATTGTATTTAATTTTAATTTGACATCTGGAGACTCTTTACATCTCCAAAATTGACCGTGGAGACTTTCTACATCTCCCTTGTTTTGTGTTTTTTTTTAATTATATTTAATTTTTAATTTTAATTTGACATTTGGTGACTGTTTACATCTCCGAAATTGTATTATTTATTATAATCTGACATTTTGATATATTTAATTATTATTACTACTGGGACCTGTACATCCCTGTGACATTTAAATTATGTAGCTTAAGTTTAGTATTGTAATAAGTGATTTATTTGGAAAAAACGGCTTACTGTTGAGTTTCTTGCGGCGCTTCTTCTCAACAGTGGTCTCTTTGGAAGCGCTGGTAGACTCAGACTTGTAAAAGTGCCTGCAGGGCCTACTTGCTAAATAAATTATTTGAATTTGAATAAAGCAAGTCAATGTTAAACAAAGAGTTCAAATGGTTAGTGATCAACTGTCTTTTATTACTATATCTTTCACACAATTTATTAGTCCAAGGTAGCTGGTTAGGTGAGCATAATGAGACTAGGGTGTGAGTAAGATTCAGCCCAGGAAAGAGTAAGTCAAATTTATATAATTAGGGGCGCCAGACTTACATCCCATCAACAAATGAAATCGTTCAAATAAAAATCAGACTTTAGTAAACCACATTTATTTATCTTTTCATTTACGTAGCATAAAGCATTGCTAAACTCTGTCTTAGATTAGATTAAATTAAAGTTATCCACTAAGCAAATAAAATGGTCAGTGCAACACGTAGGTTAAGGAAGTAGCTAAGGTACTCACGCTGTCATCTTCATGAGGAATACCTGCGTAGTTTAACAACTGTAGTGCTGGGTAAACTAGATAGGCAGGGCTCACTGTCTCCGCAGGTGGTAATCAGATGAACACTTGCGCATGCGGTGAGATGATGGATATGTAGTTGGAGAGCAAAGGCATTCCACGGTGCAGGTAGTCGGAAGCCGGGAAGATGAAGATATAAGCCGAGAAGGTGACGTCAAGATTAACGTGCTTTTGAGTAGCTTCCAAACTCCATACGAAGAAACAAACGTTAGGCTCAAACCGAAGATTAAATTACTCAATACTAGAACTAAAAACAAAAACCCTGTGAACAAAATATTCACAGTTAAATAACTGGAAGAAACAGGCGGTAATGAACGCGTGGTTGAACAAAGAAATATAAAGTAACTTACCACTAGCCGTGGGTTTCATTTACGGTATAAGGCAAGAGGCAAAGCTTAAGTGAAATTATAATATATAGTTCATTGCTGGAATGACTGTTAGGTGTTTACTGAAAAATAAGTAGACACGGGTTACGAACATGGAAAGAAAAGAAAAGAAAGGTGTCACGCCAAAATGGCGGCAGCGAAAGTTCGAGACGAAAAGTACACTTACCGAAAAAGGGACTATTGGTTTAAACAGTAGACACTGAGAAGATAATTTGGATTAACTTAATCCATTTCAGGAAAGTGAATTTAAATTATAAAAACTCTGCCATGGGCAGGGCCGGATGGCGTGATCGGTAAATCCTTGATCCTTCCTTGTCGAAGTAATCGACGTGCTCACATCATGACGATTCGATCCCGATAGTGGTCAACGGGGACGGTCATCAAATACGCTAACTCATTGACTTCCGAACGGCTCTGTTTATTAAAATTTGAAACTAAACAAAAACAAAACTAAAGTGTCAAAAGATTTATACAGTATTTCTTAAATAGTGAATTAAGTGTTTCTATGGTTATTAAAGTAGTTAAATGAGTTTATTGTATTTCTTATTTACTCAGAAGTTAAAATAAACACCATTGCCTCATATTTTAGGGCATCAATAAATAAAATATCTTATGTATGGAACGTAACGCTTTGTCAATCCGTTTCACTGGTTGAATTGATTGAAAAGAGAAATCTTTAAAAAAAAAAAATTAAGTTATTAATTTTAAATATTGATTTACATTAGATTAAACTTAAACAGATGATATAGTAATAGACATTTGAAAGTTGTAGGTATGTGATTGAAGAAATTATTAGGAACAAATGTCATTATGGAAAGTTGTCATACAAGTAGGAACGAAATGCGACGAACGGAACGTCACACAAATGAACTGTCAGTCAAACAGCCGGCTTGTTACAAAAACAAACATAAATTAATATCGAAGAAATAAGTCTTGAGACGGAGAAAGAACGGTGTCTAGTGCTAAAACGTAGAAAGAAAGTTTTAAAGAATGTGGCCAAAGGTTACAGTGTATAAACACGTTGAAATGCCTAGGTGAAACAGGTTAGTGAAGCTAGATGTAAATAGTGTCTAGACTTCGAAGTGTTACAGTTAATCCCCAGGTGGGTTAAAAATTTTGTTTCGAAATTAGAATAATTAGAAAGAAAATTTTTCGTCGAGATGAGACCTACACAGAAAAAAACGAAGGAAACCGAAGAACCAAATATAAGAGTCTTATTTGCAGAAAGAAAAATTTGCAAGACATGATGAGCTAAATCCAGATCATTCACAGCAACTAGTAAGAGGAAGGTAAAAATGAATTAAAATCAAGTAGTCAGCATGAGTACCCAGCATTTACAAAATTAATTGAAGTTTTAAGCAGAAGTCTCAGAAAGGTACAAGATAAACCAAGTAGTTAATACAGTAAAAGTATATGGTTGAAGTGTTCAACCAAAGTCGAAGCAAAAATAAAAATAAAAATTAAGTCCCACTTAGTATGGAAAAAACTCAATTTAATTTTTTTCTTAAAAAATAAGTAACCATAGTCCCTAAAATTAATAAAACATTGAGTACACAGTCTGTAGTTATTGTAGAATTTACAATGTTACACCAGAGATTAAAGTTTAATTATTAAAGAATATTTTGTGAAAAAAACCTTTATTTGAACGATATCACTCTCTAGGCTTCACGTTGGGAACGCCACTGTAATAGTTCAGGGTAGCTGGTTAGGTGAGCATATGAGACTAGGGTGTGAGTAAGATTCAGCCTAGGAAAGAGTAAGTCAAATTTATATAATTAGGGGCGCCAGACTTACATCCCATCAACAAATAAAATCGTTCAAATAAAAATCAGACTTAAGTAAACCACATTTATTTATCTTTTCATTTACGTGGCATAAAGTATTGCTAAACTCTGTCTTAGATTAGATTAAATTAAAGTTATCCACTTAGCAAATGAAACGGTCGGTGCAACACGTAGGTTAAGGAAGTAGCTAAGGTACTCACGCTGTCATCTTCATGAGGAATACCTGCGTAGTTTAACAACTGTAGTGCTGGGTAAACTGGATAGGCAGGGCTCACTGTCTCCGCAGGTGGTAATCAGATGAACACTTGCGCATGGGGTGAGATGATGGATATGTAGTTGGAGAGCAAAGGCATTCCACGGTGCAGGTAGTCGGAAGCCGGGAAGATGAAGATATAAGCCGAGAAGGTGAAGTCAAGATTAACGTGCTTTTGAGTAGCTTCCAAACTCCATGCGAAGAAACAAACGTTAGGCTCAAACCGGAGATTAAATTACTCAATACTAGAACTAAAAACAAAAACCCTGTGAACAAAATATTCACAGTTAAATAACTGGAAGAAACAGGCGGTAAAGAACACGTGGTTGAACAAAGAAATATAAAGTAACTTACCACTAGCCGTGGGTTTCATTTACGGTATAAGGCAAGAGGCAAAGCTTAAGTGAAATTCAAAATTCAAAATATTTATCCAGTAAATTGGCCACATGAGGGCTCTTTTACACGTCGGTAATATGTAGTGAATCTACTAGCGCTTCGGACAAGACCATCATTGCGGAGAAGAAGCGCCGCCAGAAACTAAAGCAGAAGGTCATTTTTTCCAATCATAAAATACAATAATACTTAAAAGTAACATTACAAGTTAATAAAGTAATAAATAATTATTAAAAAAAAGTAAACTAACACAAATAAATCATTACAAATGTAAGCTCAATAACATTAAATTAAAAATATTGACTAGGAGAACAACATAACGAGGTCTCTACGTCAGGAACAGTAATTAAAATAACTAAATGGAAAACAGGTCCTTCCCAAGCGTGAACAGACCGGACCCCACAGACAGCACCCGTTCACGAGTATGACGCGTATCTCAGCCATCGCCTCCCTCAACCATGTGTTCGGGAAGGTGGCGACCCGATCAACAACGCCGCCGTAAGCAACATGCTCATGCTGCCGGATAATATATCAATAAAAAGTAGCTGTCCGGCGAGAAACATCACAATGTGTTCTCATTTCAAAACTGTTTTGTGCACAAGAACCAATAAATTACAACGAGAAAAGTAAACATTAGGTAAACTTAAATTTTAAAATGTCTACATTATTGGCTTAAAGGTATTGTTACGTACGTGGGGGTAGGTAGGTAACTGACAGAAATGCACGAATACACCTGTAGCTTAAGTCCGAAAGTCTTAAGCGTCGAAACTGTAGTGTAGGCGCGATAACGGGATGCGAAGAATTTAAGAACGCAGCGTTATATTATACAGTTATTTAATTAACAGAAGGAGTTTACGAATACACTTAGAAGTAAGAAAGCATGAAGTACAAGATGGAAAGTTATAAGCGAAAGCGAAAGCAATAAGAATGAATACAAATGAAATAGGAAGTAAAAATGGAATGTTCGAGAGCTACGACAGATTATACAAAGCAAGTGAATGCGCGCGCGCTTGCCGGCGGTCGGTAAGGGAATGACGCTGCGCGGGAGCGCCGGCCGCCGCGCGCTAGACAAAGGATGCACGATGCGGTGGCGTGATGTGCGGTTGCCTAAGCTCATAAGCGGTAGCGTTTTCTTGAGCGTCGCTGACCGCCACACACCGATAATGAAAAGTAGACTTTAATAACGCACTCACTTAAACCGTTACAAACAATTATCGCACAATAAATTCGAATACTCAGATGATCGCTCTGGTCGCTCTTGTTTGCACCGTTCACTTTCCAATTAAAGACTGAATGTATCTGCATTTTTGATTTGATTTGAAATTTGTTGTTGGTGATTTCCACCGTCACAACTTCGCAATTGACTGCGAGGGGGCGCTCGCTAGCGAGCGCCACGGCTCTTCAATGTATCTGCAATAATCGGTCCGCCTTTTATAGTTCCCGTCTCCGATCATTCCAGAATGCGTTCTGGAATGATCGATGTACCTTGCCCCGCCAAGGTCGTTCGAGACTATTCGTTGCTGGAATGTTCTACGCCCTTGTACCTTGTATTGTTCGCGATGTCCTTGACCTTGATTCACGGGTCTGGAATATTCTACGTATTTCTGTCTCATTTCCAATCATGTTATCTCTTTCACATGCTTCTCGAAGGTTCTCAGTATCGCTGTCTCTTTCTAATCATACTATCTCTTTCACTCTAAGTGGAAAAATTGCCATATACTGAAAACGTTCTAAAGCATCGAAATTCACGATTGAAGATGAGGCGCCTTATCCCATCGGCGTAACACTACTTCCTCCTAAGACATGCTCGTCCCGAGCATTATTAGTTCCGTAGTATCTCGCCAATCGGTCAACGTGGACAACCTTGCAGGGACTTCGCTGGCTTCGCTGTATCCTATACGTAACGCCATTGATCTTAGTAACTACTTTGTACGGCCCTTTCCAATTCGGTGATAGTTTCGGGGATTTCCCTTTTCTTCGCGTGGGGTTATGCACCATGAACCTTCCTCGAACCCCACTTGGTTAGATTTTCGGTCATATCTTCATCTTCTCGCTGGCTTGAAGTCCATGTTCACAAACGTGACTGTGAACATCGTCTATCCGGTTTCGCAAATCGCTGGCATACTCAGTGATTGATTTTGGCGAATCTGGAGGACGTCCAGTTAAAAGGTCTGCAGGCAAACGAAGTTCTCTTCAAAAGTTCACGTAAGCTGGGGTGACAGCCGTACTTTCGTGAGTTGCCGACCTATATGACATCAGGAAGAGAGGAATATGCTTATCCCAATCCTTTTGGTGACTTTCAACCACTTTGGCCAAATGTCTCTCCAGCGTCTGGATGAATCTTTCGACCATTCTGTCCGATTGTGGGTGATATGGCGTTGTCCTGGTCTTATGAATTCCCATGATTCGGCAAGTCTCCTGGAAAACCTGAGACTCAAAATTTCTGCCTTGATCACTGTGAATTTCGAGAGGTACCCCAAATCGACAACACACTTCCATTACTAATTTCTCCGCTACAGTGACTGCTTCTTGGTTAGGGATGGCAAATGCTTCAGGCCATTTGGTGAAGTAGTCCATTATAACGAGAATGTACTCGTTCCCGAGTCGGATGTCGGAAACGGGCCTGCAACGTCAAAGCAATTCTTTCTTAAGGAGCTCCAACATTGTACAACTTGAGCGCTCCTCTACTGCGTGTTTGCGGCTTTTGACTGAGGAGCAGTTTACACACTTCCTGCACCAGTCTTCCACATCTTCATGACAGTGAATCCAGTAGAAGCGTTGCCGAATTTTCATTAAGGTCCTCTTCACTCCAAAGTGCCCACCGGAAATTCCGTCGTGGAAGGATCTCAGAACATCACTTACTCTTTTTCTTGGAACAACCACCTGTAGGTGAGCATCCTTTCCATTTGCCGACTCCCATTTCCTGCACAATACGCCATTATGCATAACCAAACTTTCCCATTGGGCCCAGTAGCTTTTTGTTTCAGTACTCATCGGAGCTACTTCACACCATTTCGGTTTGGGAACGCCTGCTTTGATCCACTCGAAAATGGGTCTAATGTCCTGGTCTTCTTGCTGCGCTTTTTGCATGACTTCATTACTCCAATTTTCACTTACAGTATCAGTCCTCAATATTCTCTCACAATCTTTGCCCTCTTGCCTTAAATAATGTTTACAGTCATCCGGGCAAGGTCTTCGGGAAAGGGCGTCCGCGTTGCCGTGTGATTTTCCACTGCGAATACTGTGGCTGGCACGCACCAAACTAGCTCCTCCACTCGTACGTGGTTGGCAATCTCGTTCAGAGCACACTCCACCAGCCTTCCGCAATCAAAGGCACTGCGCTCACATATCTACCGCTGTCGGTAATTTTAGGATGCTGCGCATTACTTGTTTTTGCCACAGCCGAGTCTCTCTTCGCGGCCACCCGCGGCGACGCGACCTTGCGACTCTCGTCAAACAATCGATGTTGACCGCCATCATTCCGTATTCCACCTACAAGTTGATCGCGCTGTCTTCTCTTCCTTTTCGGGCAACTGGTTTGCAAGTGTCCGCGTTCTCCACACCAATAACATCTTGGTCCAAACTCACGGCGAGAAGTCCTGGCGTACAGCTTCCACCTCCAAGGCGTGTGCAACTGCGTCCTTCAGGCTTCCATGATGTCCTAGTCGCACAGCAGCTCTGACTTCTAAATCACGGATTCCGTCAATGAAAGCCTGTACTAGCATGCTGTCAACCAACGAGCCTGATGCAGTTTGATACGCCTTTCTGACCAGCTTTTCTATTTCCAGAGCCCACTGTTGTAATGACTCGTTACGTCCCTGGGTTCTGTCTTTTAGCTGAGCTCTAAAGACGTGCTCGAGATGGCTGTCACCATAACGTGCCTCCAAAGCTTCAAGAAGGCGGTCGTATGTCCTGTCTTTTCTCAGCGCTTTCAGAATAGTGAGGGCTTTATCTAATAGCGCCAAGGTTAAGGCCGTCTTCGCCTGGTCCTTGTTCCAGCCATTCGCCTGTGACACCGACTCAAATTGGAGTTTATAGGCTGTCCATGACGAAGTCCCATCAAACGGCGGCACCTTAAATCTTCCAGCAACCGGAATAGAGGTCTCACACCCAGAGGGACTATTGGACACTTTAATTTCATGTTGCATGCTTATCCATGTTGTTTATGATAGCCTGGAGGCGATTTTCATGGTCATCGACTTTCTCATTAACTCCGTGAAGGCGGTTCTCGAACTTAATGTCCATGTCGGTAAGTTTTCCTCGGACCTCCGTCATTTCCTTCTTCCATTCGAAAGTGGCCTCTCGTACCTCTAGGAGAATTCTCGATTGTTCCTCTTGGGCTCTAAATTGTTCCTTTTGGGCCCTGGATTGTTCCTTTTGGGCCCTGGATTGTTCTTGAATAATTCTCGATTGTTCCTTCAACAGAACAAAGATCGCGTTGAGGTCGATTTCCGGCTTAGGTGACGCAACTGTAGTAGCCGGTGTTGTAGCGGTGGACGTACTCGTACCGGTGGTAACTGCAGAGTCGTCAGCTGCAGTTTGGCTCCGGGTTTTGACCCCCTCCTGCTCTTGATCTGGCGGAGTTACTGGCATTTTATATCCCGCTTCTGACACCAAATGTTACGTACGTGGGGGTAGGTAACTGATAGAAATGCACGAATACACCGATAATCAAAAGTAGACTTTAATAACGCACTCACTAAAACCGTTACAAACAATTATCGCACAATAAATTCGAATACTCAGATGATCGCTCGGGTCGCTCTTGTTTGCACCGTTCGCTTTCCAATTAAAGACTGAATGTATCTGCAATAATCGGTCCGCCTTTATAGTTTCCGTCTCCGATCATTCCAGAATGCGTTCTGGAATGATCGGTGTACCTTGCTCCGCCAAGGTCGTTCGAGACTATTCGTTGCTGGAATGTTCTACGCCCTTGTACCTTGTATTGTTCGCGATGTCCTTGACCTTGACTCACGGGTCTGGAATATTCTACGTATTGCTGTCTCATTTCCAATCGTGTTATCTCTTTCACATGCTTCTCGAAGGTTCTCAGTATCGCTGTCTCTTTCTAATTATGCTATCTCTTTCACTCTAAGTGGAAAAATTGCCATATACTGAAAACGCTTCTAAAGCATCGAAATTCACGATTTAAGATGAGGCGCCTTATCCCATCGGCGTAACAGTATTTTGCAATAAGCGCTGCCCAGTGCTCAGCTATTATTACTATTTAAAAAAGAAGAACCACAATTAAACTACTTAAAAACGTCTTTATAATCTAGGAAGTCATTTACAGTATAATATGCCTTACCCATCAAGCAGCACTTAATGCGAGACTTAAATTTATTGAACGGCATATTGACAATATCAGTAGGTATCTTATTGTAGAAGCGTATACAGTTCCCCACGAACGATGTACTTACTTTACGAAGACGATGACCTGGGACTACGAGTTTATCCTTATTTCGCGTGTTGAGGTTGTGAACGTCACGGTTATGCCTGAAGTCATGTATGTGTTTGCGTACATACATGATATTTTCAAAGATATACTGCGACGCTACAGTAAGAATATTAATTTCCTTAAATTTATCTCTGAGTGAGACCCGTGAACCCAGTTGATAAATAAAACGTATAGCCCGCTTTTGTAATACAAAGATGGCCTGAATGTCAGCCGCTTTTCCCCACAACAAAATCCCATAACTCAAGACACTATGAAAATAACTATAATACACCAGTCTCGCTGTCTCGACGTCTGTAAGTTGGCGGATGCGCTTTACCGCATAAGCTGCAGAGCTAAGTTTGCCAGCAAGGATGGATATATGTGCATTCCATTGCAGTTTTGAGTCCAAAGTAATACCTAAAAATACTGTTTTATCTTCGAATCCCATTGTCTCATCCTTTAGTTTTATACTAGTCCCATTCACTCCTTTCACATTTGATAGGGAAAATTTCATGCACTTGGTTTTCTTGGCATTTAAAAGTAAGTTGTTGGCTGTAAACCAGTCAACAGTTGTTGACAACGTATCATTAATATCATTTAAATTTGCCTGTTTTCTACCTACTTTAAATAAAAGTGAAGTATCATCGGCAAACAGAACTATTTTATGTTTGTCGCGCACAACATAAGGGAGATCGTTGATATAAATCAAAAACAAGAATGGGCCCAGAATTGAGCCTTGAGGCACTCCCATAGCAACAGCTGATCCAGGAGATTGCGTTCTGTTTATGTCCACCCGCTGAGTTCGGTGAGGAAGGTAAGAAATAATAAGATCAAGTGCACCGTTTTTAATACCGTAGTAGCTTAGCTTCCTTACTAACGTACCGTGATCAACACAGTCATATGCCTTGGATAAATCACAGAAAACTCCAATTACATCTAGTGATTCTTCCCAGGCATCAAATACATATTTAATTAGGGTAGAACCGGCATCTGTTTTTGACCGTCCCTTGGTAAACCCAAATTGACTACTATGAAGCAACTTATTCTTACTAAAATGTGAAGATATTTGGTTAAGAATTATTTTTTCAAAAACTTTACTCAGTGCTGGCAGTATCGAAATTGGTCTAAAATTTGTGGGGTCTGTTCTTGCCCCTGACTTAAACAAGAGTATAATATATACAGGGTGTCCGGTGGCAGATTTCTATTTTCAAAGTCATTTTATAATTTAAAAAAAAAACATGGTTTTTGACATTTGGCGGGAATACACTGTTCAATATTGCGGATTTTATTTTCATCATGTCTCAATGGTCAGAACGCCACCGATCTTATGCAGTTGAAGCGTTTTTCAAAGCTAAAGATTCGTATGTTCTTGCACGCCGACAATTTTGTTCACATTACAATATTCGTCGTGTAAGTGACGGGCGAGTGTTAATTTGATTCGGTCATGGGTGCAAAGGTTCCGAGATACTTCTTCGGCACAAAATATCCCGAGATCAGGCCCCAATCGGTACACACGGACGCCAGAAAACATATTAAGTGTGCAACGGAGTTTGCAAGAAAATCCACGACTTTCAGTGCGGAAGAGAGCTGCCGCTTTAGGACTCCCAAAGCCCTCAGTTCATGAAATACTGAAAAAAGATTTGAAGTTTCATCCCTACAGGATTCAACTGGTCCAAGAAATTAATGAAAATGATTTCACCAAGCGCAAAGTTTTTTGTGACACAATGTTGCACAGACTTCGTACACTAAATTGCGTTTTTTGGAGTGACGAGGCCCATTTTCACATGAGTGGTCATGTCAACAAGCAAAATTGTCGCTACTGGGCCCCGCGATCGTCTAATCCACGGTTAAAACACCAAAGATCTTTGCATTGTCCAAGAGTAACTGTTTGGTGTGCCTTTCCATTAATGGAATTATTGGGCCTTATTTTTTTGAAAATGCAAGAGGCCAAGCAGTTAATGTGAATAGTCAAAACTATAGACAAATGATAGTGGATTACTTTTTGCCTAATTTGCTTGCACATCCGTCCTATTCATCACACACCTGGTTTCAGCAGGATGGTGCTACACCACACACGGCCACAGTGTCGATGAACGTGCTTCGCGAACATTTCCCTCGAAAATTGATAAGCCGCTTTGGAGACATCCCGTGGCCGCCGAGATCACCCGATTTGACCCCTATGGCTTTTTTCTATGAGGGTATCTTAAAAGCAGAGTTTATAATAAAAACCCACGGTATACAGGTGATTTAAAAAAAAAAATCGCTAGTGAAATCAGCAACATTCCACAGAATATGCTGCAGCGAGTGGTACAAAACGCGAGGCTCCGTTTTGAGGAATGTGCACGTGTAGGGGGACGACATTTAGACGACATCATCTTTAAGTAATGAAATCCGCATTCTTGATCTTTATAATGAGATATAAATAAAGTTTCTAGCTTAAGCCGTTATTTTTTTATTTCAAGTTGAAAACATAAATCTGCCACCGGACTCCCTGTATATAGTTCATTGCTGGAATGACTGTTAGGTGTTTACTGAAAAATAAGTAGACACGGGTTACGAACATGGAAAGAAAAGGAAAGAAAGGTGTCACGCCAAAATGGCGGCAGCGAAAGTTTGAGACGAAAAGTACACTTACCGAAAAAGGGACTATTGGTTTAAACAGTAGACACTGAGAAGAGAATTTGGATTAACTTAATCCATTTCAGGAAAGTGAATTTAAATTACGTGTGACGTGTCAGTTAACATGTGACGACGTGGATGGCCTAGGTAGTTGGTAGTGACCTAGTGACTAAGTACTGCTTACGAAGCTAGCGGTCCTGGGTTCGATTCCCGGTCAGGGCAAATATTCGTGTGATGAGTGCGAGTAGGTAATTTGTTTCTGAGTCTTAGGTGTTTTATATGTACCTATATAGTAATATTAAGTATGTATTTTTCACTACATAAGTAATTATGTATCGTTGCCTAATACCCAAAGCCTAAACCACCAATAACAGACAAGTATGTAGTCAAAGGAAGCCGCCTTGCGCGAAAGCGGCATTATCAAGGTCAAAAAGGAATTTACATATCACATCACATACCTATAAACATATTATTTAGGGTCAACAGACAAAAAGTAGTTATGTAAGGAAAATAATTTAAATTTGGTACTTGGGTACCTAACAATATTTATACTTACCTACTTTAGGTTTGTGTAATTTATGAAAACTCCTATGATTATAAATCATAGATCAAAGTAGGTACGGTCAAGTAGGTGACCAAAATTGAAAAACATGTTCGGACAACCCTGACGCCCGAGCGACAATAGGTATCAGAATCTCCTAAAGGGCCGGAGTCGAGCTACTTGTCTATTTATACTATAGTAATATCAAGGCAGCGGCGACTTTACCATGTTCTAGACGATGCTCGCCTTAAATTTAGAAATATTGTGTCCTCCTTACATCTTCATTCTACAACAAGAAAATCCCGTCAATTCACAAAAATAAAAGCACCTGACGACAATGTCGACCAAGTTCTAGCACACACGAGATACTTACGTAGAAACACTTAGTATTTAACAAGGATGCATTGAACTTGTTAAATTTTACATGAAGCTAAATTACAAAATGGCCATACGGCCGTAGCGAGACTCTCCAGTAAGGCCCCGTTCCCACTATGCCGGACCGGCGAATTTGCCGGATGCCGGTAAGGCTAGTGGCTTATGACGCTGTTCACACCGCATAATGTGAACAGCTTCATATAAATTGTACAGCCACTACCCTTACCGGATCCGGCAAAATTCCCGGATCCGGCATAGTGGGAACCAGGCCTAATAATGGCGGACGTGCTCACATATCGGTAGCGGCTGCGAGAGTGACAAGCCCATTCCCAAACTATCCTACTGTAGACAAGCGTCTATGATCAAACCTAGAGTTAAACGTATCGATTGACACTTCGATCAGATATTTAGATTTTAAATAAATTAGAAGTAACCGATCCTAACAATATCTAATAATAAATAGAACCTACCAGAAAGGTTTTCCTAAAATAAAACAAACATTTATTTGAATGCAGAAGAAATTAGTTACGAATTAAACCAAGCGGCAACACCGAGCCATCGGCGAGTCGAAGTTTTATCTCTTGTTGTCCAGAGATGTCGCCACCGGTTCTAAAATAGCAGTATTATAGATTAATCTGTAACAAGGTCACGTAGTCGTACGTATGAACATGCTCATGATCAACAACGACCTAATAAAGAAAAGGAAGATCTTCGACAAGAAATACAGAATCCATATATGAGAGAGAGATAGTTGGGAGACAGAGATACCGAACCCAGAGTGACATGCTTCACGGACGGTTCATGGAAGTCCTCAACCAAAAGAGCGGGAGCAGGCATTTATAAACAAGAAGCGGATGAGCATACAACGATACCACTAGGGGGCTTTACCAGTGTGTTCCAGGCAGAAGTGTATGCCATCCTGAAGTGTGCACAGAACCTCAAAGAAAGAAGCAATATAACGGAAAGCCATGTTATAATCTACTCAGATAGCCAAGCAGCACTAAAAGTGCTAGAAAATCCGGTAATCAAATCCTCCCTGGTGCAGGAATGTAGAGATGAACTGAATAATCTAGGCACAGCATCCTATGTAACACTGGCTTGGGTACCACACAGCGGAGCAATAGGAAATGAGAAGGCAGATGTACTGGCCAAAGCAGGGGCGGACCAACAATATCTGGGCCCAGAACCAGCACTTCCGATATCTGCAATGGTAACGAAGGGAGTCATCGCCAGAAGAATAGAGACAAAGACAAATGAGGCATGGATGACAGCACAGGGATGCCGGCAATCCAAACTCATGATAGGAAGGGTAAATAAGAACAGAACAAGGTACCTATTAAATCTTGGTACGTACAACCTAAGTATACTAACAGGGATCTTGACTGGACACTGTCCACTCAACAGACATCTGACGGTAATAGGAGTCAAGCAGGATCCTCGATGCCCACACTGTGGCAAAGACGAAACTAGTCAACACGTCCTGGCCGAGTGTGTGATGTACTCGTCACTGAGATATCGCACATTTGGAGAGGACGCACTATCAGCAAAGTCACTTAAAAGCATTAACTTACAGGACGCACTGTTGTTCTGTAGGAAAACAAGAAGATGGGATCAGTGCTGGATGGGAGCGCCGCAGAGCCGGTAACCTGAGGCTTGATCAAGGGGAACAGGGCGGAATTAATGGAGAGCCACTCGACCGCCCGTCTGCCTCCGCCGCGTCCCCACTCATCATCATCATCATCATCATCATCATCATCATCATCATCATCATCATCATCATCATAGGTCACGTAGGTCAAATTTAAAATAAAGCTAAGTTAAAACGAAATACGAGATGCATAACACGGCAAAAAAGGGTTGGTACATTACCTAAATGAAATTTCAAGTTAGCAAAAAACACGAGGTTGAATGACCCGGTGGAAAACGATACCTAAATTAAATGTTTGAAGTTAAGTTACACTAAAACACGCGGTGCATAGCACGGCAAAAAACGATATGCAATGAAGTTAAGTTTAGAAACAAATAAGAGTGGCACAAAGAAGGAGAACACAAGGCCTGCCTAAGCAGGTTAGGTAAGCGGCTTCCCTCAAGTGTAGGGGGCCGCGACGCACTACGCACGTGGGAGACCGACCGGCACCTGCAAATCAAACAGCCAGGCCGGCACTCGACCACCGTCGGTTGGGGTTAGGGGCAAAGGGAGTTGGGTTGGGCTCACGGCACTTTCCTTAATGGCAATTATAGCGATAGCGCGAGTCGCCGACGAGGCGCGCAGCGGTGGCCGCCTCTGGCCGGGCTCCTCGATGTTTTTGGGCTTCTTGCGCGGCTCGCACGGCTTCTTTAAGGTGCGCCTACGGCTTGCTGGACTCCGAAGCTTCGCGTTTTTGTCGCGTCGGCGGTGCCAACGCGGCGCCGACACAAGATGGCTTCCTCGGTTCTGGAAAGTAAAGTGAGCACGGTCGCGTGTCCTGTCACGGTCGCCACTTTCTATGTTTGCGCATAGAATAGAAGATAAGTAAAACTTGATGTTTACAATAATTTATTTACCATCACAAACGAACGGTTGCTTGGTATCTGGATTAGTTTATATTATAGGTATTTTCTTAGGACACGCGACGTGTGTTGGATCTCAATCAATCAATCAAGTCATTTATTTGCGTAAAACATAAAATGCATGCAAATACAGTATTAGGATTAAAATTATGCTTAAAATACATTTATCAATGCGCAGAATACATTTAAAGTAATATTAATTAAAGAAATAATTCAGTTCATTTAGTAAGAAAAGCATTTCAATTTGCACAATTAATTTAAATAATCATAACCACATTAAATATTTAAACACCAGGGCAGGCAAGGAACCGACGGAGGTACAGCATGAGGCGTTTAGCCCCGACTGCAAAGAACGTCAGAAACGGGACACCATAGCACGGTCGAGAGTGGCATATTGTTGTTGACAAAGTTGTACCGGCGAACAACACACAAACCTCCCCCCCCACCGCCCCCTACAAGACGAAGTTCCTGCAAGCCAATCTGCAAAGGGCAAAGCTGGTAACAGCTGAATTCCACCAGGCCATGCAGAACGGAAACTGCGAAGTAGCAGTGCTACAGGAACCGTATGTGGGTGGAAAGGGAGAGATGACGCCGCAACGAGGTTTCAAGGTGATTCAGTGTACACAAAATCGCGCGAAACCAGTGAAGTCAGCAATAGTAGTGCTAGGTGATCGAGTCCAGGTGCAACACGACCCACAGCTGGTCACGGAGAACATCACGGCGGCACTCCTGAAGTTTGGTAATGTATCAGTTGGAGTAATCTCGGTTTATTTCGAGGGAGACCAAGACTTAGAAGGATACATGGCCAAAACAAAGGAGATCATGCTTAAATTGGGTGCTAGCTACATCGTGGGAGGTGATGTGAATGCCTGGAGCTACTGGTGGGGAAGCAGATCGGAGAACCACAGGGGGGCAGCTTACCATAGCTTCCTCAATGAGGTAGATCTGAATGTCCTGAATGTTGGACACACTCCGACATTCGAGACATACCGGGGGGGCAAGCTATACTCTAGCATCGTTGACGTGACGGCATGCAGTACAAACATTCTGTCCAGGATCCAAGACTGGGAAGTAGACAGGAATGTTGTCACGTCCGATCATAACACCATAAAATTTGCAGTGTGTAGTGAAGCAGCCCCAAAGCCAGTACCAAGACCAACTACAAGGATTTACAACACAAAGAAAGCTGACTGGACCAAGTTTAAGACAGTTCTGTCAGGGGAGCTTCTGAGTACGCGTATAGTAGGCGTACGAGTATCTCTCGAAAGACAATGTCATAGACACAGCAATAACATACAGGTGTAATGTCGGCCTAAGGGCAATAATGATGTCTGGAATTGCTAAAGGAGAAAATGTTTTTATTCCCCGCATTCCTATAATTCAGATAGATTTACCATTTAACTTTAAAAGAATGCTCTAAAAACAGCTATTGCCATGACCATAAGCAAAGCGCAATGACAACGCGAATTCCTGCCTTAAGCTAGCCTACTTCCCCAAAACCTGGAAGTCAGCACACGTCTGCATCCTATGGAAACCCGGTAAGGAGGACTATACCCACCCCGAGTCATACCGACCGATTGGTCTATTTTCGGTACTAGGGAAAATCCTGGAAAAAATGCTAGTAAACAGGATCAAGTGGCATATCCTCCCGGCCCTGAACAAACGTCAGTATGGGTTCATGCCCCAAAAGTCAACGGAAGACGCCCTCTATGACCTGATGAGACACATAAGAACTGAAGCAGAAACGAAGAAGCGCATCGTGCTACTTGTCTCGCTAGACATAGAGGGAGTTTTCGATAACGCCTGGTGGCCGAAGCTCAGAGCCCAACTGGCCAAGAAAGGCTGCCCGAGAAATCTTTATCATACGGTCTGCTCCTACCTGGACGACCGCATGATAAGGGTACACTACGCGGGCGGAATCAGCGAAAAGCCCACCACAAAGGGATGTGTCCAAGGCTCTATAGGAGGTCCAATCTTCTGGAATGTAGTTCTAGACGATCTCCTACAGATGCTCAACGTCACGGACGCCCATTGTCAGGCCTTCGCTGACGACGTCACTCTGGTGTTCTCTGGCAACGACTCAGGTGCAGTAAAAGCAAAAGCCGAACGGACTCTCCAAAAAGTGGTCGAATGGGATATCCAAAATAAGCTAAACTTCGCCGCTCACAAAACGGGAGCCATGGTGATAACGAGGAAGCTGAAATGGGACCCCATCCGAATCTCAATGGCTGGGACCGCAATGGAGCTTGTCGACGAAATCAAACTATTGGGACTTACCATAGACCGTAAGTTGACCTTCAACGCACACGTAGAAAAAACGTGCCGAAAGGTAACGAATATCTACAGACAGCTGTCACGGTGTCATGGGGTCTCAATAGCGAGATAGTGAAAACCATCTACGTGGCGGTGATAGAGCCGATCGTCCTGTACGCAGCAAGCGCATAGCACGAGTCTGCCAACAAGTTGATGGTGCGAAACCAGCTAGATTCAATACAGCGTGGTTTCGCCCAGAAGATTTGCAAAGCGTACAGGACGGTCTCTTTGACATCGGCGCTGATCCTGTCGGGAACCCTCCCACTGGATTTGCGCATTCACGAAGCGGCAAGCCTCTACAAGGTCAAAAAGGGCTACAGTGAGGACCACATTCCACCAGGACTGACGCCCTGAAGAGACCGCACCCGTCAAGGGTTGTGTCCATCGACTACGTCTGCTTGGAGGAATTCAACCAAGACGTGGTCGATAGATACGACCTCGAAGGCCCTCAAATTTACACCGATGGAAGTAAAATTGAGGGCCAGACGGGAGCGGCACTCACATGGTGGGAGAATGGAAGAGAAATCCGCCACTCAACCTTCAAGCTAGCGCCCTATAACACCGTGTTTCAAACTGAACTGTACGCCCTACTCAGGGCAGTACAGATCGCAGGGAAGCACAAAGCGCGGAGCGTCAGCATCCTCAGTGACTCAAGATCCTCACTGGAGCTCCTCAAATCACCGGATACGACACACCCCTTGGTCCAAGGAATCAAAAACGCCGCAGTCCTGTGCCCGAGGGGTTTGCGTGGTGTCAAATTTCAGCTTAGCGTTTTGCAGAATAGTCCGGGTACCGAACTATTTGTTCCTTAAACACGCTACGCGTACCACTTCTTCTATAAAACCCTTCGTGCTTTCGCGGTTGGCTTCTGTTCCCAGCAGGGCTTTACAGCTTGAGCTATCCGGACAAACTTTGACCCCGGTCTTTTGCTCAAGGTCGAGCCTTTCCATGCCGAAACGCGGGCAATCGCAGACAACGTGCCAGATGTCCTCGTCAAGGGTCGGGTCGCAGACACACGAGGGTGTGTCTTTGATCTTAAAACGGTGGAGATAGGCGGCGAAGCCTCCGTGACCAGTAAACGCTTGAACCAAGAAGTTTGTGAGATTAAGTTTCTTTAATATGCTGTTTGCATCTCTCACAGTTGTAAAAAACTTCTTGGTTGTCGCACCTGTCCCGGATGCGTCGTAGCGAACCTGCCACTGTTCGACCGTGTTTTGTCTTATCGACCTCTTGGCGTAGGACACCGGCACCATGTCGTATTGGGGGACGGTCTTCTTCCTAAGGGCTGCTTGCTTTGCCAGTTTGTGTGCTCTCTCATTTCCTGGCGTTCCAACGTGAGCTCGCAGCCAATAGAACCTGAGGTCGGTCCCCATTGCTCTTGTTTGGGTTGCTGCGTTTTTGATCTCTTGGACCAAGGGGTGTGTCGCATCCGGTGATTTGAGGAGCTCCAGTGAGGATCTTGAGTCACTGAGGATGCTGACGCTCTGCGCCTTGTGCTTCCCTGCGATCTGTACTGCCCTGAGTAGGGCGTACAGTTCAGTTTGAAACACGGTATTATAGGGCGCTAGCTTGAAGGTTGAGTGGCGGATTTCTCTTCCATTCTCCCACCATGTAAGTGCCGCTCCCGTCTGGCCCTCAATTTTACTCCCTTCGGTGTAAATTTGAGGGCCTTCGAAGTCGTATCTATCGACCACGTCTTGGTTGAATTCCTCCAAGCAGACTTAGTCGATGGACACAACCCTTGACGGGTGCGGTCTCTTCAGGGCGTCAGTTTTTTCTTCAATTTCTCTTCCTGGTGGAATGTGGTCCTTACTGTAGCCCTTTTTGACCTTGTAGAGGCTTGCCGCTTCGTGAATGCGCAAATCCAGTGGGAGGGTTCCCGACAGGATCAGCGCCGATGTCAGAGAGACCGCCCTGTACGCTTTGCAAATCTTCTGGGCGAAACCACGCTGTATTGAATCTAGCTGGTTTCGCACCATCAACTTGTTGGCAGACTCGTGCCATGCGCTTGCTGCGTACAGGACGATCGGCTCTATCACCGCCACGTAGATGGTTTTCACTATCTCGCTATTGAGACCCCATGACACCCTTGCCGCACGTGACAGCTGTCTGTAGATATTCGTTACCTTTCGGCACGTTTTTTTCTACGTGTGCGTTGAAGGTCAACTTACGGTCTATGGTAAGTCCCAATAGTTTGATTTCGTCGACAAGCTCTACTGCGGTCCCAGCCATTGAGATTCGGATGGGGTCCCATTTCAGCTTCCTCGTTATCACCATGGCTCCCGTTTTGTGAGCAGCGAAGTTTAGCTTATTTTGGATATCCCATTCGACCACTTTTTGGAGAGTCCGTTCGGCTTTTGCTTTTACTGCACCTGAGTCGTTGCCAGAGAACACCAGAGTGACGTCGTTAGCGAAGGCCTGACAATGGGCGTCCGTGTCGTTAAGCATCTGTAGGAGATCGTATAGAATTACATTCCAGAAGATTGGACCTCCTATAGAGCCTTGGACACATCCCTTTTTGGTAGGCTTTTCGCTGATTCCGCCCGCGTAGTGTACCCTTATCATGCGGTCGTCCAGGTAGGAGCAGACCGTATGATAAAGATTTCTCGGGCAGCCTTTCTTGGCCAGTTGGGCTCTGAGCTTCGGCCACCAGGCGTTATCGAAAGCTCCCTCTATGTCTAGCGAGACAAGTAGCACGATGCGTTTCTTCGTTTCTGCTTCTGTTCTTATGTGTCTCATCAGGTCATAGAGGGCGTCTTCCGTTGACTTTTGGGGCATGAACCCATACTGACGTTTGTTCAGGGCTGGGAGGATATGCCACTTGATCCTGTTTACTAACATTTTTTCCAGGATTTTCCCTAGTACTGACAATAGACCAATCGGTCGGTATGACTTGGGGTGGGTATAGTCCTCCTTACCGGGTTTCCGTAGGATGCAGACGTGTGCTGACTTCCAGGCTTTGGGGAAGTAGGCTAGCTTAAGGCAGGAATTCGCTAAGCACATAAATACTTCTTCATTGCACTGGATAGCTGCTGCGCATCTGTCTGCAGTGAATCCATCCGACCCAGGTGCCTTTTTCGGGTTCATACTTCTGACTACTGTATCCATTTCCACTTGTGTGAAGGGTGGATCATCGCCAGTGAGGTGTGACTCCACTGCTGGGGTGTCTCCCTCCGTATCGTCCCTGATGCTCCTGTGATGGTCCGACTCACCGTCCTGACGGTCATCCGGGTAAAAGCATTCTGCCAGTCTTTGAGCCAACTGTTTCGGTGTTAAGGTGAGCCCCTGTTCGTCTCTGAGCAACGTGTATTCCTGACGTCAAGCCGTTTTCCTGATTACTCGGTAGATTTTGTCCCACATAGACTCCCTATCCTGTGTGGTACAAAAATCTTTCCAGCTAGCCGTCTGAGCCTCTGTTGCTTTCACGGCGTACTCTTCCTTTACCTGGAGGTATTGGTCGAGTACGTACTGCCTTCGGTTTGGGGCTGCGTTTCTTATTCGCCTTTTCCTTCTTAACACTTCTTTTTTCAGTCGATCCAAATCTTTGGACCACCACGGCGGCTTTGAGTTTGTCTTGGGGGCTCCCGGTTTCGGGATGCATTCTTCACATACTTTCGACACCGCACCGATATAGGCGTTGGTCGCCTGCTCCAGTGCTTCGGTGTCTCAAATGTTATTTAAAGAATGCACTGTCAAGTCTCTTTCCAGAAGCTCCCCTGACAGAGCTCTCTTAAACTTGTTCCAGTCAGCTTTCTTTGTGTTGTAAATCCTGGTTATTGGTCTTATTACTGGCTTCGGGGCTGCTTCACTACACACTGCAAATTTTATGGTGTTGTGATCGGACGTGACAATATTCCTGTCTACTTCCCAGTCTCGGATCCTGGACAGAATATTGGTACTGCACGCCGTCACATCAACAATGCTAGTGTATAGCTTGCCTCCCCGGTATGTCTCGAATGTCGGAGTGTGTCCAACATTCAAAACATTCAGATCTACCTCATAGAGGAAGCTATGGTAAGCTGCCCCCCTGTGGTTCTCCAATCTGCTTCCCCACCAGTAACTCCAGGCATTCACATCACCTCCTACGATGTAGCTGTCTGCACCCAGCTTAAGCATGATCTCCTTTGTTTTTTCCATGTATCCTTCTAAGTCTTGGTCTCCCTCGAAATAAACCGAGATTACTCCTACTGATACGTTACCAAACTACAGGAGTGCCGCCGTGATGTTCTCCGTGACCAGCTGTGGGTCGTGTTGCACCTGGACTCGATCACCTAGCACTACTATTGCTGACTTGACTGGTTTCGCGCGATTTTGGGTACACTGAATCACCTTGAAACCTCGTTGCGGCGTCATCTCTCCCTTTCCGCCCCCGTACGGTTCCTGTAGCAGTGCTACTTCGCAGTTTCCGTTCTGCATGGCCTGGTGGAGTTCAGCTGTTACCAGCTTTGACCGTTGCAGATTGGCTTGCAGGAACTTTGTCTTGCGGGGGGCGGTGGGGGGGGAGGTTTGCGTGTTATTTGCCGGTACAACTGTGTCAACAACAGTATGCCACTCTCGACCGTGCTATGGTGTCCCATTTCTGACGTTATTTGCAGTCGGGGTTAAACGCCTCATGCTGTACCTCCGTCGGTTCCTTGCCTGCCCTGGTGCAGTTGATGCACTTTGGTGTCTCAGGATTTTCCGAACATTTGCCGGGGCCATGGCAGGTCAGGCAGAAACGACAGTTGGTGCTCACTTCATTGCACAACGTCCTTGTGTGTCCGTAGGCCAGACATTTAGAACACTGTACAAGGGGCGATTGGTCTTCCACTTTTTGCCTTTGGATGCCGATGTAGACTTTTCCAGTCTCCACAAACCTCTTCCAGACAGGAGGTGGAAGCTCAAACACCAGGTGACAGCAGTGCGGGTTACGAGCTTTCCTGCGGTACCGGAGTTTTATCTGGTGGTTTTGGGATAACAGCATCTGCGGTAGGTCCTCGTCGTTAAGGTAACTGACGACGTCCCTGATGCAGATTAGGGGGTTTCTCATTTGCGGGTATTCCGCATTGAGTTTCCCTACCGTTATCTTCCTGAGCAGCTCGAGGTCTCTCTCGCTGGCACAGCTAACCACCACCTTTTGGTTCTTGGCCTTTCGTACCCGCTCGATCCTCAACCCGGTAGATTTCACGTCACCCACTTTGTTAAACTCCTTCAGGACACCATCGCTGGTCTTTGACGGGTCCTTGGACGATACGATCGCGGTGTGGTTGGGGGTGCTGGCCTGCTTCGGGAGCGCTGCCTTCTGGGCGTATGTGCTTGGGCCGTGGGCTACCGTTGTTCGCTGTTGCGTGACCTCCTTACTCACTTCACTGACCGACTGTTTAATCTCGGCCAGTGCCATCTCCGTGTTCAAGGTTGAGGCTGGGGCTGAGTCGCGTTCCTTTTCGGTCCTTATTTCTTCCGTTAAGGTTCTGACAAGCGAGCTCATTGCCTTCATCCTCTCCCTGATGTCAGTTAAGTCTTCCGATGGTTGTGTTGCTGTTTCGGGGTCTCGCCGTCTCTTAATATCCTGAGTGGAGTGTGTGAGGAGGTCAATCCGCTGCGTGAGCGTGCAGATGGCCTCCTTCAGCTCTGGGTCTTTTGGTGACTGACTTTGTGTCTCCATTATCTTCGGCAACATTCCCTCGATGGTCTTCGGGATGGTTGCCGTGGCACTTGCTAGTGCGTCCATGGTTTTCCTCATTTGGTCTATCTGGTTCGAGACCCTGTTCACCTGGACAGACAGCATCGACACCTCGTCTGCCACTTTGCTGACGTTGGCTGGGTTTTCCTGGGCTCCGTTACCTTTGCATAGTTTCTCCACAGCCAACTTGACTTCTTCCACCGAGGTTTTTATTTCTCCGATCTTTTGGAAAGGAGTGGCCGTTTCGTAGCCCAGCCAGTCCCTCACAGACTCTGTCTGTTGCAGAGTTCTGGTGGCTAGGTCTTTTAGCACTCCTAATTCGGCCACCACCTCCTGCTTCACTACCGCCATTTCCTTGGCATGCTGTCTCTCCATCCGGACCACTTCTCTAGCGCTTCTGGACCTTTCGCGCTCGAGGTTGAATTTGTGTCTGGAACGGGAGTCAGATAGCGACAAAGCTGTCTCATATAGGGTCTGCATGCAGTCAAGAGCGGTTGCTTTGCATTCCCGCTTCATCTTGCCCGCAGACTCTAGAGCACCACCCGAACACCTAAGGGGTGTTGGTAGGACGGGGGATGGGGAATCCTGCGGCCTCCTAAACGGGAGAATGATTTTCTCTCCCAGCCCTTCAGCACTGGCTGGGGTAAGGCTCCGCTCGCGATTCACTGGT
This sequence comes from Acleris cristana, assembly GCA_948252455.1. Lineage (NCBI taxonomy): Eukaryota > Metazoa > Arthropoda > Insecta > Lepidoptera > Tortricidae > Acleris > Acleris cristana. The sequence goes on from OX411771.1 coordinate 51,352,666, forward strand.
CCCTCGTCAAACTGACACTTGCCCCTCTCCCCTTAATTATAGCAGATGTTTAGGCTAAATTGCAATGGAAGAGGTCACAAAAGAGGGCAGCGCAAGGAGACACGCGCAAAAATAATATCCCCAGGCAAAAGACCAAGCCTCAAAAAAGGGTAGCCCCACCCATAAAGATGGTGTCCACAGCCACACAAGCGGTCCAGAAAAGATCTCCGACCCAACCCTTCCATTGTCGGGCAAAAGAAAGGAAGCCCGTAGTCCGTAAGCATGAATGCGTCAGGATTCCCACTCCGCGACTCACATAGATATAAGTCTCCCACCCATCCCAACCCCCACTCCTATCCCCCCTTTTTGGAAAAACCCCGCGGATAAGTAAACGGAGGAAGGACTTTCTCCTCCGGCCTTTCAGCACTAGCTGGGGTAGTATCCGCGGGAGTCTAAATTCTAGTTGGTAATAGGGGCATTGGTGTTTTTAGCCGGTGCGAGCCCGGCAGTACCTGAGCCCTCCATTCCCAGGTCTCCGGAAGGGATTTTCACCTCTGCCCTTTTTCTTTTTCTCTAAAGTAATGTTTTAAAAACAGTAAACAAAAGCAAGGACTTTTGTCTTTGACCCTTCAGGCGATTACCAAAAAAAAAAAAAAACAATCGTTCATAAATTAATAAAAGCTAAATAATAAATATAAGTACAGATAAAACACTCAGTCCAAGGCGCTACAGACTGCTGGCTTCGGTCATCAGGTTCAACAAAACGCACCAGGATGACAGGCTGAATACGAGACACCTCGGTATTGGTGGCGGAAAATCCCCGGTGTATGTCGCCGAGCACTTATCACCATATAATAGAGAGTTACATAGGGCTGGCAGAATGGCAGCTAAAGAGAAAAAATACAGTTTGTTTGGGTGAAGAGTGGGAGAGTTTTTGTTCGCAAAGAGGAAAACACGCAGGCTATAGTTATTAAGGATTTGGGTTCGATCAACCGATTATTGTGAAGTTAATCGCCTAATGCATGCATGATTCTAAATCTTTCTTACTTTTAAATTCAACAACTTAACTTGTTACTATCAAAATTCTAGAGGTCTGAACACTAAAACTGCCGATTTCCAATTTAATGTGTTAAATAATCATTACGATATTATTTGTATCACGGAAACATGGCTCCAAGACAATGTAAGCGATAATGAACTCTTCGATGATAGATATATTGTTTACAGGCAAGCTCGAAATATCCAACGTCCTTTTTCCAAAAAAACTGGTGGCGGAGTAATGATAGCAGTTAACAAAAGAATTACTTCCTATAGAGTGTTCGAAATAGAAACGCAACTAGAAGACCTATGGGTTGTTATTGAGACCAAAGCTAAGAACGTCATTTCCAAAATTTGTCTTTGCTGTGTATATCTTCCCCCACCTGTAAAATTAGTGGACCTAGAATTATTCATAGATAGGGCATCTGTAATTCTGGCTGATTTTACCGACACTTTAATCGTGGGAGATTTTAATTTGTCTGCTGTTGATTGGGCTAGCAGTGACCCGGTTGGCTCTTTTGTACCGGTAAGCAATTTTTGCAATTTGTATCATAGCCTTGTAGATTTTATGGCTTTTAGTAATTTGAAGCAATACAACAACATACTTAACAGCAGCAACCGGATTTTAGACCTAGTATTATCAACTGGAACCGTTAAAGTTGAGCCCAGTTTGACTTCCCTCAGTAATGTTGACCCATTTCATCCGCCGCTTGAATTTTCCATAAATTTGAAACTCGATACAACTTTATCTCCAAACTTACAACCAAAATTAAATTTTTATAAAGCAAACTATCAAAAAATAATTGAAGATCTAGATAACATTGATTGGCCGCATTTATTTAATGTTTGCCAGGACGTCGATGAAATGGTGCATATATTGTACGAGAGGTTAAAAATTGCTATAAAAGCATTTGTCCCTATAACTATACATAAAGGAAACAAATATCCAGCCTGGTTTTCAAGGAATCTTATAAGAATGTTAAAAGAAAAGTATAAAATAAGACAGCGTTGTAAGAAATACAAAAACCCAATGGATATTCTTAGCTTAGATTTAATAAAGAAGAGGTGTAACGATGAAACCCTTAAATGTTATAATCAATATTGTAAGGACTTAGAAGATAACATTGCTAAGCACCCGAAATTTTTCTGGACTTTCATTAAACAAAGACGAAATAATAAATCTACCATACCGTCCAAAATGAAACTTGGAGATGAACAAGCACAAGATAACAAGAGTATTTGTGAATTATTTGCTAAAAACTTCTCATCCATTTACAATCAAAATGTAGTAAATTCTAGTGCAACTGATAAAACTTTAGATAAAACAGTATGGTCAGATCCATTGAGTTCAATATTAATCACAGAAAGTTTGACCTTAAATAAAATAAAAAAGCTCAATTTATCCAAGGGACCGGGCCCCGATAATTTACCGCCAATCTTTGTGCACAGATGTGCGAAAACTCTTTCTCAACCCTTAACACTCATATTTAATAGATCCCTTGAAACAGGTATCTTTCCGTCAGTCTGGAAAGAGACAAGTATAGTGCCAATTTATAAAAGCGGATCAAAGTCAGAAATTACAAATTACAGGCCAATCGCAATTCTATCTGTCATGCCAAAATTTTTTGAAACAATGGTGTATCCATCTGTGCATTCTCATTTTGCTCAACAGCTTACTGACAAGCAACATGAATTTATACATTCGAGATCAACTAGTACCAAATTGATCGCATTTTTTGAGACATTAACAGGGATAATCGCGTGCAAGTGGATGCTGTTTACACCGATTTTAGCAAGGCGTTCGATAGAGTTAATCACAAAATTTTACTAGACAAGCTGTTGAGCGGTGGGATTGGCGGAACGTTACTAGCCTGGTTTGGGTCATACTTGGCAGACCGACAACTGTATGTTTCCTTAAACGGGAAGCGTTCTAAGTCATTTTGTGCATTAAGTGGCGTCCCGCAAGATTCACAATTAGGGCCGTTGCTGTTTGTTATTTTTATTAACAGTATAGTGGATTGTTGCCATAACTCAGTGCCGTACCTTTATGCGGATGATTTCAAAATTGTTCGACCAATTCTTAGTGGCCGATGGCTTACTGTTACAGGACGACATAGATAGGCTAAGTTTCTGGTGCTCGCAGAATAAAATGGAGATGAACACTAGCAAGTGCTCCTATATTAATTTTAGTCGCAATAAAACTATAGTACCGAACAAATATAATATAGCAGGTAATGAACTACAAAGAGTAGATACGATCAGGGATTTGGGAGTAATATTGGATGCTCAACTTAACTTCAAAACTCATTATGATAGTATTGTCAAGAAGGCATGTCGAATGATGGGATTTTTAATTAGAAATAGTAAACAATTTAAGCGTGTAAGTACTAGGGTTTTACTTTATAATACATAAGTGAGAAGCAATCGAATATTGCTCGCAAGTTTGGTCACCTTACTATGAAGTTCACAAGAGCCGCATTGAAAGATTGCAAAAACGCTTTCTAATATACTTGGGATTTGCTTCACACAATGCTAATAATCTTCACTCATATGAGGCAACACTTAAGTTCTTCCGATTTGCTTCTCTCAGCAGCAGACGAAAATCTCTGGATCTAACATTTTTTTATAAGCTAGTCAACTCCAAGGGATTAGACTGCCCAGAGCTTTTGAGTAAGGTCAGAATAGCAGTGCCGGCAAGATTGCCTCGTCCTCGGTGGAAGCTGATATATTTCACGATAATTTTAATAATTTCAAAAGGAAAGTATCGAGGTATCTCAGGTCCTCACCATTCTAAATATTCTACGAGTTTTATGTTTTTATCTTAAGTTTGTATTCGTTTTCGTAGGTTCCTAGCCACATGTGTAAGTTGTGGTTACCTATAAGTAGATAAGCATCAACCTGGGATGTATATGATATAGAATTTAGAATTTGTACGATGTATTATCTGTTGGTAATCCTTAATAAATAAATAAATAAATAAATAAATCAATAAAATATGCCTTCAGTCTACGTTCGCAAGTTCTAAGGTCCCTGCATTCTTTTATCTTAGAGTCGAGTTTATTGTAAACCCTCAATGCCTTGTTGTGCAGACTTTTGTCGTAATGTTTGAAGTGTGCTCTAGTCAGTTTAAATTCATTGATGTTCCTAAGGTTCTTGTGTTCGTTACGTCTGATGTTTATAGTATGTTTATCTTTGAATACATATAAGCATATACTATAAAGATATAGTGAGATAACTGTTAGAATTTTGTTCTCTTTAAACATATTTCTATGTGTATCAGGTACATAAGAGTATCCTGCCAAAATACGTAAAGCCTTTTTTTTGTTTTAACAGTACTGAATCTATTGCAGTGCCATTACCCCACACTTCAATACAGTACCGAATTATACTTTCGAAGTAGGCAAAATAAACTGATTTTAAAAAAGCTTTATTAACAGTACTAGCTAGATTCTTTAAAGCATAGCATGCACTAGCCAGCTTTTTATTAACAGTGTCGATGTGAGTATGCCATCTTAGGTACGGATCCAGCTCAGCACCCATAAAACGCACATTATCAGCTTTAATTATGGGTATATTGCAAACAGGGTCAGCGCTGTTAGGACCACGGCGAAATATCATGTAAAAACTTTTGGTACAATTGATACGTAGTCGATTTGATATAAACCACTCAGATAATTTAGCCCAACATTGTTGCATCTTAAGATCAAGTTCCTCTGAGGTTGTGCCACTTATGATAATACTGGTATCGTCAACATAAAGGTATGGAGTCCCACATTTAAGATAATGTGGCAGGTCGTTAATAAAAATTATAAATAATAAGGGCCCCAGCACGGATCCCTGTGGCACTGTAACCCTCCCTAACAAAAAAAACCTCTAACCTATTGCTACTCTTAGTAAGGCTATGCAAATCCTAAAGAAACTTAAAGATTATTAAAGCTCTGAAAACGGAAAACTTTAAAACTCTATGTAAAGCTACTATTAACTTCCTGCCTTTCAATACAAAGAGTAAGAATGAATAAATAATGTTGAATTGGCCATATGATCGTCTAGTGTCTAGGAACTTACATTGTGAACCCGTTATAAACAGTAACCTAAGAACTTTTCGTACATATAATATTGGTATAGTTACATGAATATAGCCTAATCCTTTAGCCTATAAAATTAAGTGAGAAGTGAAGTGGAGTAATAAAGTGAATGATAATTAGTCTTATAACAAATAAAGGTCAGTCAAAGTCTTTAGGTCTACTTAGTGATTGTTAGCTAGATACTGGAAAGTATGCTTAAGGCATTTTATTTTGCGCCTAAGGTCAGAGCCCATGACTTCCCGCTCATGACTGTGGGACTCGTCTACCAGACTAGACATCCCTCCAGCGCTACAAATCTTTTCATTCCAGGAGGGTCATTGATTTTACAGTCTTTGTCAGTTGTTAATAATAGTTTAGTCATTGATAGTCTGTCATCAGTTACCAAACTAAGGACAAGAGGGGATATTCACAAAGCTCCTTACTCCATTGCAGGAGAGAAATATAAAATAATAGTCATATGGTATTGTATGTAAATCATATCTGGGGGCACGGTAGTGCCCCCGCCAAGACGAGCCAAGCGAACGAAGCGCAAGGGGCACTACCTACCTTTTCTCGAAGGGGTTCGTCGTTTTTTTGAACCCTCATAACTTGGATTTGGTTTATACCAGATAAACAAAATTTCTGGAATATGATGTCAGTGGTAGACTTATTAAACATATAAAATTTCAATTGCATAACTCTTATACTTTAGATTTTATTGATATCTAAAAACCCCCGATTTCGTCACTGACTCACTGATGGTCATCAAAATTGTTAGGGTACTTCCTGAAGTCCTAGAATGCTGAAATTTGGTATGTAAGCTAGTATTAGTACAAAAACAACATAAAAATTCTAAAACTTGAAACTTTTACCCCCCAACCCCTTAAACTACGGGATGGAAGTTTGTATGAGACTTCTTGAGACTAGGGGTCTGACTTATTAAATATAGCATAGAAGCCGGACTATAAGATGAACTTTGCACCAGCTATATTTCTCTATACTTTTTTAGATTACTTATTAAGTACAGTCGAGGAAATTGATTCCTAGACCACTTTGAACAATCTCAAAGTGAATTATTCAATCAAAACGTAAGAAACTTCTTATGATTTTATTTACAGTGTCACTTTGACATAGTCCAATGTGGTCAAGGAATCAATTTCCTCGACTGTATACAGGGTGTAAGCGACGGCTCACCGAAAACTGAAACTATAGCTTCAGACCATCGTTCTGAACTGAAATCCAGTGGAATTTTTCCCGGGAAAACTCAAATTTTCTCAATTTTTTTTTCACGTTTTTGCATATTAACCGATCTAATACGACATATCATGACATACTGAAGCTCATTATGTAAAAAAAACTGTGGAAATAGCATTTCCACGAAAACAAGCAATGCAACACGAACGAAAATCTTATGAATGAATTACGACCGCCGCGCGTTACTACTTGCCTATTCCGTAGAGTTCGTTCACCGCACGCCGGCACATGCCTACTATGCGCCGCCGCCGCCATTAGCGAGTGAACGAGACCGACGGGTTCGTCTCCCGCGCCGTGTATTAGGCGAGCGAGCGCTTCACGAACTCAGTTTTCATTGGCCTGCTGCGCAGAACGATGTTAAGGATTGCGGTGGAAAATTTGTAGGTACAGCAAAATCTTTCGAAAATAAATATCATGGTTTAATTAAAATTATTCACATGTAAACTAAGGCCAGGTTTTCATGAAATAGTGCTCTGTGGAGTCTGGAGTGGCGTGTTTGGATGGCTTTTTTAAATGCAAGTTGAGCCGACACGCGAAATCTAAACGGTTTGCTTGTAGGTTATTATTAGATCAAATATCGGTTAAGAATGTTAAGATTTAAATTTAATAGGTAGGTAACTTACCTACTACGATTGATAATAAACTTTACAAACTTAACAAAAGTTAGCACATTATGTGTGAAGCAGTTGAGGCCACTTTAAAAAAGTCTTACTAACTAAGGTAGGTCTGAGTTATTTTTAATTGTGCTGTTTCTCTGTAATGTTTTGGTTTGGTCTACCTACAAAAAAAAGTTTTGTATTGTTGTATTGTATTGTATCGTAACTATTTAGGTATCATATCAACGATCATGCATGATAGTTTTTTTATTACTGAGCTGAATTAATAACCTAACTACTACTTTGAAATCTTACGTACTTAAATAGAATTTGGTTATTGTTTATAACCGAAAAAGTTGGTCATCATGACGTTAACGATAACGGCAGGAAACATGTCAAAAGTAATATTGTTTTACCGCGTTGACCCTTTCCCTATTTTCTTTTTGGTAATTAGGTACCTACACCTACACACAATGCCATGTGAAGTCATGTGGCATCAACCAACTAGGTAGGAACAGTCAAGGACTTTAATTGTTATTCCACTATGGAACCCTGTCATAATGACAGCGTCGAACCACATGAAAGAAATTACGCCATTAAAAAACAAAAAAACGCCTTCAAAAATGCAAAAAATAACTTCTACTACTAGGTACTTAGTAGTAGGTACCTATCCTATTAGGTTAGTCCAAGTCGGCGACCACAATATTTTCAACAAAAAGCCGACTTGGCGGTTTTTTGTTTTTTAAAACATTTATTTTATTTTACACTTTTTAGTGATCATAATAAGCTTATGTAGTCCCAATTCTTAGTTGATATATGAAACTTTAAGACATCTCAAGCTCGCCGCAAGCAACGCCACGGGAAAATCATAGTCATTTTATTTAAAACAATTAAATGTGCTTCGTTGTAGTCGCTCAACTATCTTAATCGAGATATCTTATCGCCACCCTTGAAATCGGTACCGTTGAGGAGTTCCAGTGGCCATCTGTGGTCTTTATCATCAGTTCCACTTCACCAAGTGACACTTTCTGAATGCAAATGCTACACTTGTTACTAAAAATACTAAAATCGCTATATGTTTGCATACAATATTTGAGGAGTTCCTTCAATTCCTCACTGATCCCTTCATCAGATTCAGATTTGCTGACAATGGGACCACCTCGAAAGTATACTCTATCAAACCAAAAAAGAATTTATAAAATCGGTCTACAATTGACGGAGTAATCGGTGAACATAAAAAAAAAAAAGAGAAGTCGGTATGTAGGTATGTGTCCTATTTTTGCCCTATTGTCAAAAAGAAGAACATAATTGGAGTTATGGACCGGCGTTATTGTACCTAGATGCGCAGAATTAATACCTAGTTCAAAAAGTAATAAACTCACTACCAAATTTATGACTATTATGAGTTCCAAACTAAACACGTACCCGTACACGTAAGTTAAGTACTTACTAAAATCAAAGATAATCCAGCGAGTAAGCACAGAGCACAACAATAAATCACATGCACACACAGACACACGCTAAAGAACCGAGTCACAAGCAAACAGTCAAGCAAAGGAAATCAGTAATGGAATTAGATGTAAATTGCGCACACTCACTCACAGCCTGTGACAGCTCGAGTTCTAGCTAGTAGGCCGGCTGGCCGGCCGGCTGGGCGTCCCCTCCGCCCGCCTCGTCGCGCGCGCTTGGTCGATGCCTAATTGAGGTGCTATAACTACTTACCTACGTTCCTAATATTTTAACATTTTTAACCGCGGATAGGTGGTTCCTATTTCAGTTAAAATTGTACATTTCCCAAGCTTAAAACGTGTCAAATGTTGACCTAAAGTATAAAAACTATCCGCGGTTTGAATGTTGGGAACGGACATTACTTAAATAATTCACGTTTTAGTTCGTTGAAAAGTTTATTGGTATTACCTACTATTAACATTTTAGTGCGTGTAGCGGTCGGCTAAGCGACAACCTGCACTACCTACGTACCTTACGTATTAACCAAAGCCTTGGAAAATTTTGGCTTCCCATGTTAATAACAAATCTGGAGCCGTAGATAATAATAGTATGCAAAACGCTAACGTAAAAGATTTAGCAAAAACTGTCAAAACGTATGAAATTAACACTAGCGCTCGAAGCTACCGTCCGGCAGTTTAATGCTGAACATTTTTATTAATGATAATGTTCGTAGATTGCATTAGGGCCATGGTAGGTACTTACAAATAAAGTCGAACTGCGCATGGTTGGTCTAGGTTTCTCCCAACTCGTTGGATCAATTACCTAAGCGCATGACAAGTTGAGAGTAATTTAGCTATCAACATTTGTAAAATGAAATTGCTTTCTCCCTATTGTTATCGAATGATTACCTGTTCCCCGGTTTCTATTTTACGCTAGCAGGCGGACCCATTAGTTTGGAGTGTAAGAAACAGCCAACGGTAGCATTATCTTCCACTGAAGCCGAATACATGGCGTTAACTAGCGCCGCAAAGGAAGCTACGTTTCTTAGGAGGTTAGTATTTGAAAATCACTGGTAATGCTGATAAAGTTGTACTTTTTACCGATAGTCAAATTGCACAGAAAATTGCGCTCAATCCAATCCACCACAATAGGACCAAACACATTGATACCAGATTTCATTTTATAAGGGACAAAAATAGCGATGGTATTATTAATGTAAAATATTTAGAGTCAGATAAGATGACAGCTCATATTTTAACTAAGCCCTTAAGGCGTATAGCTCACCTAAGGTGTGTAATAGGTATGGGCTTAACCAATACTTAGTTCCTTTTGTTTATTTGTTTTATGTAAGTATTGGTATATTTTATTTTATCTCCATTGTGGGGAGGGTGTTGTAGTTTTTAGTTTTTACTTCAATGTCAATTTTTAAAAATATTCGTACATAGAACAATCAGCTGTTTTGTCAACTTACTTCAATAAAATTCTTCACAATGAAAACATCAAATATTATTTATTAATTTATTTCAACATTACCGTCATGATATTTTATCGCCCGAACGAAGTGGGGTCCAGGAGTAATTCAGTGGACATTCGTATGTTTGTATGTTTTTTCAACAATAACCTGAGTATGGATGATCGGATCTGTATGAAATTTGTTAAAAGAGTAGGAGAGCTGAATACAATTTTCAAGTTCGATAATGAGCTAGGATCGGTCTGGGGTTACAGTTAGGGGGGAAATCGAGAGGTCTCTGTACGCATTAAACTAGGTACTAATTAACTTGACAGCACAGGCGGCCGAGCCGTCAATAATACGATTGCGATAGAGGTAAAAAAGCCAACTAGAATTGAGGCCCTGGGTAGTTTTTAGGAATCCGCAGCAAAAATGGCTGTTTCGCAATGCCCGAGCGTCATATTCATAGCTCCGAAAGTGAGTGAAAAATTGTAACCACCAGCTTGTCAGAAACGCCACACATTTCAAATAGAGCATTTTCATTTCGATTCTGCTTGAACAGAATGGATATTATGTCGGTTCTGATCAAAGAGCAAAATAAAACTGTTCCTGCTCGAAATAATGGTTAATTTCGCTCGCTGATTTGTCCGCACCGCCATCATTTTCTCGTCTTTCCTACCCTATTAGCTAACTCTTTAGTTACATTTTCACTTGCATTTTAGTCGTCAGGCTATCCAACTGCAGGAGCGAACCAAAAATACCTAGAGCCGTAGCCAAGATGCAAACGCTTCTGACGTTTTTCTTTTCTATTACTCAAAATATATGGGATGGGATGACATTTGCCCACGTGGCTTATGGCAACGCATAAGAATGTCATCCCATACATTTTGAGTAATTGGCTAGGGCCAATAATAATACCTACTATGCAGCGGTACGGAACCCTCGGTGCGCGAGTTCGACTATCACTTGGCCGGGTTTTTTTTTATTTCTCGGTAAAAAGTTACAATAGCGGCGAAAGAAATCATTTTCCCAAAAAGCATTCAACTCATTCCTCATCCAATTACGGTTTTTGGAATGAGATTAATTATGTAAATTCAACACATAGGTAATGGTTACTGAGAGCTGATCTTATGATGGACTCTTAAGGTGGCAATACGATTTCCGCTGTTATTAACGTAGACCCATCGAGTTGGTTTGGATTCGTTAGTTTGGTCTCAATCGATCGAGGTCTCGAATATTTATAGGAATAGAAATAGAATCATTAATTCGACGGTCACAAGAAAAACACAGAATAAAGATTAGACATCAAACAAAGAATGGCAGCACAGAAAACAAAATTAGCGAATAAAGAAAAGGGACTTAGAAAAAAAACAATTGTAGTATAATGTTGCCATGGGCGATTCCGTGACGTCGAAAATTACGCCCACATCAGTGGCACCAAACGTGACACACGAACGATTTATATGACGTTTAAACATGTTGAACAGTTACTACTAGTACTAGTAGTGGGTACTTCTTCTTTAAATAGTATAAAACAAAGTCGCTTCCGCTGTCCGTGCTGTTTTCATCAACAGATAAAGTGATTCAAGAGGAAGGTTTTTATGTATAATAAACTCTGGTTTATGTACGGGTGTTACAGAAAACTCGCATAAACCGAAGCGTAGCGAGGGCGGGTCGCTAGTTGTATAAAAATAATAAATTTCCAACAGACCATCAAATTACGAGCATGGCAATTACAAAGAACTATTGCAATGACAAGGTTCAACATTTTCAACACCAACATAAAAATCGTTTTTATTCGGTGACTGTACCTACATACCTAGTGATGTCATTATAAAACAGGAATTTACGATCATTTTAGTAAAAAAAATGTTTCTCACATTCATAGTTCAAAATAAAGTAAAAGGAGCACATATTGCAATAAGTAACTTTACGAACTTTACTTTATGGTGAAACCAGATTTAATAATTTTGAGTTTTAAATTTCAAGTCCGGATCTCGGTCAGAGTCTTTAACTTACTGCCAAGCAGCAGTGTTCGCATTCTTGTTTTCCGGGCGGGAAGGATAAGATAACCGGTGAAATAACTAGCATACAGGCATTTCAACTTAGTCATCAGCTCATCAGTGATGGCAATGCAGATGCAAGTCTCAGGTGACCTGCCTTCTCCATTTCATAACAAAAACCGGTCACGTGCGTTACCTAAGTCATTTGTATAAAAACTAACTAACACTAACCTATTTAGTCTTTTTGGTGGAAGCAATTTACTTTGCATAAACAGTTTTATTATAATTTCTTTTAACCAAGTTAGAAAAGATTAATAATAGTCGTGTAGCATAAAACAAACTATCATTTCATCGGGCATAACTCGTTGTTATGTAATTTAAATCAATGTCTTTTTACTGGGTGTGTAATATTTAGCATAAAAACAAATGGTCTAATGATCATTTTGCATAACACTAATTGCATAATTTCAATCTGCATAATAAACCATCGATATAATAGTCATGATGCATAAAACGAAGTGCATAATTTCAAAAACTATAATGTTTATAAATTGAAATATAAATATTTCTAACTGCTTTCATTACTATTAATGTGGTCACAGTTCTAACCTAACCTAACCTAGTTAGAAGAAATTGACTTAAAATGCATAATAACAAGAAAATAACAGTTATGCTAAATGAGTGTTATTTCATTCGATCGTATGCCAGTTGAAATTATACAATTGGTTTTTATGGTAAACGTTCATTATGCTTTTCGTGGTTAGTTAAATGAAATTATGCAAAATGTTTTTATACTGATTGAAGCGCACCCCTTTTTACTAGGTTAGATTACGTTAGATCAGTGACCATTAGACAAAGACAATTGACTTAGACCATAATGTTTCAAGAAATCATGCTTTAGATAAGATACTTAATTGGCTCGGTTGCTGTTTACTTATTTTACCTAACCGTCTACAATGGCCCATGTAAGGGCAATCTACTCTGTCCGCAAGTGGTCAAGATGCCCTTGCTCAGCTCAGTATGGACGTGCACCGCTTGCGCAGAGTGTACAAGCAATCGGTGCGCGCCTCCGTGAATATGCCGGAGGCACTTCAGCAGTATACAATTTATAGGGTACCTATATGACATAAACATAATTTAATAAACGTCAACAAGAAATCCAACTCAAGGCCACCTTGAAACAGCTGCAGGAAGCTAGGACTTTGAATGACCAGCTAATGAGGGAGAGGGATGACAGCGAGGAGGAACTGAAGAAATTGATGGACAAGAACACAGTGTTGAGAAGTGATCTGGTGGAGTATGACTTTAAATTATCAGACGCTCAAGATAAGTTGGAGCAGTTGCAGTCTGTGATTGATACCTTCAATCAGTGCGCTTCTACACATGAAGTGGCATTAAAGCGCATCACAAACCTGGAGGAAGATCTTGGCGCAGCAAATGAAGAACTAAATTACTTAAGGAAAGAACGTCAGTGTTATGATAGTTTAACAACACAGAACCTGTACCAAGAGCTGGTAGGTGATAACGATAAGGACAGTAAGAAATTAATATTTTTTAACAGTAATAATAAATTGAAGAAATATGTTAAAATTAATAATTATATTAGGCGTACACAGAAATTAATTAAAAGCCAAAAATGTATAAAAAACTATTCTACAATGAAATTAGAATTATCAATAATGAAGGATAGGGTGCGGCATTGTAATGAAAAGTTAGATTCTAATAGGATAACATATGATTTAAATATTCAGAAACTCGATGCTGAGATTAGTAAGTTAAAGGATCAGCTTGAAGTAACTTCTTTAAAGTATGTAACCACTCAGAAGGAAGTCAAGGAGCATATCCTGGCTTTCACTCAATTGGTAGAAGAAAGCAGATTAAATGAAGAGCGTTTTAACTCTTTAATAAACAGTGGTTATGGTAATTGTGATAGATTACGAATTTCACCAACCGCTGTGATTCAGTCAGATATGGCTCTTGATACTAAGGAGTCCCCTAAACAAATTATAAGTAGGAATAAAACTATTATTTATTCTGACCAGCTTGGATCTGGACTAGGTTTATTGTTAAATAATAAGTTGAAACAAAATGTTACAAATTACTGTTACCATAATGCATCTCTTATGCAATTATGTAATTTACTTTTGAAAGGAAGTTTTGACAGGTTCACCACTTTAGTGATTTTAATAGGAAATAGTCTTAGTGTGGATAAATCCAGTATTGATAAATTAATATCAACACTAAATATTATTGAAGAAAGCGGCATAGGTAAAATTATACTGTGTGCGCTACCATACTCACAAAGTATGCCATTTAGTTATAATAATAGAATAGCACACATTAATTCAATAATGTATAACGCTATATCCTGCAATAATAATTACCATTTTTTTTATTTAAACAAATTTTTAAAGCCCATCACCCTAACATCAGGAAAATTCATGTGCCAAGGAAATATATTTTGACCTTGGTTGACCTATTAGCTTTTAATATAGAACCAAATAAATACAATAGTACCCAGCCCCAGCAAGCCAATATCGGCAATAATGGCTTGCCTCGTGATTTAAACTAAATTATAGGACAGCGGAAACACCCTTGAGTATAAATTTAATTCACCAGAATATTCAAGGTTTTTCCAGCAAAGAACTAGAAATAGGGTTGTTCTTAGATAATGAAAATGTACAAATTATGTGCATTACTGAACATTGGCTTAAACAAGACCAATTAATTTTTGATTTTGTAAATTTTAAATTAGTTAGTTATTTTGCTAGGAAATGTGCCATTCATGGTGGCTCTTTTATAATAGTTAAAAATACTCTTAAATCCAAGGAAAGGAAGGATATTGTCAAGTTATCGATAGAAAGGATTATAGAAATTTCATGCGCAGAACTAGAAAGTTATATAATAATATGTGTTTACAGACCACCATTGGCTGATTTTTGCACATTTGAATCTACTTTGGAACATGCGTTAAAATTAGCATGTAATAGCCAGAAGCATATTATAGTTTGTGGAGATTTTAATATTAACTTACTTGAAACGTCAAATAATACCACTAGGTTACTAAGTTTATTTAAATCTTTTAATTTAGGTAATCTGTTCCTTGAACCTACACGGATAGAAATTAGTAGTGCAACCTGCTTAGATAATATTTTTTGTAACTGTGAATGTTTGGGTAAAGAAATATTTAATTGTTTTGATTCTGACCATAGTGGTCAGAAGGCTTCTTTCATCAATGATTTTTATCAAAAATCTCAGACAATAACATACCGACCTATAACTAATAATCGTATGGAATTATTCAAAAATAAAGTTCAGAGTAATCTTTCAGTGTTACCTTTCTTACAGAATGAGTGTAATAGTATTTATAAAGACTTGTTTGGCGTAATTCTGCATCAATTTAATAACAATTTTAAAATGAAAACTATTACTAGGTCGAAAACCAAATTTAGTGAATGGGCTACTGCAGGCATTCATAAAAGTAGAAATAGGCTTTATGACCTATATAGAGAGAGGGAGGACAATAAGAACGCTGACTTCCTAAATTATGTTAAGAATTATTCGAGGACTTTTAAGCAAGTTTGTTTAACTGCTAAGGCAAATTTTCTTAGTCTTAAACTCAAATCATCTGACAATAAGGTAAAAACTGTATGGAATATTATAAATAGAGAAACGGGAAAATCAAAAACTCGTGATAATCAAATCACCCTAAACACAGGTGACAAACAAATCACGTCAAATAAAGACGTCGCCTTAGCTTTCGAACATTATTTTTCCAACATAGCCATTAATACTACGAAATGTCTTAAATCATCCGCGGTTGAAGCTAAATCATTACTTTGTACTAATGTCAGTAAATGTATATAAACTGAATGTATATAATGAATATAAACTTTGAATTCATCCCCGTTGATTCAGATTCAATAGTCAAGGTATTTAAATCACTTAGTTTAAAAAAGACTGAGGATTTGTGGGGCACATCAGTTAAAGTAGTCTTTCATATCATAGATGTAATTGCACCCCATCTAGCATTAATTTACAATAATTGCATATCAGAGGGGATCTTTCCAGATCTCATGAAATATAGCAAAGTCATACCTCTTTTTAAATCGGGCGAGATAAGTGATTTAACGAACTTCCGTCCCATTTCCATACTACCAGTTCTAAGTAAAATCTTTGAGAAATTAATGCTGAATGATATGTTAGGTCACTTTAATAGAAATAAACTACTTAGCAATAACCAGTTCGGCTTTACCAGAGGTCGATCAACAATTGATGCGGCATCTGTAGGTACTCGTTAAATATATATATAACAGTTGGGAGACATCTTGCGATGCAGTAGGAATATTTTGTGATCTTTCTAAAGCATTTGATTGCGTAGATCATGCGACCCTTATTTTAAAATTAGAACATTATGGATTGTCCAATAAAGCTTTAAATCTTATGTCTTCTTATCTAAGTGATAGAACTCAAACAGTTGTTGTAAACAAAACGCAATCTGTTGGAGCTACAGTAAAAATAGGAGTGCCTCAAGGCTCTATTTTAGGTCCTTTTTTATTTTTGGTTTATATAAATGACTTACCACCAACAGTAGATAAACTTTGTGACATTGTACTTTTTGCTGATGATACTTCACTTATTTTCAAGGTAGATAGAAAATCCGTAGACTACAGTAGGATAAACGCCACACTAGATAAAGTACTTAATTGGTTTACTACCAACAATTTGCTACTAAATGCTAAGAAAACTAAATGTGTTAGGTTCGCTTTGCCTAATGTTAAATCGATAGATTCAAGTATTTTTCTAAATGACGAGTGTCTGCAAATGGTAGATAAGGCAGTTTTCCTAGGCATAACAATAGATCAAAATTTGCAATGGAGTCCCCATATAGCTGTACTGGCAGGTAAAATAAGTTCGGCTGCTTACGCCGTTAGGAAAATTAGACAACTAACTAATGTTGAGACAGCTCGCTTAGTTTATTATACTTATTTCCATAGTGTTATGTCGTACGGTATTCTGGTTTGGGGTAAGGCAGCTGACATACAAACTATATTTGTGATACAAAAAAGGGCCATTCGTTCTATTTACAATTTAAATTCACGTGACTCCTTAAGAGAACTTTTTAAAGAAATTAATATCTTAACTGTAGCGTCTCAATTTATTTATGAGAATATTATTTATGTTATTAAGAATTTAGATTTGTTCACCAAAAATTCTGATATACATAATTTAAATACTAGAAATAAAAATAAAATCGATATTCGAAAATTCCGTGTCCGTAAAGTATATAAATCATTTGTTGGTCAATGCATTCATTTCTATAATAAATTACCTGACGTAGTTTTAAAGTTACCCTTTTCAGCACTTAAAAATTACTTGTAAAAGTCATTAATGTCTAAAGCGTATTATAGGGTCGAGGATTATCTAGCAGACAAAAATGCATGGCCTAAACTCGAAACTTAGTCAATAATAATTTGTTCAAATGTAAAACCTTTATCTTGTCTAGGGGACACTGTTGATGTAGGAAAACATGTCGAAACTTTTTTGTGGTCGTCTTGTTATTTTTTTTAGTTTTTTGCCTTTTTCTCCGTCTATATCTCTCCTAATATTTTTGCCATGTTTTCCTGCTGAACTACGCATGATATTTGATATTATATTTAAATTAATATTTATAGCTTTATATAATACTAGACTAAGTTGTATCATTGTAATAAGAAATATGGTTAAAAAAATGACTGACTGCTGAGTTTCTTGCGGCGTTTCTTCTCGGCAGTAGTCTCCTCTTGGGAAGCGCTGGTAGACTACTGACGTGTAAAAGTGCCCGTGCGGCCTACTTACTAAATAAATGTCTTTTATCTTTTTTTTTTTAAATTGAGCTATGAGTGAGTAACTTAACGGCAAAAGGTAGCCATCTTATTAAACATTGTCTTTGTTTTAATGTATTGTGTATTCATTGTACAAAAAACAAAATATCCTTCGATTTTAAGACAATACTTTAGTTTATTAGAAAACACAATAGGTAATAGTACCTAATGAGAACGTTAGCAGCGTGTAAACCTGTGAGAACCTAAGGACAGCTTTGAAAAATGATTCCTAAGCCGTGCTGTCCTCTGTATGTCATTCCGTCACCATGCCTGTGGTTTTGAAATCGGTAGAATATTATCTCGAATTAATAAAATTATAGTCGTGGTACGAGTATCATCAGTTCGGACTCCTTGGGCCAGTGTCCTATCATCTAGGTATTTATTCATTTTTTATTTATTTTGTGACGGTATGCGCGGACGCACACAGCCGACAATGCCGAGTCCTGTGAGGACTCGACTTTAATACCTCTAGTTCAGGGATCCTAATAGGAGTTTTCACGGAAACAACGGTTTACCCAAACCAACACCTGTAATTAAATATTTACAACACAAATCACTTAACCTAAATCACTCGCGGAAATACGGATGGTCCACGTGACCATAGGCGGAAGCTATCTTTTGATACGGGACGGGAGTGAAGCTCCTTACTAGATGGTCGGCGTGAGGCGCCGTGACGGGAAGAAGAAGTTCCTTAAACGCAGATGGAGTGAAGCTCCCAAATATGAGGTTTGGCGTGACGCGCCGAGATAGGGTGAAGGAGGTTTCCCAAATCGCGGATGGAGTGAGGCTCCTTACTAGTATCTGACACTGCTGGCCTAAACGCCCTCAGTCACAGTGCCGACGGGACGGTAATCCCCGAGCCGCCAGACGCACAGGACCTGGGGAGTCCAGGGATTTGGTGTAGATACTCCAAATAAGTACGGTATGGTTTCAACGCCGACGAGACGGTAATCCCCGAGCCGCCAGACGCGTTGAACCTTTTGGGAAAGAGAGGTGTGGGAAAAGATCTGAACGCCGACGGGACGGTAATCCCCGAGCCGCCAGACACGTCCGGACCTTTGGGAAAGAGTTTAGGCGTGGGAAAAGATCTGAACGCCGACGAGACGGTAATCCCCGAGCCGCCAGACACGTCCGGTCCTTTGGGAAAGAGTTTAGGTGTGGGAAAAGATCTGAACGCCGACGGGACGGTAATCCCCGAGCCGCCGGACACGTCCGGACCTTTGGGAAAGAGAGTTTCGGTGTGGGAGGAGATCTTGAACGCCGACGGGACGGTAATCCCCGAGCCGCCAGACACGTCCGGACCTTAGGAACGGTGGTTAAGGAATAGGAGAGGGAATGACACTTCGATAGTTTGATCTAAAGGTAGGAATGCAGCGAGACGGTAGTCCCCGAGCCGCCAGCGATCCGCACCCTATGCGAGCACACCGCGAAGTGCGCCGCGGCGCCTGCGCCGGGCGCTTATATAGGCCGTGAGGGCGGGGTGCGCGGCGCGGGGTCGGTACTTCGCTATGGAGAGGCGGCCGCTTCGATTTGTGACGTCACGCTGGCCTACGTGATCTCGGGTGCGTAGGCTGCGGTCCTGAGCCAGCGCGTGACGTCACAATTTCATTTGTAACTGAATTTCATTCCGTTTCGCTCGATCGTTCTCTTACATTCATTCATCAGTCTTGCCATTCCTGAGTCGAACACATCGCAGTGTGGTGCCTCGCTGAGCATGTAGTTGAGAATGAGCAGCGCGCGGCGCAGCAGCGAGTGCAAGCTTGTGCAGTGCGGTGCGCGCGCGGTGGCGGCGGCTCCGCGCGTCGGGCACGAATACTCTCACCACCTCACCTACCAAATGAGCATAGTCTATGTTGTGAATTAATCCTAACGCGAATTTATCGACCGCTACGGATCGTCTCAACTCGGGAGGCTCGTATTCCAGCCGGCCCTGTAGTGAACGTGTCGGGTATAAGTACGGATAGCACCTAGTACGGATACTGCTTTTTGTATAGAAAAAAAAGAAAAGAAATCGTTTATTCGTGGCAAACATAAGTACTATGGGTTTCTTAGGAACTTCTTCTGCACTTTCTATAACACTACTAGAAACTTTTTTTCGTGGGGATTTCATACTACAGCGCTTGTCTCAAGTCATTGAGATAAATAGACTAGAGAAGCAAACCTCATTATCAAGCGGTAAAAAAAGTATGACCACTTCTTAGCCGCGACGACGTAGCTTTGAAACAACTACACATTTTAAAATAAACACATTGTAAAAATATATCGGTCTCACTTACACAAGTTGCAAGAACAATGATGTCACTGACATTAGATAAGGACAGACACAAAAATATGCCATGGTAGGTTGGTGTTGCCGACGATATGAAAATTTGTCCAATATAACAAATAAATAGGGATTTTTTAAAATAATACTTACTTTGTAATTAATTAATGCATGAAATTATTTTAAATGCGTATTTCTTATTAGATTACTAGAAATAGGCAAAGGTAATAAAATAAGTACGTCATTTTTGTTTCAATGTTTTTTATTACCTATATGTAGGTATAATATTATAAGATTATTACTATGTACAAAGGATAAAATTTGTTTGCATGTATAGTGAATGGAAGATATAAAGTCAATCCTGACATCTGTCATCGCACTACAATTTATAATCGTCATGGACTTATAAGAGAAACAAGTCCATGGATATCACACGCGAGGACAATTGTTCGGTTAAAGAGATTTACTCTGGTGGACTAAACAGAAGCACATGGGGTTAGCTCCACGCGCTTCTGTCAAGTCCTTTGAGGTTATTGTAATTTGTAGGTACTGGAAGGACAGCTGTCAGGATTACCTGCTTATCTGCGTTTTACTATCAGTGGCTTGTTTTGTAAAGCTACAAATTACAATTTACAGGTAACAAGTTTCCATTTGACACAACTTCGACCAATGACGACCAGAGGCCCGTTTCACGAAGCTACAATTTACAAATTACAAGCGGAAGTCTCTTTCTATCTCCTTTTGCTAGAAGGAGAGTTCCGCTTGTAATTTGTAACTTGTAGCTTCGTGAAACGGGCCGCAGAGGCCCGTTTCACGAAGCTACAAGTTACAAATTACAAGCTAAAGTCTCTTTCTAACTCCTTTTGCTAGAAAGAAAGTTCCGCTTGAAATTTGTAACTCGTAGCTTCGTCAAACGGGCCACAGCCATTTGAGCAGTGTTGCCAGTTTAGACCTGTAAAATTGTAACTTGTATCTTTATAAAACGTGCCCCAGGATATGCAGGCCTGTGCAGTGCAGTCTTAATTTGTCTTTATCCCTGAAGTGCTTAGAACATAATAATATTACATTTGATTTAGTAGGCAGCAAGTCGGTCTATTTTCTCAACAATCGAATGATTTCCACCGACTTCTTTTGACCTAGGAAGGATGGATAAGGATGTAGCCTTAGGCACCCTGAAAATGTATCAATATAAAATAGGTAACTAAATGAAAATACTAGATTCTTCTATTATCATTAATCTGTATTTTTAAATTAACTGTTTTATTAAATCTACTTCCACTATATTAGAACTCAAAAATAAAATTTAAAACCTCCCGTCAATGTGGGAAAACCAAAACGATATTTAAATGGCAACACTGCGCCTAAATTGCAATATTTGGTATTTTAAATCGATTTCTGGGTTTTTTATGTTAATTTGAATACATAAACAATTAACTAACGTGTGGAAAGTTATTCCGCTGGATTTGTTATCTTTTTGTGATCTCGAATTACATTCTTTCACTACGCATTTTCCCATTTTGTAGCTCGGTGCAACTCTGTCGGCATCCCAATGAGCACTGAGTTGACGTTTGCTGACATATGGCTGTGGCCTTATGTGAAGTGGCAACGCTTTGTTACGGTAATTGCTAATCTAGTGTAACATATATATCAATGTCTCTAGTATACTCCGAACGAGGGCCATAAAGTGTACGAAGGTGTCAAACAAAACAAGTAGAATTGTTCAGTACCTACGAAACGCAACTTATGATCATGAAAGACAGCAGGGCTGCTCGCGTCTTAAACTATTCCTAATTAAAAAGCAAAATGTGACTATCCAGGGTTTGTTTCTCCGTTTAAAATCCTACTAGGTAGACGGTTTCTAGAGGCCCGCAATTGTGGTGATATGGTCACTAATTATTCTTGTCAACGACGTCACAACCGCTAGGATTAACCGTTTTTTTTTTTCAAAGATACATTTAGAAAAAAATTATAGGTACGTATGTGAAGAATCCAGTAGAAAAACGATAAGAGCCCATTTTTCAGTTTTTAATATTAGTAATTCTTTAAATTGCTCGTAAAGTATTACACTTTTTATTCATGGCTTAGACTATTATAAACTAGAAACTTCCCAATTTTCATATCGAAATGCTTATTGTACAGACACACTGATAAATGTTACAGTCAATAAAACAATGAATACCAGTGAGACAACGGTAATTATTTTGTCCATTTATCCAGGTCAAAATAAAGCACCAGCACCAGTAAAACCACAATAGTTGTAAATGAAGATGAAATTAGAATCCGTGGAGACGTAAAAAGGGAAAGGGCTAGTTTTGATACAGCTTAATTGACCATAATTAACCATTACTTTGTTTTGTTCTTCTTTTAGTTAAGGATAAAGTGAAGTTCATTAAATTTGTTTTAGTTTCAATGGACATTCAACGTTTTTACCCAGTACTTAGGAGTCACTTTTTATCATTGAGATAAATAGACTAGAGAAGCAAACCTCATTATCAAGCGGTAAAAAAAGTATGACCACTTCTTAGCCGCGACGACGTAGCTTTGAAACCACTACACATTTTAAAATAAACACATAGTAAAAATATATCGGTCTCACTTACACAAGTTGCAAGAACAATGATGTCACTGACATTAGATAAGGACAGACACAAAAATATGCCATAATAGGTTGGTGTTGCCGACCATATGAAAATTTGCCCAATATAACAAATAAATAGGGATTTTTTAAAATAATATTTAGGTACTTTGTAATTAATTAATGCATGAAATTATTTTAAATGCGTATTTCTTATTAGATTACTAGAAATAGGCAAAAGTAATTAAATAAGTACGTCATTTTTTGTTTCAATGTTTTTTATTACGTATATGTATAATATTATAAGATTATTACTATGTACAAAGGATAAAATTTGTTTGCATGTATAGTGAATGGAAGATATAAAGTCGATCCTGACATCTGTCATCGCACTACAATTTATAATCGTCATGGACTTATTAGAGAAACAAGTCCATGGATATCACACGCGAGGACAATTGTTCGGTTAAAGAGATTTACTCTGGTGGACTAAACAGAAGCACATGGGGTTAGCTCCACGCGCTTCTGTCAAGTCCTTTGAGGTTATTGTAATTTGTATTGGAAGGACAGCTGTCAGGATTACCTGCTTATCTGCCTTTTACTATCAGTGGCTTGTTTTATAAAGCTAGAAATTACAATTTACAGGTTACAAGTTTCCATTTGACACAACCTCGACCAATACGACCAGAGGCCCGTTTCACGAAGCTACAAGTTACAAATTACAAGCGAAAGTCTCTTTCTAACTCCTTTTGCTAGAAAGAAAGTTCCGCTTGTAATTTGTAACTTGTAGCTTCGTGAAACGGGCCACAGCCATTTGAGCAGTGTTCCCAGTTTAGACCTGTAAAATTGTAACTTGTAGCTTTATAAAACGTGCCCCAGGATATGCAGGCCTGTGCAGTGCAGTCTTAATTTGTCTTTATCCCTGAAGTGCTTAGAACATAATAATATTACAGTTGATTTAGTAGGCAGCCAGTCGGTCTCTTTTCTCAACAATCGAATGATTTCCACCGACTTCTTTTGACGTAGGAAGGATGGATAAGGATGTAGCCTTAGGCACCCTGAAAATGTATCAATATAAAATAGGTAACTAAATGAAAATACTAGATTCTTCTATTATCATTAATCTGTATTTTTTATTAAATCTACTTCCAATATATTAGAACTCAAACAAAATTTAAAGCCTCCCGTCAATGTGGGAAAACCAAAACGATATTTTAATGGCAACACTGCACCCTAAATTGCAATATTTGGTATTTTAAATCGATTTCTGGGTTTTTTATGTTAATTTGAATACATAAACAATCAACTAACGTGTGGAAAGTAATTCCGCTGGATTATCTTTTTGTGATCTCGAATTACATTCTTTCACTACGCATTTTCCCATTTCGTAGCTCGGTGCAACTCTGTCGGCATCCCAATGAGCACTGAGTTGACGTTTGCTGACATATGGCTGTGGCCTTATGTGAAGTGGCAACGCTTTGTTGCGGTAATTGCTAATCTAGTGTAACATATATATCAATGCTTTTTATTCATAATTTATGAATTACGGTTGGAATTAATTTCTGTTTTTCACGCAGACGATATAAAACAATAATTTAAAAATATGATTCATGGTTTACGGGGTTCCGTTTTGAGACCTACCGGTCTTCAAATGTTAAAGAACAATTACTTATTCCTTAACGTAGTTAAATTTATAACTATTAAATAAAAATAAAATTATTACATAAAAACCCCCGATATAACGGCGACCCTACGGGGCTGAGATGCTACACGGTAAAATCTTACCCTCTTTATCATAAACGAGCAATGACTAAAGTGAGCTTGAAATATGCTCAGTCCTTATCTGTCATTATGATATTTGCAGAAAGGGACAAAGAACACTTTAACTAAAATAGGTTCGTAGTGAGTTTATGACTATTTTTTGATAGCTCTTGTTTACTTGACAGGAATGGCAGCCGAGATAAAAACAATATCATAACACATCAAAGACAATATGGTTTGACCTGGTTAAATAGAGGCCATAATAACTCTTAAGAGGATCGTGATGCTAAAAAACTCCATACTAAATGCGATAACGTTTTTGAAGGCGGTTTTTTGTTTTAAAACATTTATTTTATTTTATAATTACTTTTTAGTGATCATAAATTATAATAAACTGTAATGTAGTCCCACTTCTTAGTTGATATGAATTTAAGACATTTCAAGCTCGCCGCAAGTAATGCCGTGAAAAAGTCATAGTCATATTTAAACAATTTAATGTTCTTCGTTGTAGTCGCAACTATCTTATCCTTATCGAGATATCTTATCGCCACCCTTGAAATAGGTACCGTTGAGGACTTCCGGTGGCCATTTGGGGTTTTCATCATCAGTTCCACTTCACCAAATATCTACCAAAATTTGTTTTAGGTGTACCAAAACCTACTCCAGAATGTAACAAATAGTACTTTTCTGAAAATCGCATCAAAATCGGTTCAGCCAAACGCGAGATAATCGCGGACAAACATACAGGGTGTAACAGGAGGTGGATCAAACGAAGCAGTCGATAGAGGACGTCAAGACCTATCGATTTCACCAAAGTTAAAGTTTTTGTAAAATTTTACTAGCACGGCCTACGTTACCAATTTAAAGCTATGATTTTTGTTTTATAGGTAGTGAAATAGTTGGCAAGACCAGTATCCAATTTTATTGTATTTCGTTTTTAGGAAAATGTAAAAAAGTTAAGTGCCACCAGAGAGACATTAACGAACCCCCTTAACTGAAAACTTATGATGGCAACTAAGTCTAAGTGTATTAATTAGTCAAAATAACATCAGTTATTGTAACTTCTGTTAATTTAAGTCGTAATTTAAAAGTTTTTACATAACTTCACATGTTTTTTACTTGGAGTCAGTTTCTGTTATTAGAATGAGTTGAAATTAGGTAATTAGATATTTATAAACCCAAAAGGCAGTAATATGGTGTCTAAGAATTGATCTGATGATGGAACTTGAAGATCATCATAGGATTGCTGCTGTATTTGATAAACGGATGGGCATCAGGTCTGTTAACTTATGAGGACCAATAAACGTTTTTTTTTTTAAAAACACCTGACTATGCCTTTTAAAAACACTTTCAAGTATAAAAAAAATCGGCCAAGTCAGAGGCGCACGAGGAGTTCTGTACCATCTATAAAAAATCACGTTTTTTGTATGGGAGCATAAATTATTTTATTCTGTTTTTAGTATTTGTTGTTATCAACATCAACAGAAATACATCATCTGTGAAAATTTCAGCTGTCTTGCTATAACGGTTTATGAGATATTATAGCCTGGTGACAGACGGACGGACAGTGGAGTCTTAGTAATAGGGTCCCATTTTTACCCTTTGGGTACGGAACCCTAAAAATTACATTTTAGAAATTAGATACCTATTATGTGAATAATTTTAAAGAGCTAAGAATTGTTAATCGGTTATCAATAAAGTAGATAGGTTAGTTAATTCCTACTAATCACCTAGATTTTCATGTATTTAAAGGGTGGAATTAGCAAATAAGAAACATTGGATGGATAGCATAGTAACAAAATAATATTTTGGAAAATGGCCATATTTAAGATTGGATAAGGTTACCCAATTTAAGAATAATTTTATTTATTGATGCAATTAAAAGTCCCTGTTTACCGGATCATTTCTCAAATTTACTTCAATATTTGAACTAAATAAACTTACTATCACACAAACAAAATGAAATAAAAAGTTTCAAGTAAATAAGACGGCATTTTAATAGTATTTTTCACAATCGTGTTATAATAGAGAGCTTTTTAGTCGAGTACCGTGTTTAGGCCACGAAGCTTGCTGAGTGGCCTAAGTAAGGTACGAGATTAAAAAGCTTAATTATGACACTATTGTGAACAATACTTTTTGTACGAGTTCATTAAAATTAATAATTTAAGTCTAAATACGAGTATATAAGAAAACGAAATATCGTAAGTACTATAACACCACCGGCGTCAGTAATTTTGCAGTACTGTGCTGTGATTGGCTACAATCACAAATAGTAGTTTTTTTTTAATGCCCTGGATACAGGAGCATGTTTAAGTAGATGTTGACAGATGACGCGACGTTGCTACGTTCCGAAACGCCATAGGTTAGCCATTTTGTATCGGATCGAGTCTCCTTAAACAAGGACACATACTATTGAAATACGAAGTTCTATTTTCAATTTTTTTTCGATCGTCTGGAGCGTATCGAAATGGTTATTTCGGTTGTTTCGGAAGTAACATAGACTATGCAACGATGAAAAGAGTGACGTTGCAGTATTCTCTGTGAAATCTTAATACACAGATTATAATCGACGAGTACAAAAAGATATTTTTTGTAATAGTGTCATAATCAAGCTTTTTAATCTCGTACCTTACTTAGGCCACTCAGCAAGCTTCGTGGCCTAAACACGGTACTCGACTAAAAAGCTCTCTATTATAACACGATTGTGAAAAATACTATTACTTAATGATGAAATTCAGGCTGAACAACATAGGTACTTTAATTCCGTTTTTAACGCAAGTTGTTACTTAACGGAAAATTGTTGATTTCACACTTTTTGAATTTGAATTTGAAACGATATGAATGCAGTAAAATGTTTACAGAACATTTATCATTAACTAAAGCAGTTTTTCTACTCGCATACTATAAACCGCTAATATTGATATCGTTAATGGTGTCAGAATACCACCTATAGCGTAACCGAAGAGTAAAAACAATTCTATAATTAGCGTTGCCATGGTAATAACAGTTCTATAATTTATTATAGCATTGTTATTACCATGGTAACGGTCATTCCGGATATCAGTCTTGGCGTTTAGTTAACACTTGACATCCTAATAATTTGTATAATAAACCGTTAAAAAATGTTAACACCAATTAAAATTATCTATATTAAAAATAAAATTATTTTTGAGACTAAATATGTGTTTAGAATTACATTTTTAGCAAGTTACTAAAAATAGATGAGTAATATCCATCGATTTGTTATTTGGTTACCATGGTTACGTTCAATACGGATATCAACAAAATGGCGTTTTGTTTGGCATTCCAACTTTTATGATAAATTGTCAGAACTGTTTTAGTACCTAACTATTAAAGATTGCATGAAATTTATAAACATTTAGCAATAAAATTTATAATCTATTAACGCCAATCGGAATAATGAAAATGACTTTGCTAACAAGTAAAGACGAGAGAAAAGTTTGCGATTGTTTATTATTTTCATCATCATTCTAAGCTTGTAGAAAAAGTTATGTATGCAACGGTACATAATTAGCTCTTAAGGTACTCGTGCCTATAATTAGAGCGCTCGCAAGCTCGCGCTCTAACCTCGGCGCTCGTACCTTAAGAAGCTTCATTATGTACCAGTTACATAAATAACTATTATGGAATAGTCTGTAATAAAATGTTAAGTGAACTTATTTGGCTAATGGGCCCGAAAGTCGGAGTTAAAATTGGGTTTACGGCGATAGTTCAAGAGCTAATTACTTTATTAAAAATTGGTAATACTTTGATCCACTCCTCCTGTTACACCTTGTACATACAAACATACGGGTCAAACTGAGAACCTCCTTTTTTGAAGTCGTTTAATAATGAAAATGATCGCGTTCTAATCATCATCCGTTTTTTGTGCCATGGAGAAGGCAAAAGAGCGCACATGCCACCTGAGGGTAAGTGGGATCTCTAACCCTTAGACATTTCCATTCTCAAGACTACACTCATAATACTGCATTCCTAAGACCGCAAATGCGTTTCCAACCCTGAGGGATGTCAGCGGTTGTCTTCCACCCACACTGGAACACAACAATACGAACACTGCTGCTTGGCGGTAGGGTTAAAGATGAGTTGGTTACACTTTTTTTTTCCGCGGTTAAAAATAATTAATAATATTAAGGGTATAAAATGTAATGTTTAGAAATTTGGAAGTTGATTTCCGCCCGTAAAATGAAATACTTATGCTGGATTTACAGAAAATCCAACTGTTCCAGACAGGTTTAAAGATACACACATCTTGATTTTTTTTGGCAAGAAGTTCAAGTAGATTCTGTCCTGAGAAAGATGAAAAATTACGTTTTACTTCGCTAAATTTGACAGTTATAAATACCTTCTTGAAATCGTTTCAACAACTTTGAGGCAATGCGACTTGAAAGTTACATCGATCTATCCATGGATCTATTTAATCTATTAGTTGATTGGTTTTTTGCTCTTTTAGAGTTCCGTACTTGAAGGATAGCCAAGCGGGACCCAATAAATATGCTTGCGCTGTCCGTCCGTCCGTCCATCCTAACTTTATTCTTTTTTTTTTATTCTTTTGAACCATAATAGATAAAAAGTTGTTTTTTTCCGATTATGATTGCTGATTGATATGCCTCCCCACACTTATTTACTGGGTTACACAGGTGCTGTATTAGTTGTATGTTTAAATTGTCACTAACCTATTTTAATTGATCTGTAATAAACCAATAATAAAGCAATTAGCCTGAAATAAATGATTATAATTCTATTCTATTCTTAATAGCGGATTAACATTTAAAAAAAGTAAAATATTTAAGGAGGTCCATACATGTAACGGTTTTTTTCAACGTATTTTATTTTAGTTGTATCGTAATAGAGGTCCCCCGTGCCAAAGTACCACAGATGCTGGCAGAATTTCTGAGTGTATAGCAATGCTAATTCGTTGCCCGAGGAAGCTGCCGGCTCTGTGGTCTCCGGTTGTTGTTATCAGCCTTTTCGAAATGTCCTTAAAAAGGCTGATAGCACCGGGTCCCCACGGACCAAGGGTCTTGACGCCGAATGGAACGAAGTTATATTCTGCCCCGAGACCCTTGTACTTATTCTTTTTCATAGTTTATTTACTCCTCATTTCAACTAAACCATGAAGTAAAGAAATCTTCTCAAAATTTCTACTTACAATTTTTTGAATTTGTATTTTTTGTGTGTATGTATTTGTGTGTTATTCAATAAAAAATACTTGATTTCAATTTAAAACTGCACTGTACCATATCGTAGCATTGTCAGGAAAATCGCATAAGTAAGCTACATTTCAAATGAATCTGATATGCACGTTAAAAGCGACTTTATACTCGTAGATTTGTTTAAATAGCTAAAAGTGAGTGTAATAAAAGTGAGTTAAAAACAATTAAATAATTTCTAAATTGTTAACTTAGGGCTGCTTGCAGAAATTGCATAGTCTATCGCTAATTAAGTCCAAGTATTTTTTGGCAATGGACAACGATGCTAACCCATTATCTTTTGGACCCAGATCTCTTTTCCTAACAGGATGTTCGGAACGTTTCCACCCGCTGGTAAGAAGCAAGACGCAATTTGTACTTACTTGAGAAAACATTCCTGACCTCGGTGGTCACTAAACACCAAATAAAAACACGTAAACACTCCCGTGACTCTACCACGCACATGCACAATTTAAGTACCTATAGGTATTTAAGCGAAAATTTAAATGTCTATTTTTATGACAACAATCACACAATTTCTATAGTGCCCTCGAGAATGTTTACAAAGACGTTCTTTGTATCTGCGATCCGTTTACTTGTGACAGCTATCTTGTTTTTAAGACACCCTCAATTTTTTTATTAAAAATATTGTTATAGGTAATCGTTGTAAAAGCATAGATAATAGATACGGGTGAAAAGTCGTGTTTACACAAGCCTGTGGAACCTTTGTTAGGCGGCATTTTATGACCCGTGTGAGCCCCTGATTAGCCGTGTGTCATCGCTGCAAATCTTTGCTAAAAGATGATAATAGGTAACATTTTAATAAATTATTAAAATCAAAATTTGAACAAGTTCCCAAATTCATTTTGAAACTTCAGGGGGAAATCATTACAAAATGGTTGCAAGACGATAGGTTCTTAATGAAATTAATTATTACAAATAAAATTACAAGCTTTAAGATGTTTACGTTTAAAGAAAAAAGTACCTACCAATTTTTTTAATGAAATTGTCATACATTAAATCCTCATTATTTATTTTAAAGTAAACATCGGTTATGCACAAACAAAAAACAAATTTAAAACTACTTTATGAGCAATTACATTGAAAATAATATGTTTATTACCTGCTGCGTATTCATAGTGTAGCAATTGTGTATTCACTTTGAATCTAAGTACCCACCAAACTAATATTATTTTTTTAGTTGACAGTTTGAAGGATTTTCTTTCTACTTTACTTTACCTTTCGCTGTACTGCAACTGTTTTGTGTATTTTTAAATTTTCACTACCCTTATTTTATCATAGCAATGAGTAATCTGTTTAGTGCTCGGGAATATGGCCAAATGTTATTGTGTTACGGGGAGGCATTGGGAAACGCTAGCGAGGCTCTACGGATTTACGAGCAAAGATATCCCAACGCAAGGTCACCGGCAGACCCCCGCGTCATAACCCGCGCGTATCAACGAGTACTAGATAATGTGCCTATTGTCAGGCGGGTGACACTCCGCGCTTAGTGCCTACAAAATTTGCGGCCGCCTCCAGGATGCTAATCAGTTGAGTGTCATGCGCGCGCTCGTCTTGACGCGCGCCGCCGTACGCTGCCAAAGTACCTAATTCCGGTTTTTGTTTGATATGGCTACTCGAAATGGCAGCATTTCTCTTTGCCTCTCGTTTATTAGGTATTAATGTCGTCGCGTGTCGTATGTTTGTATTGTAAACGCCAAAAAATGTTAAACAGAAAATACCTAGCAGATAAGTTAGCTAAGTTTCCAAGACGTTCACGTTATGTTCAATATTTTTCTCGACGATACATCTTGCAAAATGTTAATTATTACCTAAAATAGGTAGTCTATTATTTCAGTACGTCTGTCATACGTACAAAAGAGTTCACAAATATGTATACACTTTAGTACCTTGTCACTTTAATCATTGTGACAATTTATATAGGTATGGCAGTTTAAACATGACATTAAACACAGACAAGGTACTAAAGTGTACACATAATTTATGAACTTGATTGTACCTACCTAAGAAAGAGAAATCTAACTGATTTAATTAGACAGACCAACAGTTGCACAAACAAATAGCCAGCATTATGGGCACCATTCCCAGTGGCAGTGGCCTAGGGGACATTTGTACATATTATAGTTATTTAGAATAAGTTAATTTATTTTAGTATTTAGTTTTAGTTAGGTATGTTTTATTATTTTTCTGTTTATTGTTTGTGTCTTTTGTGTCGTTCAGGGAGGGGCGGTCTACGCTCGACGCGCTGAAGTCCCTCAGGGACTTCTGTGAGTACGCGTCGAGCAGAGGGGAGGGTGTAGTGGCGGTGTCGTTGGACATCGCCTACGCGTTTGGCACCCTCCCCTATGGGGTGATAAGGGAGGCACTCATATATCACCGAGTGCCTCCCTACCTGCGGCGGGTCATAGAGCACTACCTCACCGAGAGGGTAGTGCTCTATGAGCAGAGGGACGGTCGACGGGGGTCGACGGAGATGGCCTGTGGCGTACCCCAAGTTCCGTGCTCGGTCCACTTTTATGGAACCTGGGGTACGATTGGGCCATCAGGGGGGAGTTGCTCCCGCGGACGGCCACCATCTGCTACGCAGATGACACCATGGTGGCCGCGCGCGGGACCGACTTGAGGGAGGCGCTGTGCCGGGCGGAAGCGGCGGCCGAGCTGACCATTTATCGGATTGGTCGGCTCGGCCTGAGGGTGGCCCTCCCGAAGACTAAAGCGATAGTCTTCGGGGGGCGTGGGTGGAGGCTGCCGGCGGGTGCGGCGCTCACCCTGGGGGGGGAGTCGGTCCGGATCAGGCCCCACATAAAATATTTGGGGCTTGTGCTGGACCGACGTTGGAATTTCGGGGAGCACTTCTCACAGTTAGCTCCCCGAATTGTGGGCGCCGCATCGGCGCTGGGTCGGCTTTTGCCGAACGTGGGTGGGCCGGGCTCCTTGTGCCGCCGGCTATATGCCGGCGTTACAAGGAGCATGGCTCTGTACGGGGCCCCCATCTGGGCGGACAAGTTGTCCGCCCGGAACAGGGCCCTGCTACAGAGGCCACAGCGGGTGGTGGCCCTCCGAATCGTGAGGGCCTACATGACGGTGGCCCACGCCGCGGCCTGCCTCCTCGCCTGCACCCCGCCCTGGGAGTTGGACGCAGAGGTGCAGGCGGAGACCTACGTAGTTAGGTCCAGGGCCCGGGCGAGGGGTGAACGCCCGGACCCTGAGGAGGTGGAGGAGACGCGCCGGATGATGGAGCGCCGACTGCGGGACAGGTGGAAAGAGAACCTGGAGGACGCTCCCTATGGTACTCGGACCATAGGGGCGATCCTCCCTTCGATGGACACCTGGTTGGGGAGAGCAGTCGGTGCTACATCATACCGGGTTGTGCAGGTATTGACCGGACACGGATGCTTCGGTCATTACCTGCACAACATTGGGAGGGAGCCCGGCCCGCAGTGCCATGAGTACGGCGATCCGGACGACACGGCTCAGCACACCCTGGCGGTGTGCAGCCGGTGGAGTGCGGAGCGCTGCACTATGGCGCTGGCCATAGGGCAATGGGACCTCTCCCTGCACAGCGTTGTGTCTGCAATGCTGTGCAGCGACAGGTCCTGGAGGGCTGTGGCCTCTTTCTGCGAGTGTGTCATCTCGCAGAAGGAGGCCTCGGAGCGGGAGCGCGAGGCGTCTCCTCACGCGCATCCGCTCCGGCGTAGACGGCGGGGGTTGAGGCAGCGGCGTTTTGCCGCCCGCCTCAACCCTTAGTGACTGCAGGTGGGGGATGGGAGACCCCCGCCTGCCGTAGGCTAGTCACTTGGTTGTCTGGGAGAGGGGCCACGCGTACTCGGCCTCTCTCTCCTTTGGCGCGGGAAACCCCGGCATTGGCTGGGGCAGCCGGAAGACACCGTGGGGAATGCTTAGGCGGGTTCCACGGTGTCTTACCAAGCCGGCAGGAGGGTACGCCAGGGTGGTTTTTAGTGGGTTGCGCTCCCTCGCCCCCTCTCATTCTGAGAGGGGGTGACGGAGTGAGTCCCACATACCCCCCCACCACTCCCATGGTGGGGGAAATGCATAAAGCATTTTCCACCCTGACAAAAAAAAAAGGTTAGAACTGTAACCCTTAAAAAACAGTAGGTATGTTAAGCTAGGACAGGTTTCACGATGTTAGGCTAACTTCAACAAGCTAGGTTAGGTTAGGTTAGAACTATGACCCTTAAAAACAGCATGTTAAGAAAACCACTATGTTTACTTAATCAAATAATATGAGAAACACGTAGGTAAAATTAAAAATCGCATTACAACAATTAATAGCGCAATCAGGTAATATGTAATAAAAGGTAGGAACGCGCCCAATGCAAGACAATGGTGTTGGACGCCACCGAGAACAAAGGGGCTGACGTTCGAGCGAACAATAGGATAAGCGAGCAAGGGACAGCAGGGTACCCAGGTAGTTGATAACCTTTTGTATTGAGTACATGGACTATTGCAAGCTATGGGAAGGAGTGATCTGGGAGTCTCGAGACCCGCCCCAAACGCTCTAAATGGGGGGATAAACACCGAAAAAAATACTAAATTTTTTTTTTTTTAGGAGCGAAACCCCGCCTCTCGCTCGTCAGAGCACCATTTTTTTCGGGGGAGTAGAGTCGGGGGCAGTACCGAGGATTCCCTACTACTGTTTATGCATGACGGAGCCCCTCCGCACTCCGTACGTCCAGTAAGAGAACATCTCGATAACACATTCCCGAACCGCTGGATTGGGCGCTATGGTCCTCATTCATGGCCTGCTCGCTCACCGGACCTCACTCCACTTGACTTCTTCTTATGGGGTTACATAAAAGAAAGAGTGTTTGTGGCCGAGTGTGACACTGCAGATGAAATGCGGCGTAGGATATGTAGTGCATTTGACACTCTGAGAACTAGTATCAATGTAGATGTCACTTTGATGCCTCGTCTCCATGCCGAAATCTTGCGTCGCGCTAACACCTGCGATCAGCTTGGGGGCGGCCAGTTTGAGCCTTATCTCACAAGACCCGATTTAGGTATAATTTAGGATATTAGGTATGATTTTCTATAATTTTATAACAAATTAGCAACCCGCCCTTGCTTTACTTCGGTTTATGTGAGTTTTCTGTCACACCCGTACATAAACCATAATTAAATATACAAAAAATCCTTCTGTGAAAAATAATCTACTTGATGGTGAAAACAGCATCAAAATCCGTTACGTGGTTTAGGAGGAGTTAACGGACAGACTGGCAGAAGTGGAAAGCGACAAAAGCGAAATACCCTCATGTTTTGGTTAAGAGTTAAAAAATAAGATTATGTTAAAAATAGATCAAGCATAAATAACTGAATTTCAATCATAAATAGTTTGGCGTAATATGTCTTCTCAAAATCTAGAAATTTTAGTAGGATTTGAATTAAAGATTAAATTATTGTTTTCCATATTTTTATTTGGTCATAATGTGATTGTTGACATATTTTTTTATCCTGAAAAAGTAGGTAACACGCGCACCGAGGGTTCCGTATTAACTTGTTACTCGTAATAGGAATCGAGACTCGAAGATTTTTCCCGCTTTCCTGAGTAGGTATATTTTGAGTTTCCTGCAAAATCAAACCCTAAAGCGATTAATACATTGTGGTTAGCAGCAGTTCATACTAAAATTGAAAGGTTGGGAGTTATTTTATTACTTAGTAATAAACTTCTCGCGCTCATCATACAAATTTGCTCTGACCGGGAATGGAACTCGGTACCACTAGCTTCGCAGGCAGATTCACTACCAACTAGGCCAACTACGTCGTCTTTTTTTGCCTACTACATCATGACTACAACTTGCATTAATTAATTGAAATAGATGACAAATGATGTAAATTATAAATAAGTATGTATATATAACAGTGTCAACAGTAAGGTAATTGGACTTTTACTTTTATTAACCAAAAGATAAACTGGAGTGAGACAATCTTAACTTTTCTGTTTGAAAACTGTTGATTTTACTATGTTTTTTGAGTTGTATCTACAATAATCAAACACGATTTTCAAACATACTTGAACTTTTTTAAGTATTTATGTATCTACAAAATGACGTTTTTCGGATTTCCTTTACTTGTGCTATAAGACATTGCTTCTTGCCAAATTTCGTGCTTACCTAGGTCAAGCAGCATAAACGGCCGTATTTTTTTATTGCGTTGACCAAAAATTTGATTTTTACACAGCCCCAAGAGATTGCAGACCTGAGTATTTGACATTAATTTCAACCTAATCCTTCACGCGTTCCTGAAATAAAGGGTCTTGACAGACAGACAGACAGACAGACAGACAGACAGACAGAGAGACAACGAAATGGTTCTACAAGGGTTCCTTTTTCCCTTTTGAGGTACGGACCCCTAAAAATAAATTAAATATGACCGAAAACATAATTGTTATGACTAAAAATAATTTTGGCAGACGATGAAGACCCGTATTTATTTTTCATAGTTAGCAAAACCTTACCTATTAACGTGTAGCTTGACTGTAAGAACTTTTACTGGTATAAATAGCTAGAAGAAGCAAAATTGGAATATTTGTGGAATTCCATGAAGATAAATCGAGTGGAACGTCAGAAAAATGGGTATAATAATTGTTTTCACTTCTCATGCTCTTAAAATGTTACTTTAGTCTCTGCACATCGGGACTAAAGTTCCTTTTTAATCTCTAGGGATTAAAGTAAAATTGTTTTAATTTACTTTGGAATCCCCTAAACTTCCAATCACGGTGTTTGTGAATGGAGGATTTATTGCTATTTTCAGTCTTTTTGTATAGACCACAGAATAAAGACTAAAGGCATAGAAGCCGTGCAATAAGATGAACGTTGCACCAGCTACTTGTCTCTACTTTATACATTACATTTTGATAAGAGGAAAAGAAACAAAAGCTAGGTGTCTTTTCTTCTTTAATCTGTCATGATCAGAAGGTGAAGAAACGTCAAATCAACGACCGGACTTCTTTGGCGTTACTCTCTTCCACACTGGTGCTTAAAGGTCCAAATCACGCCTTGTGACGATCTCTTTCCAACTCACTATGAAACCCATAAGTAAAAAGAAGTCAACCATAATGTATTCTCTGCCTATTTAGTACGGTTTCTATGCCTTTAGTCTTTATTCTGTGGTATAGACAATTTTTAGCGCGTGGAAATAACCTCAAAATGACAACTGTGAAAAAATATAAATAAAAATGATTTAATTTCGTGAAACACGATTAATGATTACGAATATGAATATATTTAATTATATTAAGGATGAATTCATTTTATTATGCTCGTTCCAATTAGTTTTAAAATAGTTTTCAAGTTTGAACCTGTTGGCTAAATATGCAAGCATTTAAAGCGGCACTTTACAAAAAAAATATAAAAGAAAAGAAAAAACCGCGGTACAAATTTGTAAGAAACTTTCTTATAATAAATATTGTAAATGTGTATAGAACTTCGTCAGTGCTGGTTTGAGCAAGCACGGGGTCCGTAGCAAATTATATAAAGAGACCCCTGGGTTTGTTTTAGGTTACAGGTTGTGGCGGGCTTTTTTCCGCAACGAGCGACTTAGATATGCACCTATTTTGCGTGAGTGTTTGTTTTAGTTTATTCTGCTGGAGAATATCGACTGGATTATTCATCTTATCGTCAACCCTGATGCATATGAGTACACGCATACGCATACTGATGTAAGTACTAGCATTTTAGAGGTTAGAAGTGGATGCGCGGGGCCCGTAGCATTTGCTACTCTTGCTAGGTACGTGGCTAATCCGGCACTGAACGTTGTTTTTTTTCCTCGCATTCAAAGTGAAAAGTAGAGTGTTTAACGCGAGACTAAACAACCATAATGACACTCGAACTATAGCCACTCTCGCTCGCTGGCTCGCTCGCGTGGCTAAAAATCTCGTGTCATTATGGCTTGTTTTAGTCCCTTGTTGAACAATCTACTATTAAAAAAAACCACCTTCAAAACCGCAAAATACCTTCTTTCAAAATCCTATCCAATCCAATTCCAATTGAAGTCAGCTTTTGGTTTAAAATATTGTGAGTCGCCGACTTCAGTTGGACTGACCTATTACCTAGTACCATATTAAAAGAAGTTATTTTTTGCGTTTGCGTTGTGCAAAACGTGGTTATAAAATTATCAACAAGTTGTTAGAGTTGTTGGTAATTCTGTAGCTCTGCCTACCCCACTCTGGAATGAAAGCGTGACGGTATGTTTGTATGTATGTGTTATTTTTTGCGTTTTGAAGGCGATTATTTGTTTTTTAAAACATTTAACTATTTGTTGTTTTATACTTTTTAGTGATCATAATAAACTGTTATGTAGTCCCACTTCACGTCGCGTCCCACAAGGAACGCCGCGGGAAAGTCATTGTCATATTTAAACATTTAAATGTTCCTCGTTTATAGTCGCTTAACTATCTTAATAGAGATAACTTATCGCCACCCTTGAAATAGGTAGGTAGCGATTTTCTACTGTTCCAAAATTATTTAAGTGTTCGTAATATTTTAATATCACCCTCTGTTACCACCTAACGTTGCTAGTATGATTTACAGTTGTGATTTTTGTTTAAAATGGGTAGTTGAATAGTTGGTCTTGAGTCTCCAATAAACTTCACGATCAAAAGTATAACCAATTTTTAAGAAAATAATTCGTTCTTGAACTATTGCTCTGTTAACCCATCTTTAACTCCGACTTTCGGGCCTTATTTAAACTTATTTCATTAAGTGCTCTGGTTTATGATAAATCTTCTGCATACATTTTATTACATTAAAATTACAGGATCATTTAAAATTTGTTTAATTACGTCACCAAGTGTGAAATTAACCATTATCCCTTAAGTAAAAACTTTCAAAGGAATAGACAGCAGGCAAAATCAGCAGAAGACAATATAAAAGAAAGAGAAAGTACAGCAGCAATCCTATGACAATCTTCAAATTCCATCATCAGATCAGTTCTTAGACATTATAATACTGCCTTGTTACCGGGATTACAAGTACTTTCTAGCTTAATTTCGACTAATAACAAAAACTGACTACAAGTAAAATTTAAACACTAACTTTTACAGTTAAGTAAAAGCTTTTATTTACGACTTAAATTAATAGAGAGTATAGTAAAGCTGATGTCATTTTGACTAATTAATACACTTTGACTTAGGTGGTTACATTCACAAGTTTTCAGTTAAGGGGGTTCGTTAATGTCTCTATTGTAGTACTTAATTTAGTTTTTTACATTTTCCTGTAGACCAAACACAATAAATTTTGTACAGGAGATTTAACATTAATTAGCGCAGTTGTTAGAATAATTTCTAGAATAAAATGCCAAGTAGATACTTACACGTAGGTACAATTGTCTAAATATTGATAATTTTTATGATCACGTTATTAATTGGATACTCAAAACCAACTATTCCACTACCTACAAAACGTAAATCATAGCTGTTAATTTGATTGTTTACATTAAGTTAACGAAGATAGGTGGTAACATAGGATGTTTGTGAAATTTTACGAAAACTTAAATAACTTTAGAACAGTAGAATATCTACCCGAAACCCAGCCAGGCGTACGAGTATCTATCAGTTCGCCTTTGTACTTATTTTTATATTAATTGTATTGTTCTGTTTTTTTTCTTTTGCACAATAAAGTGTTTACATACATACATACATATCGCTAACCATACAATACATGGGGGTGAAATCGATAGGTTTTGACGTCCTCTATCTACCTGCTCCGTTTGATCCACTCCTTCTGTCACAAGTGTTGTCTCTCAAATGTCTCTGAGTCCGGCGGTAAGTCATTAAAATATTTCAGGTTTTAAAGTCGACGATGGAACGAACGTGGCTCAGATATGGAAGTTGGCTTTGCTATAAAGATGGTACAGGTACCTATTTGGAATACCCTATTTGAAATACTTGCATCATCTCGGTAAGTTTCCTTCGAGCTCAAGTTAATCTCTAGATAGAATGTTGTTTTTGAAAACACTGTGTTTTGTAATAAAACACAGTGTTTTCTGTTGAACTAATCAAAGCTTTCATTAACTTTCATCACTAACCTTTTCCCTGACATATGCTGTTTCAAATCATCTGTTTTACTTATTTTGGATTAGATTTTAAATATGATCAATATCACAATACGGAGAGATTATTTCAAATCTCTTTTTAGAAAAGTATAAAATAACCCACTCTCCATTGTGTAACACTCCTACCCCCAGTCTACATAGAAACGATAAAATATCCTACGTTGTGTATTTAATTGAATTGGCCAAAATAAAACATATGATCGTCTAGTTATAATTATACCCCTAAATAAAAATAGGTTTTGTAAGAGTTTGCAACATAACCAGGGAATTTAATACCTTGGGTTGAACTTCCATCCCAGGTCGCATGTGTCGCGACTAACGATCGAATCATTATTTTGTTCCAGGTTTCCAATCCTTTCTACGATCGGCGATATTGATGTTGTCACAATATCTCGTAAAGTTGATACTAATTCATTGCTTAATTGATGTCCTAGCTCTATATTTTTCCGTACCTTAGACTGGATATTCCTTTTATTTATTTGCGGCATTTTAAAAATATATTTAAATGGGACTCGAACCCGTATTTTCTATTTTCTTTAATAATAATAAATAATTGTCTACTCAACTTTAAGTTTAATTTGATATATTGAACAAAAAATTATATTAACGGTGATCGAAACCGCGTCTCTAGTAGAAAATACAAATAACTACTAGATATAAAGTTTTACAAAACCTACGCCCCTGGCTATCTAATTATCAATTTGGTAACAATTCATTTTGCAAAACACAAATTGATGAACTAATGCTTTTGATTTCAAATTTCAACAGCAATAAGGATAGCACCATTTTAAAAGTTTAAATTTCATATACCTATTTGTGACGCCAATAGAATACTTTACGGTAATCGAAACCGTATTTTAAACACAAGCTTTAAATAATTATTATAAAAAATAATTGCTGGACTTGCGCCCCTAGTTTCTTAAATATTAAAAGCAAAAATTAGCTCCGACCAAAATTATTACGCGGGAAATCAAACCCACGATTAAGAGCTTCAATATCACTAAGTGTGACAAAACAACAATCTTTTTGCAGGAATCGAACCTACAATTGTAATACAATAAATCTCCGATTACCAATTCTTTCATTTATTTTCATTCAACAAGCATCTTCGTAGGAATCGAACCTACGATTATGACATACACCCAATTGGAAATATTTTACTTGAATAAAATGTCTCATACATCAAGCACTGACGAGAATCGAACCCGCAACACAAATGAGTCGTAAAGTACCTTTATTAACAGTTCCTACTAGAAATGCTCACTACCGTTATAATTTCTAACAAGTGAAAAAATTCTAATTACGCTATTTAGACTGATAAGACATACACTAATAAGATAATCTTTAAATTAGTAGTAACCCATGTCCTTTTAAATAAGTATTTGAATTAAACTAATTCAAATTTTAATGACTTAAAATCCTGGTCACGGCACCAACTGTAACACTCCTACCCCCAGTCTACATAGAAACGATAAAATATCCTACGTTGTGTATTTAATTGAATTGGCCAAAATAAAACATATGATCGTCTAGTTATAATTATACCTCTAAATTAAGACCCTCTACGTTGTGTAAAATAAATAGTTAACGTAATCAAAATCAAAATCTCTCAATAAACATGCCAAACATGCCAAAACCGTGAATAAAAGAAATCAACCTTAACATGAAATAAACACAAAATAAAACACAATTGGAATAAAAGTTTGACTCACCCAGATTCTCCTTGTACTACCTTGATCGTTTTATACCTTTCGTCTTCCTAATACTACTCCCTACCTACATTTGCATGTAATACAAGTAATATAATGTTAGCCTACCTAAACCCCTACCGTGAAAGAGGCCGGTTACAGCGAGAACCTATTTGACTTAGATTTTAATCTACTCCGTTATTTATTTATTTATTTATTTATTTATTTATTTATTAACACGTTTTACACGGCATTACAGAATTCCATTGCGCCGAGAAAACAAGATTGATACAATTTACTTACACTAAAAAACAGTAGGTAGTCACAATAATAATAAAAATAGAATAACAACTTATATCAGTACACTCGATTGCCTATCATCCATCTTCTCACAGAATCGCAAACATTCTCGACACACAGCATTCCATCTCCAGTCAAACAAGTCGCATTCGGGTGCCGATGCCAGGAGCGCGTTAAGGAGCGTCAGCGCGCGGAGTAGCGGCGCACTCTTGCGGGCCACGGTGCGCGCCACCGGGACCGCAAGTAGCGGCCGCGGCTTAGGGCGAAGACATATAGTGGGAACTTGCGGGACATACAGCCTCACAACCCGCCCTACTAGCTCAAGACAATCAGACTTACCGCGCAAAATGCCACAAAAGGTAGTCATCAACTTTTCGTTACGCCTTACCTCAAGAGAGTTAAACCCCAGAGTGCCGAGTAAAAACTTCGTGGGATATAAGTAGGGATAATACCCATAGGCTTTTTTGTACATAAATCTGAGAAAGGCTTTCTGTATCTTCTCTAGAAGCAGGGCGTAAGTAGACTCGTATGGATTCCATATGATGGACGACGCTTCCAGTTTACTACGCACAAGAGCGTTGTATAAAACTTTAATAGCTCCAAGGTCATGAAAGTCTCTAACATTACGAAGTACGAATCCTAACCTCTTAAAACAACTGCTGACAAGAGTTCTTATGTGATCGTGGTAGGTAAGGCGTGTGTCGAACACGACGCCAAGATCCTTCACAGAGGAAACGCGGCTAATGACTTTCCCACCGAGAGAATACTGCGACTTAATGGGCGCAAGAGCACGACTAAATGTACAAACAAAGCACTTATTTGTATTAAAAATC
Organism: Acleris cristana; assembly: GCA_948252455.1. Classification (NCBI taxonomy): domain Eukaryota; kingdom Metazoa; phylum Arthropoda; class Insecta; order Lepidoptera; family Tortricidae; genus Acleris; species Acleris cristana. Next base: position 51,395,085 of record OX411771.1, read on the forward strand.
AGTTTGTTTTGAATGCTCCAGTCAAAAACAGAGGCAATATCCTCCTGCAATGTGTCGCAGTCCGCCTGCTGCTCCACGCCATAAACTAGCTTGAGATCGTCAGCGTACAACAGACACCTTGCATGCTTTACAGCTGTTTCCAGGTCATTAACCAATAGTCCAAACAAAAGGGGGCCCAATATGGATCCCTGGCTGACACTCGAACGAGTATGGTATGGATTCGAAACGAAGTGTCCATGCCGTACATACTGCTGACGATCGCGCAGATAACTTGCAAACAGTTTAAGAAGCCTAGGAGAGAAACCTACGTCATTGAGCTTATCCAACAGGATGTCGTTATCTACTCGATCGAAAGCTTTCCTGAAATCAAAGTAAATAACATCAACCTGGATACCCCTATCAAGATACCCAGAGATGACGTCAACCAAGACCAGGAGATTAGTATCGACAGAACGATTCGCCCTGAAGCCATGCTGTGCATCGCATAACGAGGGTTTCACCTGTGTAGATATTTCCCGGTGCAAAACCAACTCAAATAGCTTCGCCAATGTTGAGAGAACTGCTATAGGCCTATGATTTTCAACATTAACATTATCACCGGATTTTGGAATGGGTCTTACCCTCGTGAGCTTCCATTGACGCGGATATTCCCCAGTTGATAAAGCGAAGTTCATAAGGAAATGTATAGGGACTTTTATCTGCTCCATACACCCTTTGACGATGTAAGCGGGAAGATTGTCAGGACCAACAGAGCTATGAGGTTTAAGTCGTCTTATACCCGCTTCAACTTCCCTCATAGAAATGTAATCCACATGGACATATCGAGCAGAGCAGCTCAGGCTACTACAGTTCAAAGAACTAACATCAAGACTTGGGATGTTCGGCAAAAACACACTAGAAGTTATGTATATGTAATAATGAATTGAATAAGAAATATCAAATTGGTTCTTACTTTGGATGGGGATTGGCCTCAATAAGACAAACTACCCCGCTACCTACCATCTATTCCTTTTACGTGTGAGTTAATGTCATACAACACTTTGTGCACCAATCATTTAACAAAGTGATCAATTGGACAAGGTCACGGAAAAAATGGTGATTAAGAGGAACACTAAATGGTTTGTAATTACCACTGTTAGCTACAGCACATCACAATGTGGTTTGTGATTTCCACTATTAATTTAGAACATAACAAAAAAAAGGGTTTGATCACTCTTTCTGACTTCCGAACGAGTCACGTCAGCGAGGATCGTTGTTTCAAATATAGTTTGTGATTTCCGTTGTTAGTTTCAGCACATCACAACGGGGCAAATATAGTTTGTGATTTCCGTTGTTAGTTTCAGCACATCACAACGGGGATCGATAACTTTTCTAACTTCCGACACTGGTCATGTCAGAGGAGGATCGTCTGGTTTGTGATTTCTACCGTTAGTTCAGTACATCACCAAAACAGATCGATACTCTTTCTAACATCTGACACGGGTCACGTCTTAGAGGATCAAATGATTCAATTGCGATAAAATGAATGCAAAAATATTTTATTTATGTCAAAATTATAAATAACCGCCGTGTGAATAACCGCTATACCGTTATTGTAAGCACTTCACAGGAGGATTTCTTTATTAATCACCGTAACTGTAATAATCACTTGTAAAAAATCCTTGAATGCTATGTGCATGACACAACCCAAACGTTCCGAGATAACCTAACTTACATTTTCAACTACACACACACACACAGTCGCATATCCTCAATACAAGCCTAACCATATGCACTAATAACACTCAATAAAACTAATTCAATCTCTAAACTAAAACCATCGCTAACTATAGGTAGCTACTTATTTGTCCGAACGCGTCCGTACTAAGATCCTTGACCAACTACTTCCCTATCTTCTCTACCAACTGTCCTGTTCCTAGTTTCGCGTCCCGGGGGTGACTGTCTGGTCTAAAAACATGTATCTTTCGTAAATTCCAAATCATCCCTACTTGTCACAACTGACGCCAACCTAATTAACCAATCAAACTAACGCGGGAAACAGTATGTCACCGCCCCCAAGCTCTATGTTTTTAAGGTTGTGTTTCGTCGTCGACGATACTCCTTTATTTTTTTATCTACAAATCTAACGCTAAGAATCCACTTGACAATGGGATCTTGCACATGTTGCGACTGTTCCTAGCAGGTAGACCATTCGTTTCGAAGAACTGTGAAAGTCTGTTTTTAACAATCTAGCAAACAAAAAAAAAAAAAAATTGTCTAAATGACCTGCAGCTGCGGAGTCTAATATCCCAAAAGCGGCTTCTTTGTTTGTAACTTTCTATTGTTATCGGTAATTTTTAAGATTTCGAAGAATACATCAAAATAAGATTTAAATTACTATTTTTTATATGAAATGTTAATTATATTTATATTAATGTATAGCGTGTAATATACACGCGTTACAATTGGTGATTCCTCTTTGTCCATTGCTTACTGTTACTTACTCAACTACGATGACATAGAGACAATCATTATTTTGCAATCATCTTAGAAGCAGAACTTTGCTGGGGGACTGCCCAGTCTGGTACGAGGTCCACAATCCTTGAGGGTACTCAAAATCGTATAGCAGCGATTTGGGCGGAAGGAGCGAGCCCGGGATCTTAGGCAAACTTAAATTGCTAATAATTTGGTCATCTTTCTTAAATCATTTACTTAACATCATTAAAGAGCTTGAGTTACTTCTCGGTTTCTAACGTGGACATAGGTTCTTTCATTTTTATCCAAAATAAGAGGTCACTTGGCCAATTTTAATCCGTTTCACTAAAAACTGGAACAATTTTCAAATTTATTCAGATAATAGTACTTCGGGGTAGTAAACGGGTTGGATTGTTGGTGTTGATACACAATGTAACTAGGTGTTTTTTACGTTCCTAGTAAAATTAAGTTTTAAAATACCTACATAGTGTAACAACACTAACAACCCAAACGGTTTAACCTACCCCGAAGCGCTATTATCTGAAACCTTTTGAAACTTATTCCAGTTTTAATGAAACGAATGTGCCCAAATTTCTGCAGTTTTCAGGAGAATGAATAAATACCGTCTACAAAGTTAAAAACCGGCCAAGTGCGAGTCGGACTCGCGCACGAAGGGTTCCGTACCATTATCTATACAACATTAGCCAAAAACGGCAAAAAAAACACGTTTGTTGTATGGGAGCCCCCCCCCCCTTAAATATTTATTTTATTCTGTTTTTAATATTTGTTGTTATAGCGGCAACAGAAATACATCATCTGTGAAAATTTCAAGTGTCTAGCTATCACGGTTCATAAGATACAGCCTGGTGACAGACAGACAGACGGACAGCGGAGTCTTAGTAATAGGGTCCCGTTTTTACCCTTTGGGTACGGAACCCTAAAAAGAAGCACATTAAGTCGATAGAACTCGCCAGTTTGAAGATACGTTGTGTTGATGTGCAGTTACTTACCTAGATTAACAAGGCGTTGAGTTAGGGTAATATTTTATACCTATTCATTTTTTATTTTGGTGGAATAGACTCAATAAATAAACAAGCGACTCGTCATTTCAACCGAAACTACCGAAAGACGTGCACAGGCCTCCCCCAAGGTTTGCCACAGGGACCGGTCCCGTGCATACCGATGACGCTGCCTCCTCCTTACACCTACAAGTGACTAAAAAGTAATAACATGGAAACTTATTAAGTTTTATTGTTTTATAATTTAATTTAATAACATAATAACTATGTGTTCTGCTTGAGTTACCGCTGAATCTGCAATTACGCTGCGCTCGTTCAATTTATTAACTCGAAGACCAAATTAGCCGGTTTTTTTAATCTTTATTTTACGACTATCCGTTTTGCATAGTCCTCTTATTTCTGTAAGGACAAAATAGTTATCTATGTAGCTGATACATAATGAAGTTTATTAAGCAGAGCGTAACTCGTGTTAGTGTAAATAGCGTGTTAAATTTTCTGTGCAAGTGGCCCTTAGTGTTCGTTTTGATCCCTGATTTCGTTCATTCGAATTCTTGTGGTTTTTAATGACGGCTGGTACAAAGAGTCTTTTATTTTCTTATAAGTCTTATTAGCCCATAATGGTTACACGTTATCCTTGAATCATACGATTTCTTTATATTTATTAAAATCAGTCTCGTGGTAGTTCAAGAACTAATAATTTTGCTCACATACATACACATATATACATACATATCCGGTCGACATCTCACTTCCACGATAGGGCAGACATTTGTTACTGTTATTAACTATCATCTTATCGTGTTTAATGCTATCATCTTATCATGTTTAATGCTACAGAAATTGCTAAATGATTTGTTTTAAAATATTTAAACCGACACAATAAATGGATTTCTAGGTGTCTCAGTAGGTAAGTCCATTGCAAAACTTTTTTATGATTTTATTCATTAGTCACTTGGACAATGTGGCGTGGTAATCCATTTTGTATTTATTTAAAGTGGATGGCATTTTTACTATTCTCCTGAAAACTGCAGAAATTTGAGCACATTTGTTTCACTAAAAACTGGATCAAGTTTCAAAAGGTTTTCAGATAATAGCGCTTCGGGGTAGGTTAAACCGTTTGGTTTGTTAGTGTTGTTACACAACGTAGGTATTTTTAAATTTAATTTAACTAGGAACATGAAAAACACCTAGTTACATTGTGTATCAACACTAACAACCGAAACGGTTTATGCTGCCCCGAAGTGTTAATAAATTGCACAAGCGTAAATGCAGATTCAGTGGAAACTCAAGCGAAACACATAGTTTTTATGTTAATAAATTAAATTAAATTATAAAACAATAAAATTTAATGAGTTATCATGTTATTATATTACTTTTTAGTCAGTCGTCGTCGGTAGGCCTCCAACAAGTTGAACCGACGTGGATATGGTAGCGGAAAACCGATGTATTGAAATAATGAGTCGCTTGTTTATTTATTGAGTCTTTTCCACAAAAATAAAAACTGAATACAAAATATTACCCTAACGCAAAGCCATGTTAATCTAGGTAAGTAACTTCACATCAACACAACGTAACTTCAAACTGGGGTAAGTTGTATGGACTAAATGTGCTTCTTATTTAACTTTGGTTTCTACAGATCTAATCTAAGAATAAATTAATGAAAAAAATTCGTGGGATCAAGTTAAACAGTTCTAACTCATCCTTTATTGAGTCTTAAAATTCTAAACAAACAACGTATTGGCGTTGGACTTTTGACTGTTAATTACGACGAGAAACTGAAATTGCATATTCGGTCAAAATTTAGCTGCGTCATTTTTTTTCCTCGTCATATAACAGTATTTTTTATGAATTTAAATATTTAATTCTTGTTTTTTTTTCGGATAATGCTTGAAAAATTTATTCTAAGAATCTAACGATGCATATAATAAGTCCTGCATTTCGGTCGACATATTTAATGTCACCAAACAGCAATTTAAAAACAAAATACGGGATTTGGCTACTAATAATATTTAATAATATGTATACAATTTACAATGGACGATATCAACTCACTAGACTGTGTTTCTAGTCTAGTAGGTACTTATTTTGCACTTTGTCATTCTTGTAATTTAGATAAATAAGTTAAGTGTAGTATAATGAATTTCTTTGTATGTTTCAGTGAGAGCTGTAAAGGGAATAAGTGAATGTTTATAATATGAATCAGAAACCTTATTTGCTGCTCACTTATTTCTGTTTGCTTTCCAAATAAATAAAATAAAAAAATAAAAATAACTGGCTCCTGGTGATAGATAATCCTTTAAATAATAATTTATAATAGAACGTTAATTAATAATACAAATATTGAGTAAAGTTTTGGGGTAGCAAATTGGTTTGTGAATTAAAATTGTTATACTAAAATATTATTTCTAAACGAATTTGCATACGATTCGCACTTGACGGTTATGATTTGACAAGTGACGCTCTCTCCTCGCCAAATTGTATGGATAACGTTGGATTTTACTGTTATGTGATGTCACTAAAAAAACTAAACAGTTAAACAAGTTGTTTTACACTCTAACACTGGCTCGTAGACAGAATAAATTAAAACCTTATTCAATTTAGTTTCTTAGGGGGACTCATAAAAAAGGAGCAGGATTTTTTTTATGGATAAGGAGCCTTTCATTGTCCAGATTTCATTAAGTATAGTAGAAACATACTTAATAGTTACATTTTTAAATAAAAATAATGAAATGGAAATCGTTGTCTATATCAGTTTTAGATAACTTTTGTTCGAGGTCTATCCCAAAAACTAAACTTGTACCTATAGCCTGTGTCAATTGAAATTGCCCAAGATGTAAACAAAATTAATACTGTTTGACACATAACCTCAAATATTTCATCAAGCGTGTTTTTATTAAAAATAACGCTAATTAATAATAATGTGAAAGTAAAGATGTTTTAATAGGCTTTTAGTTTTAGGACTTATCATTCTCAAGTACTTAATATGACCAGATAGTAAAGCATTAACCATTTTATGACCTTTTTAGAACCTAAAGGTATTTTTTACAATCTAGGCCTGACTGAAATGTTACTTGGGGAACGAACCGTACATTATTTACTTACTATTTTACTATTACAGCTGCATTTACACGTACGGTTCGGAACGTAGATTGGAACGGCGCGTGGCGTTTCCCGCGGTCCGAACTTTACGTGTGCAGGCCGCTATTCTTCCCTGATTCGGATTATCGTTTGTCCGCTTACTCCTCCCAAACTATTAGAGATATCACGATCAAATTTAGCCCGTAATACGACATCTAGCCATAAATGGTTTATAAAAAAATAATTGAAAATCGGACATGCCAAGGAGGTATAAATCACCGAAAATATGTTCCCATAGACTTCCAATGGGAAAAATGGGAAAAGTGCCGGAGGGAACTCGCGCTTAAGTAAAGTGAGTGAGCGTTACTAAGATTTCTGAAATGATGGCAGCCAACCGCTTCGCGTCATTTAGACTTGGAGACGGCAAGTGCACCTAGTTATGTTATCCATAATTTTTTTCTTTATTTTCTCTTTTCAATTTTTCTAGGTGACTACTAGGAATTAATTAACCGATCTACTTTATTGATATCCAAATAACTATACTTAGCTCTTTCAAATTGTTCACATAATATCTAATTTCTAAACTGACAATTTAATGTCAAATTTTACAAACCACTTAACAATAGACCCACTCTATTGTTAAGTGGTTTTTAAAATTTGTTTTAACAGCTGTCAAAATGTAACGGTCGATTAACATTGATTAACATTTAACATTAGACTTGAAAGTGATTCTCAAAGTCATAGACAGCAGGCAAAATCAGCAGAAGACGATATAACGGATGTTAAACAATTTTATTAAACAAAACACGTAATGGGGCCCTACAGTAAACTATTAATATGTCTCCATAAGTCAAACGATCTGATAACCGTCCTTTTCCCTGCACAGTCTTCACCTGTTTATCAAGAATAATCTAACAAGATCAAACTTATTATTGACTCGACGTTAAGTACAGCAGCAATCCTATGACCATCTTCAAATTCCATTATCAGATCAGTTCTTAGTCATTATAATACTGCCTTGTTACCGGGTTTACATACTAACTTAATTTCGACTCATTCTAATAACAGAAACTGTCTCCAGGTAAAATTACAAGACTTTAACTTAACAAACATGTAAAGTTAAGTTAAACCTTTTACGACTTAAAGTAATTTTGACTAATTAATACACTGATGTCATTTTGAGTAATTAATACATTTTGACTTTTACTTAGGTAGTTGCAATCATAAGTTTTCAGTTAAGGGGGTTCGTTAATGTCTCTCTTGTGGTTCTTAATTTAGTTTTTTACATTTTCCTGTAAACCAAACACAATACATTTTGTACAGGAGGTTTATCATTACTTACCGCAGTTTTTAGAATAATTTCCAGAAAAAATGGTTTGAGAATTTTGTTCACTAACCAGCCTCGAAAGTTCGAGTTAAAGTTAATTCGACGAAAAAATCCAAGTACACGTACAATTTTCTACATATTGGTAATTTTTATGATCACGTTTTTAATTGGATACTCAAGACCAACTATTTCACTACCTGCAAAACAAAAATCTTAGCTGTAAATTTAATTGTTTAGATTAAATTAGCGAAGATAGGTGGTAGGTGGCTGCTGTCTGGGTGTTAGTCAAATTTTACGAAAACTTAAATAACTTAGGAACAGTAGAAAATCGCAGATGAACATACACGGGGGTGAAATCGATAGGTCTTGACGTCCTCTATCGACCTGCTTCGTTTAATCCACTCCTTCTGTTACAAGTGTTGTCTCTCAAATGTGTCTTGAGTCCGGCGGTAAGTCAGTTAAAAATACGAGTTTGGACCAGATTTTAAATACGATCGATATCACAATACAGAGAGATTATTTCAAATCTAATTAAAGAAAAGTATAAAATGACCCACTCTCCATTGGTGATTCCTCTTTGTCCATTGCTTACTGTTACTTACTCAAATACGATGATATAGAGACAATCATTATTTTGCAATTATTTTAGAAGCAGAACTTTGCTGGGGGACTGCCCATTCTGGGACGAGGTCCACAATCTTTGAGGGTACCTACTCAAAATCGTATAGCACCGATTTGGGCGGAAGGAGCGAGCCCGGGATCTTAGGTAAACTTAAATTGCTAATAATTTGGTCATCTTTCTTAAATCATATACCATCATTAAAGAGCTTGAGTTACATCTCGGTTTCTAGCGTGGGTTCCTTAATTTCTATCCGAAATACGAGATCACTTGGCCAATTTCAATCCATTTCACTAAAAACTAGATCAACTTTACAACCCAACCCGTTGAACCTACCCCGAAGTGCTATTATCTGAAAACCTTTTGAAACTTGATCCAGTTTTTAGTGAAACGAATCTGCCAACATTTCTTCAGTTTGCAGGGGGAAAAAAATGCCGTCCACCTTAAATAAATACAATTGTACATACGGTCAAACGGGATTTCTAGGCCACATTGTCAAAGTGACTTACATATCTATCAATAAAATCGAAAGAATTTTTTGCAATAGACTTACAGCGACACCTAGAAATCCATTTGTTGTATAGGTTTATTTTTAAACAAAGCATTTAGCAATTTCATAGCATTAAACATGAAGACGATAGTTAATAAGCAGTAACTAATGTCTGCCCTATCGTGGAAGTGAGATGTCGACCGGGTATGTATGTGTATGTATGTGAGCAAAAATAGTAGTTCTTGAATTACCACGACACGACTACCAAGAGACTGATTTTAATAAAATAAAGAAATCATATGATTCGTGGATAACCTGCAACCATTATGGGCTAATAAGACTTATACGAAAATGAAAGGATCATTAAAAACCACCGCGAACTACACCCACATATTAGACGTAAAATTTGTTCCTACATTTTTTAAATTACCGAAAAGATACCACGAAAATTCACAAAAAAGTTAGAACTCCAGGCGTTAGAATTAACGAAATCAGAGATCAAAACGAACACTTAAATAAGATTCTTAATAAGTAAGTATTTTCTCCAGCTCAGTGAAGTAAAAAGTGTCCTAGAATGGAGATTTTCTACTCACGTAGGGACAGTTGGGGTACAATGGAACGAAAAAGTCATTTCTATTTTTAAAAAAATCTGTGCTTTATATTTTTTTAATTTTCGTTTTTAACAATCAACAACGGTTCTTAAACTATCGATTAACAACAAAATTGAGATCAAATTTGTTTCTTAAACCTATGAAAAATCACTGTTTGCAGAACAATTTCTTTGTTCCAATGTGCCCCAGGTCTGGGGTACAATGGAACGGTATCTGGGGTACATTGGAACAAGACTAATAAATCGTGAAATGTATAAAAAATATACGTTAACCAAGCTTATACTTGCTTAATATCTTTTCGGGAAAAGAATAGATATTACTTTGCCGTTTTGTCTTGCCTGACAAGCTTGGACTTGGTAGTACCCGTTCTATATCTAGAACTGACACCGCTGCCATATCTGGTTCCAATGGAAAATAGAAGCTGTTGTCAATTTTCGCACTCCGACGCATATAATTTATATCATATTCGTTGTTTTCGTCGATATCTGACAATAGTTCGCCAACAAAATATTTGATTTGCTTGGCTTGAGAAAATTTTACCAAGACAAAGTCCTTACATTTTAAAAGTGCACAATGGTAAGTTCATCTCGACATCGCTTGACTCATCATCTGTAGAACGGGAAACCTCTGTATCTTTAGTCACTTTCTCTGTCTTGAGTCTCTTTGTGTTATTAGTATTCTCAGTCTTCTCATTACTCTGCTCTTCTGCACCTTCCTGTCTTCCTATTACTTCGTTCCCAGAAGTATCAGTCAATATTGGACTAGAAAACTTTATTGCTTTAGTCACTTTCTCTGTATTGACCCTCTTTATTTTAGAGGTTTTCTCAGTCTTTTTCTTCTTCTTTGCTTCTCTTTCCTGTGCGCGTTCTTCTATTTCATTTTTCACAGGAGTGTCAGTTAATATCAGGCTTTTTCCTTTCTTTCTTTTATTAGTATTCTTCCTGGGTCCAGCTCGAGGATAGTCTCTGCATTCCAAAGGACTTTTCATCTGATTCTTAACTGCTTGGAGCACAACACCCGAGGTAGAAGGTTGCTGGTCATCAACAATAGGTGTTTGGAGCTCAGCTCCCGAGGTGGAAGGTTGCTGGTCATCAATAGAAGGTGTTTTACAACCTCTGAATTGCTCGTCGGTGTCAGTCAGTTGTCTATTTGTCACTTCGCTTGTGAGGAATTCGTCTTCGGTAAAGATATCTCGATCAAACGAAAAAATGCCGGTTTTTTTAAATCCGGATTTTATATTGGCTGGTGTCATAGCTTTATCGAACGCTTTTCCCACAAGTTCAGCTACATTGTAAATGCTCAGAGTCTGTCCTGGGTGCCGAACCATCCAAGAATCTCCAGCTGCGTTGTAAAAAAATTGAAATGGACCAAATACAGAAACGTCGAGTGCTTGCAATTTGTGACTTGTATGCGGAGGTATTGTAAGAAGGATCACCCCATTTTCCTTCGCAATACTTAAAACTCCTGGTGCTAGGTGGCTCTCATGGTTGTCTAAGATCACAAGACTTGGATTTTCTTTGGTAGAAGAAGTCATTTTAACAAAATGCCTCATAACATGTACAAACAGTTCACCGGTCATCCATCCAGTAGGTTGAGCGAGGCCTAGGGTGCCTGGTGGCGCTCCTGTTAACATATGAGGTTTGAAATTCTTTCTTGGAAACACCATTGCTGGTGGCAAGGCAGATCCAGAGGCCGAAACGATGCAACAGGTGGTCACCAAAGTTCCCCTCTCAGCACTGGTAACTTTATTTAACTGCCTGGATGATTTTGACGCGAAAACTTTCTTTGGCTTTTGAACTGTGCTTGTCCCAGTTTCATCTAAACTAAACACCCTTGTGCCATCCCCAAAGCCTGGATACCTCTGTAGAATATCAAACAAATTGTCAAAAAAAAATTGCACATTATGCCTGTTAAAAGATGTTGCCCTCGAAAAGCTACAGGCCTCCGGCTTACGAAGTCTTATTTCAGGGTGCCGTTTCCTGAACCCGTAAAGCCAATCAATGCCAGCCATCTTCCGCTCTTCCCAAGCTTGAGGTATGCTAAAATTGTGAAACTTGGCCATCTCGTAAGCTAAATGCCTTGTTTCTACAGTGTCGAGCCCGTAACACATTTTTGAACAGTTCACCAAATATTTTTCCAGTGCATCTTCGAGTTCATTTGAAAAAATCTTTCTGACCGTATAGTTTGGTGTCATTCGAGTATCTACTTCGTCACCTGTTATTTTCTTTTTTTGAACATAACGATGCAATGTAGTGCATTTGACGTTTTTTAATTCAGCAGCAGCTCGCAAACTCATTCCAGTTTCTACGAGTTCTACAGCATCTCGCATATTAGCCTCGCTATGCAGACCCCTATCAGTTTTCCTCTGACGATTTCTTACCATTATGACTTCTAAATCTGTAACAAAACAAAATAAAGTGTAATGGGGTACTATGGAACAGAATGGGATACAATGGAACGCTGTTCCTTAGAACCCCGTTCCATTGTGCCCCATAGGGAAACAGAAATTTGAAACAACCATTTGAAAAATTTAGGTTATGATTTCCAGTGCAGACTTTACTGTATTTGATTGCGAAGATTATTAAGATTTATGCAAAAAATAAACACATACCTGCTATTTATACTTTTTATGTAAAAACGAAAGTTCTCCTGTGCGAAATTACAACTTTTCACAGTGTAAAACCACTTTTTTCATCTCACACCTCTGCTGTCTCAAGCCGGCCATTTTGCACTGCGTCAACACGTGGCGCATCAGACGCTCTAACTGGTCGACGAGAAAGCGCGCGAATTCGTTTAAAATTTGAATAGTTTTCGCTCGTTGTTCCATTGTACCCCTTGTCCCATTGTACCCCCACTGTCCCTACTATAAACCGCTAACATTGATATCGTTAATGGTATCAGAATACCACCTAAAACGTACCTAACCGAAAAACAATTCTATAATGAGCGTTGCCATGGTAATAACAGTTCTATAATAATTATTACAGCATTGTTATTACCATGGTTACGGTCATTCCGGATATCGGTCTTGGCGTTTAGTGAACACTTGACATCTTAATTTGTATCATAAACCGTTTAAAATATTTTAAAACCGATTAAAATTGCGTATATTACGAACAAAATTCATTTACTGCCGCACTCAGAGACGTCAATTAAATTTAATGCTAGATTAAAGTTGCTGCTGTCACTTTCTTTGCTATAGCAATAGAATAAGACAACACGTCACTAAACAAGCATTACATTTAATTGACGTCTCTGAATGCGGCAGTTAGAGACTTCTTATTATGGTGTTTAAAATTACATTTTTATTAAATTACTAAAACTAGATGGTTAATATCCATCGATTTGTTATTTGGTTAGTATGGTTCAATATGGATATCAACAAAATGGCGCTGGCGTTTCGTTTGGCATTCCAACTTTTATGATAAATTGTCAGAAGTGTTTTAGTAACTATTAAATTTTGCATGAAATTTGTTAGGTAATGTTTAACAATAAAATTCCCAAACTATTAAAGCCAATCCGAATAATGAAAATGACTATGCTGATATGTAATTTTTTGACAGAATAATCAAAGAAAGAATGCGAGAAAAGTTAGCGATTAATTATTATTGTCATTATAATTTTAAGCTTGTAGAGAAAGTTACGTATGCAACGCTACATAATTAGCTCTTAAGGTAATCGTGGCTGAAAACGCTTAATTATGTACTAGTTACATAAATAACTATTTTGTGAAATAAGAGGACGGGATTACGCAAAACGGATAGTCGTATAATAAAGATTTAAAAAAACCGGCTGATTTGGTCTTCGAGTTAATAATTGCACAAATTTAATTAATTGCAGAATCAGTGGAAACTCAAGCGGAACACAATACATTTGCACTTACGACTAAACCTAGCTTCCCCCCATCTTCTAGGCCACTTAGCAATTGTATTGTGTACCAAGGTCAACATCTTCTTTATGAGTGCGCTGTATTTAAAGATAAGAAACCAGAGGACAGGGTTGCGTTAGTGTCGTCGCTAAACTTATGGGAAAATTGTTTACGACTCGGTCACAAGGTTCAAACGTGTAGGTTGCCAGGTTCTTGTCATTCTTGTAAACAAAGGCATAACACTCTGTTACATATCTCGCATCGACCTGAAGTGCCTGGAACTTGCGGTACTAGTACTAGTTTAGCTGCTATGACTAATACCGATGTGTTGTTGTGCACCACCCAAGTCCAATTAAAAAACCCAACTACTAACAAAAGCTTGACAGTGCGAGCATTGCTTGACAGCGGGAGCCAGTCTTCATTTATTACCGAAAAGGTACAACAAGTTTTAAGCCTGACTCCTCAGCCATCAAATGTCAGCATAGTCGGACTGTCAAACACACCTATAAATACGCACACAAAGCGTTGTGCCCTATATTTCCAGTCGCCCAATAATTCGTTTAATGTCCACATGACATGCCTAGTTATACCTAAAATTGCCGACAATTTACCTAAAGTTTCTCTCGACGTCAGTCGCTATGATCTATCCAACTTTCAACTCGCAGACCCCGGATTCTACAAGGCTTCCTCTATAGATATGCTCATCGGTGCTGACCTATTTTGGGACCTAATAGGTTCCACTCAGCACTCGTTAGGACAATGATCCTATTCTACGTAGCTCCAAACTGGGATGGCTCATCGCGGGTCCTCTGCCTTTTATACCTACCAATCAATCAAAACAACAACCTAAAATAACTCATTGTAACTTCTTGTTAAAAGAGCCTAGTTTGCCTAATCTGAATGAGGACCTATCCAGATTCTGGGAACTAGAAAATATCCCCCAGTCTCATCCCTACACTAAAGAGGAAAAATTGTGCGAACAGCATTTCCTGTCTAATACGCACAGACTGCCAAATGGTCGTTTTTGTGTACGTTTGCCGCTTCGTGACGAAAAAGATTGTCTAGGAGACTCCTATCCGTTAGCCAAGAAGCGGTTCCTAAGCCTAGAAGCTCGCTTTAGAAATCAGCCAGAATTAAAAAAAATGTACTCCGATTTTATCCACGAGAACGCTAAACTCGAGCATCTCGAGCCCATACCTAAGCCTACCGGCACACATGTCTACCTTCCCCACCATCCTGTAATCAGGAACAAAAGCGAATCGACACAACTACGTGTTGTCTTTGACGCCTCAGCGCGTACTACTTCCGATTTCTCAATTAACGACCTTCAAATGATTGGGCCTGTAATACAGGATTCTCTATTCAATATTCTTATACGCTTCCGCCAATATAAATACATAATTTCAGGTGATCTCGAGAAAATGTACCGCCAAGTCCTAATTGATCCCTTGGATAGGGACTTTCAACTCATTTTATGGCGAGACAATGAAAATAATCCCCTTCGTACTTTAAGGTTAAAAACTGTCACGTACGGTTTTTCCAGCGCGAGTTTTCTTACCACCCGGTGCATCTGGCAGCTTGGTGATGAATGTAAAGATCCCATCATAAAAAACATAATTCAAAAAGACTTCTATTGTGACGATCTACTGACTGGGGCCGACTCGGAAGAAGAGTTGAAATACATTCAGCGTCAAGTGTCGGATGAACTGGCGAAGGGTTGCTTTCATCTTAGAAAATATCGATCAAATTTGCAAACCTTATTTTCTGACAGTTCTATCCCTGATGATGGTCACCTCATAATAAGCAACGCCTCTAGTACTTTAGGTATTGGATGGTCACCTATTTCCGACAACCTACAGTTCGAAATTGAAACTACCCCCAACGTTACTTTAACCAAACGATCAATTTTGTCATCAACGTTTAAAATTAAACTGGATTGGGACGAAAAGGTGCCAGAAGCCATAGAAAGGTCGTGGTTAAAGTTTTCAAAAGGACTAGGCACACTATCTTCAATTAATGTTTCAAGGCGAGTTTTAATTGATAACCCTAAATATATCGAAATGCACACCTTTTGTGACAGCTCGCAGCTGGCCTATGGCGCTTGCGTTTACCTAAGGTCTACAAACGCCGAAGGAAACGTACACTCAAGTTTGTTGTGCGCGAAAGCCCGCGTCGAGCCTCTAAAAGCCACAACCATACCTAGACTTGAGCTTTGCTCAGCACTTCTAGGCGCTCAGCTTAGCTCATCTGTCACTGAAGCTTTACGTTGTCAGATAAACCGCCACGTCTATTGGTCGGATTCAAAAGTTGTCCTCGGCTGGCTTCAAACAGCCCATAAAACTAAAACTTTCGTCGTTAATCGGGTAGCTGCTATATCCGAGCTTTCAGACCCTATGTACTGGCGCCATGTACCTACTACTGAAAACCCTGCTGATCTATGTTCTCGGGGTGCAGATCCACAAACTGTCAAAAATGCTGATCTATGGTGGCACGGACCCGCCTGGCTAACTCAACCTGAAGCTGCATGGCCAATTTCATCGTCCAAGGTCATTGATCTTCCCGAATTAAAAGCGTTGCCCGCTTTGGTGGTGGAGCCTGCACCTACGGCAGCATGTCTAGACGTGGCGAGATTTTCTAAATTATTTAGGGCTCAACGTGTCTATGCCAGAGTTCATAGATTTATTTACAATATGCGACACCGCAAAAATAAAAAATCGGGTACATTTTCAGTCGAAGAGCTTAATCGTGCTTTAAACTCACTTGTTAAATTTGCCCAACAAGATTCGTTTCCCCATGAGGTCCAATGTTTAATTAATAAAAAACCCTTACCCCACAAATCTAACTTGGTTCCGTTAGACCCCTTCATCGACGATGATGGTGTGGTTCGCGTCGGTGGCCGGTTGACCGATTCAAATTATCCCTATAATAAAAAACATCCCATCATTTTAATGGCTAAGCACCATTTAACTAAGTTGATATTTCAACAGGAACACAAGCGACTATTGCACGCCCCGCCTCAACTATTATTAGCCGGAATACGTGACCAGTACTGGCCCATAGGTGGCCGCAAACTAGCCCGTGACACTTACGACGGTTGTGTCAAGTGTCGTCGATTTAAGGGCGAAGGCATGGTCAATATCATGGGCAACTTGCCGCCCGACCGTGTTGACCCAGACTTCCCCTTCAGTACTGTAGCCACGGATTTTGGGGGCCCGTTCTTAATTACTGACAGAAAGGGCCGAGGGTGCAAAATATCAAAATGTTACTTAGAGTGACGTCACGGACGGTGATACGCCAGTATACGCTCGCGCAAAGTTATTAGTTATTGTCGTAGTTTCGTTTATGTTTACCTTGTCAGTGTTGTCATTGTGTGCCCCGGCATCCGTTGGAGGTGTGAGAGTGTGCGCAGCGCATAGCGCTCTTGTGATCGGATGTTTATAGCGCTGTAATAATCTGTGTGTCTGTGATTAATATTTGCGTGTGTGGGTAGATGCGTTACAGTCACCAAATAATATAGACTTAGTTTTGAATTTATTTATTTATTAAAACGTTACAAAAGAAATAAAATATTGCAGTTGTACCAAGACTTAGCTTGAATATAAATATAAACAGTAATAGACATTGGATAAATCGATCAATAGTCATTTTTGACTCCAGCGCCATCTTGCGATTAACTACTGGACTTTAACAGATACTAGTTTACGCCGCAAGTTATCTTATCACGAAGATGGGCCAAGAGAAATGCGCAGGTTATGGGAGATTCCTGTCCATCACAGATGTCGCTAAGATCGTTGCACCCTGTACGGTTTGTCCCAACAAGTACCACAAAGTCTGTGTGCATATGCCGGATAAGGTCGTTCTGCCAAAGGATTGGGTCTGTCCAGAGTGCAAAGTAAAGCAGAAGAAGACAGATAACACTCCAGTAAAGGACATATGCGGGACTTCTACTGCGACCGCGACCGCGCCAACCGCCAGTCCGGAGCCCCCCCCGCGAAAGGAAACGGAGGTCTGTGCCCTGCGCCGCGAGCTGGCGGAGTACATGGCCGAGCAGCGCGAGTTCCGTGCGGAGATCCGTGCATCCTTGCAGCAGATGGGGGAACGAATGGGCGAGATCGAGCGGAGACTGGATGCGGTCGAACTGAGGGAGGCGACGGTGGCGCCACGGAACGGTGAGGTGGAGGAGCTACAGCAATCGGTCGCTCGACTTCAGTTGGAGTTAAACGAACGCGACCAGGACTCACTGCTTGCCGACCTGGATGTGGGGCACCTCCCGGAGGAAAAAGGAGAAAATGTCCTGCACACCGTCACCGTCCTCGCCACCAAGCTGGGGGTGTCTCTCGAACCGCGGGACATCGTGTTCGCCGAGCGAGTGGGTGCGCCCGACTCGACTGCGGCCGGCGCCGGCGCCGCCGCCGACGGAACGGTCAGGCGTTCGCGCCGAGTCGTCGTGCGGCTGGCTCGCCGGCAGGTGCGCGATGACCTATTGCGCGCGGCACGGGTGCGTCGCAATTTCACCACGGCGGACATGGGTCTGGCGGGCCCACCGCGCCCAATATACATCAACGAGAGACTGACGCGGGTTAATCGTCAGCTTTTCCACCGGGTCCGGGAGGAGTGCCTCAAGCGTAGGTGGAGATTCTCGTGGACCAGGAGGGGCCACGTCTTCGCCCGGCAGAGCGACGGAGGGCAGGCCTTCTGCTTTCGCTCGGACGCCGACCTGCAAAGGGTTTTTGGAGGAAGTTCGGTTTGACGGAATAATAAATGTTCGTTGGCTATATTTATGTATGTATTTATTAATAATAATTTATGTTATCACACAGGTTACATTTTTTAAGTATGTAGATTTAAGTGTTATTGGGATCAAACAGTATGGGCAAACAAGCAGGGGTACAATTATAATGAATGTGGCTCGAATTCAGCTTCATCTTGCATGTTTTAATAATTTAATGGTTCTCATTTCTACTCAGATTTGCAATGGTTAAAAAAAAATTAAAGTTAGGTTTGTTCAATGCGGGTTCTCTTGGCACAGACCATGACAATTTTATAGCATCACTAGCATATTTTGCACCCTCGGCCCTTTCTGTCAGTAATTAAGAACGGGCCCCCAAAATCCGTGGCTACAGTACTGAAGGGGAAGTCTGGGTCAACACGGTCGGGCGGCAAGTTGCCCATGATATTGACCATGCCTTCGCCCTTAAATCGACGACACTTGACACAACCGTCGTAAGTGTCACGGGCTAGTTTGCGGCCACCTATGGGCCAGTACTGGTCACGTATTCCGGCTAATAATAGTTGAGGCGGGGCGTGCAATAGTCGCTTGTGTTCCTGTTGAAATATCAACTTAGTTAAATGGTGCTTAGCCATTAAAATGATGGGATGTTTTTTATTATAGGGATAATTTGAATCGGTCAACCGGCCACCGACGCGAACCACACCATCATCGTCGATGAAGGGGTCTAACGGAACCAAGTTAGATTTGTGGGGTAAGGGTTTTTTATTAATTAAACATTGGACCTCATGGGGAAACGAATCTTGTTGGGCAAATTTAACAAGTGAGTTTAAAGCACGATTAAGCTCTTCGACTGAAAATGTACCCGATTTTTTATTTTTGCGGTGTCGCATATTGTAAATAAATCTATGAACTCTGGCATAGACACGTTGAGCCCTAAATAATTTAGAAAATCTCGCCACGTCTAGACATGCTGCCGTAGGTGCAGGCTCCACCACCAAAGCGGGCAACGCTTTTAATTCGGGAAGATCAATGACCTTGGACGATGAAATTGGCCATGCAGCTTCAGGTTGAGTTAGCCAGGCGGGTCCGTGCCACCATAGATCAGCATTTTTGACAGTTTGTGGATCTGCACCCCGAGAACATAGATCAGCAGGGTTTTCAGTAGTAGGTACATGGCGCCAGTACATAGGGTCTGAAAGCTCGGATATAGTAGCTACCCGATTAGCGACGAAAGTTTTAGTTTTATGGGCTGTTTGAAGCCAGCCGAGGACAACTTTTGAATCCGACCAATAGACGTGGCGGTTTATCTGACAACGTAAAGCTTCAGTGACAGATGAGC
This sequence comes from Acleris cristana, assembly GCA_948252455.1. Classification (NCBI taxonomy): domain Eukaryota; kingdom Metazoa; phylum Arthropoda; class Insecta; order Lepidoptera; family Tortricidae; genus Acleris; species Acleris cristana. Next base: position 51,414,622 of record OX411771.1, read on the forward strand.
TAAGCTGATATATGTCATATACGCTGATAAATGATTTACTTTGAGGTTTAGGCGGGGGCGGCGGTGGTAGATGTCTAGTCTTGTCGTGTCTTTGCCTGTTCATTGTCTCTAAAACATTGGCTCGGGCCTTCAGAAAGTCAAAGAAATCGTCCAAGGTAGGTATTTCGGGTAACGTATTTCTATGTTCTTCCCATTTAAAACAAGTGTTGCTATCTAATTTTGCTGACACCATATAGAAAATTAGAACATCCCACCTGTCGGCAGGCAGTCCTAGCGTGCAGAGAGCTCGCAAGTTTTTAGTGATGTGATCTACAATAAATCGAAGGGACTTGTCGGTCTCTCGCACTGACTCAACGCTAAATAAAGCCTTTAAGTGATTGTTTATTAACTGTCTTTTGTTGTCGTAGCGTTTGCAAAGAAGTTGCCAAGCCTCGGAATAATTGGAGTCTGAAACTTCTAAGTTACCGAGAACGCGAGCCGCTTCCCCTTCCAGATATGAAAGAAGATAGTGAAACTTGTGTATATTTATTATTTTATTGTTTTCGTGAATCAAAGAAATATACGTTTCTTTAAACTCGAGCCAAACAAGTTCCGTCGAAGTTGGGTATTTTAATTATCGGCAGTTTGAACCCGAGAACATCCCTATTGTCGTGATGACACTGCGCAGAACAAGTTGAAGTATTTAAAAGGCTTTCTCTGGAAGGTGAATTGGCTTCTAAAAAGTCTTGAGCAATTGAAATATTTGTGTCAAACTCTTGTTCAAACGAATCACGAGTATCCAATTCGTCGGATTGGTCGGGATCACTTAAAATCTCTATTTGACCTTGCACCTCATCGTAATCATGGAATAAAGATTGCACTCTCGATAGTTTCATTGTAAGTTGCTTAATTTCTAATGAAGAAACATTTTCTAATGTAGTTAAAGCGTATAAATAGTTTTTAAATTTCGTTAAACGACCTTTAATTGAACTACGTCTAGTTTTAAGCACCTTAAGTCTTTCCTCCGGTTTTAAATCAAGAGACATCGTTAGAAATGAAATTATCGAGATAGATTGCACGAAAACAAGTAAACAAGTTATGTAATTGCATACGATACGCTCCTTGCTTAGTCGATCTCCCGACGCGGTGCCTGCCGTCCAGCCGGGCGATAATGAACTCTCGGGCCGCCGCGCAGGATACTATGCGCGCGCGCAGCGAGCCTGGGCCAGGTGATCGCCTTAAGTAGGTCACTGGAATGGCAAAAAATGCACGGCTAAACAGCTGATAGGATACAATAGGTAACGAGGGCGACTAGGAAGATAAGCATTTAAATGTTTGGCGAAAATTGAGTTGATAGAAGTTAAAATACGTAATGCGATGGGTATAGAAAATAGGTAGAATTGCAAATAGGCACTCGTAATTATAGTTTACGAATAAATTAATGCGTAGAAAATAGGCCGATGCAAATAGATAATATTAATATGCTTAAAGAGCAAATGGCAGAAACTAATGGCAGATGACTTGCAAACAAAAATAGGTAAATGCTAATTGCCTTATAGTTTAAGCATGAAAATGGGTTTGGCTCTTAATTAGGCCTTGATCGACAAGAGAAAATGGCGACGAGGAGGTATTACGCAAAATAACTAATTGGAAAGTTCGAGAAACTAGAATCTCCACTGGCACAAATCAAAGAGGATAGAAACTAGGAGAAAGTAGGAAAGGGCTCACTTAATAAATTGGGCAAGCAGGCTATGGTAGGCACTTTGTGGTGCACGGCGTGGCGTGCGCGTGGCACAGGCTGCTGCGAAGTAGGCGTGGGTCCGTTGTAGGCGCGTCTCAGCGACGCTAGAGTGATGGGGTCCGGCTGCACGTTGCTCGAAGTAGGCGCAGCTGATACTTTGGTACTTGTCCAGGAATCTAGGCGCTGCACGGCGTGCACGTGGCGGTGACCTCTGCTAGTCGCTTGGGAACAAAGACTCTGCAACTGAGACTTCGAATATCTGATTAATAGCTGCAGGTCCTGTCACGGTCGCCACTTTGTTCCGGATGGGAACAAGGATTTTAAAGGAAAACCAAAGCTTTCTAAAATGACTGTTTAATGCAGTTGTTAAATTACAAAATTTTGGGTATGGTGTCGAGTTGGAGTATTGAACGCAAGTGGGAGCAGGCGGCGGTCGTGTATGACGCGAACATGAGAGAAGAGCTATGATTGGTTGATTCCAAATATCACGACATATTTGATTGTACTGATTGGATGCGACTCGATACAATGCAACTATGTGTCTTGTGGACTGGTTATAAGGCTTAAAATACTAAAACTATAACTATGAACTAAATGATGAAAGTAGCGGCGCGAACAATCGACAATTTGCTTCTTTTTTAACTTTGATTTTTACAGATCTAATCTATGAATGAATTAATGAAAATGTTTTGTGGGACCAAGTTAAGTACTTAAACACTTTTAACTCATCCTTTAAAATTCTAAACAAACGTATTTGCGTTGAACTTTGACCGTTAATTACGACGAGAAACTGCAATTGCATATTCGGTAATTTCGGCGTCATTTATTTTTCTCGTGATATAACATTACTTTTTATGTTTTTTTTTAAATATTTAAATCATATTTTTTTTGTTTCGATTAATGCTTAAAAATTGTATTCTAAGAAACTAAACTTGGTAGGTTATCTTGTAGACCAAATATTAAGTTGAAGCACGACATCCTTAGGACACCATGAAGGTCTTTATGAATACCTATACCGTTTACCTTTTGAGAAACCGGCCAACTACAAGTTGAATTCGCACACGAACGGTTCCGTATCAATCTTGTACGCGGGCCCCCTAGTAGTAGGGAATCCTCGGTACTGCCCCCGACTCTACTCCCCCGAAAAAAATGGTGCTCTGACGAGCGAGAGGCGGGGTTTCGGTCTTAAAAAAAAAAAAGTATTTTTTTCGGTGTTTATCCCCCCATTTAGAGCGTTTGGGGCGGGTCCCGAGACTCCCAGATCACTCCTTCCCATAGCTTGCAATAGTCCATGTACTCAATACAAAAGGTTATTAACTACCTGGGTAGGTACCCTGCTGTCCCTTGCTCGCCCAGCCTATTGTTCGCCCGAACGTCAGCCCCTTTGTTCTCGGTGGCGTCCAACACCATTGTCTTGCATTGGGCGCGTTCCTACCTTTTATTACATATTACCTGATTGCGCTATTAATTGTTGTAATGCGATTTTTAATTTTATCTACGTGTTTCTCATATTATTTAATTAAGTAACCATAGTGGTTTTCTTAACATGCTGTTTTTAAGGGTCATAGTTCTAACCTAACCTAACCTAGCTTGTTGAAGTTAGCCTAACATCGTGAAACCTGTCCTAGCTTAACATACCTACTGTTTTTCAAGGGTTACAGTTCTAACCTAACCTAACCTACCTTACTGAACATACCTACTGTTTTTAAGGGTTACAGTTCTAACCTAACCTAACCTACCTTACTGAAGTTAACCTAAAATTATACAACCTAATCTAACTTAACATACCTACTGTTTTTAATACTTACCTAACCTAGCTTGGTGAAGTTGACCTAGAACATTATACAACCTAATCTAACTTAAAATACTTACTGTTTTTAATACTTTGAAGAAAATAAAGATGAACCAACCAACAAAGAAGTTACGAGTGGTTTTAATTTTTAACACCCCATGGTCGACTATTTTGAAGGATCACCTAACTTTACATGAGCTTAACCTAAGCCAAGATCTGATTTAAATCTAGCTTTAGTCCTAAGTTTCACTTAATTGAATTTACCTAAGTTAATTTTAGTAAATCTAGCTAATCGTAGTATTCGTAGTATTATCTTAAGCTGATTTAAATTTAGCTTTAGTCCTAAGTTTCACTTAATTGAATTTACCTAAGTTAATTTTAGTAAATCTAGCTAATCGTAGTATTCGTAGTATTATCTTAAGCTGTTGTTACTTAGAGCCTATTCTAAACAACTATCAAAACCATATATTGCATATAGGTATTTCTAAATGAATTACCTTCACTTAGGTTGTTAAAAATATAGTGGTTAAATGCAATCTAACCTACGTACGGGTATGTATCTACGAGCATGTATCTGCGGCTAACATTGGCTATGACATTATCTATCTAGTACGTATATGTGGTTTACCTTCACATACATTTTAATTTTATTGTAACACACTAGTATGTAAAACTTAAACGAAGCATGTAAACTGGTTCTGACTTGATTCAAAGTGCTATGGAGTAGGTGTATCAATCAAAAAAGCCTGTATCGACAAGTTTTGTGTACCCGAGTGCACTGTTATAACGGTTTAATTGTTTTATTGGTAGCCGCCTATTATGTTTTATGGTCACAACGGATGCGATTGTTACTTGTGCGTTTTATTATTTTGAGTGTTGCTGAATAAGCGTCGTCTGTGTTAGATGAACTACAAGTTCAAACACGTTTTTAGGAAGACGCTTAACTTACGGAGCGTATAAAAGCGGTGGGGTATTGTGTCTGAACAACTATTAGCCGCGCAACAGTCTTCGTTACCGGAGCTCCCTGTACTTAAAGTAGTTAGACATAATAGTGTTGTGTCGTGCAGTGAAGTGTTTATAAAAAGGTCTAATAATGGATGTGAGTATGTACAAATATTTTAACTTAATTGTGTGTTTTTTAGCATTTGTTCACCGTGTTTTTGTTAAGAGTATTGTATTTAAACAGTTGTGTAATTTATTGTTTGATATTGTTTCAGTTCTCTGAAAATACTTTCAAGAACTTTTACTACCCGGAAAATAAAGATGAATCAACCGACGAAGAAGGCACGCCTGGTTTTAAGTTAAGCAGGCCATGGCAAAAAAGCGTTCAGTAAATAACATCGACAGCTTTTTTGAACGTCCCAAGAAGAAAACTAAAGTATTGAAGCGCTCTTCAAATGTCAGCCAAAGTTCTCCTGATGGGGTGGGCTATATATCAACCGGACAAGACGACGGGGCATACGCTTCTCACTTGATTAAAATCGAGATATATGATATGCAAAAAATTAAAAACATTCCGCCCACTGAGCACTGGAAACACGCAGATGTGAGGTTAAAATTCTACGCGCCTTCTGAAGAAGACACTCAGCTCCAAACTACACGTGATGTTATATTTAACATCACAAAGCAAGTAGCTTCTAAAGACAGTTGTATGAAATATTTTATTGACAATAAGAAACAGTGATAAAAAGTGTTTGTGTAGGTTAAACAAAAGCTTGTTATTGTATTACATGTAAAAACCTTACCTTTTAAGATTTCAAGGCCTTTTCCAGTCTAAACAATTATCTTTTCTTTGTAAAATTAAATTGTGCGAAATACTTTATTGACTAAAAGATGCAGTGATAAAAAGTGTTTGTGTAGATTAAACAAAATGGATAGTTTGAATCTGTTTCTATTTCTCGTTTATATAAATGACTTACCACCAACAGTAGATAAACTTTGTGATATTGTGCTTTTTGCTGATGATACTTCATTAATTTTCAAGGTAGATAGAAAGTCCGTAGACTACAGTATGATAAACGCCATACTAGTTAAAGTACTTAATTGGTTTACTAGTAACAATTTACTACTAAATGCTAAGAAAACTAAATGTGTTAGGTTCGCTTTGCCTAATGTTAAACCGGTAGATTCTAGTATTTTTATAAATGACGAGTGTCTGCAAATGGTAGATAAGGCAGTTTTTCTAGGCATAACAATAGATAAAAATGTGCAATGGGGTCCCCATATAGCTGTACTGGCAGGTAAACTAAGTTCGGCAGCTTATGCCGTTAGGAAAATTAGACAGCTAACTAATGTTGAAACAGCTCGCTTAGTTTATTATAGTTATTTCCATAGTGTCATGTCGTACGGTATTCTGGTTTGGGGTAAGGCAGCTGAAATACAAACTATATTTGTTTTACAAAAAAGGGCCATTCGTTCTATTTATAACTTAAATTCTCGTGACTCCTTAAGAGAACTATTTAAAGAAATTAATATCTTAACTGTAGCATCTCAATTTATTTATGAGAATATTATTTATGTTATTAAAAATTTAGATTCTTTCACCAAAAATTCTGATATACATAATTTAAATACAAGAAATAAAAATAAAATTGCTATTAGAAAATTTCGCGTACGTAAAGTATATAAATCATTTGTTGGTCAATGCATTCATTTCTATAATAAATTACCTGACGTAGTTTTAAAGTTACCCTTTTCAGCACTTAAAAATTACTTGAAAAAGTCGTTAATGTCTAAAGCGTATTATAGGGTCGAGGATTATCTAGCAGACAAAAATGCATGGCCTAAACTCGAAAATTAGTCAATAATAATTTGTTCAAATGTAAAACCTTTATCTTGTCTAGGGGACACTGTTGATGTAGGAAAACATGTCGAAACTTTGTTTATTATTAATTTTTTTGTTTTTGCCTTTTTCTCCGTCTATATCTCTCCTAATATTTTTGCCATGTTTTCCTGCTGATCTACGCATGATATTTGATATTATATTTAAATTAATATTTATAGCTTTATATAATACTAGACTAAGTTGTATCATTGTAATAGGAAATATGGTTAAAAAAATGACTGACTGCTGAGTTTCTTGCGGCGTTTCTTCTCGGCAGTGGTCTCCTCTTGGGAAGCGCTGGTAGACTCCTGACGTGTAAAGGTGCCCGTGCGGCCTACTTACTGAATAAATGACTTTTATCTTTTATCTTTTATCTTTTGTGACATCTATGATGCCCAACTCATCAGACTCTGTGAAGAGCTTGAAGAAGATCAAGAATTATACGCCATTGGGGAATTTATTAGCCAACTTCATCGTGAAGCGTAAGTAATAATTTTGATTCCTAATATTCCTGTTCTAACCTGTTTATAAGTTCTTGAGCAATACTTGACGAAGGATGGGTTTCCGACTCGTTGAGACTTGATCTTATTGTTATGGAAACAATTAGGAGGGGGCGCTCCTATATAACCGAGGTACCCGATGTTGAAATCATTCACTGTTTTGGTTGCTGTGTTTGAGTTACTAAGTGCCTGTTTATTCCATCATGGTGTTCGTCATAATCCCTTTAGTCCGTGATCAAATTGAGTGTTTAAGTAAACAGTTTATTATAGCTTATTTCCATAGAAGCATACGGTTGTGGTTTATATCAAATCAATTACCCGCCACACTATTAGAAGATCCTGATATAAGACCATTATTTTACACCATGTGATGGACATATTAAAGGCAAACATAATAGTTCATCATCAGATGTGATTGATGGAGTTTTAACAATGCAAGCATACTGCCAACAATGTAGTCAAGATTTAGGTTAGTATAGTATCCCAACCAATTAATCCATAAGTCTGTATTTGTTATTAACACATACATTATGTTTAATTTCATGTTTTCTTATGTTTATAGATCTTCTCAAGTCAGGCGTGGAGTAAAGAGGACAGCTTCGGAGTCAGAAGACGTGCTGACAAAGAAAAACCGTCCTTCAACCAGTCACGATTCAGAATCAATATCACCCGATTTTTTTTTTAGATAAAAATGTGAGTACAAAAAATAATGATAATGTTGAATGTTCTGTGTGCAGTAAGTTTGTATCCAATAGTACATTGTGTATTAAGGGCGGTATGTAAGGAATTACGATCGAGGCTCTAGTAGAAGCCCGAAGTCGAAGACTGAGGGCTTTCTGAGTCGAGGTTCGTAATTCCCGTACCGCCCGTGAAACATACAATGTTTTTCATCACATTTGCGAGTAAATAAATATTCAGAACACTAACTTGTTTTTTTTTCGTTTCTCCATTTTATAAATTGGTCGTATGCAGCTATATACCGCTCCTTAGACTTCTCCGGTAAAAGATTTTCATTAATTGTTTTTGCTGCGGGCGGTGTTGCATTTAAATCACACTCATCGGACGACGACGACGATGACATTTTTTATAACTTTTTTTACTTGTCTTCAAATACAAAATGTAAATAATTATGAATTATAGCTTTAATACACAAGTCAGCACAACAATTATTACGAAATACGTGAACTTTTTTTTTAAGCGGGTGGCGGACTTTTTGCCCGCACCACAGATTATACAAATGTTTCGTTCGGAAACGTTAAGGGCAAATACTTACGTAGGTATACAGCCATAACGGAGTGTAAAAAAAAAGAAATAATTTCGAAGTTTTGATACAAAAAACTATTAAAATTGATTGTTAAGAACATTAGTTGAGTATTTAAGTAACATGTAGCGAGATTGCAATAAAATTCCTGTTTAGATAACATTTTAATACAAGTTTTCAATTGCGTGTAAACTCCTTGCTTGAACTTGCATGAGCTGTGTGATGTGCAATAAATTAAAAAAAAATTACTTACCGACCTTGGGTTTCATGACAAAAAGAAAGCTCGAGGGTTTTATATGGGGCATTGCGGCCAAGTTAACCTGTATGTTTAGATACTGTTTACGTGCAAGTGTGATGAAAAAGATATTTTACCAACCATTTGAATAGTAACATGCACAAAAATAATGTCTTAAGGTCCGACGATCAGTGGGTTAATGTACAGTTAATTGAAAACGCATTTAGGAATAGGGTGGCTACGTATAGAATATTGCTTAATGAAAATGTTCACAATCCATTTACCCCCAAAACAATTTAACAAAACAATAAAGAAAAAATCTTTACATTATTGGATCGATCACTTGCTGATCATTGTGTCTTAAAAGTAAATTTTATTCTCAATGCAGATTTTACTCAAGATAGCAAACAACTAAATAATACGTTTGACTTTCAATTTAGCAACAATGTAGTGAATCATAGCAGCGACAAAAATGATATTTTTGTAACTATAGTTAACGAAATTTTGACAAGATTATCTAACTTTGAGAGAAAAGATAGTGGTTGGAGTTTAGTAAAATTCAACTACCTAGATGTGAATGTAAATAAATTTAACCCGTTACGTGGTTCTTCCTATAAAGAATTACCGCGAGATATAATGAATAAAAAGGCAGTTATTAACGTGAAAAACAATGACCATGAATGTTTTAGATGGGTTGTATTGTCGGGGTTATATCCACCTACAATACAACGAGTTCATATATATTGCACAAAAATAAATTAAATTTTGAAAATTTTACTTTCCCATTTAAATTAACTGATATTCATAAATTTGAAAAAATAAATGATATAAGCATAAATGTTTTTGGACTCGAGTACAATTTACAAAGTAAAAAACATGATGTGATAGGACCATTACACTTTACTAAATGTAAAAAAGCTACGCACTTAAACTTATTATATTTAACCAAAGGTAGCGAAGCACATTATTGCTGTATCAAAATTTTATCTAGATTAGTATCTACACATCTGAATAATACACAACATGCTGTACATATTTGCGATGGTTGTCTAACAAGGTTTACATCAAATGAAAATTTATTGAATCATCAAAGAAATGACTGTTTCCATGTTTGTACAAATTTACCTTCAGAACAGGATAAAAGGAAAGACTGGTTCAATGAAAATGTGCCATCTAACCAACTTACCTTCAATAATTATGATCGTAAATTAAAGGTGCCTTTTGTTGTTTATGCCGATTTTGAGGCTTTTTTAAATCCAATTCCTTCATGTTTCAATAATCCTAGTACATCCTCTACAACAAATATACAAAAACATGAGGTATATAGTTTTGGATACTACATTAAGTGTTCTTATGATGATAAGTTGTCAATATATAGAACATATAAAGGTAAAGATTGTGCCGAGACATTTATGAAATACATTAAAAAAGATTTAGAAAACATTTGTACGAGTAATACTTTTGTCAAAACTCCTTTACCTTTGTCTGATGCAAATAATTTAGATGTTGCTCAGAGTATCACATGTTACATTTGTGATAAAAAATTAAACGGTGAATCCACTATTTCTTATAATCATCATACAGGTTTTTATGAAGGAGTAGCACATGAAATTTGTTCTGAAAAATACAGGGCACCTAATTTTGTACCTGTATTTTTCCATAATTTGAGCAACTATGATAGTCATTTTATAGTACATGGTCTTGGATTTGAGGAAGGAAACATTGAATTGATACCAGAGAACAAAGAGAAATACATTTCCTTTACTAAATCCCTGAAAGTGAATAATCGCACAATAAAATTGAAATTTCTTGATTCACTTAAATTTATGAGTTGTAGTCTTGAAAAATTAGCCAAAACCTTGACACCCGAACAATTTCGTGAATTAAAATTGAGTTTCCCATGTGAAGAGGATTTTAAACGATTAATACGAAAGGGTATCTATCCCTATGAACACATGACATCATATGACTCGTTAAAGTTAACTTCTCTTCCCTCTCAAGATAAATTCTACAGTTCTCTGACTGATTGCAACATTTCAGAAGACGATTATAAACATGCGAAAGATGTTTGGTCCCATTTTCATTGTGAAAATATGGGGGATTATTCTGATTTGTATTTAAAAACAGATGTTTTGTTACTAACAGATGTATTTGAAAATTTTAGAAATGTATGTCTTAGAACATATGGGTTAGATCCAGCCCATTACTATACTGCTCCGGGATTAAGTTGGGACGCGATGCTCAAAACCACAAAAATAAATCTAGAACTCTTAACCGACATTGATAAAATAGCTTTCATAACTAAAAATATTCGAGGTGGCATATCACAATGCAGTAAAAGACACGCAAAAACTTATAATAAATTTATGTCAGAATATGATCAAAATATTCCTTCTTCATATCTTATGTATTTGGATGCAAATAATCTTTATGGTTGGGCTATGTCACAATGTCTCCCTACTGGTAAATTTGAATGGGTAAATGTAGATACTGATTTTAATGTTTCTGATGATGCTGAACATGGGTTCATTTTAGAAGTCGATCTAGAATACCCACACAAATTGCATGACTCTCATTCGGATTTACCATTCTGTCCTGAAAATGTTTGTTTAGGGAATTCCAAAGAAAAAAAAATGATACCTAATTTAAATAGGAAAATGAATTATGTTCTACATTACAGAAATCTTAAACAATGTTTGAAGAATGGTTTGCAATTACTTAAAATCCATCGCATATTGAGATTCGAACAATCAAAGTGGTTAAAAAGTTACATAGATTTAAACACACGCATGCGATCGCAGGCAACTTGTGATTCTGATAAAGATCACTATAAAAGTATGAATAATTCAATGTTCGGTAAGACCATGGAAAATGTTTTGAAATATGTTAACGTTAAATTGTTAAATCATTGGAAAAATCATGGGAAATCACAGGGGGTTAAATCCATGATAGCGAAACCTGAGTTCCACAGTTTATCAGTATTTTCGGAGAACTTAGTTGCTATTCAATTGAATAAAACTAAAATCTTTTATAATAAACCAATTTACTTAGGATTTTGTATTTTAGATATATCTAAAACTTTCATGTATAAATTTCATTACGATTAGCGATTACATGAAAACCAAATATCAAGAAAATCTCAGGCTTCTTTATACAGATACCGATAGTTTAGTATATCAAATATTCACTGAAAACTATTATGAGGACATAAAATCAGCGGGCCAATTATGCACGACACCTTTTTATCGAGTGGATATGTCTAATTTTTTAACAATGTCGTCAATTTTATCGAAATCCCTAATATGGTTGACAACGTCGTTAAAGTTATTGCGCCGATGTAGCGACGACTAAAATGTTTAAGCCCAGTGTGACAAGAATCACGCGAGATTACTACCATTTTGCAAAAAAGTTGCCAGCGTCACGAAATCAATACGTTTTTGCACATGTTGGATGTTGAGTGGCGGACTTTATATAATGCTTCTGAAATGGGAAGTTATAAATTAGTAATTGAAAGAAGCGGACGGCATACTTTTTAAAACATATGGGTTATCTTGACAACTTGTTTCGGTAGTTCTATGATCTATGGTTTTTGTTTATGGTTAGTAGTTAGTACCTACAAAGTTTAAAGTTTTGTTCGGTCCAAAATTGTTAGACATCGGTTACACGCTCAGTATTTCATCAGTCTGGCGTCAGTTCAATCATGATCGAGGGGGACGCAGCTATTATGTTAATATAGCTGCGTCCCTTTCGAGCACGGACTGAACTGACGCCAAACTGATCGTGTAACCCTTGTCTAAGTTTAGTCTTGCAGAAACCAAAAAAATGAGCCAAACAACGAAAGTGTAAGTTTATCATTGTGAACTAATATGAGTTTTAAGTGCATTATAGATTTCTTTGTTTATTGTTAGTGATTAAAACAATCATGTTGTGTTACAGTCGCTGTACAGCAATCCAGAAAAATTATAGAATATGTCGGCGTTTTTGATAATAATTCGATTATAATTGGAATAGTAACGCCATCTGGTGGCGATTGATTAAATTAACAAGCTCGTAGGCAGCGACACTACGCCATCTATGATGAGGAATGCAATCCGTGGATCAGGTGATGGGTGGACAGGCGCTATAGTTGTTTTTTTGAGAATAAAGGCGTTCGTTAATTTTTGAAGCCAAGAAAAGGATAGTGCTGTCCTCACGTCTAATCGTAGTGATATTTCCACCTGAATCACCTTAATCAATATCGAGAATACTTTATTGTTTATTTATGTAGTGATCTGTGCTTAATTTAGTGAATAAATATAGTGATTTGCAATCGACTGTTTGATTATAGATGGCCACGAAGAACCTGACGAGGAAATCAGTAAGTCTCCTATCTTACCACACTCAAATTCCGACACCAGAAGAGGGGATGAATTGCCCTGTGCTTCTAATAGTTCGCAAATTCCTGACCTAACAAATAACAATGAGTCTGGCCATATTTTAGCATCATTGGCCAGCATATTAGAAAAATTAACAAATCAACAACAAGCTAATTTGAATGCGAATAACGAACTTTTAGCCGGAATATTATCAAAGGCCACGGCCTCGACACAGCGACCTAGGTTGAGCGACATTTATATAGCACCGTTTAATCCTGACGGTGACGTTCCTGGGGGGTGATTCTGTCAAAAGCAGAAGTGATCGAACGCAGAGGCGATCACACATCACATCGCCTTCACATTGCCTGTCATTTTTGACATTGACAATTGACTTTTGCTGTCATATTAGTAAAATGACGTTTGAAACCTAAGGCTTGTCGCAAATGCCCTAAACTAGCCCTTATTTATATACTTACTAAAGAGTTTTAAAATTACGTATGTAGCATTTTCCGGTACTTTAGTAATAAAATGACCTAATACATAACGATTTTACCGACGGCAGTACCTAATCATGTTTTAATTTCCAACTAATTATTGCGTATTCTACACCGAACACGGTAATAGCGATACTAGCGCTCACAGACGTAAGCGGAACTTTTTGTCCCTACTATCACGCAATTCTTAACTTTCTCAATTCGTTCACTCGTTCGACAACGAGATCACATTAGTGTCAAATTGAAAGGCTCCTATTTTAGAAGCAAAGGTGAAGAGAGAAATCAACCAATCAGAACCTGCGTTACGTGTTGTTTTCACTCTTTCACTCAGCATTGTTTGAGTGGAAACGTACCCTGACTTCTCAGACGAAAGATGGCCGCCATCTAAAATAATGGCTGTGTAAATGTGAGTGAAGTGAATTTGTTGACCATAATGTGGAAAGTGGTTGTGTGGTGGTGGTGAAATATTATTTTTGTGTATTTACGTTTGTTTACAGTTGCTACTGGAAGAAGGGACATAGTTGAGAAATATTATAGCAGGTATTTTTTTTTCTTATTTGGGTAATATACTCATTCATTATTTGACTGAGCTAACCTTAGTAGAGGTTTAAAACAATATAATTTTGTCACGAGTTGGTTTACCGATTGCTTGTTGCTTTCGTACCTAGCCTTTAACTGTTTTGCGAGGCTAATCTAACAAGTTCACAAATTGATGTTTCTACTTTTTTATTAAACGTAATTGTTACGAAAAAAACATACCTGAAGCTTACATTATTTATTTGGTATTTATTTTACCAATAGGACCATCATCAGATGATCTCCCCCACATGTTATTACTGGGTTGTAATTGAATTTGCATTATCCGTCTTGACTAAATTTTATTGTAACAACTCTTCATTCATTCATTCACTTCATTGTTACAATGAATACCTTATTGATAAATACAAGGGTAAATAGGATGACAAGCTATTACATTCCAAATTATGAATCTCATACATACCACACGTCAGAAGAATTAAAATGAACCTATTGCCTGTGAAATCTCTGGTTATTCTTGGTGGTATGGAAATGTATGTTAGTAAATAGCTGAAATAAAAATATGACAATCTTATACAAATTGATTGTAGTCAAGAAATAATCTTTAGGTTTGTTTGTACTATGGCTACTAGACAACATACGTATTTATATTAATATTATATTTATACTAGCTGTCCGCGCCCGGCGCCGCCGGGGAGTATTTTTTTTCATCCAATACTTAAGAAATATACTTTTTAGTCCTATTCTCAGACCTACTGCATATACACACAAAATTTCATAAGAATTGGTCAAGCCGTTTCAGAGGAGTTTTGTTACAAACACTGTGACACGATAATTTTATATATTAGAGAGATAGGTATGTACCAAAATGAAAATTAAATATCCATGACTCAAAATAGGTCATTCATCCAATATGTGTTCTTACCGGGAATGGAACCTGGACTGCTAGTTTCATAGGTAAAACACTATTTACAAAATAGTTAGTAGTATCCGTGTAGTTAAGAAATTCCTACACTATATTTAGCCTTAATGTTGAAATAGAAGCCTTCATTCCAAATTACCCATAACTTCACCCGATTTCACTCAAATTTTGGCATACAGTGTGTAAGTGGTATACGGGCGTTCCTTTTAACTGTGGTAAGAATAGCCCCTAATGAGCACATTTAGGCAGCTTTTGTTAAAAGTAAATAAAAAAAAATTAACCATACAAAATAATTTAACACGCAATGTATAACAAAAAAAGCAATTAATTAAAAACGCAATTAATGATGTTTCAAAGTTATGACAGATGGAATTAGATGTACATTGCGGGTCGATGGTATGTTCAAAAATTAATAACGGTGTATACGTTAGCATAATCAAAATATTTCTTTCTGTTTATGATTATTAGAGTCTTAATCTATGTCCATTTTTAATAAATGCCCGTATACCATTTACACACTGTATAAAGACTTTTAAAAACAATTACTTATGTTAATAAAAATATTACACATGGAGGTACCATAGAAGTAGTATGAGGGGTGATCAATAAGTTTTTAGAATCGGTATAAAAAATGGGAGATATGTAAATCATTATATTTTAATTGGAATATGCACACTTTCTATATTTGCAAACATTTATTAAAATAATTTAAATGTTTTATTTTACCTCTATAAAAATGTTTTTTTCTTTTGGAGGTCAAATTTTGTACCTTCACTAGATCATCATCAGCTTGTGATTTTTATGTAGTGGTTTTTGTTTCATCAGTTTTTTTTCTTTTAAATCCATAATTATATGGCAGAATAATGTTACATAATTCTCCTAGGTTATTTGATAATTGCTAAAAGCTAATATCACAGTATTTATTTATAGGCCTCAATCATCCCGGAAAAAGTCGAAAAAGCCACCTTACATTTTGGTGACCGAGCTGGAAATAAAAAAGTCCAGTGCAAACAACTTGTTTATCCTTTAAATCATGAGGGCATCAGGACTTTCTCCACACCGCTCCAAATAATTACAAAACTAACTCTTATTTTTACCGTCTTATAAAGTTATTTATACAGATGTTTTTTGTTTAGCTATCACAGAAAAACAAATTAATAATGTAAATTATTGTTTTCTCTTATTTAACGTTTGTTAGTGCCATGGTATAATCCACATTAAAATAATATTATTATGGTTCATAACAATTCTAAAAACTTATTGATCACATAGTTTAATGATTATGATTTTGGTAACAATGCATTTCCCTATAGTCACTAATGACAATGCCATGTACAATTATATCATTATAGTGTAGTTAGCAGAACAAGTACACATAAGCAAGCTACAATTTTTTATAAGATTGTATGTTAACTTCATATATAATTTTACTTCATAAATAGCTATTAAATAAGGCCCTCATTTTAAACTGCCATCTTTGCAAAAGTGTAGTATAATTATAGACTTATTAGTTATTAATCATTTCATTAGACAAAATGATCCATAAAATAATCAGATATTGTTAATAAATGCCTCATAAGTATGCCCAGATATCCCATTGATATGAATATATTCTAATAGCTCATAGAACAAGAGCAAGTGATATCGACATCTTCAGTAACTTGTTGCAAGTCTTTAGGACCAAGTAGGGAGCTATCTAATATAATTGAATAATTTGTTACCTAGCTACCTTAATTTAATTGTACAAAGGTTAGTTAGCTTAATAGCGCTAATTAAATTGTATAAATAGTAGGAGTGCTGAATACATTTGCTCCGGTATCGCACACAGAATTAAAATGATTAATTGTTAATTGTGTAATTTTAAGAAATAATCAGATATAACTATACTCGAAAATCTAATTTAAGACTCAAACATTGTTGGTATCGCAAAGCCCAATTGAACATTTCAGATATACCTAGCCAACCTTTTTGCATTGATAATCAAATTGTTGAAAATATTATGTAGACTAACAATTTCAATATCAAAACTTACCTATATAACAATAGGGAATATGCATTCAATATTTTTTCTACCCGATATTCAAAAACATTAAAATATCTCAAAACAAATATTTTCTGATATAGTGTGTGTTTAATCATTAAATGGCGGGTGTGTGTGTTAAATGGCGATTTTTTATCAGCTAAAACAAAATGACTGACTAAATTCGGATTCCTTATACTTAATTTATTCTTGATTCAAACTTTACCAAGTGTTAGTGCGAAGTTCATACATTTGCTACTTGCGACTTAACAGCAAATGTATGAACTTCGCACTTGCACTTGGTAAAAAGAAAAATGTAACTAAGTTTCTTTTCTCGAACCGGTAGTAGCTTCTGACACACACACACACTTTTGGTCTTTTATTTTGTCGAATAGCTAAACACATGTACTATTTAAATTGCTAACGTTGTTTACAACTATTGTTTATTTAATTTATCGTACCAAATGTTATTAAAACCTGAAGTATTACAAGTGCAATAACAGTTTTGCTACCAAAAATCTTCTATGGTTAAATATTTAACATGGCATCTTGTATTTGTGTAAGCAACTTGAATTAACTTGTTTATTTAAATCGAAGGTTTAAAACTACCAATAAATAAACAGTCTTGTGCGGTCTTTGAAAAGTGGAAATATACTTTTTTTATTTTATAGTGGCAACCCACGTTGGTCTTTAATTAGATTTTCGAGTATAATTGTGTTATCATTTCAGAGCAAATTTTTTAAATGTAGACACATGTAAGTAAATGGATATTGGAAGACAATTTCACTCAAATTGAATTATTATAATCCCAAAATTAGCTTTAGTACTAGAGAAACTAAATTCTGATACTTACTCATACTCAAGAGTAAAAAATCCACATGCGGTGGTCCCGGGACTGCTAACCTTTTTAGGCAAGGATTTTAAATTATAGCTTAAACAATATTTTGATATTTGATGTTGACATGTCAGATACAGACATTATATGTATAGTTACCAGGGTGGATACTGGATCACTCAATGTATGAATACATTTTTTTTTGCTTCAACCGTATTCAGCTACTTAGAAAAAGTTTTTAAACCTACTTTACAATCATAATAATATATAAAATATAAAAGAGGTACAGTTAAGTTCATAAATATGTGTACACTTTAGTACCTTGTCACTTTAATTGATGTGACAATTCATATTATGGCAGTTTTAAGATGCCATTAAATAGACAAGGTACTAAAGTGTACAAATATTTATGAACTCGACTGTACATGAATATTTTGTACTGCCCCAAACTCACGGAACTTTAAACAAATGGCTTAATTCCCTATTTTGTAAAAGTTCCGTTAGCTTGATGTAGTAGGTACTAAATATTTCTGTACCTATCTCTTTTATATTTTATATATTATTATGAATGTAAGGTAGGTGTAACAAGTTTCTCATATTAGCAAAAGAGGATTAAAGCAAAAAAATACGTTTTCATACCTTAAAGGCTGACTTCCATGGGTAGCGGCGGATCCATATACTTACTTTTTTTTTACATAATCGCACTTTTAATCCAACAGCGACACTGGGTAAGTATGTAAAAAAGACATTCCTAAAAAAGTTAATTCTTCTTTACCTCAATAATGTCACTGTTCAAAATATGGTTTTTAACATGATTGATTAGATGTAATAGTAGTAGATTATTTATTCCATATTTTTCATACGACAGTCGGCAGGTATTATGTCATAAGTTGTGTTGTCTTGTCTTGCTTGTCATGTCATGTCAGAGGCTCTACTTTGAAATCCGTAATTCGAACTTCGTCTATTGCTATCCCTTTTGCTCTCGACGCGTCACTAATTCGCAAGAAAGTGACGGGGCGATCCGAAGTTCGAATTACTGAGGCTCTACTTTGAAATCCGTAATTCGAACTTCGTCTATTGCTATCCCTTTTGCTCTCGACGTGTCACTAATTCGCAAGAAAGTGATGGGGCGATACGAAGTTCGAATTACTGATTTCAAAGTAGAGCCCCTGATTTCAAAGTAGAGCCCCAGCTTGTGTGACATATGGACACAAGGCAATTTTTCATTTTACGCAATCGTGCAAGCTGTCAACCTTAGTTTAAAAGTATATGTAATTAGTATATTTAAATTAAAATATAGTTCTGTAAAATTGTCTTTATATATTTTTTATTAATTTCAATAATTAAGTACACTAAAACACTCAATACGTGAAGCAGACCATAGACCCGTTTCATGAAGCTACAAGTTACAAATTACAAGCGGAAGTCTCTTTCTAACTCATTTTGCTAGAAAGAGACTTCCGTTTGTAATTTGTAACTTGTAGGCTTGTAGCTTCGTGAAACGGGCTACAAATTGGTAGAAATTGACTGTCTATGTAAGATGGTTATAATCTGTGGACTCTGTGGTACGGTCGGCCTTATAAGAAGCTGTACACTTTAGTGTTTTGTCACTTTAACGTCATGTTTGAACGGCTGCACTAATCTGTCAAAGGCGTTAAAGCGACAAGGTACAAAAGTGTGCAGCTTCTTATAAGGCTGACTGTACTGTGGTTAGTATAGTGAGTGACTATAGTGCCCGGCCGTTAGGAAGTCAATCCTGACACCTGTCATCGCAGTACAATTTATAACCTATTCTTGGGTTTGAGGTTATAAATTGTACTGAAATGACAGCTGTCAGGATTGACTTCCCAACGGCCGACAGTGTACAGGCATATTCTTGAAATTAAGACTGCACGTGTCCTGCAAAAAATATTACACTCTAGTCTTTCTTTCTTGCTAACTGCCGAACTCAGAGACGTCAATTAAATTTAATGCTTGTTTAGTGACGTGTTGTCTTATTCTATTGCTGTAGTAAAGAAAGTGACAGCATCCACTTTAATCAAGCATTAAATTAAATTGACGTCTCTGAGTTCGGCAGTTAGCAAGAAAGAAAGACTAGAGTGTAATATTTTTTGCAGGACACGTGCAGTCTTAATTTCAAGAATATGCCTGTACAAGCGCCGGCGCGCGCGCTCCCGGGACCTGCCGCGAAGTTTGTATGGAACTATGGTACATGTTTATAGTCAGATACGTGGTAATTGGTTTTTAACACTTTAACTGCCAAGAACTCTGATTTTCATACAAAATGAACTCGCCTAGCAGGTTGGCGGCAGTTAAAGTGGCTACTGTTTATAAGCAAATAAAAAAAAATACAACTTTTATTGATTTTGGAAACAATGCCCACAAGGTAATAAATGGGGGGTAGAACTTTGTCCACCAAGGGTGTCATTTTCTTAGATTACGGTGACGCAGATTTCAAAAATGATATGATAACGAATTTGAAATTCAAAATGGCGGCCTTGATATTTTTTTAAAGTCGTCATGGGTATCATTTTCTTAAATTTTGGGGACGCAGATTTTGAAAATAACATCAAATTTGGAATTCAAGATGGCGGCAATGACTTTTTTTGAAAAAGTGGACATGGGTGTCATTTTCTTAGATTTTGGGGACGCAGATTTCAAAAATGATGTCAATTATAGGTAGAAATTCAAAACGGCGGCCATGATGTTTTTTTCTAAATTTTTCATAGGTATCATTGCCATCGCCATCGTAATCGCCATTGCGATCGTCATCGTCATCGTCATCGTCATCATTATCATCATCATATCATGGTCTTTTACACTTTTGGTCAAAAACATTCAGTCTTTTTTCAGTGGCTACCCTCTGCTACACCCTAACCGGCATATCATGTGCGTTGCCGGCCCCCCCCCCCCCCTTTGCCCCCTTTTTTTTGCTGGACAAAATGAAATATTTTGCTTATCTACTGATTGTTTACCAAAATTTGATTAATTGTGGGTCGCTCAATGCAGCTCATTTTTCTTTTCACCAAAATAAGAATATCTTGCTGATCGGTTAAATGATACCCGTTTTTATCTAGGAGTGCTTTACTCTATTCTGATTATTTCTTTGTTTGAAATCCCATAACACGACATTTAAAATGTTGATTTGTTAGGCTTCTATACAAATGAAAGTAATATACAGGAGTCGCAGGCAAGAGCTTGTCTTTCCTTGTGTATTTTGTTGTTTGTATGTATTTGTTTTTTTTAATGTCATGGGTTGATTTCAATGTCATTAAAAGAATATTGTATAACAAATAATTTTAGTATTATACTCGAAAATGTAATTCAAGACCAAAATTTGACAGTTCCCATCTTAATTATTTAGTTGTTTAACATTATTTCATAAAAACATGAATGAGAACTTGTGTAACCAGTAACATTAGGGTAAGTTTTATTGATAAAAATACATATACTTAAACCAAAATGCAATAATCACAGCGAATGTGAGCCCATTAAGGTAAAGATTTTGGTCTTGAATTAGATTTTCGAGTATAGTAGTAGTATTATTTAGTGAACATTTTATGAAAACGAGATGATAGTCATATTAAAGTAACAGACCCAAATGTATTTCTACCCCGATTCTTTGCGGTACTTGTTTGCCCTACCCCTAGATTGTAAATAGAAGCCTGGAGGTGCGAAGGTAGAGCAGCCCCTGCCTGCTGTAACACAATCAGGCACTCCTAAAGTGCTTGATGGGTTACGCTAGGGCAGAGGTACTGGTCTTACCAAAGGTCCGGAGCAGTTGCTAACCACTTTCTGCCCCGAAGCCTGACTGCTGAGGTCGAAGGTTTGCGTAGGAGGTCTTGAGGCCAGAAAACTAGCGAGGGTCTTATGTGTAAGCAGCAGAAAGGCCGACGAAGCAAGCCTTCGGGTGAAGTCACGGGATGACTGGAACAGGATCAGGAACAGGAAGTGGTATGGGTTAGAAATAGCAAGAGTCCAGGGCAGGATTATTTATTAAAAGTCTTCAATTAATTTAAACTATAAAATAAGGCACCTGGAAACAATACAAAAGGGGAAACTTAGAATATATTTATATATTAATATATTTATATATATACAACATTAGGAATAGATGAAGGGATGGTCTTAGATATAAAAGGTATAAACTTACAATTAGTGTTATAAACAGGGTTAACAGGGTTATTTAGATGAAGGGTTATACTTTATATGATTCAATTCACAGTTTTATAGTACATTGTGCATCAAGGGCGGTAAGAAAGGGATTGCTAACGAGAGACTATTAGAAGCCCGACGCCGTAGGCGGAGGGCTTTTAATGACTCGAGTTGGTAATCCCCTTACTGCCCGTGATACACACAATGTTTTTCATCACATTTGCGAGAAAGTAAAAAAAATAGAGAGAAAAAACGACAATTAAACAAATTAACTCGACTCGCTAAAAGAGTTTGTTAACTATTTTCATCAATATAGTCTTCAACAGATAATGCTTACAACTGATAAACTTATAATTATTATACTTATACTATACTGCCAGATAGTATTGATTTTCAAAATGAAATTTGTTTAATTATACAGTAAAATTGGTTTGCAGCCAAGTTTCGTATATAGGATATAAACCTTGGCTGAATTTACACCTCCTTAGTCTGAAATGATGTACGAGTGGATTCTATATTTTAAAACTAAACTCATAACTCCCTAGGTAGTTATAAAAAACCATAACTCATAACTCACTAGGGAGTTATAAAAATACATAACTCCCGCGGGAGCTAAATCGGCTATAACTGTTATAGACGTCTGCGTGTTATAACACCCTTTCCGAGCAAGTGTGATGAAAAAATAATTATATTATATTGACTTGAATTATAATAGTTATTTATGTGACTGGTGCATAATGAGAGGCATTATACACGAGTGTGGTTTTATGAAACGAGCCGTAAGGCGAGTTTCATAATAAGATCACACGATTGTTTTAATGCCTAATTATGCGTACAGTCGCATACATAACTTTATCTACATACATATCATAAGTTTTCTACAATATGTGAGAAACCTGTATCCGTCGTTACCCTGCATCTTAATGTACCTGCATCTTAATGTTCACATTAAAGTGCAGGTCACTTATACTGTAAAGTGAACATTAAGATTCAACTAAAGCGATAATCGATACTTTATTGACATGTTATACTTTAATGTTAACATTACAGTGCAACCACAGATACAGGTAACATAATGTAGGGCATTTGCTTATCGCTTCTGAACATATTATATTGAAATTATGATATGGATGTAGATAAAAATGTATTATGATTGGAACTTGTTCATAGTTTGGAAGCATGTGAGCGACTGAACTTGTCGTCATGCGCAGGCGATCGTAAAATTAAGAATGAACTCAAATTTAGAATTAAAAATAGATATAGCCAGATAGAAAATGCCAGAACGATTTTAGTTGAACAAGGTGTAACACATAGGTGAATACACTTCGTTACAAGCCCACCCCCTTCCTCCCCCTTATGACTAATCACATGTAAAAGTAATTGTTTTTCTTCTTGTTTCAGTTAGCAGCCATCACAGACTTTTTATGGCCTCCGTCACAAACATTCACGACGCAAGAGCAGTCTTTGCCGTCTTGCTCAAAAGTGTCTAGTTCCAAATACAGGTACAAGAACCATTATAAAGAAAAAAATAAAATTCAAAGGAAATTCAAGAAAAAATCGATGGGAACCGCAGATCAGTGTTTACATACATAACCGAACTTATTATGTTGTATTTTATATAGTAAAATGTTAAAAAGTTATACAGTTGTTTAATTTATCTCTGTCTTTAGTGTACCTACTGGTATTGGTAATTGAATTAAATAAAAATACAACAAAATGTTTATTGTATACTATAAATATTCTGTTTTATTAACATATACCTATACATTGACGCCCTCCCACTCTATTAATATCATAAAAACTAATTTCATTATTCATTCATTCATATTCATATTCAATTTCATTGTTGCTTAAATAGAAAAGAGACCCAAATCAAAATGTGTTTGTTGCATTTAAATTCGGAATGCTATTTATTTTAAGTTTGAGATCGAATTATGTTTATTTTTGATTTGTGGCGCTTCTGTATACAGGGTGGAAAGTTGAGAAGGGGCAGTAAGGGCAGCTACTAGATCCCTTGCTACGCGAAAATGCTTTTAGGAGACATTTACTAACTTTTTAAGTAATGAAAATCAACATTCACAGATTTTTGATAAAATGTAGTATAGTCAGCGAGAAAATCGTCAGATTTGAGTAAATTTTTTTAAATGCCAATCGATCCCATTTCTATCAAGGATTAACTCTCTACTCGGCCTAGGTTGGATGTTGCTTTAATAAATAATAAAGTAAGAGACTAAGACTTTATAGGGAAAATATTCTTGTTAATGATGATTTATTATATAAAGGTATATGTAAAAATTAACAATTCTTAAAAACTTTAGGATGGGAAATGGAAAAGACAATGTGTTATTTATTATTATTTTAAGAATGTTTTATCCTACCCAAGTATTCATAGTTACTACTGGTTGTGACTGCAGCAATGAGAATAATTGGGATACACCAAAAAAAATAACTGGTTGATTTTACATTTTTATTCGAAAGAATAGCCTTTTGTAAGAAACTAATTTGAAGCATTTCATAATTAAATGTATTATTGATATTTAAAATAATTTATTAAATTAAAGTAACCTTACCTACTTGTAGCGACAAGATGACGTAGATATTTATAAAGAACGGGTATACTTCATCTAAGACTTAGAAAGATGATTTTTTATTATCTGTGATCTGTTTTCAAAGTCAAATTAGACGAACGTCATTCAAATATAATGTAAACAAACAATCGAAATATGATATAATTTATTATTTAAGAGTATATAAGCATTCAACCATTGCTTATTACCTAGACCTCAGTTAATACAACACTTCCTACATGACCTTGTTTCTAGACTAGATTTACTTAACACAATCACATTAAATTTGTTGAAAAGACGGATTCCATACTTCCAATCATGAGTAAATGTCGATGCCGTCTTTTTGAACCTCTTGTAAAACCTTACCTCACAAATTATTAACATTTATCACACATAACTCAAAAGAGAAATGGTCTCATTAATATATTAATTTCATCATAAGAATTACAGTCAATTCGTAAACAAATAAATTTGACATGACAACAGCTGTCTTCAAACGTAGGTGTCAGCTAGATATCTAAATTGTACTTATAAAATAAAATATTGGAGAGGTTTTATACGTTTTATGTAAAACCACAAAAGTGCTTGATACAGCGCAATTGGGACGGGCATTTAGGGGTCAAATGAAGGTCATTTCTTAATTTTAATATAATTAATTCATTGTAACATATTTTTTTAATCTAGCTACTGGGATCGATTCGAAAAGCCTATTCCTCGAAATGGTTTTGAAATTTTCATACATTGTTAAAAATGGGTGTATCCCAATTGCTGCAGTCACAACCAGTAACTTTGAATACTTGGGTAGGATAAAACATTCTTAAAATACAATACCTTACCATTTAAGTAGTTGTGATTGGTGAATTAAATCCAAGATAAGGGAGAATGATATTTATAACAATTGGCTAAGTAAAGTTTTTTGAAGGGGTGTATATTTTTTTTTCTGATAGTGTTTGGTCTATAAACCAATAATCTACAGTTATTTTATTTTTAAACATTATAGTTCTTCTAAAATACCTTTTTTTTAAGTCCGTTATGACAGTTCTCTGAGCGTTACGGAACTATACGCGTTACCTTAGCCTAAATGATAATTTAAAAAAAAAACCGTATTATGACAATACTTTGTCTGTCTGTTGTCAAAATTGTCAAACGAATAAAATAAATAATGGTTTCGCATTCGTTTGTTTACCTCCGTGTTATTTACCAATTGTTTCCTTGAATTTTACGATGACTTCTGCTCAGACCATTGGATTTGGATATTACCGCATTTCTCGACAACCACCGCAATTTTTTTTTGGACTTGAATTGGAACTACTCTTGACGGCGTATTTTGGCTGACGATTCTTACTATCCCTGACGACCTCTGCATTAGTTTTTGGACTACGATACAAGTTGTTTGCATCATGTTCATCCTTATATAATGGATACATCAAATGTAAGTCCCGCAAACGCTGCTTATGATAGAGTATATTACAAGGATGAAGTAAGATGTTTCGTACCGTCGTGTAAAAAATTTAGAAGAGACCATCCCAATGCCACTTATTCTTGTCCATACCAAAAGCTCTAAAAGCCTAATAAGTGCCTAACCATGGAAAGGAATTGCCCAAAACGACTCTTGTATGTCTGTGAAGAGCATGTCAATGTGATTCAGCAAGTCAGTATGAATTTCAAAAAGTACATAAGGCAGCCAGGATAAAATCCATAGTAAGCACAGCTAATATTAAAGCAGTATCTTTAACCAAATTTTCTTTCATCAAGTGGCTTTGCGACACCAACAATGTTTGAGCCCTCGAGCCCTTCAACCTCAACATCATCAAGCAACAAGGAATATGTGTCGGCAAAGCACAGACATTTTTCTGGACAGCAGCACATAATGAGCCTTATAAAAGAAAAACCCAATATGTATAATGAAGTGCCGAAACAGTAATATTGGGTTATAGATTTTTTGGCAAAGCAACTATGTTTAAAATAAAACAAAGTGATACTCTACAAAGAAGACCATTTTAACTTGAGCAAAGTCACCGTTCAAAAAATATTAAGAGTACGCCGCATCTGGAAAAATACTTGAAAAATATAATTTTTTAACTGCCAGAACCTATAGAAATAAAAAAGACGTTACCTCCAGTATTTAAGGCCAGATATGCAAATGTCCAATGTATTATCGATTGTTTTGAAATTCAAATAAAGACCCCTTCAGACCCTGTAACTCAAGCCAGGACATGGTGACAATACAAGTACTGTAACACATTAAAATATCTTATAGCTTGCTGCCCAAACGGTTTTATCTGTTTTATTTCAAAAGGCTATGGAGTAAGGATATTAGACAAAGCCATTACAGAATGTAGTGGCTTTGTTGATATTGTTCCTCCAGGGGCTGTGGTATTAGCCGATCGAAGCTTCAACGGGATAGAGATTCTTCTTAAAGACAAACATGTAAAACTCCTTCACCCTCCGAGTGTATCATCAACTGAAACGCCAACATAAAAAGAAGTCATTCAAAGCAAAATCATCGCAAGTCTAAGGATACATGTGGAGCGCGTGATATGGAGGGTGAGGGAGTTCACTTTCCTGAAACCTCACTCAGTAATTAATCACAGTTATATAAGATACATTGATGAGAGTTTGACCATTGCCTGTGCTCTAGCAAATTTACAGGGTAATATAATAAAAATACAGTTAATATTTAAAAACTTTGTTTTATTTTATTAAAGCACTTCATAACATTAACACTTCTGGCTTTGATTAAAATGGGTTCACTAAGGGCCGCTTGCTAGAAGCAAAAGGATAACCTGGTTTTAGATTTCAATCTAGATTTGACATAATTATAGTTCCATACTTAGTTTGACTAAAACTAGATATTTCCTGCTGGAACAAGTTGCCCTAAGTTAAGAAAGAATGCAGTAGTATAGCTTTTTCAAACCACACGCGACACGGCGCCGTACGCCACTTAAAGGTTCGACCCCACCGCTGCTTAAAATACGGCTACGGTACGGAATCGCAGTGACGCATCGTATCCGTACCGTTTTTATCGCATGCCCTCCACACCGCTGCTTTAAAATAAGGTGTCGTTGTGTAAACCACCGTCATGTTCATATTGGGTAAATTTCTGGAATCAGCTTGCACGAACTCGTTTGACGCACTCATTATATCGCCTGGTGTCAGGGCAAAAAAAGTGTAATCCAAAGGCAGAGCAGGGGTCGTCAGGGATAGTAAGAATCGTCAGCCAAAATACGCGCGGGAATCGTCGTCAAGAGTAGATCCAATCCAAGTCCAAAAAAGCGTTGCGGTGGTCGTCGAGAAATGCGATAATATCCAAATTCAAGGGTCTGAGCAGAAGTCGTCGTAAAATTCAAGGAAACAATTAGTAAATAACACGGAGGTAAACAAACGAAAGCCAAACCATTATTAGTTTGACAATTTTGACAACAGACAAGGTACTGTCATAATACGTCTTTTTTTTAAATTATCATTTAGGCTAAGGTAACGCGTATAGTTCCGTAACGCTCAGAGAACTGTCATAACGGACTTAAAAAAAAGGTATTTTAGAAGAACTATAATGATTAAAAATAAAATAACTGTAGATTATATTGGTTTATAGACCAAACACTATCAGAAAAAAATATAATATACATCCCTTCAAAAAACTTTACTTACCCAATTCAAGGAACTTAGGTACTTTTACAAAAATATTTTCATAAAATATTTAGCAGAAGCTATTTTTTATGTTGTTTAAAAAAACCTCAGAAATCTATGTTACCTATTAGACTGTCATGTTAAAAATGATTTTATACCAGACCTAACAGAGATTTAAACTCAGTAAGTAAAGTATGTTCAGGGATATTATTACTAAGAGGATTTCGTCTTAGGCAATCATAGAAGATAAATATCTTCTACCGATCTCTCATCAAAACCACATTCGCAATTGTCCTTAATCCGTATATTCACCAATTCCACCCCCGTTCACGTATAATAAACTTCAAGGATACAATATAAATACAATTCCAAGGATAATAAACTTGTCCGCCAAACTCCAGCTATTCTGCACGTCACTCGAGACTTGAATTCGGAGTTCTAGTATAGGGTACAGAACCCTCCTACTTCTGCTTGCTTCTGCCCGATGGCTCAATTTTGCCAAGTAAAAGTAGCTATTGTATACAGAACGTCAATGGACTGCGTCGGAGTCCGACGGTCGGACCCAGAATTAAGTGCCGTAGTACTTCATGGAGAGCATATGTGATCTTTAATTTGGCGCGCCGCGTCTCCGTCTCGCATGAAATGTAATGTAAACAAAACAAACAAATCGTAAAACCGAACTCATAACATAAAAAACTTCACTACTGTCAAGACATAATAGACTATGTGATCTGGCAATTTTTGCAATATACCTGTACCTACCTATAACAAACAAAATGAAGTATAATACAAATGCATAAGCTTAATTATTTTTAAGTATAATATGTATCCTTTTACTTAGTTAATTATACAAATTGATATGAAAAATATAAACAATTTATTTTATACCATTCCGACATCAAGCAATTGTGAACCAGCTTTAAGAAATTCAATAAACTTCTCTGTATAACCTGTGTTATCTGTGGCTTTATCACATTCGCAACGCGTTCGCCTTATCTGACGTTAGTAGAGAATACCGTGATAAAGTTGACGTGGTCGAACAGACGGACGTATAAGGCTGCCTAATTGAGAATACACGCGCTAAATGTGTTTTGTTCGCTTTGACGGGACTACTTAAATTCGACGCTTGAACATTCACTCCTGCGTTCGCTCAACGTCGCTGTTGAAAGAATCACTACCCTGTTCGAGACTGGTGTGAGCACGTTGATCGCGCTAAACAACACTGGAACCTTACAGACTATGAAATTTGTACCAAAATTGCAGGGTTGTTACAAGGTCGAGCCAAAACCCTCGGAGACACGTGGCTTGTAAAGTCCCCATTATGGAATGATATGCGCGATGCTCTTGTGCAAACTTGTGAACCCGAAGCGCGGTATTCTAATGATATTCTAAAGTTGCGAAATTTTAGGTTTGACATGTCAAATCCCGCGGAATCTATTACTAAAGCGTGGAATATTTGGAAAAGAGTAATAAGCGGTGATAAGGAAAAGGATGCGGTTGAGGCTGTTATAGGCTGTGTTGACAATGAGTATTTACGGCTGCGATTAATATCTAGTAATTGTTTAACTGTCCCTGTGTTTAATTGATTTCTGTGGCTTCAACGACAAAGCCCCGAGATACTAGGAGCAGCGAACCCCCCGCGAAACGGCCTAGACTACGAAATAACCGTGAGGAGACACTAGCCTGTTTTAGTTGCGGAAAGTTGGGTCACATCCAAAAAAATTGTCTAAGTAATAAGGTGACGGAACCAAAATCTTTACTTACTGTCATTGAGCCTAGCTCAGAGCCTAAATCCGAAAGATCAACACAAAAGTGTACTTATTGTAGTAAAATAGGAGACACAGAAACGGTTTGTTTCAAAAAATTAAAAGACAATGGAGATAAGATAGCTCTAGCACAAGAACAGCCTAACGTGTCAACCCCAATGAAAGTTGTATTAAACAGTAAACCGATTGTGGCGTTATTTGACAGTGGAGCAGACCGTTCTCTTGTACGCAAATCGTTAAGTTTTTCACTGCCCGGTAAACGAGAGGACTATCCCCTTTTACTTCAAGGATTAGGTACGGGCACGCCGGTCCTTTCGTGCCAGTGTATTACGGTTTTGTGTGAGATAAATAGCATTTTTGTTGAAATAATATTTCATGTAGTAGAAGACCACGAGATTCCTTGTGAGCTTTTGATCGGATCAGATTTAGTGAAAATGCCAGGACTAGCTGTAAATATAACTACTAACGGTGCCACTCTGATGCGAACTTCTCAGACCTTAACTGCGTTAGTTAGTGATGACTTGACTGAAAAATTTGATACCGATTTAACTGATGTAGGAGAAATCCGGGAGCTTGAGGCAATTCTAGATAAAAACGCAGGTGTTTTTGCGACCGGAATTCCAAAAACAAGAGTAAATACAGGCTATTTAGAGATTCAACTCAAGAATCCTACTAAAGTCGTGTCCCGTAGACCATATCGAATGGCACCTATTGAGCGTCAAAAGGTGAAAACTATAGTAGATTTCATTTCATTTCATTTCATTTATTTATTTGCATAACCATGGTATTACAAGGTGGTCTTAAAAAATAAAAGTACATACATGGACCCTACTAGGGCATCGCAAATTGTTTAAAACTAAGTACAATTACAAAATAAATGGTTTGAGAATTACTATCTAGAATTTCATTTTCTTATTAATTATTCTGTATCTATTATAATTCTATAATTATGTCTATTTTCTTAATATTATTTAACAATAATCCATAAACTCTTGCACGGAGTACGGGCATTTACAAATGAGATACGTTTTTAACTTATTAACAAATGTTATATATTTTTCTTCCTTAGAAATATCTTTAGGAACCGAGTTATAAATTCGTATGGACATTGCATGGGGACCCTTATTGTTCATTTGCAGCTTACATGGAGCAGAAAGAACTAACCTATTTTTATGTCGTAAATTACGCAATTTTTGGTAGAGGTCGTTATGTTTACGCACGAATTTGCAAGTTTCTAATACATATAAGGATGTTAGAGATAGAATTTTTAATTTTATAAAGTGCGGTTTGCATGTTTCATCATTATTTATGCCAGTTAGTACTCTTATGCATCTCTTTTGCAGTAAAAATATAGTTATTTATGTAACTGGTACATAATGAGGCCTCTTAAGGTACGAGAGCCGAGGTTAGAGCGCGAGCTTGCGAGCGCTCTAATTATAGGCACGAGTACCTTAAGAGCTAATTATGAACCGTTGCATACATAACTTTTTCTACAAGCTTAAAATGATAATGATAAAAATAAACAATCGCTAACTTTTCTCGTATACTTTACTCGATTTTTCTGCTAACAAATTACTTGTCATCAAAGACATTTTCACTATTCCGATGCGCGATAATAGTTTGTGAATTTTATTGATAAATGTAAACAAATTTCATGCGAATTTTAATAGATACTAAAAACAGTTCTATCAAATTATCATAAACAAGTTGGAATGCCAAACGAGACGCCATTTTGTTGATATCCATATTGAACGTAACCATGGTAACCAAATAACAAATCGATGGATATTAACCATCTATTTTTAGTAATTGAATAAAAATGTTATTTTTTAACACATATTTAGTCTCAAAATTATTTTTATTTTTAATATTCGTAATTTTAATTGGTGTTAAAATGTTTTTAACGGTTTATATACAAATTATTAGGATGTCAAGTGTTAACTAAACGCCAAGACTGATATCCGGAATGACCGTTACCATGGTAATAACAATGCTATAATAAATTATAGCACTGTTATTACCATGGCAACGCTAATTATAGAATTGTTTTTACTCTTCGGTTACGCTATAGGTGGTATTCTGACACCATTAACGATATCAATATTAGCGGTTTATAGTACGCGAGTAGAAAAAATCTTTTATAATAACACTATTGCCCCATAATATTATTCCGTATTGTAGCCAAGCCTGGGCAAAGGCGTGATAAGCACAAATTGCGGTCTTTAAGTCGGTGTTTATTTTTATTTCTCTGAGAGC
This sequence comes from Acleris cristana, assembly GCA_948252455.1. NCBI lineage: Eukaryota > Metazoa > Arthropoda > Insecta > Lepidoptera > Tortricidae > Acleris > Acleris cristana. The sequence continues at coordinate 51,446,491 of OX411771.1, forward strand.
GTATGCGAAACTAGATAATTTAGCAGCTACTTTTCCTACGTGAGCTTTCCAGTTTAAATGTTCGTCAATATGTATACCGAGTAGTGGGCAGCTGTTTACTAGTTGTAGTCTATCATTATGATAGGAGTAGTTAATATTGAGAGCAGGTCTTTGGTACGGTCTGAATTGTATTAAGTTCGTTTTTTGCAAGTTTATACCTAAATTATGATCTTCAAGCCAGGACAGGACTTTATTAAAAATAGTGTTTAAATTATTGGTAACGTCTTTATTATTTTGGCTAGAAAATACTATAGTAATATCATCGGCATAAAGTAAGGCTTTTATATTGTTCGTGTTTATTATTTTTGGCAGGTCGTTAATATATAACAAGAACAAAATACATCCTAGAACACTTCCTTGGGGGATAGAACATGTAGTGCGGGCCGTATGAGAACGAACTTTAGCTATTTTGTTTGTTGTGTTATCTGTATATTCCAATTCGACGATCTGTTGGCGATTTTCTAAATAAGACACAAACCAATCGTGCGCAGTGCCTCGAATACCTATTCCGGACAGCTTGTGCAACAGGAGGTCGTGTTGAACTCGGTCGTAAGCTTTGCTCATGTCAAGAAGCAATCCAAACGTGTTCTTCTTTTCTCCGATTAGTCCTAGAACTTCTTGTACAAACTCGTAAACTGTTAAAGTCGTAGATCTGTTCCGTCTGAATCCGTTTTGGCATTTGTCAAATATGTTAAATTTGTCACAAAATGAAGTTACTCGTTTGGCCATAATAGACTCAAAAACTTTTGAAAACGTATTTAGTAGAGCAATTGGGCGATAATGTGCAGGTTTAGTGGAGTCTCCTTTTTTTTTTGGAATTGGTTTTATGAGTGAAGTTTTTAGTAGATCAGGAAATGTTCCAGTAGAAAACGATTGGTTGATCAGGACCGTAAGAGGAGGTGTAAGCTCGTCAGCACATTGTTTTAGAAGTGTTGGAGGTAACTCGTCGATTCCATGACTAGTTTTATTTTTGAGCTTTTGTATGCATTTGTAGGTCTCAGTCGGATATACGGGCGACAAGAAAAAACTATTGGTGGCAGGATTTATTACGGGGCGACCGCGTGGCGTGTTGTTGGATGTGTTCAACCCCACGGAGACAAAAAAGTTATTAAACGTGTTTGCAACTAGAAGAGGGTCGTTTGTTATATCGCCATTTATTTTTAAACTAATGTATTTTTTACACTTTATTTTCGTTTTATTTGTATGCTCACCTACGATTTGCCACACTGTTCTTATTTTGTTACTGGAATTATTTATTCTCTTTATATTTTGGATTTTCTTTGAAATGTTTACTGATTTTTTTAGTACTTTGTCGTACATTTTAAAGTGTTTTTTTAGAACGGGGTCTTTAGTTTGAGTCATTAATATCTTTAGGTGGCGTTTATGTTTACACGAAACTTTTATACCCTGACTTAACCATTGCCTTTAGATGACCTTATTGCTAACGGGGTAGTTCGTGAGAGTACTTCAGAGTTTGCCAGCCCGGTAATTCTCGTTAAAAAGAAAAATGGCGATGACCGTATGTGTACGGATTACAGGGAACTAAATAGCAATACTGTTCCGATCAAGTTTCCATTGCCCATAATTTCTGACCAGATAGATAGGTTAGCAGACGCAGCATATTTCATATGCCTTGACATGGCGCAAGGGTTTTACCAGATACCTATAAAGGAGGAGTCTATATCTAAAACGGCATTTATTACTCCAGACGGTTTGTTTGAGTATGTGATGATGCCTTTTGGCCTAATGAATGCCCCTGCTGTATTTCAGCGATCAATAATGGCAGCACTGCGCCCATTCTTGGATGACATTCTTGTTTACATGGATGATGTATTGATTAAATGTAAAACTTTTAAAGAGGGCCTTGACATGTTGGACAAAGTCCTAAACGCCCTGCAAAATGCTGGATTCTCTGTAAATCGTAAAAAATGCGTGTTTTTCAAGCGCTCAGTTGAATATCTTGGCAATATTATTTCGCAAGGTACGGTTCGACCAAGCCCCAAGAAAGTCGAAGCGTTAGAAAAGTCTCCGGTGCCTTGTACAGTTAAACAAGTTCGGCAATTTTGCGGGTTGGCGGGTTACTTTAGGCGATTTGCACCGTCTTTCTCAGAACGAATGATACCACTGTATAATTTGACAAAAAAAGATGCCAAATTTATTGAAAATATATGAATGTGAAAGCGCTAGGCTGGATATTATCCGACGTTTGACTTCAGTCCCGGTGTTTAGGATATTTTCAGAGGATTTACCAATCGAGCTCCACACGGATGCTAGTAGTCAAGGATTAGGTGCTATTCTCATCCAAATAAAGGACGGAAGACAACACGTTATTGCGTACATGAGTATGAGAACTACTGAACCTGAAAGCCATTACCACTCATACGAGTTAGAGACGCTGGCCATAGTCCGAGCGGTCAAACACTTTAGGCAGTATCTCTACGGCAGGACTTTTACGATCGTCACAGACTGCAACGCAATAAAAGCTTCCATGCAGAAACATGAGTTGCTACCAAGGATTCATCGCTGGCTAGCGTTTCTCCAGCTAATGCTCGTAATCGATTTTAAGATTGAATATCGGCAGGGTAGTCGTATGAAACACGCCGATTTCTTCAGCCGCAATCCAACAGCATGTATTAATCTAGCTTGTAACGTGGATTCTTGGCTGGTAGTTGAGCAACGGCGCGATGTGGAATTGGCCGCGATCATCAAGAATTTAGAACGCGGTGATGAAGTCAACAAGTATCGATTACATGACAACACCTTACAACGCCACAGCCCTGAACAAGAACCAGGACGCAATGTTTGGAAAAAGGTTATTCCAAAAACGTACCAATGGAGCATAATAAATGCTTACCATACAGCGCTCAAACACTTTGGTTGGGAGAAAACTCTGGCAAAACTACGAGAAGTTTATTGGTTCCCAGATATGTCTAGCACTGTTAGACAATTTATAGACAATTGCGTGATATGCAAAACAAGCAAAGGAGCTTCTGGAGCAAAGCAGGTACAAATGTTTCCGATTCAGGAAGAGCCAATTCCGTTCCACACGGTACATATTGATATGACGGGAATATTGACCAAACGGAATGACAAACATGAATATGCAGTAGTGATTATCGATGTGTAAGGAGGGATGCAGGCGAGACAATGAAACAAGTCAATGATCGAGTATACACTGATTTATTAAGACCTGATGCCCCATATATATACTTACATCCTAATACACACTACATCTCCCATCGAAAGAGAAAAAAAAAAAAAAAAGTAACATTTTTTTTTTCTACTGTTATGTTTATATACTACAATTTATTTATTACAAATAAAAACATATTGTTCTAGTTACACGTCAATGACTGGATAATAGAGTTTTGTCCTATTTTTATGTATTAATTCTATCTTACCGTTGTTAAGTATTTCGACATTAGGAGCTAAATCTCTTAATACTAGAAATGGGCCTTTATAAATAGTGTCCAGTTTTTTCCTGTCCTCGTTTTTTATTAAAATTAAATCATTAGGTTTATACATTTTCGGGTTAGTATATGTATCATATTTCAGCTTTCTTATATTTTTATTTCTAATCAAATTTTCCCTAGCTTCTTTTTGTGCTACTTGTAGCCGATACTTAAGCTCTAAAGTGTAGTCATCCCTATTATATCGATGGTCCCACCGAATAAACGTGTATGTGAAAAAATATGATTTTACAGGAAAAAATAAATACGTTAGAACTGTAATTACGAACAACTGTGACAACATAGGTATATAAGATGTATATACAAAAGATAGGTAAAAAATAATCTTTCTATTAACATTTTAATAAGTTAAGTATGAAAGCTAGTTTTTGAGAAAATTGAGAAAAAGCATGTTATTTTTTTATTCTAGTGAAGGTAAGCGCAGATACTTTGTGTTTTAAACGTTTACACGTTTTTTCGTGTTATAAGGAGCGTCTTCTTTAAATGTAATGCAAAGTAACGTTAGTTTTTGCGTAAAATCAAGACTATTACCTTGATGGGTACTAAGCTCTTGCATGTTTCTTTAGGTAGAAATATACGATTATTCTAAACAGTAACTTACTTTTCCAAGATTTTGTAAGGTAATTAATGTTGTGCAAATAAACTTAACAATAACTAAAGCATTCTAATTATTATTTTGTAACTAAAACTGCCTTGTTTTTTACTGTTAAATTTATCAAATCTTTTGTTATTTTGTGAGCTTTATAACAAAAATGCTTATATTAACCGATTTATAAATAAATAGATTCTAAACGGGGTTTTATCATCGACATAAATACAGCAGGCTTGGTCAAGATGCATAACGTTAACGTTAGCGGCTTTGGAAAAAAGTGTCTTATTTTATTATTGTGTCTTATTAAGACAATAAAACATATTTACCATATGCGAACACTAAGTAAGGATAGCCAGCTGGCCCAGGTAGAAGCAAAAATGCTAAGGTACAAGCTTCAGATACTCGGTCTCAGAGAGGTTCGCAGGAAGATGAAGAGACCGCCCGTGAAAATGTAGTGAGATTCCTCTTTACTGATGCGGCGAAGAATAGTCTTTTTGACTGGAATCCCTTCTCTGAGTGAATCATAACAGCCCGCTTTAACAGCAAAGCCCGAAAAATCACCATCGTTCAATGCTACGCACCCATGAACATGGTTTCGGAAAAGAATAAAGAGGATTTCTATAAAGCCCTCAACTCGACTTTGAAGAAAATCCGCAGACAATATAAAGTCATTGTAGTGTCAAGGCATGAACAACGATGGATGCTAAAGATATATGGGAAGTAGCGGTTCTTGGAGTTCTGTCAAGGTAACGATCTGACCATCGGAGGTAATTTATTCATATATGGAGAACACCTTAAAAATACATGGAATTCACCCGATGGAGTCTCGGAAAATCAAATTGACCACCTTGCCATCAGCGCTAAATGGCGCTTATCGCTGCCCGATGTTCGCAACCGCCGAGGGGCGGACATCGATGGTGATCACCACCTAGTGGTTGCTGAAGTGCGGCTCAAAGTAGCTGTCGCTTAAACTGCTGGCGGGACAACCAAAGTTTGAGGTTAGCAAGTTATGCGCTACTCAATGCGCTGTCAACAGTGCTGGACGACCTGAGGCTGCAATACCGCCAGATGAGAAAAACTATCTACCGGAGTACAAGGCGTGACCGACGGGTATGGACGGATGTTGTAGCCGACAATGCGCAACGTGCCACTGACTCTGGCAATCTCAGTGAGTTGTATAAGGTGACACTGACCAAAAATTAGAACCGGAAGAAGAAGTCCCAGAAAGACAAGAAGGGCCAACTAATAGTGATCACATCTGAGGGACAGTTTCAGCGCTAGCGGGAGCTCTTTGAGGAGATCTTCCGAGTCCTCGACGACCCTATGAGCATATCTGCACCTGATTTCAGTTTGCCTCTGAATAGCCCAAACATAAAAATTTCTCCGCCCACAGAAACGGAAGTAGCGAATGCCGTCAGATTGCTCAAAAATGGCAAGGCCCCCGGAGTTGACCTGATCACAGCGGAAATTCTTTAAGCCGACCTGCCTTTCGCCGTGATCTCGCTGACGCCGCCGACGCCACTCTTAGGAGAAAAAAAAAATACCGGACGATTGAAATAAAGGCCTTTACTTGGCCTATCACTGTGCCAAAAAAGGGAGACCCCCTTTCGGCTCATTCTAAGGTGAACTCCAAGATCATTCTAGATCGGCTGTCAGGGGCCGTTGAACCTCTTATTCTTCTTCAAATTATTATTATAATATTATGCAGGGAGCACGCTGGATTCCGACCTAGTCGATCTTGCAAGGATGAAATCAACACACTGCGCATCATATTAGAATGGGCATCAGAATGGCAGAGGGAAATGTATTTAACCTTTGTAGATTTAGGGTGGTCTTATATCTGGAACTGACTGCGTAGGATTAGTGTTCCCGACAAAATCACGAACCTCATTAAGGCCATCTACAACAACTATTTTTGTAGAGTGACGTGTAAGGCCTCATCTCGGAGGACATATCGATACATGCGGGTGTACGACAGGGGTGTCTTCGCTCACCTCTCTTTCTTGTTGTTCTGGATAGTTTACAGTAGCGTGTCGCGTCAGAAACTGGAGGAACCGACTAGGACATCGCTGCGAGAATCGCCAGAGCAACCTTTGCGCAGCTCCGCCCGGTATGGCAATGACGGAAATTGACACGGAGGATTAAAACTAAAATATTTCGGTCGAACGTCAAAACCGTATTGCTAGACGGATGCGAGACATGGAAGGTCACAAAAGACACCTCGCGTCGACTAAAAACTTGCATCAACCGCTGCCGTCGCCGGATTTTTAACATATTATACTGGCCATAGAATAGACGAAGGATCATTGTGGAAGCGGAGGCATAGGGAAGACTTGGAGCGAGTAGAAACGCGATGCAAAACACCGACCGTGCTGGCGACGCACTGTCATGGATGCCTTCTGTCCCATCCAGGGGACATAGGACCTTAAGTCAAGTAAATCAACCTTTTCCAGATTCGTCGTATATAATTTTGAGCATTCTTTTGCACCGAGATGAACCAGCCGTCGTTGCTCTCTTCATTTTGGATACGCACAACTAATTTAAATAACACAAAACCACTAACTTATCACCACTTATTGTCTTATTAACCCATTGTTTTTATTATTTGTAAACTCATAATTATCACGTTCCGCACGACTGACTGACTGATTGTTAAGGGAGCGAGCCCACCTAGTGGCAATGTCACGCGCTGCCCCCTACCCCTCTTCGAATAAGCAGCCATTGCTGTTTTAATAACAGGTGCGAAGATAGTCTAAGCACTTAAAACTAAATTTGTCGCAAATAATATTGTTAGTGAATAAGCGTATTTTGAATTAATACAATACCACATTGAGAAAATTATATGTTGCAACCGTTATTACACAATGTGAGTATTATTTATTAAATAGCAAACACTTGTTACTATAACTTTTATAGCAACTTTATACGGCAAGAAGCAATACGCTAAAAACTCGTATCGTCCATAACACCAAAAAGCGTGCACCAGAATAATACACAAATATAAAGTTTAGTAAATTTGTGTTTTCACTCACGCACGTTTATTCGTGTTAAGACGATAAATTGTAATTTGTGTAACAAGTGACAATACCAATATTCGTGTGGCCTTACTGATTATATTTTCCGTAGAATAAAAATATTTTATTTAATAAATTGGAAAATAACAAGCATACCCCCCTCAAAAAATTAGGGGGGGTGTATTACAACCTCAGGAATCGAAATCAGCAAAAAAAAATTTTTACGGTATTAACCCTTGCACGTTTATTCGGTGGGGCCATCGATATAGTGGATCAACTGTACATGTCCTTAAATTACTTGGTAGGTTACATTTTTTCCCGAACACTAGTTCAAAGGGAGTAAAATCTGTTTCCGAGTGTACAGATGTATTATGCGAAAAAGACCAGAATGGTAACCAATCACTCCATGTTTCTGGGTGATTGTCTGTCTGTATTCTCAAATAAGCACCTAAATGTTTATGGGAGTTTTCGAGTCCACCTATGCTTTGATGGTGATAAGCGGTTGAATTTAATTTATTTATTTTCAACAACATACACACCTGTTCCATTATTTTGGACATAAATTCCGTGCCCCTGTCAGACACGAAATACCGTGGTATTCCATATCTAAGGACAAAATTAGTAACGAATGTTTTAGCAACTTCATCTGTACCCTTGGAAATAAGTGGATACGCCTCTATATATTTTGATAAATCGCATTGTAGCGTAAGTATGTACGAATATCCCTGCGTATCTTTTGGTAGCGGCCCCACAATATCTAAAAACACTTTCTCGAACGCTGACTTAGCAGTCGGTGTTATCACCATAGGTTCTTTAACTGGTATAGAATGCTTCTGCATTTGACACTTACTACACCTTTTTACGAAGTTCTTGATATCGTTGTCCATTCCTACCCAAAAGTAATATTTCCTAATATTGTTGAACATTCGTCTTATACCTGCGTGGCCACTCGTAGGTAAAAGATGAAAGTCGTTTAAAATTACGCTTATGTCATCCTTGTCATCAATCCTCTCAACATCTTTTAACACACATAATCGTGGGCCGGTCCAATCTTTTGTGATTTTTATTTGTCTGGCTAACTTCTCTACGAATATCTTATTTTCCTTATTTTTCATGATACATAACTCTTCTACATTAATATTCTTACAAAACTCCTTTAGCTCTCTCACAAAGTCGGCTCGCGTCCTATGCGATTGAGAACTTTGGTTTATGTATATTGTCTTATTTGACGGAACATATGATAACGTTTCGTTTTCATTTTTAATTTCTTTATTTTTCCTTAGACTTTCTAACCTCTCCGTACTGGTGAAACATAATTCTAGAGAGTCCCTCGGTTTTTTATAAATTTCTATAACTTTTGGTTGATCAGGCCAGCTGTCATTAGAAACCATATCGACCGGAGTGTCTTTAGAATTATCCTTTAGTCTTTTGGTTTGCGCTCTCGTCATGACATTCATCACCTTTTCGCTCATCTCTTTCAAGTCCGTCGACGATATTCTTGATAAAGCGTCTGCCACTGCGTTAACGGATCCTTTAACATATTTCACTACAAAATCGTATTCTTCTAATGCCATTCTAAATTTCATTAATCGACTGGAAGGATCTTTCATATTAAATAAATAAATAAGAGGTTTATGATCCGTTAAAATTGTAAAAGTTCTACCGTACAAGTATGGGCGAAAGTGTTTTACTGCCCATACTATAGCAAGTAACTCTTTCTCAATAGTGGGATAGTTCAACTCCGCTTTATTTAGGCTTCTACTAGTGTAGGCTACTGGCTTGCCATCGCAATTTGATAATATTCCCCCTAATGAATACCCGGATGCGTCTGTTTGGAGCTGAAATTCATTTTTTTCAGCAAAATCTGGGTATTGCAGAACTGGTGGTGAGACAAGTGATTCTTTAAGTATTTCGAATGAATCTTGACAATTTTTATTCCATTTAAATACTTGATTTTTCCGACTCATTTTATTTAATTCGTAGGCTTTTTCAGCAAAATTTGGAATGAACTTACGATAGTAGTTTGCAAAAGCGACAAACCTTTTTACCTCGTCTATATTTTTGGGTTCGGGGTATTCTTTCATTACCTTAATTTTTTCGGGGTCCGGTAAAATACCTTCACCGGTAACAACGTGACCTAAGTATAAAATTTCTTTTTTTTAAAACTCACATTTCTGTGGATTTAACTTAAGATTCACTTTTCTTAACCGTTCCATAATACTGAGTAAATTTTTGTTGTGATCTGTTAAATTTCTGCCAAAAACAATAAGTTCATCCAAATATACGAAACATTTGTCATATGTTAACCCGGACATGGCTAACGTAATCATTCTAGAAAATGAATTTGGACTAGTTTTCAACCCCATTGGTAGTCTTTTCATCTGATATTGACCTTTAGCTGAGCAAAATGCTGTATACTTTCTACTACTCTCTTCTAATTCTACCTGGTAGTATCCTGAAAATAAATCTAAATGTGTATAGTAGACTGCTCCTGATAATGAATCTAAAATTTCCGTTATGTTCGGAAGTGGAAACTTGTCATCCTGTATGCGGTCATTTAATTTTCTATAATCTATAACTAAACGCCACTTTTTCCTTCCACTGCTATCTGCTTTCTTCGGGACTAACAAGATCGGACTGGACCATTCACTCCGCGCTGGCTCTATAATTCCATCCTCTAACATTTTATTAATTTGACTATCTATTTGTAGGTATGCGGCAACCTATACGGCTTAACATACACTGATCCCGTATTTGGTTTCAAATTCAGTGTCTGAGACCCTAAATTAGTAGTTGTTAATTTATCTCCCGGCAAATGGAATACATCGGAATATTTTGCGCAAATATTCTCAATACTAATTTTTTCCTCTTTATATAAATGATTCAGCTGCAAAGCTGAAAATAAACTTTTTACTCGACTCGCATTTCTACTATTTCTTTCAAAAGAACATAACTCATAATCATCAACTTTTTGTAAAGTTGGTTCGACTCTCTCCAAAATTACGTCATTGTCCGTTGTATTTAAAATTCTTATAGGTATCCTTCCATCACATGGCTTGACTAACATACTAGCAATAAAAATTCCTTCTCTAATTTCTTCAGTACAAATTAGGCAATCCTCTCTAACATTCGTCTTAATATAATGTACGGTCTCTGACCTGTGCGGTATAAGGAATGATGTTTTTGTTTTAGTTTCCATCCTTAAAAACGGTAAAGTGACACGGTTGTTTTTGTCATTCTGAACAATTAAAGTTTGACTATCATAATCTAAAGTAGAACGATGACTGTGTAAGAAATCATTTCCTAATATGCCATCTGATGTACATGGCAGGGAATGGAAAACATAAAATGGATGACTAAACACTTCTCCATTTGCAGATAACTCTAAGTATACGAACCCGATTGCCTGTACACTACCCCCGATACCATTTATAGTGGTAGTATTTTTATGGATTGGAACGTTGTTGTTAACAACGTAATTATGTTTTACAGCTGAAATACTCGCCCCTGTATCTATAAGCCATGATGATGCTCGATTTCCTAAACTAAGTGTAACGAAAAGAGAACTGTTACATGCCAATATTGTTTCGTTAGTCACGAAAAAACTCACTGGATGGTCCGGCTGTATTTTCTCCTGGCCTGATTTCAGACATTGTGCGAACTGTTCCGTTTCGCTCCCACTCATTTCCAAAAGTACGCTGACTGTACGTACCTGAATATCGTGATCGGCCCGCCCTGAATGACCGATGTGGAGCCCCGCGACCTCCTTGAGAATAGTGACTACTGCGCCCCCGCTGTCCATACGCCATCTGCGGCCGTGACTGTCTCCTGGGGCTGTAGTAACCACGTGCATTTCTAAAATATGGTCTTCCTCCACTAGGAGTACTGGTAACGGTCATACCTAAAATTTCCTGACTGGCTGAAGTACACAGCTCCTCGTCTTCCGCAGCCTGGATCGCATCTTTAAGCGAATCATAATTTCTGGCAGCGATTATTGTGCTTAACCTTTTATTTCGCAGCCCATCGGCAAAACGTTTTATTGCCATTTTTTCGTTAAGAGGCTTGAGTACTTTATAGTTTTCCGTTTTGCCATTGGCTTGCGAAATCGTTAAATTTACAAACAAATTCGACAGTTCATCACCGTATGCTTTTATGGACATGTCATTCTGCCTCAACGTTTGTAGCCTATTTTGGATCGCTGTCGGAGCCTGCTTAGGCAGTAGTTCCGCTTGCATATCTTCGAGGAGTTCATTGACCACGTCATAGTTGGGTGAAAATCTTAACTTTGCACCCTGCGACAATCTACTCTTAAGGACAAACTGAATCAGACTTTTCTTGCATTCTGGTTTTGTCAGAATAGAAGCATAATATTCGATTCCGTCAATTAACTGTTTTGTATTTTCCTCGGAACCGGTCATTACTGGCAGCAAACTCAAAGCGGTCTTTATGTTAAATTCCTCCATTTTGGTATTCTCGCTACACAGACCTAGCACTTCTCTATATAAAATAGCATAACTAGCGCAAACCCTATCAATTATCGGTACTTCTTTAGACGATATCTGTCCTATCTTAATTTGCTCCCGTATCTCAGTAACTAGCTGATTATAATGTGAAAAATTTTCATTCATCTCCTCTATCTTAGTTGTTCCGTTCGTTCTATTTTCTTGTTGAAACAGTTATTGGCATAGCGGACGCACAAGAAAATCGACACGACGATAAACAGGACCAACAGCAGGAACAAATACCAATTCGTTTGGTTCAGGTATTCCAAATGCGTGGTAGCCTGACTTTGCTCTATGCTGTTTTTATACCCTATCTGGGTGTTGTAATTATCCGTCTTCTGCGGTTGTTGCTGTGGTGGTTGCGAATTACACATTGTGTCCACAATAATAAAAAGCGTATTAACCGTAAAAGAAAACTTGAATACTTAATTAATAATCTCGAATAATTATTTCTCCCGACTAGCACTGAACGGCACGCGCCTCTCCAAATTAGGCAGGGTCACCATGTAAGGAGGGATGCAGGCGAGACAATGAAACAAGTCAATGATCGAGTATACACTGATTTATTAAGACCTGATGCCCCTTATATATACTTACATCCTAATACACACTACAGATGCTTACACCAAGTACACAACATTGACCTATGCCACTAATAAGACTTCTGTAGCAATGCTTCATGCACTAAAAACTCTAGTGTCTCTATTTGGAGCTCCAAAACAAATTATCAGCGATCAAGACACGGCTTTCAAAGCCGAGTTCGAGGCGTATTGTAAAGAGCATGGAATCCATCAACATTTTATAGCACCTGGCGTTAGTCGTTCAAATGGTCAAGTGGAACGAATGATGGCCGTCGTGAAAAATGGTTTAACTATCATTCGCAATTATGAAACAAATGACTGGAAAAGAGGTCTTGATGCACTGCAGTTAGCCATAAACTGCACTAAGAACAAAACAACCAATGTAAGTCCACTAAAAGCTTTAACAGGCAAAATATGCGCTGTCCCGGCTGAACTTATATCCCTTATAGATGAAGCTGAAGGCACCGTTGATCGTGTCCAACTAGACAACTACATAAGCAAAAAAATTGAAGATAGTGGACAAGCAAATAAGCAAAGATTTGACAAAGGGAAAGCACACGTAACTAGATTCCAGAAAGGCGAAATTGTGCTATTTAAGACAAATCCACGATCTCAAATTGGACTAGACTTAAAATACCCAGACGCATACGAAATTTGGAAAATATTGCCCCGTGACCGTTACCAAGTAAGAAAAGTAACAGGTAAAGGAAGACCGAAAAAAGTTGCCCATGGTCAGCTTCGCCTCGCACCAAAGCCGGGGAACGGTGAAGGTCAGATAGCTCAGTCGGCGGATGATAACTTAGACGCTGAAAATGAAGACATCGGTGCATTAACTCCACTACCACATTAGTATTATGTGAGTATTTCATTTTCTACAGCTATAATCCCCTTAATATAGACGTTTAGTTTAACTTTTGTATTTAAATTTGGTACACATGTATAACTATGCAATAATAAAATATAGTTGTACAGTCGACAGCATGAATGGGTGGTCGTTTGTGTACCTTGTCGCTTTAACGTAGTGTTTGAAATGTTATACAAAATTGTAAAACGGTTGAGGGCGACGGGGTGCATAAGTGATCGCTTGTTTATGCTGGTGACTGTACAAGGGGCATGACATGTCGAACCATCACTGAAACATTATTGTTACGATTAATTTGAACAATTTAATGATTGCATAGTTACATATTATTTGACTTCGAAGTTTATAGATATAATTGCTTGATTGCTTGGATCGGTTCCTGTCAGAATCAAACTTTTCCAAATAAATCACTTATTACAATACTAAACTTAAGCTACATAATTTAAATGTCACAGGGATGTACAGGTCCCAGTAGTTTAAAGAGGAAACGAATAGAAACGCTTGTAAGCGTAATGCATCTTGTCTGGACCCTCTGTTATCACCATACATCGACATAGGTCGCGGCATGTCGCGGTCAGTTTATCAACACACCGCAAATAAGTTTTCGGTAGGTATAAACATTTAAACCGTTTGTAAAAAAACTGTCTATTAAATTCATTATATGTGCTTTCATTTAAGATATTTTTCAGATTTTTTGTATTTGTAGTTTTGGCTGTAGGGGGAGGGGGGGACACTTGACTCTAACCAAAATTTGCGCTTTAAAGCTTAATATTTCATAAACGGATCCCTTAATCGAAAAATTGTTGTCACAAACCCGCAATATTTTTGAAAGACCTATCCAACGATACCCCGCACAATGGGGTAGACGAGAAAAAAAAAACATCCCCACGTTACGTGTAGGGGAGGCGTACAAAAAAAAAAATTTTTTCAAGATTTTATTTTACCACTTTGTTGGCGTGATTATTATGTATATTCTTGGCAAATTACAGCTTTCTAGTACTAAGAGTCTCGGAGCTAGACTGCGGACAGACGGACGGACGGACGGACGGACATGGCGAAACTATAAGGGTTCCTAGTTTGACTACGGAACCCTAAAATAATGGTCCAGACATCCTGACGTCAGAATGTCTGGCCACTTTCTTTACTTGTTTTTTCGCTGTCAATCGAGGTACAATTATTTGAAGTTAGGTATCAAATAATACCAAAACGGTAGTGCATTTTGGTATTATCTAAACATCAAAATAAATTTTTCATGCATAACATTTTTCTGGTACGCCAAAAAAAATTGAAAATATTATATATTAGGCTACTAAAAAGGTACTAAATATGTATAAAGAGATAAATTAGTTTTGCTGTCTCAAACTATGTAAAAAAAAAATGGTCCAGACAACCTGACGTCAGAATGTCTGGCCACTTTATTTCCTCGTTTTTTCGCTGTCAATCGAGGTACTAATTATTTGAAGTTAGGTATCAAATAGTACCAAAAAGGTACTGAATTTTGGTATTTTCTAAACATCAAATATCTCCATTGGTCCAGGGGTCCTGACGCTTACAAAAAAAAGGTTTAATGGTTAGTCTTGTGAGTCCTAACGTGGTTTACATAATTTAATTAATCTGTTATCTGCATGAAAATCCTTATCAAATAATAATAACGATATTTTTGTATCTGGTTGAGGACAGGGGCCTCCCATTTGCATGGTTGAAAATTGATTGACTTGTACTATGGAATAAGTTGAGGACAGGGGCCTCCTCTTTGTCAAGTACTGAAAAAAAAAGTCGAGGACAGGGGCCTCCTTTTGTTATGTAGTAGTAAAAGTAGAGGACAGGGGCCTCCTTTTGTGATGTGGTAGTAAAAGTAGAGGACAGGGGCCTCCTTTATGACACAGTGGAATAAGTTGAGGACAGGGGCCTCCTTTCGTGACTTAGAAGAACAAATTGAGGACAAGGGCCTCTTTGCAGATGCTTAGTTTCACTGTCAGATTAGCCGAGTGGTTGAATTGTTGGCAGTTTAGTAGATATGATTGTTTTTTTTTTGCAGAGCATGTCGAGCTCGACCTGCAGCAGAATGGCCATGTCGGCGTTTTTGATAATAATTCGATTATAATTGGAATAGTAACGCCATCTGGTGGCGATTGATTAAATTAAAAAGCTCGTAGGCAGCGATACTACGCCATCTATGATGAGGAATGCAATCCGTGGATCAGGTGACGGGTGGACAGGCGCTATAGTTGTTTTTTTGAGAATAAAGGCGTTCGTTAATTTTTGAAGCCAAGAAAAGGATAGGGCTGTCCTCACGTCTAATCGGAGTGATATTTCCACCTGAATCACCTTAATCAATATCGAGAATACTTTATTGTTTATTTATGTAGTGATCTGTGCTTAATTTAGTGAATAAATATAGTGATTTGCAATCGACTGTTTGATTATGGATGGCCACGAAGAACCTGACGAGGAAATCAGTAAGTCTCCTATCTTACCACACTCAAATTCCGACAAATATATGGCCAGCCACCCTCTGTTCGCAAACGGGGAGTTCAGTGGGCCACTCGGGTCTCAAAGACATGAGTCCGAGTGGCAAAATTTAGCGACGATGTTGCGAGAGTTTGGCCCAGACAAATCCGTCGCAGCATGGAAATTCGTAAGTATTTTCATATTTTGTGTATTTCACATACATTCACATCGGGTAAGTTTTAATTTTCGGGTTTAACAATTTTTACCCAACATCGCCTTATGTACCTACACACATTGCACACAACGAACCTGCGCCAATTCTTGAAATGTTTTCAAATTAATTTGTACTGTGCAAAGATTGATGTCATATAAATCTCTTTTACCTTATGATTATTTTTCAATATTATTTTCAGACGTGGAGAGACTTAAAAAGAAAAGCCCGTGGTGATAATGCGGCCTTTAGGCGAGCCGTTGTTGCCAGGGGTAACAACTCAGAGATTCCCCCTGTTGGTGAATCCGAGTTAATGGTCCTCTCGGTGATTGGCACGGATTCATCAATAGGGGTAGGCCCACCGGAATCCACAGTTGGTGATGTAAGTATACTTTTTAGTAGTTATTTCTTGCACTATCTTGATGGAACCTTTCATTAAAAACTTTCTAAAATTGCATGCACCTTTAGATCCAGATTGATGATGTGGAGGTGCTTCTCTTCCATTCTTTTACCCCACCACATGGATCATTCTCAAGCCCCCCTCCGGCCCCTGCACATTTCCCCCAACCAACCTCCGCCCAAGCATTCGACCCCGGGCAAGGATCCGCACCCGGCCTGCCCGGTTAACACGGTTTGAAGAATTGCAGGTGGAAAACAATCAATATTTGTTGAATAGTGTAATAAATGCACTTATGGAACAGAGCAGAGATATGTAAATATTGATACATAAGTGTACTTTCAGCAACTAAAACTTGAAATTTAAATCATTTAAATATTTTGGCTCGAATATTATGGAACGCATTACTTACATTTTATATATTTATTTGTATTAAGAGGTCCTCAGAACTATTTTAAGAAAACTATCCTTGGCCGCTGAAGAAAAAAATTAAATAACTTACCCAATGCCCTTTGTTTCATAATGTTTTTAAAATAAAAGTAATGCAATTGTATTTTATGTTACACAATATAATAGAAGACCTGGGAAAACTCAACCTGATCAAGCTGGAACACAATAATATTCTGAGGGAGCAGAATAGGATTTTGGCAAGAAACCAGTAAGTTTTAATATTATCCATTACTCAAACATAATATGGTAGATCATTTATAATCCATACTAATTTGTAGATGCAAGGTACCTCAGTCTGTCTTTTACGTTCTCGCTGCTAAACTGCTGAACCAAACCTTAATCTTAATTAAAGATTAATTTTGATGCAGGTAGCTTGAGCCTATTTTTTATACTATTAAAAAATCGTTTTCTACTTTAACTGGTAAAGAAAGCAATGTGTTTACTTCTAGTATGAAAATGGAATAAAACACAATAGTAAGCAAAATAATTATTTACTATGGTGGCCCGATTTTTCTTGGGCCACTCTTAATAAAAGCCCATTTGCCGGTAGCTGCTGGGGGGCAATGACTTCATCGCTGTCTGTAGCGGTGTCCAGATCCATATCAAGTGTTCTGAAAAATAATATGTAAATAAGAAATTAAATTCTGAACTCTTACAGATTATATATACATATATATATGTACATAGGTAGTGTACTTAAAATTATAATAACCTATAATGAATCATCATGTTATATAACACACAACAGGTGTTAATTATTTTTGATGCCTTCTCGGGGCTATAATGAAGCGCACGATCATGCCCCAAGCACCGGAAAACGTTCTTTACGTATCCATTGGTACGC
The DNA here is from genome assembly GCA_948252455.1 of Acleris cristana. Classification (NCBI taxonomy): domain Eukaryota; kingdom Metazoa; phylum Arthropoda; class Insecta; order Lepidoptera; family Tortricidae; genus Acleris; species Acleris cristana. Next base: position 51,463,904 of record OX411771.1, read on the forward strand.
TCTATGGTGTTGCGGACCCTGCAGTGCCAGTTGGTGTATCTTTCTTCTGGACTATTCGGGGCAGCGTGTAAAATTGGCGTCATCAGCCACGGTTCAAGAGCGTACCCCGAATCGCTTGAAAAATTACATGTAACAATTAATTATATGAAAATATAAAGTAATATCCTTTTTCTTTTCAGACTGGAGGAGACTCAAATAATTACAGAGGAGGACTCTTGAATCTTTTTAAGTTTGTTATTTAAAAAAAAAAAAATTATATTAAAAACATTTAATTATATTAAAAAACCAATTACAATAAGATCTTTTAATTCCAATAACCCATATCATAGTTCCCACACAAGTATATGTTACAATGCTGTACTTAATGTACGGTAGAATAAAATATTTTTTAATAATTTAAACAAGAGTTCCGATGGTAGGTAAATACTTTGTTACAGTAATTTTCCATTTTTTCAATCCATAATTACTAGAATATACAGGAATCACCATCCCACTTATACAAGTTTAATAGTGTACTCTGGTCTCTCTAACTTTGGAAATTTATGTAAGTACAGTCAACAGCAAAATAAGTGATCATTTATGTACCTTGTCGCTTTAAATTGTTTCACAATTTTGTATAACATTTCAAACACGACGTTAAAGTGACAAGGTACATAAATGATCACTTATTTATGCTGTTGACTGTACATATTACTTACCCAGAAGAAAATACTCCCCAATGTGCAAATTATACAGTCTCTTCAATTCTGTTTTAATCACCGAGTTAATGAAGATGAAGGAGTCGTGTGTCCTGCCGGGGAATCTAGCGTTCAATGCTAATATTCTGCAGTTCACATCGGCTACCTAAAAATTATTGATTAAGTTAAAACATCTATATCTATAGGTACTTACATACTACACATAAAAAGTAAAATTGTGTGTTTGTATGTTATATCTGGAACTACAATACCAAATAAAAAAAACTTTCACCAAGTACTTAATACCAGGAAGCAGGAAGCTTAATTGTCCCTGCTTTAAAGGGCTATGATAGGCTACATTTATTTTGAAAACAAACTGCTCCAGTAGTAATAAAGAACCGAGTGTATCATACATAACGTAATTTAGTTAAATGAAATTATCATCAATAATATTCGTATTAGGAATGGAAATATCATTGCACCAGTGACTTTTTGTAGGCCCTGTCCAAAATGGAGGGTTGTTAAAAGTTTCCCTATACTTATCTGTGTTTGTCCGTGGCTTTGCAGCCCAAAAGGTTGAATGGATTTCAATGCATTTAAATTTAAATTAAAAAATTGTTTTTGATAGGATGATAAAAATCAGTTGGGTCGTAGGAGTTGCAATTACATGGGGTTTTTAACCTGCTTAATGTTTTTTACTTACCAACTGCACATTCATGGAATGTGACCCCTTTCTGTTAAGATAATTGACGCTGTAGGGAAGTGGTGGTGGAAAAAAATTCACATGAGTGCAGTCAATTGTGCCTAATATATTGGGCACTCCGTAAGCTGCTCTAAACTCCCCGGCAACAGCCTGTCTGCTCTGCTCTGATCCGGGGAACTTTACCCATCTTCCCATGAGCCTGTAAATAATAGTTATAAGTATTTGCTATTGCATGTGGATTCAAAATCTAGTTTGTGAGGTAATAAAATAATTAATAATAAATGAGTATGAGTATGAGTATTATAATTTCATAAGTTCATATTTAACTATTTTTTAAGTTTTATCTTAAAAACAAATTCCCATTTATTGTAGTAATTACATGATGTTAGTATATTAAACTTGAGTACCTATATTATTTGTGGTGCCCTTGCAGAATTATCATTTTCATGTTCAATTTATTGCATCCATGGTATTTACAGAGGTTTTACAGTGTAATAATAGTGCTAAACATGGACCCCATTAGGGTATTGTAATCTTATAAACTAAATAAAAGGTAAGTAACCCAAATATAACAAAGTTAGTACCATTAGGTACACTAAAATGTTACAAAATATAAAATCAATTAAAAGCATGGGATGGTGTGTTTATAACACTGGTTATATCAAATATTATAAATGTGTTATTGTGTTGGTTTATTTCGTTGTTTGGTCTATACTGTTCAAAGCCTTAACCAAATTGAAATTTGATTGGTACAGAGATAGTTTACATACATCCCGGAGGAAGACTTAGAACTGATGGACTTTTTAACCCAGAAAATTAAAGCAAGTACCACATATAAAAATGTTAGTAAGTAAGTAAATAAACTTCAAACTATTGGCCCACTGGGTCAATTAAAAGTTAAAAAACAATAAGTAATGTTATATATTTTTTTATATTTCATGCCTACTTTCTGTGAACTGCGTCCGTAAACTGGGCCAAGTAATTGCTCACGGTGCATTGTGCAATGCACAAGCCGTGGTCCTGCCCTGTTCCGCGTTGATAATTACCATCCGCCAAAAAATGCAACGAAGTTAGAACCTGTGAAAGGGTACATTTTTAAGAGTTCCTTTTACAATAATTTCCAAGCCCTCATATGTAGGTACCTAGTGTCTAAAGTAACATTATGCATTTCGGTAGGTATATGTATGATAAATAATAAATATTACCTTAATATAGACGGGTAATACGTCACTATTGTGCGGCTGGAGGTCGACTTCGAGCTCGGTACATAAATTGATCGCCATCTCCTTACAAACTCTATAAACGTGCCGGAACTCTTCATCTGGAAGCTCGAAAGGGTTCGACGCGACTCTAATAGTCCTGCGCTGTAACTTTCGTCTTTCTTTCTCCGTTTGCAACGTGAGACTATAATAGTAGTATCTAGACATTCTACAAAAAATATATACCAATTATAACAATTATAATGTAAAACGCCTTTGTTATAAGTAACTAAGACGTTTTTAATAAGTAAAAATATTATAAAACCAATACTTATGGTGAAATTTTAGATGAATTTGAGTATTTTTCGAAATTAAATGTCTTGTCGTCACCAAGACGGAACTTGTATAAGCTTATCGAATTAAGATGTCAAAAGTGGATACAAAGTGGCGACCCATGTTAAGTAAAATCGTTAAAATATGACGATTGTCATTTATCGTTGTCAAAAGTGGATAATACAATGTAACCCATGCCACCATATTAGCCTACGTCGACAATGATAATATGTCGATGATCTTGAGATAAAAACGTTTTATTGCGTGGATAAGTGTCGCCATAATCGGCCCGCAGAGCTCGATTTATATTTTGATACATCAGACTATCCATCTAACAATCAATATGGTTTACCATTAATAAATAAAAAGCGGTTAGGGTTTTTCAAAGATGAAAACAATGGTAAAATTTTTAAAGAGTTTGTTGGCCTACGATCTAAAATGTATGCCTTAGATGTTGAGAATCATAGTCTTATATCAAAAGCTAAAGGAGTCAATAAATGTGTTACTAAAAAACTGACCCTCAACGATTATAAAAAGTGTTTATTTGAAAAAAATATGCAACATGCTCGAATGCTGAGATTTAAATCAATAAAACATGTAATATTTACTAAAAATATAAATAAAGTATCATTATCTCATAACGATACAAAACGGTACTTGTTAGAAAACTCTTCGGACACTCTAGCGTGGGGGCATTATAAAATACCCCATGGATCATCACAAAATAATTTTTCCATGTAATTTATAATCACAGAACATTCAAAAATTTCAACTTTATTTTTTGTATATTGTGTATTTTTAATTTTTAATTGTGAATTGTAATAATTGTAGAAAATGTAAATACATTTTAGTTTTTTGTAAATATAAATTGGTGAAGGTGAATTAAAATAAAGTGGTGGTACTCTGTATTTGTTTTTTAGTTATTTTTTTATAGTAACTTGAAAAGAGACTTATGTTATGTTGAGTTTTTTGTACTGTTTCTTTAAAAAAAAAGATACTCAGAAAAGTGTAAATTTCAAAATAAAAAAATATATTTGACTATGATATCTTTGTTTTGTTTAATGTGTTTACCCTTATTTTGGTGGATTTATTTAAAAAGTTATTGAGTTCATAAATTGTGTCATTTCAAGTTTATCTGTTTTCATATCAACACGTATTACGAGTTTTAATTATGATACATTTTTATCATCCTTTCACAACCATTGTAGCTGGTCCAAGTGGATGTGGCAAAACTCAATTTGTCACAAACTTTTTAAATAATTTCAAAGATGTATGTAATGTAGAATTCGACGAAATTATTTGGTGTTATGATGAAATGCAACCCCTGTACAATCTGGAAAATGTAAATTATAGTCAGGGAATACCAGATTTTTCAATGTTTGATGGGAAGAAACCTAAGCTTCTTATAATAGATGACCTGATGAGAGAATCAGATGGACGAATAGTTGACATTTTCACAAAAGGCCAATTAGCCATCATAAAAACTTAAGTGTTTTTTATATTACTCAAAACATATTTCATCAGGGGAGAGGCCAACGAGATATTTCACTAAATACAAGCTACATTGTATATTTTAAGAATCCTAGGGACAAAACCCAAATACGCTACTTGTCACGACAAGTTTACCCGGAAAACCCCAAATTTGTAGATGAAGCCTACAAAGATTCTACTAAAGAACCACATGGTTACCTCATGATTGATTTGAAACAAAATACAAATGACATATGTCGTTTTAAAACAAAAATATTTCCGTTTGATGGACATTGCACAGTGTATGTTCCTAAAAAGGGGTTTAAATACGATAAAAATCAACAAATTTTAGTCAGTTCTACATGATGCATGCGAGAGTAAACATATATAAACATTTACTTGAAGCATTGCAGTTGGTTAAACCAAAATATCGCACGGCGTTACTTAAATCTTGTGATGATGATGAGATCAACATTATTTGTGAGTGCATTTATAACATCCTAAATGGTAAAATTCCTTTAGAAAAAAAGAAAAATCTAAATTAAAAAAATATAAAGATATCTTACGGAAATTAGTTTCAAAAGGAAAAGATAAAATAAGAAAAACTGTTATAATTCAAAAGGGAGGTGCATTTCTACCTATTATATTAGAGGCAGTTTTAAGTGCCTTAGTTAACTCTTTATCATAAACAAAATGGAAAATACGAAAAAAATGCTATTAGTAGAATCCGATTTTATTGAAAGACTCAAACGCAATGAGAGCCTACTTGAAAATTCATCATCCCGTCTAGATTCTGAGATGCAAAAAATCCTTAAAAGTAAAATGAATGATCGTGAAAAGTGAACCTTATATTCACAAGCATTGCAACGATTTACATTTTATTGAAACAAATCGAAAACCATTTAGAATACCAATCGTAACGGAGGGGGAGGTTCAACTCAACTACGAAAGTAATGATCTAAAGTCAAAAGTGAACAAAAAGGAGGTTAATGAATATAATGAGTCAGTTGCAAATCCACCTTTACCAGAAGGAGATGGTACTACAGCAGTTACACCGATTGGTAAAACAAATCCAGAACCGATGCCAATTAGCCCATCAAAAATTATAGATATACCCAAACTCGAACTTTGTTGAATTGCATTGTTTTAAGTAAACCAAAAATTTGGTGGAATTTGGTGGGATTTGGTGAAGTTGTAATAAACAACCGCACCATTTCAAATAGTAATATTACTGATCTGATAAGTGACACGGTTAGATCTCTTAAACGTCCTAAACCAACAGGGTGGGAAGAGTTTGCATTACTTTTAAGAGATATAAGAGTTCCTTTAAGCTGCATAGGCAATCCTGCAAACTTGGAATTTATTAAAACAGCTCAATCGATTGAACCCATTACATTACCTGCATCTACAAGTACGAGATCGTCAACAGATAAAGAAAAACAAAGAGCTACACCACTTACTACAGGACAACTTAAGCGTCATCATAAGAAAATTGATTGGGAAAAATAGACTCCTTATTAGATATTAATAGGATCTACTATGATGTTTCCAATCCAGCTGTTTATAGTAGTTTAAATAATATAGCGAAGGAAATGAAAGAACAAATGAACAAAGAGGAAGTAAAAAAATATTTACAATCTCAAGATACGTACACGCTACATAAACCTATTCATAAGCGATTCACCAGAAATAGATATGTCCTATCTAACTTTAATGAACTCTGGCAAGCTGATCTAAGTGACATGAGTACGTATAGTCAATATAATCATGGATACAAATATATTCTTTGTATTATTGATGTGTTCAGTAAATATGCTTTTGCGAGAGCCATGAAAAAGAAAGATTCATCAACAGTTAAAGAATGTTTTGAAAGCATATTTACCGAAGCCAACTCTGTTCCTCGTCATATACAATCTGATAAAGGTACAGAATTTGTTTCAAGTGTTTGTTTGTTTGTTTTAAGAGCAAAAACATTAATTATTATACTACTAATAACCCCGACATTAAAGCAAGTATAGTAGAAAGGTTTCAAAGAACTCTTAAAATGAAAATATGGCGTAACTTCACTCATAATAATACATATAATTACAATAAAATTTTACAAGATCTTCTTCATTCGTACAACCATACCTATCATTCTAGCATTAAAATGCGACCAATTGATGTTAATTCTGGTAATATTATGACCGTTTGGAATAATTTATATTATCGAAAAAAAGATAGACAAATTTCATTGGAAACACCAAAATTTAATGTAGGCGATCATGTTAGAATAACTAAATATAAACATGTATTTCAAAAGGGTTATGAAAGTAACTGGAGTGATGAAATATTTATAATTAATTCAATTATTAATAGATCACCGCGAGTTGTTTATATGTTAAAGGATTTGGAAGGCGAACCCATCATTGATACATTTTATTCTAAAGAGTTACAAAAAGTGACTTACCTCCCCTCCACCGAGTATAAAATTGATAAAATAATACGTTCGCGTCATATTAGAGGCATAAAGGAAATACTAGTAAAGTGGCAAGGTTATCCCAGTAAATTTAACTCTTGGATACTCGCATCAAGCTTGAAAAAAATATGAACGAAAATAGTTTTTATTTAACTTTGTTAAGCAACAGTTCAACGGATTACTATACGGACAACACGACTGCACATTTTCTAACTAAATTACCTAAGAACATAAAATTAGAAAGGGAGTGGGTAGTTGGATTAGTGGAATTTCAATACCCGTGTTCCATGTATAATATTCAAGATCATGAAAATATAATTTACATAAAGAAAAAGGTGGTGTCACCCGCAAACAAGTCAACAAAAATTGTTGATATAAAAACTCATATACCAGCCACTACATACGATAATATTGATCATTTCCTTCAAGCGTTTAATGAGAACCCTCAACTAAAAAATAATGTCAAATTTAGGTATGATACATTGACAAAAATGGTTGGAGTAACAACAACAAATAATGAAATAACCTCTATCATAACAACCCCGATACTAAGCCTCCAGCTGGGTTTCAAACCGAGATCAAATTTGAAACAAGTTACATATGGAAAAAACCCTGCCAATTTATATTTAGGGTTACCACCACAAATATTTGTTTACACCGATATAATTCATCCGCAAGTAGTTGGAGATGTTATAACAGCATTGCTTAGAATAATACCACTAGATCCAACTAAGTTTATTTATGGTGCATATAAAACTCACATTTTCTCACCTGCTCACTATGTACCGGTTTTACGTAGGGAGTTCGATACTATTGAAATAGATATAAGAACAACTACCGGTGTTAATGTACCATTCCAATTTGGTAGCTCCTGCGTGAAGCTACACTTTCAACGAGTAAAATGAATTATAACAGATCGTCAGTCTCTTGCCCTTACCAGCATTATTATTCGCATCAAGCCGGCTCTGGTATAGGAATTGTCTATAAAGGAGTTCCATTTCAACGAGGGCATGGTATAGGGAGTTTTTTGGGAGGGCTATTTAGATCAGTACTCCCTTTGTTATCTAGTGGTTTGAAAACCATTGGAAAAGAAACGTTAGGTGCAGGGGTTGGTTTGTTATCCGATATGGTAAATTCACGCCCTATGGATAGTTCGATTAGATCACGATTCAAGGAGGCAAGTGCTAATTTAAAAAGAAAAGCCGATGAAAAAATTGATTCCCTCATGTCGGGATCTGGGTATAAAATGACATCTAAAAGAAGGGAACCGCTTATTACATTGAAAGCATCGAGACGAAGAGGAAGTAAAAAAAATAAAAACAAAACTCTTGAGGATATATTTACAAACTAAATAATGTCATTCCTACATAGTCATTCTTGTGAATGTGCGAAATCTGAATTAGATATATTTGCCCTTCCATCAACTCAAACAAGTATTGAAAGTGGACAGTGGGTTCATTACAAACCAATTTCATCTTTAAGTGATGACGCTCCCATCGAATTCCAAGTTCCCGGATCAGGAGATGACTATGTTGATCTATCCCACACAATGTTACATATTAATGCTAAAATATTGAATCAGGATGGTACAAAATTAAAACCAGATACCCTGGTTGCACCTGTCAATAACTGGTTACATTCCTTTTTCAGTCAACTAGATGTATATTTAAATCAAAAACTCATATCACCGCCAAACAATACATATGCTTACCGTGCTTATATGGAAAATCTTCTAAACTATGGACCAGCAGCCAAAGAAACTCACCTTACTTGTGGATTGTGGTATGCTGATACTGCAAATCATATGGATACTATTGATGCAAATAACAAAGGGTTTCACAAAAGACTAGAATTTACCAAAGAGAGTAAGGAAGTGGAAATGATGGGGCATTTACATGCCGACATATTTAACCAAGAGAAATTCTTAATAAATGGTGTCGAAATACGTATTAAGTTAGTACGTTTTAAGGAGTCATTTAATCTAATTTGTCACCAAGATAAAAAATTTAAAGTGCAAATAATGGATGCCAGCCTCATTATAAGAAGGGCACGAATTAATCCTAGCGTTTTGTTAGCACATCAAAAAGTATTGGCAACAACTACTGCAAAATATCCTATTACAAGAGCAGAAGTTAAGGTTCTTACATTACCGTCGGGGATACAGGGTAAAACATTGGATAATATATTTCTCGGGCAAATTCCTAAAAGATGTATTATTGGTTTTGTATCAAATTCAGGGTTTAATGGCAATTTAGCTATGAATCCATTTAATTTTCAACACTATAATATGAATTCGTTTAGTTTATATGTCGATGGTCATGAAATTCCTTCTAAAACATTACAACCATCATTTGGTTCTGGATCTGGGTTAATAGCATCATCATATCACACTTTATTTTCCGGAACTGGTATTCATTTTCACAACGAAGGTAATGATATAAGCAGAACGGATTATGGAGCAGGTTATTGTTTGTTATGTTTTGATTTAACCCCTGATTTATCTGCTAGTTCAACTTCACACTGGAATCTTGTAAGACATGGAAGTGTTCGCTTAGCAATTTGCTTTGATGTTGCTCTACCCTGCACCATTAATTGTATTGTGTATGCAGAATTTGATAACGTTATTGAAATAAACAAAAATCGTGATATATCTGTAGATTACAATAGTTAGTAAACACATAAATACAATGTTTTAATCAATTTAGTTTATTTCATTGTAGCCATTGTTGGCAACATCATCAAATTATTCATATTTTTTTATTAAAAATGGATACAAATGAAATTCAATTTTGTATGAAAAAAATCAGCCCTTCGTTTGAATTAAACGTTTTTGCTGCTAACAAAATTCCTATTTGGGTAAATCTTCCCGTCTTTATTGTGAGTAATTTGGACCCAGACTCGAAACCGGGCTCCCACTGGGTTGCTATACATATTGACATTAATGGTATAGGGGAATACTTTGACTCCTTTGCTCGGAAACCTTCAGGTTATCATAAGTTATTTTTAAAAAGGAATACCAAGCGCTGGTCTTATAACTATAAACCACTTCAAAACCATTTTACCTCTGTTTGTGGGGAATATTGTTTAGTTTATTTGTATTTTAAATTTCATGGAAAAACTATGAAAGATTTGCTAAGTTTGTTTTCTGAAAATTCATTATGTAATGATCTTATATTAAGAAATATGTTTAAGACTTTTTTTGTGAAATAAAAGAATATGTGAACTAAAATATGATTTTTATTTTTACATGTAATACAATAACATTTTGTTTAATCTACACAAACACTTTTTATCACTGCATCTTATAGTAAATAAAGTATTTCGCACAATTTAATTTTACAAAGAAAAGATAATTGTTTAGACTGGAAAAGGTCTTGAATTCCTAAAAGGTAAGGTTTTTACATGTAATACAATAACAAGCTTTTGTTTAACCTACACAAACACTTTTTATCACTGTTTCTTATTGTCAATAAAATATTTCATACAACTGTCTTTAGAAGCTACTTGCTTTGTGATGTTAAATATAACATCGCGTGTAGTTTGGAGCTGAGTGTCTTCTTCAGAAGGCGCGTAGAATTTTAATCTCACATCTGCGTGTTTCCAGTGCTCAGTGGGCGGAATGTTTTTAATTTTTTGCAAATCATATATCTCGATTTTAATCAAGTGAGAAGCGTATGCCCCGTCGTCTTGTCCGGTTGATATATAGCCCACCCCGTCAGGAGAACTTTGGCTGACATTGGAAGAGCGCTTCAATACTTTAGTTTTCTTCTTGGGACGTTCAAAAAAGCTGTCGATGTTATTTACTGAACGCTTTTTTGCCATGGCCTGCTTAACTTTAATACCAGGCGTGCCTTCTTCGTCGGTTGATTCATCTTTATTTTCCGGGTAGTAATAGTTCTTGAAAGTATTTTCAGAGAACTGAAACAATATCAAACAATAAATTACACAACTGTTTAAATACAATACTCTTAACAAAAACACGGTGAACAAATGCTAAAAAACACACAATTAAGTTAAAATATTTGTAAATACTCACATCCATTATTAGACCTTTTTATAAACACTTCACTGCACGACACAACACTATTATGTCTATATACTACTTTAAGTACAGGGAGCTCCGGTAACGAAGACTGTTGCGCGGCTAATAGTTGTTCAGACACAATACCCCACCGCTTTTATACGCTCCGTAAGTTAAGCGTCTTCCTAAAAACGTGTTTGAACTTGTAGTTTATCTAACACAGACGATGCTTATTTAGCAACACCCAAAATAATAAAACGCACAAGTAACAATCGCATCCATTGTGACCATAAAACATAATAGGCGGCTACCAATAAAACAATTAAACCGTTATAACAGTGCACTCGGGTACACAAAACTTGTCGATACAGGCTTTTTTGATTGATACACCTACTCCATAGCACTTTGAATCAAGTCAGAACCAGTTTACATGCTTCGTTTAAGTTTTATATACTAGTGTGTTACAATAAAATTAAAATGTATGTGAAGGTAAACCACATAAACGTACTAGATAGATAATGTCATAGCCAATGTTAGCCGCAGATACATGCTCGTAGATACATACCCGTACGTAGGTTAGATTGCATTTAACCACTATATTTTTAACAACCTAAGTGAAGGTAATTCATTTAGAAATACCTATATGCAATATATGGTATTGATAGTTGTTTAGAATAGGGTCTAAGTAACAACAGCTTACGATAATACTACGAATACTTCGATTAGCTAGATTTACTAAAATTAACTTAGGTAAATTCAATTAAGTGAAACTTAGGACTAAAGCTAGATTTAAATCAGCTCTTGGCTTAGGTTAAGCTCATGTAAAGTTAGGTGATCCTTCAAAATAGTCGACCATGGGGTGTTAAAAATTAAAACCACTCGTAACTTCTTTGTTGGTTGGTTCATCTTTATTTTCTTCAAAGTATTAAAAACAGTAAGTATTTTAAGTTAGATTAGGTTGTATAATGTTCTAGGTCAACTTCACCAAGCTAGGTTAGGTAAGTATTAAAAACAGTAGGTATGTTAAGTTAGATTAGGTTGTATAATTTTAGGTTAACTTCAGTAAGGTAGGTTAGGTTAGGTTAGAACTGTAACCCTTAAAAAACAGTAGGTATGTTCAGTAAGGTAGGTTAGGTTAGGTTAGAACTGTAACCCTTAAAAAACAGTAGGTATGTTAAGCTAGGACAGGTTTCACGATGTTAGGCTAACTTCAACAAGCTAGGTTAGGTTAGGTTAGAACTATGACCCTTAAAAACAGCATGTTAAGAAAACCACTATGGTTACTTAATTAAATAATATGAGAAACACGTAGGTAAAATTAAAAATCGCAATACAACAATTAATAGCGCAATCAGGTAATATGTAATAAAAGGTAGGAACGCGCCCAATGCAAGACAAAGGTGTTGGACGCCGCCGAGAACAAAGGGGCTGACGTTCGGGCGAACAATAGGCTGGGCGAGCAAGGGACAGCAGGGTACCTACCCAGGTAGTTAATAACCTTTTGTATTGAGTACATGGACTATTGCAAGCTATGGGAAGGAGTGATCTGGGAGTCTCGGGACCCGCCCCAAACGCTCTAAATGGGGGGATAAACACCGAAAAAAATACCAATTTTTTTTTTTTTAGGAGCGAAACCCCGCCTCTCGCTCGTCAGAGCACCATTTTTTTCGGGGGAGTAGAGTCGGGGGCAGTACCGAGGATTCCCTACTACTCCCCCTTTTATTATTTGTTGGTTTTTAATCGGCAATGGTATTAGTCACTTTTTGAAAACTTCAACTGTCTTGAATTATGGTCCATGAGATATAGCTTGCTTACAGACAGACGGTCTGACGGACGGACGGAGGGACGGATGGACGGACGGACTGACTGCGGCGGCCTAGTAATAGGAGGGTGACGTTGGCTTAGTAATACCAAGTTAAATGGACCATTGCTGCTCCGGAGCCCTATTGCTAAGACAATTCTGATCATCCGTTTGTCTGTCCGCATCTTACTGGCTTTGTTTTCGTACATAAGGAACCGGGCAATTCCATGGCAGAGAGTAACGTAAGTTACCAATTTCTAGCATTCTGCTTGTTTTTTTAGTTATATTTCAAAATGGAAGAGCTCATTTTTGTCTATGTACTTGATTAAATTTATATCTAGAAAAAAATAAGCATTATAAGTAAAAAAAACACGCATTGAAATGGTAACTTTCGTTACATTATCGTGGAATTACCCAACCTGTCATTGTCCAGATTTCATTTAGTAGAAACATACCTACTTATTGGTTTAATTATTTTTTTTAATAATGAAATGGAGATCGTTGAAAGTTGTCAGTTTTAGATAACTTTTGTTCTAGGTCTATCCCAAAAACTAAACTTGTATAGCCTGTGTCAATTCAAATTGTCCAAGAAAGAAACAAATTACTTAGTACTGTTTGACACAACCTCAAATATTCATCAAGCATGTTTTTATTTAGAATAACGTATAATTAATAGTTATTTAATATTAAACTTAATGTGAAAGTAATAATTTGTTGCTAAGACCTTATTTGATGTTTAAAAGCACGTGATTATCGAGTAGGTAATAAGGGTAAATTGGTTCGTTTGGTTGTGTTTACATCTTTGCCAATTTGTAGTAATGGGATTGACTTGAAATGCATGCTTATGCGATCTCAATGACAACAATAATAATATGGTACAAGCTGCTATGGTGATGAAGACGGAAGGTGTTCATAGGAACTCCTCAATAGTTACAGTACCTACTCGTAGATCCATCGAGTTTAAAACGCTACGTGTAATTGGCATACATATCAACGAATAAAATTAATAAAAACGTGCAAAAATCTCTTGTCAAAGTTAATTACCTACCTTTGTGGGGGAGGCCACGTACGTACTCATCAATGTGCGCGCCTAGTTTTTCAGAGGACAAGACTGACAGTGATTTAGTGAAACTGGTGACGAAACATCTAGCAAGAGCGGCCGGAGATCGCCGAGCGCCAATTGTTCAGGGGTGTTATTCTCTTAGGCAGCCTTAGTCGCCAGGGTGCCTAGTTCCGCTCTAAGGGACACAAGTTAACCCTAACCTAACCTACTAATAATACAACTGTTACGATTTTTCTTTTTTACTGCGGGGGGCTTCGCCTCGTCATGTTGGGCCATTGTGGATTAGGGCCTTTACATGAAGCTACAAAGCAATCGATCGATATCAGGTGTGCTGACATACTCGGTCACCGGTTTCTGCACAAAACTCTTATTTAAACTCTGCCTATGCCTTCATTTTAGATGCGCCCGGTGGACCGAGATAAGAAGCATTCTACGAATGATTTCTGTAGTTATTGAAAATGTACCTATAGGATTAGTAAGCGAAAAGCATCCTGTCTGGCCACCCAGGTGACCGCCGTGTAATTTATTAACGATATTAATTTGCGACAATTCAACGGAGTAACGGTGTTATGACCTTGAGTTCATAAATTTGACGAAAATTGAATGGACAAAAATAAAATAAGTGAAATAAAACCATTTTTGATTTTAAATCAGCATACAAATTAACAACAAAAAAGTTAAAAGTATTACGGTAGGTATGTTTGCTGTGGTGAACTAAGAGTTAAAGGCCAACCGTTTGATACGCAAGTAAATATTCTAGCGTTTCAACCGCTGTCATTTTTGTCATTAAGATATTAACGAAAATAATGAAAAACACCAGACGCAGAGTAGTTTTCATTCCATTTAAAATAATAAGAAAGTTGTTTATTTTATCTAGAATAATGTGCAAAGACAATAATTACGGCGGTTAAAACGCCGAAGAATCAACAACACGTACGTAGGGAAAAAAATATGATATTATCCAACTCACAGTGCATAGCCCTGGGGTGTGATTCTCTTAAAGCGGCGATCGGTCGGACGAACGAGTGAATGTCGCAGCGTAGCCCCGTCCCGTTAGAGCGAACAAAACTAATTTTAGCGCGTGCATTCTCAATTAGGCAGTCTTCAGCGGTAGTCTAAACGGCTCAGATAATCGGCAGCATTGCAGGGGCCCGTTTCTCAAAAAGTATTAGTCTAATAATATTACCCCCTTACTAATAAACGTTGAGTAACGGTGGTAGGTATAGCTATACAATGTTTTGTCCTTATCTGTCATTATTGAATAGCTATACCACCGTTACTCAACGTTTATTAGTAAGGGGATTAGTGTTTTGTCTCAATTTGTAGTTTCAATTACGAGACAAAACGCTAATATTATAAGACTAATACGCTTTGAGAAATGGGCCCCAGGAGCTATCTACTTATGTACTTACTCAATGGTAGTAGACGGGTGCCAACCTCTTAACTTAACTACAGTCTCACAAATACAGTCATCTAATACTAATAAATTGGTCCAGGACAGTGGATAGTGACAGTACAGTACCTTTTTGTAATTCAATTATTTCTAGTGGATGCTAGCGGCAGTAATGGAAAATTCCATGCGCCCCGCCACCACTGCCAGCTTGCGAACAACATCCCTTCCGCTCGCACCCTAACAATTTGGCGATAGGGCCTAGAAACTAGTCTAAGTAATCAGTGACGCGAGCGCTCCGCACCCGATAACGCCGGTATTTAGTCTCTTTAGACATCCCTCCTACCTAATGTGACCGTATTTTTCTAACTTACTAAAAAGTATCGCCGGGGCGGCGGCGCAATATCGAATGTTTTCACAAACCGGGAGTGCCAGTGCATGGTGAGAATTCAATTTGAGTGTGGTGATAAAAAAAAAAAAAAGATAAAAGATGTTTATTCAGTAAGTAGGCCGCACGGGCACTTTTGCACGTCAAAAATCTACCAGCGCTTCGCAAGAGACCACTGCTGAGAAGAAACGCCGCAAGAAACTCAACAGTCAGTCGTTTTTTAAATATTGCTTATGATAAATGATATTATACAACGAAAAGAAAAAACTTAACCTAGCATTATATAAAACAATGAATGTAACAAACAATATGAATATAATATCATGCGTAGTTGAGCAGGAAAATGTGTCTAAACTCAAAATTCTAAAAAAAAAAAACTCATAAGTAGTAAATATAAAAATAAATAAAAATTATACTTAGACGGGGCAAAACAACACATAAATAGTTTCGATACATTTTCCTACAGAAACCGTGTCCCCTAGACAATACACAATGTTTTACATATTTGTATGATTAAGTTATTATTAAGATATTTAGGTGTTTAATTTAGGCCAAGCATTTTTATCTGTTAGATAGTCTTCGACCCTATAGTAAGCTTTAGACATCAACGACTTTTTCAAATAATTTTTAAGTACTGGAAATGGTAACTTTAAAACTTCGTCAGGTAATTTATTATAGAAATGAATGCATTGACCTACAAATGATTTATATACCTTACGGACACGAATTTTTTTTATAGCTATTTTATTTTTATTTCTTGTATTCAAATTATGTATGTCACAATTCTTAATAAAAGAGTCTTGATTTTTAATGACATAAATAATATTCTCATAAATAAATTGTGATGCTACTGTCAAAATATTAATTTCTTTAAATAGTAATCTTAAGGAATCACGGGAGTTTAGGTTATATATAGAACGAATGGCTCTTTTTTGTAACACGAAAATAGTCTGTATGTCAGCAGCTTTTCCCCAAACAAGTATACCGTACGACATAACACTATGAAAATAACTATAATAAACTAAGCGAGCTGTCTCAACATTGGTAAGTTGTCTGATTTTCCTAACAGCATAAGCTGCCGAACTTAATTTGCCTGCTAGTACTGCTATATGGGGACTCCATTGCAAGTTTTTGTCTATAGTTATTCCTAAGAAAAGCGCCTTATCCACCATTTCCAAACACTCATCATTTAGAAAAATACTAGATTCTACCGGTCTAACATTCGGCAAAGCGAACCTAACACATTTAGTTTTCTTAGCATTAAGTAGCAAATTGTTACTAGTAAACCAATTAAGTACTTTACCTAGCGTCGCGTTTATCCTACTATAATCGACGGATTTTCGGTCTACCTTGAAAATCAATGATGTATCATCAGCAATTAGCACAATATCGCAAAGGTTAACTACCGCGGGTGGCAAGTCATTTATATAAACGAGAAATAAGAAAGGACCTAATATAGAGCCCTGTGGCACACCTAATTTAACAGCTGCTCCAATGGACTTTGTTTGGTTTACAACAACCGTTTGTGTTCTATCACTTAGATATGAAGACATAAGATTTAGAGAATTATTTGACAGACCATAATGTTCTAATTTTAATAAAAGAGTCGCATGGTCTACGCAATCAAAAGCTTTGGAAAGGTCACAAAAAATTCCTATTGCATCACAAGATGTCTCCCAAATATTGTATATATATTTAATGAGTACATATGCTGCATCAATTGTGGATCGTCCTCTGGTGAAGCCGAACTGATTACTGTTAAGCAGTTTATTTCTATTGAAGTGCCCTAACATATCTTTTAACATTAACTTCTCAGAAACTTTACTTAAAACTGGTAGAATAGAAATGGGTCGGAAATTCGTTAAATCACTCCTCTCGCCCGATTTAAAAAGTGGTAAGACTTTACTATATTTCATAAGATTTGGAAAGACCCCCTCTAAAATGCAATTATTGTAGATTAAAGCTAAGTGAAGTGCAATTATATCTATGACATGATGAATGACTTTTTCTGACGTTCCCCATAAATCCTCAGTATTTTTTAAACTGAGCGATTTAAATGCCTTAACAATAGAAACTGAATCTACGTGGGTAAAATCAAAGTTTACATTACAATTAGTAACATTAGCACAAAGTAATTTTTGAGCTCCAATCGCAGATGATTGAAGACATTTCGTGGTATTAATGGCTATGGTGGAGAAATAATCTTCGAACGCTAAGGCCACGTCTTTATTTGACGTGATTTGTTTGTCACCCTTGTTTAAGGTGATTTGATTATCGCGAGTTTTAGTTTTACCTGTTTCTCTATTTATAATTTTCCACACAGTTTTTACCTTATTGTCAGAAGCTTTGAGTTTAAGACTTAAGAAATTTGACTTAGCAGTTAAGCAAACTTGCTTGAAGGTCCTAGAATAATTCTTAATATAAACTAAGAAGTCACCATTCTTATTCACCTCCCTCTCTCTATATAGTTCATAAAGCCTATTTCTACTTCTATGAATGCCTACAGTAGCCCATTCACTAAACTTGGTTTTAGACCCAGAAACAGTTTTCATTTTGAAATTTTTATTAAATTGGTAAAGAACTACACCGAACAAATCATTATAAATACTATTAGAATCATTATGTGAAAAGGATAACCTACAGATATTACTCTGAACTTTAGTTTTGAATAATTCCAAACGATTGCTAGTTATGGGTCTGTATGTTATTGTCTGTGGTTCTTGATGAAAATCATTTAAAAAAGAAGCCTTTTGGCCACTATGATCAGAATTAAAGCAATTAAATATTTCCTTATCCAAACATTCGCAATTACAAAAAATATTGTCTAAACAGGTTGCACTTGAAACACCTATCCGTGTAGGTTCAAAAAACAAATTACCTAAATTAAAAGATTTAAATAAACTTAAGATCTTAATAGTATCAGTTGACGATTCCAGTAAGTTAACATTAAAGTCTCCACAAACAATAACATGCTTTTGGGTTTTACATGCTAATTTTAACACATTTTCCATACTGGATTCAAATGTGCTGAAATCAGCCGATGGCGGTCTGTAAACACAAATGATTATGTAATTTTCTAGTTCTACGCTAGAAATTTCTACAAGCCTCTCTATGGATAGCCTAACAATATCTTTCCTTTCTTTTGATTTTACAGTACTTTTAACAATTATTAAAGAACCACCATGAATGGCGGATTTTCTGGCAAAAAAACTAACTAATTTAAAATTAACAAAATCAAAAATTAATTGATGTGGTCTAAGCCAATGTTCAGTAATACACATAATCTGTACATTTTCAGTATCTAAAAATAATCCTACTTCTAATTCTTTGCTGGAAAACCCTTGAATATTTTGATGAATTATATTTATACTCAAAGGTGTTTCCGCTGTCCTATACTTTAGTTTAAATGATCAGGATTGGCATTTATATTTGTTGAGTGGTATTTGTTAGTTGTTTGTATTTGTTTATATCTATTTGGTTCTATATTAAAAGCCAAAAGTTCTACCAAAGTTAAAATATATTTCTTTGGCAAATGAATTTTTTCAGATGTTAGCGTGAGGCGCTTTATGAATTTATTTAAGTCAAAGAAGTGATATTTGCTATTATAGCATACAGAATTATACATTAAAGAATTTAAGTATCCTATTTTATTATTATGATTATATGGCATATTTTGTGAATATGGTAATGCACAAAGTATAATTTTACCTATTCCGGCCTCTTCAATGAGGCTTAATGTTGTCATTAATCTATCTACACTAGACTTATCTATACCAAGACTGTTTCCTACTAAAATCACTAGAGTAGTAGAACTGTCATAACTTCCCTTTGATATTAATTGACATAATTGCATAAGACTTGCATTATGATAACAATAGTTTGTTACATTTTGTGTCAATTTATTACTTAACATGGAACCCATTCCAGACCCTATTTGATCTGAATAAATAATAGTTTTATTATTACTAATTTGTCTAGGGGACTTATCTAAAACTATTTTTGGGGCACATAGCTCAGAAGTATCAAGAGCCACCTCTGGCTGAACCACAGCTGTTGGTGCAGATCCTAAACAATTACAATTACAAATGCTATTATTAATTAAGGAATTAAAACGCTCTTCATTATATCTACTACTTTCCAGCAATTGTGTGAATGCCAGCATGTGCTCCTTGATTTCACTTTGAGCCGTTGAGTATTTTGATGTCATATCCTCAAGCTTACTTCTTAATCTACTAATCTCAGCATTTAATTTCTGAACACTTAAACCATGTTCAATCATATCTGAATCTAATTTTTCATTGCATTTTTGTACCCTATTTTTCATAACAGAGGCCCGTTTCACGAAGCTACAAGTTACTAATTACAAGCGGAAGTCTCTTTCTAATTCGTACTGCTAGAAAGAGGGTTCCGCTTGTAATTTGTAACTTGTAGCTTCGTGAAACGGGTCCCAGATAACTCTAATTTCATTTTAGAATAGTTTTTAATACACCTCTGACTTTTAATAAGCTTCTGAGTACGCCTTATGTACTTGTTTATATTAACATATTTCTTTAACTTATTGTTACTATTAAAAAATATTAAGTTATTTATGTTACTGTCCTTATTATTCTTATTACCTAACATCTCCTGATACAAATTTTGTG
Organism: Acleris cristana; assembly: GCA_948252455.1. Classification (NCBI taxonomy): domain Eukaryota; kingdom Metazoa; phylum Arthropoda; class Insecta; order Lepidoptera; family Tortricidae; genus Acleris; species Acleris cristana. The sequence goes on from OX411771.1 coordinate 51,484,050, forward strand.
TAATAGAACTTTGATAACACTCACGTTCTCTCCGTAGGTAATTTAACTCTTCATTAGCAGCACCGAGTTCTTCTTCTAGGTTAATTATACGGTTTAGTGCCACTTCATGGGTAGAAGCACACTGGTTAAAGTTATCTACTAGGGTCTGCAACTGCTCCACCTTATCTTGTGTGTCTAACAGTTTATAACCATACTCCACAAGATCGTTCCTTAACACTGTGTGATAGTTTTCTACTTAAGTGCTTTAAACTACGTATCACGAAAGACTTGTTTTGTTGTGCGAATCAAAAAGTGAAGGACACTTCGAACAATTACTCAAGGTAACTTAAAACATAAGTGAATTTATTAGTGTGATTAGGTTGGTTTATCTGTTTTCTACTTTACAATCTTTTATCTTACATTTTTATTACCTACACTAATCGGTGTTTTTGACGGTCCCAAGCCCGAAAAGTACCTATGAAGGGAAAATTGGAATCTGATTTGCTCTGTAGCTATCTGATTGGTCCGTCGAGTTGTAAACCGAGTTGGTTAAGAGAACCACCTACCACTGAGCCTTTCTTCTAGGTAGGTAGGTAAGTAGTAGTATTTATTTATCTACCGGTAACCGAATAAATCTAGTAAGCACGTACTTAGGTGTGCCGAACGTACATAGGTACCCACGAAGGGCTGGAATGTTATTCTTTTAAACCACTTAGGTACCTACTTTTCAATTCGCTATTGAATTATTCGCGGTAAACTAACCTTACGGCAGAACGTGAGTTAGAGTTAAGTTCGTAATTAGGTAGTGTAAGTAGGTACCTCACTCTTTGGCCGAGGTGTAACACGCACTAAAATGCTTCGACGGGACTAGGGACTTGGGGTCGGCTGTTAATAACTCGTCAACGAATTAAAAACTGAACTGTTTGTCCGTTTCCCATATTCATACCGCGGCGGATAGATTTGATACCTACTTTAGGTCAAAATTTTACACATTTTGCACTTGGCAAATGCATAGGTACTTTTAAACCTGAAGTAGGTAAGTACCTAACCTTATTTTTCCGTGTGATTAGAATATTTGGAACACGGACAGCACCTCAGTTGGACCGTTCGCCGGCAGCGAGGCAGGCGGGTGCCGCGAGGGGCGGCCGCGCGGCGCCGCGGAGACCGGTTCTTCCGGGCTACCGGCGGGCACCTCCAGTATCACCTACAAATTGAGTCAATGCGTAGTGTGCGTACCTGCCTACCACCTACGTAATACGTTTCAAACCTTAAATGTTTTATTTCGTACTGATCTCCTTTGCGAGTGTTTGTTTGTGATTCTGTTCTTTCGCGTGTATTAGTGCGTCTGTGTGTGCGTGTGGTTCATTCAGTCTTGTGCTCTGTGCTAACTCGCTGAATTATCTTTGATTTAAGTAAGTAGGTAGGTAATTTTTGTGGAACTTACAATAAAAGCAACTTGATTTTACGCATCTACTTACAAGAACACCGGCCAGTAACTTAAATTGGTACGTTCTGCTTTTTGACTACATGCAACCGTAGGGCACTTAGTTAGGTAGGTACTAAATACGTTAAAGAAGTTGACAGACGGTAATCACCTGGGTAATAGGTAAGTACCTAGGTACAGTCAAGGAAATTGATTCCTAAACCACTTTGGACTATGTAAAGTGACGTAAGGTGCGTTGGGGTAAGTTGGAAAACGGTGTAAGATGAAAAACCGTTCGTAACTCCCTATTCTGTGCACATTTTTGGTTCCTGGGCACTTAATTGAGAACGCCATTTTATTGCTCCTCGCCCCTCAGTCAGTGCCGTTCGCTCAGTTATTGTGGTCGTGTGTTATCGTAAATTTTCGACAAGGTGAATTGTTTACGTTCAAATCATGTTTTTTAATCTTACCCCATGTTTTGTAAGCTTTCCTTTTGCAGTGACGCTAGAGAGTTGTTGTATTGATAAGTTTGCTTGTAATTGTTATTTTAATTACCTGTCAATTTGAATTTTTATTATCTTTCTTAGTTTCCGAGTTTTTATATATTTCAATCTTGCACCGCCTACTTTTAAAGGGGTAAGACGGTAATATTTTTGTTTTCATCTTACCCCGGTTTCAAAACCCATAGTAACAGTCACTGGTTCTCAAAGTGTGGAGGAATAACTACTTTCATTAAATATACTTAGGTAGGTGGGTAGTTTATAGAGGTTTGTTATACAACCTATACAGTACCTACATTATTTTAATTAGACGGGACTTTATCGTGAACTTACATTTAATTATTTATTTCTGTGTTTGTATGCGTTGCGTTAATTAAATTGAATAGAGAATGTCAGCCAGTTTAGATTTTCAGCTTACTTACCGTATTTTTAATTAAAACAAAAAATACCTGTGAAATAAACATTCGATAGGTACGTCAAATCGTTTCTGAGATATTGAACTTTAAACTTCGTATGCGGCGCTCGAAAGCCGACGGCTAGCGCTCACGGATGATGACGACATCGCTGCACAGTGGTATGTGCCCTTATATGATTGAGTAAGTTTACAGGGCTATTAGACCGCTTAAAAAATCATGTTGACAAAATCAGTTTTGTCACATATTTGTAGCAGTTTTACTTGAGATTGCTATTTAGTCGTAAACTATGAAAGTTAGACTACGATTTAAGCTTAACATAGCATCAAAATCAGAAGCCATTATAAAAATACAATCCGTATAAAAATGCACAAAAAAAAGGGTTTTCTTCATATTTCTTGTATAGGGGTGGTCTTGGGATTTGATTCAAGCTAAGTCGTATTCTATAAAGAACAGTTTGAGAACCCTTATCTACCTATCCTCAAAGTGGGGTAAGACTAAAATATCATTTTATAGAAAGCCGAATTTTAGCTGTAAATAACGTTTTTTTTTAAATATGAAATAATGTTTTAAACTTCTACGGTGCTATACCGTTGGAATTTATGCATCAAATACACCTACGGCGCATATTAACGATTTTAAAAACTATATCAATCTTACCCCGTCACCATTCCATCTTACCCCATGGATTTTTTAGTAATGAGTGTAACTTTATTTCAAATTTTTCAATAGTAAAAGTATTAGTAACTTCCTTTTTTAAGTTTTAATATAAAGGTTCATATGTGCTCTTTACCAAAAGCGTAGCTTCCTGTAACTAGTCCTCATATTCTTGGTATAATATCACTTTTAAAAAAACACCTCTCATCTCGTGTAAAATCCGTTCAATCTTACCCCAACGCACCGTAATCAATCAAAACGTAAGAGACTTCTTATGATTTTATTTACAGTGTCACTTTGACATAGTCCAAAGTGGTCTAAGAAAACAATTTCTTTGACTGTACCTAGGCATACTTACCTATTAAAAGTATTTTTTTTGCCAATAACTCTTAGCTTGTCAAACAGAGCTTGGATTATGGTTAGTGGTTGCCACATAGGTAAGATTGTAAACGTCAAACTCTTTTTTATTTTAGTTAGGTGTTACTTATTAACTTTTTGCTTACTGTCATAAGGTCATAGCATAGGTATAACTTAAGTAGCTGTTAAGTTTTAGCACGAAGTACCTAACTTGGTTCAGTAGTTACATCACCACGGGCATGTTAAACACCAAAGTTATGACGCATCAACATGCCGATTACCTACCTCTTATCACCTAACAACTTAAAAAGAAAATAAGTACATTCATTAAAAAAAACTAAAGCAGTGATAATTTATAAACTAGGTACCAAAACCCTAAAAACATGGAGTTTTTTGTACGTTACCTATGTAGGTATGACGCGCGGCACGCGAGACACGTGACCGCCGCGCGGGTTGACGACCGGCGCCGGCGACGAGGCCACGCCCCCTCCCTCATTGATACTTTGATACATCGTACTACGATTAACGGCACCATTACTGTGTTGATTCTTCATACATTGCGCATTTTTTTAACTGGCATTTTCACAAGGCTACGTCAAATTTGAATGGATCTCGATATGCTCGCCAACGTGTGTACGCATGTATGTAAACACTTTTTTTACAGAATATTAATGTACAAAGGCGAGCTTATCCCTTTAAGGGATCTATTCCAACTAACCTTTGGGTGATTGAGGAAAACTACCCCTATTTCATTTTCTCTTACGTAATGCACGATCTAAAAACTTAGTACAGTACAACTATTTTTTTAATAGCTATTGACAATCTTCGTTTTTCTATGACACACGAGTGACAAATATACTGTCAGTTGCGAGTGTAAGCGTGATAGCGATAGCCAGCCGAAAGCTATTTAGAAGCTGGGAATACTGTAGAAATATAGTTGGTGCAAAGTTCATTTTATAATCCGGCTTCTGTGCTATTTTTATTCTACAGGTTTCTATCTTACAAGTTGCATGACAGATTTGAACGATTTATTTCATTAGGTAAGAATTCTAGCAACACCGGATAAAATAACGTATGACGTTGTTCTGCGATAACTGTTATGCGAAGTGTATTTCGGATAAAAGATATTATGCAAGATGAAGCGAACACAAAATAAACTTACAAAAAGAAGTGAAATCCCACCAAAAACATTTTCATGTAAAATGTTGCCAAGACGACCATATGGCTCGCACTGTTAAAAAGTTATCAGATGTGATGTAGAGCCAAGCTTCTAACTCTACACGCCCTAACTCTACAAGCTCTAACTTTACAAACTCTACACCTTAGTCAAAATATGTGGCTTGGCCGTTTTGTTACTACTAGAAATATTGTTTAACAGAAAAGCCCTTGCGGCGATAGCGAAACGGCCAAGCCACATATTTTGACTAAGTTGTAGAGTTTCTGAAGTTAGAGCTTGTAGAGTTAGGGCGTTTAGAGTTAGAAGCTTGGCTCTGCATGACATCTGATAACTTTTTAACAGTGCGAGCCATATGGTCGTCTTGGCAACATTTTACATGAAAATGGCTGAGAAAGCAACCTACAACTCGTGTGTTTTGCCTCCCCCCTCACTTTTGGTGGACCGTAGTCCTAAGGGACAGTGAGAGTAAGGCGCCCTATTGTGAGGTTTAGTATATATAAATAATAATAGATTTATTGGGACCCAGGCTCAAATCCAGTAAAGCTTCCGTGAGCGCGCGCCGGCATGCCATCTAGTGGACCTCACTTGTTCTTTAAAGGCTGACATTGAGACTAAGTAGGCACTTCTTCGGATGTCTATGTTGGTAAAGAGACATCCGGGCTTGCCCAAGGCTCTTTTAGACTCTAATAGTTCCAAATCGGAGGCTCCGTTAGGCTTCCTCGGATTTGTCAGACATTTAGTAGTGGTAGCCTGATCACTGTTCTGGTACAAATGTATGCTAATCTAGCTTAACACAACAAGAAATTCCCCACTATACAAGGAATATTTTTTTCAACAGCTAATTAATATAATGTACAGTCAGCGTCAGAGAAAAGGGACCCCCCAAGACTTTAAAGATTCTCGCACGACGGCGAACGTCTCGTGAAGTTCGCCGTGAGCGGCTAGATTCCCCCGCTCCGCACCCACCTCAGCCCGAGCATCCACCGATACCACTCAAATATCATAATTTCTTTATTTTGCTATTTGACTTCAGGTCGAACCGAATACCAACAATTACTTACAAAAAGACATTTACACTTCATTGTGCGGTTGAGTATACGAACCCGCTTTCTCCAGCTGCTGCTAGCCGATTAGTATACCTCTGTTTAAAGTTGTGTTAAAATAATTATAGCAAAATATGATAAGTGCTGATAACAGAAAGATGTAAATTGCTATACTATATTTATAGATTAGGATGTTGGTTCTTTCTAAGTGATTCACACGCACAATTCAAATTCGCAGTTTTTATAAACGACATATATATTGTAAATAAGTAATTATATTCCTAGGAATATCTACAAGCAAACCGTTCTTTAACACTTATCTATTTTGTGAAATGTTAGTAAAAAGTTAATGAAGAAATAACGGTTACGCATGGCATAATATTAGGCATAGATAGAAACTGTATAATTGTAATGATATTTTAAGCCCTACAAATGTAATATTACAATTAGGACCTATCAATGTATTTTTCTCGTTGTAATGATTAATCTGTTAATCCGTAGTTAAGCTATTTGAAGATAAAAAAGATTATGATTGCATAAATTATGATTATGTTATAATTTAACATAAGTAACGCAGATGGCATATACTTAAATAAATAAACGTATATTTTTTCACAATATTCCTATATTATACCTAAAATATATTATAACACAAGAAAGCATTATTAAAAGTATAAAAATGCAAAAAGCAGATATACCCATGATGGATTTGAACCAGCAATCCTCGTAACACTAGTCCGACAGAGTAACCACTTGACCAACGTGCCTTCGACGTAAGATGTCGAAAATTTTAAACAGTTAGATTTGTTTACCAGGAGGGTATCCTTTTCTCTGCAGCCGGCTGTACCAGACACAAATGATAACCAACCCAAAACTTCTGAAAAGTACACAGAAAGGATTAAATAACACAACACAAATAAAATCAATTAAAATTCACACAGTAAAGTTAATAAAAACAGTTGTCTCACCAAAATACCCAGATTATTAATATTTATCTAAAAACCCGACCCCTGTTGAGTGAAGTAGCCCTAGAATACAAAATCTCTATACGAATGTGCAGACCCCAATCGTCCCATATCATACATAAAAATACGGAGCTTTCACGTTGCATTCCCTTACATGAAAAGAAGCCAATTCCCCTCAGAATAATTCCTAAGTATTACCTATACCCTAAGTAAAACTTTTTCCTAAAACCTCGCGAATAGAATTTTAATAAATTTGTAACTAAAAACCCATTTTATAAAATATCAATATCACTTCACTTCAACAAATAACATGACTACCTACACCGCAATAACCGTATACTACAGAACCGCAGGTAAACTAACGTGAATCTCACGTGAAACGTTAACTCTACGCTATGTCTCCCGACGCCAACGAATATCTACACGACTCCGCAATATTCCCTACATGAACTAAAATAGAATCACTAATAAATAACACAAGGAACGATGGTTGAGGTAAAGCTGCAACGCGACATAGTTCAAACTACCTAACACCCTTAACCGGACCGCAAATACTAAACTGTAACTAGTAAGCATTTAGCTTCACTGCTATAATAAATAAAGAAGTTATATTGTTAACGTAACGCTCTTCTTCTATATGTAAAATACCGGGAAATATATAACCGTAATCTATACAGAAGGATGTAACGATCCACAATACACGAACACGATAACACGATATAAAACCCAAAGTAAATTATCACGGATAAACATACCGTAAATATCAATTGTACGTAACGAGTATAGCTAAGTATCGAGCGAGAGAGACCAAGCCTAATCGCCTAGTTGTTGCTTTTTCGTAGTTCCGCGCTAAGTGTCTGTCCTCCGTCCTTCTAGCTTTCTTTTCTTCTTCTTCTTAGTCGTACACTCTTGTCAGAGTGGTCGTGGCTGTTGGGATGTTATACACGGTTGGTCTTGACCTTCGGTTTGCTTGTTCGAGAACACTTCCCTCGCGATTTCTCTCCATTTCTTGCAGCATAAGGCGTTGCGTGTGCACTTGACCACAGATGATTTGGTAACATCTTTAAGCAGGTCTGTCCATCGGGTAGGAGATCGTCCTCTAGATCTTTTCCCTTCCACCTGGCCCTGCACCACTAGCCGCTCCAATGATCTCTCATTTCTCGATATATGTCCAAAGAACTTAAGAATTCTTGCTTGCACAGTAGACGAAAGCCGCTCCTTTATCTTAAGTTCTTTTAAAATCGAGATGTTAGTACGAAAAGCTGTCCAGGGGATCCTCAACAGACGTCTCCAGCACCACATTTCAAGGGAATCGATCTTGCGGCGATGATCGTGCAGTCTTGGTGACCAAGTTTCAGCCCCGTAAAGAAGTATAGGAAAGACGAATCATTTCATTAGTCGAACCTTAGTTGTTTTGGTTATCCGCCTGTCTTTCCATATCTTGCCCAACTTCTCCACGGCAGTTCTAGTAATAGCACAGCGTCTTCTGATTTCATGATTACAGCCCCTGGTGTTGGAAATAGTGGAACCAAGATAAATGTAGCTTTGTACCACTTCACAGTTCGCTATTGTTTGGATATCTGTTCTATTTTGTTTGGCCCTGTCCACTATCATCATCCTGGTTTTATCCCTATTTATGGCAAGTCCGAAACCAAGACTGGTTACTTCAAGGCGTGTCAAGAGCTCCTCTATTCGGTATGTGCAAGAAGGATTGTATCGTCTGCATACCTTAAGTTGCTCATTTGCCTACCTCCTATAGACACACCCTTATCCCAATCTTCCAAAACGATCCGCATAATGTATTCAGTGTAGATGTTGAATAGCAGCGGTGAGAGAATACATCCCTGCCGAACACCGGCCTCAGTCAAGTTTCAGAGTCAACGTCGTCACTCACACGGACTGCTGCTGTACTGTCCACATATAACCTTTTCACCAGGTATATCAGGTGTCGGGGTACTCCCATTTCAAATAATACCTGCCAGAGCTTCGTCCACTTTACGGTGTCAAAAGCTTTGCGGAAATCAACAAAGCTGATAAATATGGGGATGTTGAACTCCCTGGCCTTTTCTGTGATCTGACGCAGTACGAGGAATTGTTCACGTACAAAACCAGCTTGTTCCTGAGATATTTGACATGAGTGGTACGCATGAAGCCTTGTGTTTATAATATGAAGCAGTATCTTACTTGCATGTGATATGAGAGCGATCAACCTTTAATTATTGCATTTTTTGGTTGAACCCTTTTTGTGCAGAGGTATGAATAAGGAGTGTGACCAGTCTGTTGGCCAGCGTCCGGTCTCCCACACTTTGTTGCATATGGCGTGTAGCATGTCAACTCCGCATTCCCCCATTGCCTTAAATACTTCGATAGGTATCTCATCCACTCCAACGGACATATTGCGTTTGATGTGTTTAATAGCCGCACGTACTTCATCTCGCAGAATAGGCGGTTCCGGTTCATCAATTACACTCAGCCATGGTTGTTGATGTGTTGTTATCGGAGAAAAGTGATCTACAGTACTCTCTCCAGATCTTCACAATGTCCTGGATCTCCGAAATAGTTGCACCTGCAGAATCTTCTATAGCCCAGGTCTTGGGTTTAAACTGACGGGTAAGATACCGAACTTTATCGTGAAGATCTTTAGTTTCGTATCTGTCAGAGTGCTGTTCTAATTCCTCACATATCTTTGTCAAAGCTCTATTACGATCTTGCCTACAGGCAGCCTGGATTGCTTATAGCATAGTTCGTGAACCGTTGCTCCCTTAGCTTTCATGCTTCTGCGCTCTTCCACCAGTTTCCAAGTATCCGTAGTCATCCAATGTTGTCTTTTAGTACCAGAAACTCTAATTTGAGAATCCTTAACTGCTTTTGTGATATGCTTCTTCGTGGATACCCACAGCGAGTTGGAGTTGCACATGTTCCTGGTTTCTGTTAGCCATTTCTCACGAGTTGCTTCAACATGTCTGCCAAACGATTCTATCCTTGAACTTCAATCCTTTCCTTATTCTTACAGGGTCTTGAATTCTGTAGCTTTAATCGCAATTTCCCCATCAGCAGTTGATGATCTGAGTGGCAGTCAGCACCCGGCAAGGTATGTACATTTGTAATTGAGCTTCTCAACCTGGACTTGATCAGCATATAATCTATCTGATTACGGTAGTTACCGTCCGGCGACACCCAGGTGTATAGGCGTCTCGCGTGGTGCTTGAATACGGTGTTCATGATAGTCATATTGTTATCTGCCGCAAATTCTATAAGACGCTCTCCTCTTGCGTTGCGGACTCCAAGCCCGTACTTTCCAACAACATTCCGGAGCCCATGTTCACAGGTGGTATTACCTACTTTTGCGTTAAAATCGCCAAGAACGATGAGCATCTCTCGTTTAGGTATTGTAGACAGACAATCTTCAAGCGCATTATAGAAGTTTTCTATTTCTTCATCCTCGGCAGAACTTGTAGGTGCATAGAATTGGATAATGTTAAGTGGAGTTGGTGATGCATTGAGCTTTATGGACATGAGCCTATCACTGATAGGATTATACCCTAGGACAGCTCGATTTAGATTTCTAGGAATAATAATGGCCACCCCAGAATGACTGCTTCTATCATGACCAGAGAAGTATATGCTGTGCTTCTCCGAATCAAAATGACCACTATCCTTCCAGTGCGTCTTGCTTATTCCTGTTATCGTCATTCCACAACGAATCAGTTCATTTTCCAGAATCTGGAGTTTACCGTCAAATTGTAGTCCTCTTACGTTCCATGTACCAAAGCAAAGTTGTTTCCGAAGATTGATCCCTGTTCCAGTAGCATATTTTCCATGAGGTGCCTGGTTGCCTACATCTCTATGGCCGGTAGTCCATTTCACACCCTGGGTCCCGGGTAACCCCGAGCGCCGGTCGCTACGCGGATCGCCAGGCGGTCTTACTTTATCTACAACTTGTACTTTCATCTTTAACAGCTCTCTTGGGACAGTAGACACAGTGGTTTCCCGTTGCCTTCTGTGCTAGGTATTTTTGGGGTTATTTGGACCCCAGGATCACAAAAACCTTTGCTCGGTCGCCATTGCCTCGTTTGTTATCTAGCAGGGAGCACCACGGGAACCTATCGGTCGCCGTTGCCATCCGGCACATGCAGGTGAGGTTGACAATTGGGTCGAATCTGATGTAGTTCTCCGTTCCCCCTTACTCCCCTTTATCCCTTCAGCTTTCCTTTACCCGTCCCTTTTTGGTTGAATTCAACATCTGACGTTTTCCACAGTGTGTTATTTCCTGAAATATCGTCCTCAATCCTGCAATTTTGCTCCTTACACACCCCCATATAGAGTGCATTTCATAAACTGTTCGTTCTCTTTCTCTTTCTGTTGTGTAGCGTCACTCCTCACACGGACATGTCGCCAAGCCATGTTACGTATTTTCGTCTCGTTTAATCTAAAATAAACTCCAATACGCTTCTTCATAAGGTTTTTTTTCCAATTTTTGCACTTAATTGTACAAGTAACCAATCCTGACACTTAAGATTGATCCTTACGCTGACAATATAAGATAGGTACATTTCTCTTCGCTTTATTAAATTATATTATAGGACAGCGGAAACACCCTTGAGTATAAATTTAATTCACCAGCATATTCAAGGTTTTTCCAGCAAAGAACTAGAAATAGGGTTGTTCTTAGATAATGAAAATGTACAAATTATGTGCATTACTGAACATTGGCTTAAAAAAGACCAATTAATTTTTGATTTTGTAAATTTTAAATTAGTTAGTTATTTTGCTAGGAAATGTGCCATTCATGGTGGCTCTTTTATAATAGTTAAAAATACTCTTAAATCCAAGGAAAGGAAGGATATTGTCAAGTTATCGATAGAAAGGATTATAGAAATTTCATGCGCAGAACTAGAAAGTTATATAATAATATGTGTTTACAGACCACCATTGGCTGATTTTTGCACATTTGAATCTACTATGGAACATGTGTTAAAATTAGCATGTAATAGCCAGAAGCATATTATAGTTTGTGGAGATTTTAATATTAACTTACTTGAAACGTCAAATAATACCACTAGGTTACTAAGTTTATTTAAATCTTTTAATTTAGGTAATCTGTTCCTTGAACCTACACGGATAGGTATTAGTAGTGCAACCTGCTTAGATAATATTTTTTGTAATTGTGAATGTTTGGGTAAAGAAATATTTAATTGTTTTAATTCTGACCATAGTGGTCAGAAAGCTTCGTTCATCAATTATTTTTATCAAAAATCTCAGACAATAACATACCGACCTATAACTAATAATCGTATGGAATTATTCAAAAATAAAGTTCAGAGTAATCTTTCAGTGTTACCTTTCTTACAGAATGAGTGTAATAGTATTTATAAAGACTTGTTTGGCGTAATTCTGCATCAATTTAATAACAATTTTAAAATGAAAACTATTACTAGGTCGAAAACCAAATTTAGTGAATGGGCTACTGCAGGCATTCATAAAAGTAGAAATAGGCTTTATGACCTATATAGAGAGAGGGAGGACAATAAGAACGCTGACTTCCTAAATTATGTTAAGAATTATTCGAGGACTTTTAAGCAAGTTTGTTTAACTGCTAAGGCAAAATTTTCTTAGTCTTAAACTCAAATCATCTGACAATAAGGTAAAAACTGTATGGAATATTATAAATAGAGAAACGGGAAAATCAAAAACTCGTGATAATCAAATCACACTAAACACAGGTGACAAACAAATCACGTCAAATAAAGACGTCGCCTTAGCTTTCGAACATTATTTTTCCAACATAGCCATTAATACTACGAAATGTCTTAAATCATCCACGGTTAAAGCTAAATCATTACTTTGCACTAATGTCAGTAAATGTAATATAAACTTTGAATTCATCCCCGTTGATTCAGATTCAATAGTCAAGGTATTTAAATCACTTAGTTTAAAAAAGACGGAGGATTTGTGGGGCACATCAGTTAAAGTAGTCTTTCATATCATAGATGTAATTGCACCCCATCTAGCATTAATTTACAATAATTGCATATCAGAGGGGATCTTTCCAGATCTCATGAAATATAGCAAAGTCATACCTCTTTTTAAATCGGACGAGATGAGTGATTTAACGAACTTCCGTCCCATTTCCATACTACCAGTTCTAAGTAAAATCTTTGAGAAATTAATGCTGAATGATATGTTAGGTCACTTTAATAGAAATAAACTACTTAGCAATAACCAGTTCGGCTTTACCAGAGGTCGATCAACAATTGATGCGGCATCTGTAGGTACTCGTTAAATATATATATAACAGTTGGGAGACATCTTGCGATGCAGTAGGAATATTTTGTGATCTTTCTAAAGCATTTGATTGCGTAGATCATGCGACCCTTATTTTAAAATTAGAACATTATGGATTGTCCAATAAAGCTTTAAATCTTATGTCTTCTTATCTAAGTGATAGAACTCAAACAGTTGTTGTAAACAAAACGCAATCTGTTGGAGCTACAGTAAAAATAGGAGTGCCTCAAGGCTCTATTTTAGGTCCTTTTTTATTTTTGGTTTATATATAAATAAGTCATTTATATATAAATGACTTACCACCAACAGTAGATAAACTTTGTGACATTGTACTTTTTGCTGATGATACTTCACTTATTTTCAAGGTAGATAGAAAATCCGTAGACTACAGTAGGATAAACGCCACACTAGAAGTACTTAATTGGTTTACTAGCAACAATTTGCTACTAAATGCTAAGAAAACTAAATGTGTTAGGTTTGCTTTGCCTAATGTTAAATCGGTAGATTCAAGTATTTTTCTAAATGACAAGTGTCTGCAAATGGTAGATAAGGCAGTTTTCCTAGGCATAACAATAGATCAAAATTTGCAATGGAGTCCCCATTTAGCTGTACTGGCAGGTAAACTAAGTTCAGACTGCTTACGCCGTTAGGAAAATTAGACAACTAACTAATGTTGAGACAGCTCGCTTAGTTTATTATACTTATTTCCATAGTGTTATGTCGTACGGTATTCTGGTTTGGGGTAAGGCAGCTGACATACAAACTATATTTGTGATACAAAAAAGGGCCATTCGTTCTATTTACAACTTAAATTCACGTGACTCCTTAAGAGAACTTTTTAAAGAAATTAATATCTTAACTGTAGCGTCTCAATTTATTTATGAGAATATTATTTATGTTATTAAGAATTTAGATTTGCTCACCAAAAATTCTGATATACATAATTTAAATACTAGAAATAAAAATAAAATCGCTATTCGAAAATTCCGTGTCCGTAAAGTATATAAATAATTTTTTGGTCAATGCATTCATTTCTATAATAAATTACCTGACGTAGTTTTAAAGTTACCCTTTTCAGCACTTAAAAATTACTTGAAAAAGTCGTTAATGTCTAAAGCGTATTATAGGGTCGAGGATTATCTAGCAGACAAAAATGCATGGCCTAAACTCGAAACTTAGTCAATAATAATTTGTTCAAATGTAAAACCTTTATCTTGTCTAGGGGACACTGTTGATGTAGGAAAACATGTCGAAACTTTTATGTGGTCGTCTTGTTATTTTTTTGTTTTTTGCCTTTTTCTCCGTCTATATCTCTCCTAATATTTTTGCCATGTTTTTCCTGCTGAACTACGCATGATATTTGATATTATATTTAAATTAATATTTATAGCTTTATATAATACTAGACTAAGTTGTATAATTGTAATAAGAAATATGGTTAAAAAAAATGACTGACTGCTGAGTTTCTTGCGGCGTTTCTTCTCGGCAGTAGTCTCCTCTTGGGAAGCGCTGGTAGACTCCTGACGTGTACAAGTGCCCGTGCGGCCTACTTACTAAATAAATGTCTTTTATCTTTTTATCTTTTATTTTTTCATTTTTACGTTAGTTAAGGTAAATGCACGTTTCTCCGAACACCCCTTTGATGAATTGGACAAGCCATCCGTGTCGATCGCATAAAGTGAACGAATTAGGAAAATACTGTTGAGACGTAAAAGCTTCGGCATAAATACAATTCTAACATAATTAATAATAAGTAGAACCATTGTTTAGTCATAAATAGATACCTACATCCAACCCTTGCCAGAAGCCCGTATTAATGCCATAAGTTCGCTAACTAGTTTTTATATTTTAAAATAAGTTTACAAAAGAATTACCTAGTTCATTAATGCTAGGTAATTACTCATTAAATTTCATATAGTTTTAGTTATTGGTAAAGCAAAGTACTTAATAAAAATAGTTCATGATCATTCAGTATAAAAGTAATTACATAACTTGCACTTTCCCCTGACTCCTAATGCTATTCGTTGAATCGTTCTAGTAAAATAAGGTTGATACTTTATCGAATTGTCATTGTTGTCAATTTCTATAAACATCACTGCACTAAATCACTTAATTGAGCAGAACACAAAACTAATTAAATAAGAACTCAGGAATCCCCTATTTTTCAATCACAAAGGTAACCTAACCCGTTTTATGATCTTAAGAAGTATACGCAATTCCTTAGCGGTTTTCACAAGTACCACAACACGACGATCAATCGACTCTGTCAGTCAGCAAATTATTGGTTTTACCGCGTTGTGGAAGGGATAAGTTCCTGGGTAGCAGAAGTAAAATATCATCTAATATAAATACTCTACTAATAGTTGTGATGTAAAGATGTAGATAACATCGTTAGTTTATAAGATTGTTAGTTGTGGCTATAATAAACCTTATGTCCTAGGCAATAAGAGTCGCGTTGACCGCAAATAACGAAATGCGGGTTGACATAACACTACGACGAAGCCGGTCACCTATTTTGCAGCTCAAGTTAAATGCGTTCATAGCCTAGTGGTGCACGGCTGGAGTCGGAGGTCATAGTACCCAGGTTCGATTCCGCTCTTAGGCGATAATGTTGGTATCTTTTTCTTTATTTTAGTTACTCGTATTTGATATTTTATTCTTAAGTTTGGGTCATAGGTGGGTGTGGAATTTTTAAAGACACTTCGACGGTATGCACTAAGGAGCGCACACAGTTTGCAGTTGTGTCGTATTCGTGTAGTAATTCTAGAAATATTTGGAAATTATCGAAATTACTTCTTTGTCTGGAGATGTGACTACTGTAGTGACAGTGTAATTGGATTTTAATATATTATTTTGTGTGTGAGTGAGGCTTAACAAAGGGGTAAGTCTAGGATGTAAGATTTTATTGTAAGTTACCTAATAAGGAAACGAATAATTAGGTTCTAATAGGCAATTCGTTTATGTTTGTAGCTTGTCGCAACGCCCTTTTTACCGCCGAGTGAAATAAAGACGACCGAGCTAGACCTAGGCAACGGTTAGGCAGAGTACCCCGTCGACCATCGGACGAAAACCTCTCCTGGCGCCCGCATAGTTATAGTTCTTAGTTTACGTACTTTAGTTGTTAATTTAGGAATTTAGGATTTACTTTAGTTTTAGCTTTACAGTTTACATTAATAAACGGCCGTTAAGTGAGCTTATAGTTGTGCCTTATTTTCTTGTTGCCCTGCCGACTGTACCGTAACAAATAGCGCCCAACGAAAAAACGTTTTTGTTGCAGTAGGCAGGCGGGACATTTTGGGTGTACATTTATTTGGGAGAAGGGTTATTGGTAGTTTTTTTTATTTTGTGTTATCTTAAAATTTTGACGAGCAATTTGTTCGGCTGTCTTATTTGTAGTGTTTCCATGATTAGGTAGACTAGAAGATTATTATTAGTAAATTAATGGTGTTGGGTCGGATATTTTTTTTGTTACAAGTTACTACTACATAATTGTTTTATTTAAATGTTTGTGTGAAGATTATGGTTATTTGCGGGTATTATTTATTGTTTTAATTTGTTAACTATAATTTGAAATAATTAATATTGTTTCGTCTTGCTTAGTATTACATGTTTTTGTAAAAAAAGTTATAGTAAATAGCTTGTTAGATATATATTGGGCATTCATTATAACGAGACAATGGACCCAGTTTTTTTATTAAAAGACGAATTAGAGTATGAGCTGGTAAGCCGTGGCATTAAATTAAAAAGTAGTACGGTACCAGTAATGAAGAAGTTATTGAAGGAGATAATGCTTTCGGAGCAATCAGAGGGTTCCGCTTATGAAATAAAAGCACCTCCAACATCATCTATTAACTTTGAGTTGGAAGTGTGCTTGGCAAAACTAAACGTCCTTTCTAATTACATTTCGGAGTTAGCTGGTAAGCCTGATAGAACGATTTTCAAACGTTTAGTCTCCAGACTGTATCACGTACAGAATAGAATAAATTTGGTGAAGAAAGAATCGGAGGATGAAAATTTACGAAAAGAGGCGCTACTACAACAGTGTCAGGTTCTCTTGGATAGGTTAGAAAAGCAGGATGATATTGTGGAGGACGAAAACTTAACAGCTTTAGACAAAGAGATTTTACAGGAAACGTTAGGGGACTTGGGACTAAAAATCATTAAAAAACTAGAAGGTGAGGCTAGCTCATTCAAGGACGGTGGGGGTATCGTAAGGGGTGAAGTAGGGTATAGGAATCATGATGTTGATGATAGGCATGATAAAGGTGTGGCTTTTGTGACGGGGCAGTGGGATCAGGAAAGAAGTGTTAGTAGGTCGAGGTTGCTGAGATCATCTACTATTGACGAAGATTTCACGAAACGAAAGTTAGTGCCTATTTATCAGTGGGGTCTCAAGTTTTCGGGAGGAAATAACACAAGTGTTAATGCATTTTTAGAAAGAGTCATGGAGTTAAAAGAGGCAAGAAATGCGTCCAATTTTGATTTATGGCGTGACGCTATTGATTTTTTCGAAGGGGACGCATTAATTTGGTATAGAGCGAATAGGGAGTATGTTAACAGTTGGGAGGAGCTGGTTATTTTACTAAGGCGTACGTTCCAGAAACCATACTACCAGGAGGAACTTTTGGCAGAAATAAGGGCAAGAACGCAGGGCTGCGGCGAATCAGTAATTATCTACATCTCCGTTTTACAGAACATGTTTAACAGATTACCTAATAGAATTACGGAATCAGAAAAGGTACAGATTATACTTAAGAATTTACAGCCATTTTACCAACAGGCTGTCTGTAGGGATCATTTCGGTACTGTGCCAGAGCTAATTAGCGTTCTGCGTATTATAGAAAGGACAAAAATCAACTGTGACAGTTTTGAGCCCCCAAAAACCAGCAAGTTTACTTTAGAACCGGACCTCGCTTATCGAGTTCTTCCAGAACAAGTTAAAAATGAGGTTAATGATCTGGAAGTTACAGAAGTACAATCGGCTGCACTTGCGGTAAAGCGATGCTGGAATTGTCGTGAAAGTGGCCATGTTTTTAGAGAGTGTGGTGTACCCAAGCAGCGACTTTTCTGTTTTAGGTGTGGACGATGTGGAGTTACCTCGAAAGATTGCTCGTGTAAGGGAAACGATCAAGGGGGAAATTCGAGTCCTGCCAGTTAAATTTCTCCCTTACCCGTAAGAGTACTGAGTGGCAGACATGGTTAAATATAGTTAAGAAGTTTTTTGGACATAGTGACGGTGATTTGTGTCCATTAGTTGTAAAGAAAGAAAATGACAATAGGTCTTATGTTGTGCTGAACGTGTTAGGGGTAGACTGTGAGGGGCTGCTGGATTCTGGGGCTAACCGGACGGTTATTAATGCTCAATTTGCCGAGGTATTAGGAAAACTGGGCCTGAAAGGCACCACTATGCATCCAGTGGGTATTGCAACAGCTGATGGAGCAACACACGACATTACAGAAATTATGGATGTTCCCATCAGTTTTGACAATCAATTTAAGGTATTGCCTATAATGATCATGGCAAATCTCACGCAACCTTTGATCTTAGGCAAGGACTTTTTTGATGATTTTGGGGTAGGTCTGCAATTTAAAAGTGACAAGATGTTTGACAAAGCGCACGTAGATTCTCTAGAACTCAAAACTCCGGCAATTATATCTAGAGATGATTTAAGCGAGCACCAACAGCATCTTCTGGGGGTTTTGGTTGAGGAGTTGAGACAAACGGTAGGTAATGTCTTAGGAAGAACATATATTTTAAAACATGATATAGACACTACGGATCATAAACCAATACATCAGCGGCAATACAATTTCTCGCCAGTTGTAAAAAAAGAAATAGAAAGAGAGCTAGATGAGATGTTGGCTAAGGATGTGGTAGAACCATCTCACAGTGCGTGGTGTTCTCCCGTGTTAATTGTTAAAAAACCAAATGGTGACAATCGTTTGTGTTTGGACAGAAGGCAATTGAATCGGGTTACAAAGCGGGACACTTATCCACTTCCGAGGGTGGCCAACATTATCGATAACCTTGCGAAATGCAAAGTTTTTGAGCACCATCGATTTGAAGTCGGCGTTTTGGCAAATTAAGCTGGAAGATAACAGCAAGGAGAAGACTGCCTTTGCGGTTCCAGGCAGAGGCCTTTTCCACTTTAAACTGATGCCGTTTGGGCTGGTTAATGCGTCACAAACGCAACAAAGATTGATGGATATTTTATTTAACGCCGAAGATGAAAAGGTTTGGGCATATCTCGATAATATCGTTATTTGTTCATCGGATTTTGAAGAGCATATGAGGTTGTTAAAAAAGGTGATGATTACTCTGCAGACGGCAAAATTAACAATTAATATCGACAAATGCAAGTTTGCGAGACCAAGTTTACGTTACCTCGGATATATTATAGACAAGGATGGTCTTAGAACAGATCCGGAAAAAGTTGAGGCCATAATAAATTTTCCGAAACCTAGGACATTTACGGAATTAAAGCGGTTCATTGGACTGGCCAGCTGGTATAGACGGTTTGTCAAAGATTTCTCGAATGTGGCGGCACCATTACACGATTTGACGAAGGGCAAAAAGACCAAGAAGTTCACTTGGACAGATGATGCCGAAACAGCCTGGCTCCGATTAAAGACCCTTTTAACGTCAACACCTGTAGTTACATGTCCGGACTACACAAAGCCGTTTACCATACAGTGTGACGCGTCAAATACCGGCATAGGGGCCGTACTCTGTCAAAAAGTGGATAACGCTGATCAACCAATTGCATATCTTAGCAGAAAACGAAATCAACGCGAGATTAAGTATTCAGCCTCAGAAAGAGAACTGTTAAGTGTCGTGTATGCAATTGAAAAGTTTAGACCTTACATTGACGGAGTGCATTTTACGGTTGTTACGGACCATAACGCACTGCTCTGGCTACACAAGATGAAAGACCCACACGGCAGGCTGGCACGCTGGGCTATGAAACTGCAATAATTCAATTTCGACATTATTCACAGACCAGGTAAATGCCACACGGTGCCTGATGCCTTGTCTAGAAGTCAGGTGACTCAAGATGTCGAAATCAATACTATCGAAATATTGGACGAGCACAAAGACGATTGGTATCGGAATAAAGTCATACAGGCAAATGCTCAGGATCAAGATTTGGGCTGGTCGGTAATTGATGGACTTTTATACAAAAAAGTACCGATGAAACAGTTTCCTGACGAGGCGGATTCGTGGAAACTTTATGTACCAGAGGCATTACGAAACAAAGTTTTAAAGGAATTTCATGATAGTCCTACGGCAGGTCATTTAGGTATAAGGAAAACTTATTTCAGAATCCGACATAAATTATTTTGGCAAAGCATGTTGAAGGACATAAAGAAGTATGTAAATGAATGTGAATGCTGCGCCAGTCATAAGGTTTCTCAGAAACTACCTTTAGGACAGATGGGTCAACACAGAGAAGTATCGCGCCCCTGGCAAATACTAGCACTAGACTTGATGGGTCCCTTTCCTAAGAGTAAGAAATGTAACACAATGCTGTTGGTACTGACGTGCTTATTTAGCAAGTTCACTTTGTTATTTCCTCTCCGGACAGGCAAGGCGGACAAAATATGCGAAATCGTGAATAAGCAGTTCTTGTTGTTCGGTGTCCCGGAGTTCATAGTATGTGACAATGGGAAGCAGTTCGAGTCTCACTTGTTTAAAGATTTAGCCTCCAAATGTAATTCCACAATTTTATATACTCCACATTATCATCCCCAAAGCAATCCAACAGAACGCGTAAATCGTGTTATAGGGACCATGATTTCGTCTTACACAAAATCTAAGAACCATAATGAATGGGATGTTCATTTAGACGAAATAGGTCATGCAATTAGAACAGCGGTGCATGAGTCCACGGGTTATACACCGTCGTATTTATTTCTTGGTAGGGAAACGTCGACATCCAATTTGGTAACACCCATGTTACAGCAATGTGTAACAAGCTATACAGACAATCGTAATGTCAATACAGCATATTGCCTTGAAAATATAAAAAACAGGGAAATCATCTTTAAAAATGTGCAAAATAGGATAAGACGGGCACATTTCCAAAGCAGTAAGCATTATAATCTTAAGTCGAGACCGGGGACTTTCGAGGTGGGTGATACAGTATGGAAGAGGACTAAATTCCTATCCAAGGCACAGAGTAAATTCATGGCCAAGTTGGCACCAAAATTCGAAAAGGCGTTAGTTGTGGAAAATATTTCGGATATAGTATTTAGATTAAATAATGCTTACGGCAAAAACATCGGTGTCTGGCACATTAAGGATTTAAAGCCCTATTATGTACAAAAATAAATAAATATAATTTATTTATTTTAATGAGGGAGAGGGCATGTGATGTAAAGATGTAGATAACATCGTTAGTTTATAAGATTGTTAGTTGTGGCTATAATAAACCTTATGCCCTAGGCAATAAGAGTCGCGTTGACCGCAAATAACGAAATGCGGGTTGACATAACACTACGACGAAGCCGGTCACCTATTTTGCAGCTCAAGTTAAATGCGTTCATAGCCTAGTGGTGCACGGCTGGAGTCGGAGGTCATAGTACCCAGGTTCGATTCCGCTCTTAGGCGATAATGTTGGTATCTTTTTCTTTATTTTAGTTACTCGTATTTGATATTTTATTCTTAAGTTTGGGTCATAGGTGGGTGTGGAATTTTTAAAGACACTTCGACGGTATGCACTAAGGAGCGCACACAGTTTGCAGTTGTGTCGTATTCGTGTAGTAATTCTAGAAATATTTGGAAATTATCGAAATTACTTCTTTGTCTGGAGATGTGACTACTGTAGTGACAGTGTAATTGGATTTTAATATATTATTTTGTGTGTGAGTGAGGCTTAACAAAGGGGTAAGTCTAGGATGTAAGATTTTATTGTAAGTTACCTAATAAGGAAACGAATAATTAGGTTCTAATAGGCAATTCGTTTATGTTTGTAGCTTGTCGCAACGCCCTTTTTACCGCCGAGTGAAATAAAGACGACCGAGCTAGACCTAGGCAACGGTTAGGCAGAGTACCCCGTCGACCATCGGACGAAAACCTCTCCTGGCGCCCGCATAGTTATAGTTCTTAGTTTACGTACTTTAGTTGTTAATTTAGGAATTTAGGATTTACTTTAGTTTTAGCTTTACAGTTTACATTAATAAACGGCCGTTAAGTGAGCTTATAGTTGTGCCTTATTTTCTTGTTGCCCTGCCGACTGTACCGTAACATAGTTTCAAATAGAAGAAGTTCGGCGATATGGTAGGGTCTGTGAATTGTACGTTTACCCCAACCTCGGCGAAATAGCGCCATCTCGTCTCGCCAACTCGATTAATAGCTCTAGAATACAAAGGCAGCGCCGGCACCAAATCGTCGCGGCGCCTGTGCAATGAGCGCTCTAAGAAAAACGGGCTACGTATTACGTAGCTTTCAACAGTGCAGTACGTAGCTAGGATTCCACTATTACGCTTTGTGCCCGCTACATGCCGCGTAATGTAGTTGTCATACGTAGCCGGCCCCATTACGCGCGTCATGTAGCGGGTTCATTACTTACGAGTGGCTTTCCTAGCTACTTACGTACGTAGTTCGCGTATCCGTCTACGTACAGATAATGAGTATGCAAATTAAAGCTGTTTTACATTATTATACAGGAGCGGGTACAGTGTAAACCATGTTGCACCATACATTGGTACTGCTGTAGCACTGTTACTGTACAGTAACGGGCACAGTAAAGCATGTTGTAGCATTTTGAGTTTAGACACATTTTCCTGCTCAACTACGCATGATATATATATTCATATTGTTTGTTACATTCATTGTTTTATATAATGCTAGGTTAAGTTTTTTCTTTTCGTTGTATAATATCATTTATCATAAGCAATATTTAAAAAACGACTGACTGTTGAGTTTCTTGCGGCGTTTCTTCTCAGCAGTGGTCTCTTGCGAAGCGCTGGTAGATTTTTGACGTGTAAAAGTGCCCGTGCGGCCTACTTACTGAATAAACATCTTTTATCTTTTATCTTTTTTATCTTTCATACGTATGTAATGCGGTAGCACTGGTACTATATAGGCCCGGGCACAGTAAAGCATGTTGCAGCATACGTCTGTAAAGCGGTAGCACTGGTACTGGACAGTAACGGGCACAGTAAAGCATGTTGCAGCATACGTCTGTAATGCGGTAGCACTGGTACTGGACAGTAGCGTGCACAGTAAAGCATGTTGCAGCATACGTCTGTAATGCGGTAGCACTGTTACTGGACAGTAGCGGGCACAGTAAAGCATGTTGCAGCATACGTCTGTAATGCGGTAGCACTGTTACTGGACAGTAGCGGGCACAGTAAAGCATGTTGCAGCATACGTCTGTAACGCGGTAACACTGGTACTGTACAGTAACGGACACAGCAAAGCATGTTGCAGCATACGTCTGTAATGCGGTAGCCTTGGTACGGTACAGGTACCGCTACGGTACAGCATGTCGCAGCATACGTTTATACTGCGGTAGATCAGGTACTATACAGATGCGGGCACAGTAAAGCATGTTGCAGCATACGTCTGTAATGCGGTAGCACTGGTACTGGACAGTAGCGTGCACAGTAAAGCATGTTGCAACATACGTATGTAATGCGGTACCACTGTTACTGGACAGTAACGGGCACAGTTAAGCATGTTGCAGGATACGTCTGTAATGCGGTAGCACTGGTACTGGACAGTAACGGGCACAGTAAAGCATGTTGCAGCATACGTCTGTAATGCGGTAGCACTGTTACTGGACAGTAACGGGTACAGTAAAGCACGTTGCAGCATACGTCTGTAATGCGGTAGCACTGTTACTGGACAGTAGCGGGCACAGTAAAGCATGTTGCAGCATACGTCTGTAATGCGGTAGCACTGTTACTGGACAGTAGCGGGCACAGTAAAGCATGTTGCAGCATACGTATGTAATGCGGTACCACTGTTACTGGACAGCAGCGGGCACAGTAAAGCATGTTGCAGCATACGTATGTAATGCGGTAGCACTGGTACTATACAAGTGCGGGCACAGTAAAGCATGTTGCAGCATACGTATGTAGTGCGGTAGCACTGGTACTATACAGGTGCGGGCACAGTAAAGCATGTCGCAGAATACGTCTGTAATGCGGTAGCACTGGTACTGGACAGTAACAGGCACAGTAAAGCATGTTGCAGCATAAGTCTGTAATGCGGTAGCACAGTTACTGGACAGTAACGGGCACAGTAAAGCATGTTGCAGCATACGTCTGTAATGCGGTAGCACAGTTACTGGACAGTAAGGGGCACAGTAAAACATGTTGCAGCATACGTCTGTAATGCAGTAGCACTAGTACTGGACAGTAACGGGCACAGTAAAGCATATTGCAGCATACGTATGTAATGCGGTAGCACTGGTACTATACAGGTGTGGGCACAGTAAAGCATGTTGCAGCATACGTCTGTAATGCGGTAGCACTGGTACTGGACAGTAACGGGCACAGTAAAGCATGTTGCAGCATACGTCTGTAATGCGGTAGCACTGTTACTGGACAGTAACGGGTACAGTAAAGCACGTTGCAGCATACGTCTGTAATGCGGTAGCACTGTTACTGGACAGTAGCGGGCACAGTAAAGCATGTTGCAGCATACGTCTGTAATGCGGTAGCACTGTTACTGGACAGTAGCGGGCACAGTAAAGCATGTTGCAGCATACGTCTGTAACGCGGTAACACTGGTACTGTACAGTAACGGACACAGCAAAGCATGTTGCCGCATACGTCTGTAATGCGGTAGCCTTGGTACGGTACAGGTACCGCTACAGTACAGCATGTCGCAGCATACGTTTATACTGCGGTAGATCAAGTACTATACAGATGCGGGCACAGTAAAGCATGTCGCAGCATACGCTTGCACTGCTGTAGCACTGGTACTATACAGGTGCGGGCACAGTAAAGCATGTTGCAGCATACGTTTTTACTGCTGTAGCACTGGTACTATACATGTTCGGGCACAGTAAAGCATGTCGCAGCATACGTTTGTACTGCTGCAGCACTGTTACTATACAGGTGCGACCACATTAAAGCTTGGTGCATCGTATTATAACCGCACCGATCTATAAGGTTAAGGAAATTGATTTGCCTACCATCATAGAACCCTGTCACTATAGATAGCGAGGCAAATGTCGCAATGGCGACAGGGTTCTACGGTGCTAGGCGAATCATTTTTCTTGATTGTATTTTTTGGCGCGATTATAATATGGCGAACCACGATTTAACTGGAGCAAGAGTATGGTACATGTGCAACAACAATACAAACCATTACTGACAGACCATGCTTCCACTGTAGACCCTTATGTACCTATGTTACAGCAGTAGATACGTATAAAGTAATTATACACTATGCTTAACTGCTCACGCCGCCGGTATAGCACCTGTAGCAACAAAAGTACAAACAATGAAACAACAAACTTAACTGTACTTAAGTACTTAGGTATAGTACCTGTGTTGCGCAACAGCAGTACAGAACATTACTATGACTATGCTTCACTGCACCCGCACTTGTACTTTCCTCCTCCAGTACAGCACCTGTATGAACAGATAGTTATCATGATGTTTTAAATATTTAATAATTTTAAAATAATAAAACAAAGTTAAGATTAAAAAAGACTTTATTTCCACTTTATTGGTACCATTTATATTAAGTATATTATTATCAAACACTTTTTTCTATTATGTTTTAAATATGTATGTCTGTTATGAGCGACATTCTATGAATATGTTATGAACATTGACATTTTTCTCAAGGACTTAGTTATATACTAATGTTAAATCTCTTTGGCTAGTAATCATTATACTTATTATAATTAAGAGGGTGCTGCACAATCCCGCACTTCTTTTATTACATTACAATATTTACAATCCACAGCATAAATCCTGTAGCATAGTGCCTACTTATTCGGTATATCTACAACTACAATGAACATCATATAACGTCAGTTGATGGTGCTATAAAGGCATATTATGGAAGCCCGAGCAGACGTAAACTACGGGAAAAGGGAGAACTCGCCGGTCGTCGCCGGTCATGTTCCACAACAATTCCTCGGCATTCACGCGGCATCTCAATTTTTTTTTACATTTTCTCATAGTTAAAATTGTTTTAATTAGATCGTTGTCGTCACGGGCAGATGGGCAAGACTGACGGGCAAGGTGGACGGACTGAAGGACATTACAGACAAGAAGGACGGGCGCATCGGAAAAGACTAACGGACGGACAAACGTGACCAACGGGCAGACGGACATGACCTACGGACGGACACGACGGACGGATATAAAGGACGAATGTACATGACCGACGGACGGATGGACGGACGTACATGACCGAGACGGACATGACGGATAGACGGACTGACATGACCAACGGACGTACGGATATGGCCGACGGACGGACGGACATGAACGACGGTCACGTCGGTCCGTCCATCATCATCATGTCCGTTCGTACGTCCGTCGGCCATATCCGTACGTCCGTCGTTCCGTCCGTCCGTTGGTCTGTCATGTCCGCCCGTACGTCCGTCGGTCGGTCCGGTCCGTCATGGCCGTCTGTCCGTACGTCCGTCGGTCCGTCCGTCCGTCATGTCCGTCCGTACGTCCGACCGTCGGTCGGACCGTCATGTCCGTCCATAAGTCCGTCGGTCCGTCCATCGGTTCGTCCGTCCGTCATGTCCGTCCGTCGGTCATATCAGTCTGCCCGTCCGTCATGTCCGTCACGTTTGTCCTTCCGTTAGTCTTGTCCGTTGCGTCCGTCCTTCTTGTCTGTAATGTCCGTCAGTCCGTCCACCTTTTCCGTCCGTCTTGTCCATCTGCCCGTGACGATGATCTGATTACAACAGTAACGAACAATTAACTATGAAAACAATATTACAAATTTTTGAGATGCCGCGTGCTCCCATATTTTTATACTTACTTGATCAAGTAAAAATGATTTTATACCTAAGCATATTATTCCAAAAAAATATTCCATTCATTAATCGAATAAATGTTAATGTGAAATTTGTGATGGGTTTATACAGGTAGTCGCGTCAAAAGCTAACGTTGCCGAATCTATTATAACCAAAAGGGAAAAATATCATAGGATAGGTCGGACATTGCAGCCGTTTATTATTAATGTTGGAAAGAATATAGTCGTAACAAACGCAGTTTATATTGTGGTAAACGACACAGTATATAAATTCAATAAACTAGTAACGGCAGTAGATTGTGCTTTTAAAATTTATCAAGCAACTGTTGCATGCTACTCCGTAGAAGCAGCCGATGTATGGTTGTTTGTTCAAGTGGGTTTTTACAATATAAAAACGAAATATGACAGACGTACGCAAGCCGTGAATATACTTTTGACTGATTTAGGTGTTTTGTCGCAACATAATTTTGAGTAGTTTCAAGAAACTTGTTAAATCCTAATAATATTTTTTATGTCATTTAAAATGTTTACTTGCTATTATTGTAAGAAAAATTACTTTGCAAGTCCGACGATGCTAGTAAAACATAAACAATTAAATTCGTAATTTGTAATTTTCCAAATCGACCAAAAACATTTCAGACTTTCGATGTGGGGAAAAAAATTGCTATAGTTATTATTTTGGTTCACAATCTTTTTTTTTCTTTGCATACTCGACGATTTCTTCCCTTTTTAGAATAATCATGGAAAATAAGGAATTTGCTTTTCCGGGATATTGACGGCAAAAATCATTCATAAGCTGTAAAAAAAACAGTGCAAAATATTAGATACACACAACTCAAAACGACAAACGAAGACTGAACCATCAAGCATTGAAATAGCCGTTATATTCCACACAGCTGGGTTTCATTTTAGAAATCAGTGTGCCAAGATCGTGTAATAAGTAAAACGCACTGTAAGTGAGTAGGTACTAAATATTTACCAATGCATATCCCTCTGGTTGTTGTAAGGCGGGAAACTCCTTAAAGTACTAGTAGTAGTAGTAAGACTGAAGTAATATAAAGCGGCAGTCTGCAGTTTCTCTCCTTTTTTCTTCCACGGTTTTCCAGGGGTCAACATTGTTTCTTAACCAAATTAAATTTTCATCACTGGAGATGTTGTCGGCTGCAAATAAAATTGAGTAGTTAGTTCACATAATTACCTACTAATTTTAATATTTAAGAGTTACTAAACTTTGCAATGCTGAAGATCCTGATACTAAAACGAAAAACTCTTAGGCCGACTTGCACAGCCCAGACTTAAAAAATTAAGTCGCTAACCCGGGGTTAAGTTTGACAGTTACATACAACTCTGGTCCGCGCAAGTAGTCCTTAGGCTGCGGCTACACTGAGGCAGAGACGAGCGGGGCGGAGTGGAGCTGCGCCAATATTAAGCAATAAAAAGCGCATGTGGTCATGTCAAGCGCACCTTGCGCACGTTAGTTTAGATTTTATTGGTTGATATTGGCACAGCTCCGCTCCACTCCGCTCGTTTCCGCCACAGTGGAGCCACAGCCTTAAGAGCCCTCTTACACAAAAACACGTAGATGAAGG
Organism: Acleris cristana; assembly: GCA_948252455.1. Lineage (NCBI taxonomy): Eukaryota > Metazoa > Arthropoda > Insecta > Lepidoptera > Tortricidae > Acleris > Acleris cristana. Next base: position 51,512,401 of record OX411771.1, read on the forward strand.
TTTTCGTCGTTGAAATTGTATAATTTTCATTGATCGCCATAAATAACAATTACTTGATAATACTAGTCTGTGTAATTAATTGTCAAATAACTGTTAGTTAAAAGCAACCACTGGGGACACCTAGTATGGAGAAACAAACTTATGTGTTTACTTAAAAAAGATACTAAAAAAAAACGGGCAAATATGTAAGATACCACTGAAAAACTAATGAAATAAAACATGAAATTAATGATGTTTCGTGACATGGACATAAGGGAAAATTACAAAAAATCAGATTTAAATGATCAATATCTCCGAAACTAGCAAAAATCACTGCATATACATAGGGGTTAAATCAATAGCTTTTTAGCTGCTCTATCTGCCCTAGACAGGTTGACGTCGGTTTCTGGGACACCCTGTATATTCAGTAGGTCTGAGATTAGGTCGTAAAGTCTATTTCATAAGGTTTGTATGAAAAAAATGGACGCTGGCAGCTAGTACATCTAAAAAAAAACCGGTCAAGTGCGAGTCGGACTCGCGCACCGAGGGTTCCGTATTGAAGATAATATGCTTGGTAACCGCAAAAGAAAATACTCATTTTGTTATAAGCTTTATTTTCCAGGCAATAAGGTCGATTTTGACTAGCCTAAACTTTGATACAGATTTTCTTAGGTTTTTTTGTTATTTCTCAAAAACTGTAAAAAATGAACACTTTATTTTATTTTTCCCAGAAAATATAAGTAATTATCTATACGTCAGGATTTTTTTCAGAATTTTTGATTAATAAACTTCGGAGATAAGGGTCATTTTTTGTAAATTTTTGGCTATAAATCAAAAAGTACATCACACAAAATTTTCAAAAAAATAGTTTTGAAATGTGCAGATTAAGACTTTTCATATGACACCCCATTTGCTTTAATCGAACCACTTTCATTTTTGAACCCCCCATTCTAGACCCCTTTTCAATTATTAATAAAATTAATTTCATATTTTTTTTACTAGAAATAGATGCGGGCACCCATGTTGTACAACTATGCCAAATTTCAAGTTGATAGCATTTGTAGTTGCTGAGAAAACCTGCTGTGACATACAGACAGACAGACAGACAACGAAGTCTCACCATAAGGGTTCCTTTTGTACCATTTTGGTACGGAACCCTAAAAATATATAACTCTGTCATAAGCATACACCGGATTGACGGGGGCAAAAAAATGTACCAGTGCTAGTGATTCATTAAATGTCGACTAAGTTTATCGACAACTTTTTCGTGACCTATGGATCTTACATTTCTTGCAAAAGTAAGTTGTACCTTTATCTTAAATCTGAATGATCAGGTTTCCATGAAGATACACGATCTTTTTTCTTTCGAGGCATTTTTAACAGACTTAAAAAACAAAAAGTTTCTCAATTCGTCGGAATGCTTAAGAATATTGTTGTACTGAATTAATTTGTAATTTCGATGGTTGTCAAAAGTGACTCGAGTCCAGTCAATGTCAGATACCGGTTGTTTATATTTGCGATAAGTATAAATAATAGTATTTTATGTAACTGATACACAAAGAGGGCCGCTGAAAAACTTATAAAATAAAACATGAAATTAATGATTTTTCGAAACATGGACATAAGGGAAAATTACAAAAATTCAGAGCAAAATGATCAATATCTCCGAAACTAGCAAAAATCGCTCAACAATCTTAACATACATAGGGGTTAAATCGATAGCTTTTTAGCTGCTCTATCAGCACTAGGCGGGTTGACGTCGGTTTCTGGGACACCCTGTATATTAACTCCAGTGACAGGTGCTTTTTTTAATATGTTCCTAGAAGACCTGACTGTACAAAGGTCATGCTTATATTGGCTTATATTGTGATCGCAGATTTTTTTTACAATTACTTTTTTATTCTAAAATAGTCATTACATTCTCTAACTAATACACAAATTTCTAGTATGTAAATACACGTCAGGGTTAAAAAGTTATTAATTCTAAATACATTTCTCAATGATTCTATAGAATTAAGATTATAAATAATTTGTGAACATTTCTTTTGGAGAACACATGTGGATTGAACATTTTTTGAGTTGCCCCAAAATATTACACCATATGTCAATAGAGGATAAACTTTTCCATAATTTGCCTTTGTAGCACCATCAACTGACGTTATATTTGCCAACATTGATAGCGCATAAGCGCTCTTTGACAGTTTTTTTATCTATTTTCTGTTTGTGCAATGTCCAGTTTAAGTGGCCATCTATCGTGACACCTAAGAAATTTGTGTTATTTACTTGTTAAATTTTCTCATTGTTAATAATAAAATTTTTACATTGTTTTTGTTGTTTGTAATTTGCAAATGGATTATATTTGTAGCAATTTAGTATTAAGGGCGTTTTCTATATTCTCTTTGGGCATTGTTGTTTAATAGATTAAGTTAAAAATCTTCACTACTTACTGCAAAAAAATGGAGGAAATAAAGCAAAACATGATTTCCTTGACATAAAGGCCGAGCCACACCGCTTGCGTGACGTGCACGTGCGCGTTCGCTTTCCACTGCGTTGTATATTGACATGTCGTAATGAGAATTCATACTTATAATAGGCTATTTGACAACATTGAAAATACTCAGCAAATTGTGGTTATCCTATTAGATAATAGCGCAAAACAACATATTTCACTTTATTTTAAACTAAATGCCGTATATTTTTTTGGAAATTACACAAAAAAAAAAGTAATATTTTTTGAAATTTTATCTGTGGCAGAAACGCTATGTGATTGCTTTGTAGCTGTGGTTACTCGCTGGTGACGTCAAACGCAAGTAACCACAGATCATAAGGGCATATCTCTTCAAATGATTTTTTATTGTTTACTTGCGTGTGACGTCACACTTTGTCATATGGCCAGCGCCATGATAGAAACAGCGTTTTAAGCGCGGTTTTGAAAATTTAAACTTTAACATAGATTTTTATTGATAATACAGTAGAATGTCACGGAAATATCAATGTAGTGTGCTTCTTATGTAATAAAGAATCATTTAAAAAGGTTTTCTAAAATTAGTCAAATAGCCTATTAGTGAAGATTTTTAACTTAATCTATTAAACAACAATGCCTTAACTGGGACCACCGCGAAAGTATACTCTATCAAACCAAAAAAGATTTTTTTAAATCTGACAACTCTGTAAAAAGTTCAAACTGAGAACTTCCTTTTATTTAAGTCGATTAAATTACTAAAGCCATCTCCTAAGTGTAACAAATACTTTTCTGAAAATCGCATCAAAATCGGTTTAGCCAAACGCGAGATAATCGCGGATAAACATACATATGGTCCATTCCAACTGACTTGTCTTATTTAGTAAACAATTTTATAACCTCAAAATGCACCATTTTTTGCACACTATTTTCCTGATTTTACATCATGGATAGTTTTTTTAATGACGAAATTGTTGTTTTAGGCGGAAAGGAAGCATTTTGATGTTATAAAAGTGTTTATCTACACTCATATCATAAACCCTCTATGATGCTTTCAGAAACCGCAAATTATGACCAGCATAATAATCAACTCTGTTCTTAGAGCATTTTTTTTATCTGTGGCAGTTTTCTTATGAATTCATAAGAACATTAATTTCAATGTTCTTATGACATTCAAATTTCGAACATCTCTGAAAAACGAAGCATTTTTGATTAGACCTCTATTCTAAATCAGTCGAGATGACGTTTTATTGAAACTGAAATGTCAATTTCACACAACTTTGACATATCTCGCACGTTACTTGATATCGAACGATTTAATAATAATAATAATAATAATAATAATAAATTTTATTTCAGGCAACGAGGCCCATATTTACAAATACCTTATAGACTAACATACATATCAATATAAAAACTTAAAACTAACACCGAGGTGACAGAACAGTGTGGTCCTGTTCTGCCAAAATTGGCATCTTGGTCGCTGCCGGTAGGTTGCCCCGAAACCGCCGGAACACGACACCTTTCGGCCAAAAGTCAGGACACTCGACGGTCCCCAGCATAAACCGCGGCACGCGCACTACACACGAACTGAAGTGCACATAGCGAAGCGAGCGTAGCTGGAACACCGTCAGACTGCATCCAACCTTCTGACGGACGTACTCCACCACGTCGTCTACCGTAGCAGAGTGGTGCAGGCGAGACACGTAGAGCGCCGTGTTCGGTATAGCCGCCCGAAGCTCGGAATTTGGATCCGTTACTGCAGTACCACACCGAGTCTTATGAGGCTTCCTACGTGGTTTGCTGTGCTGCACCAATGTGAATCCCTCCTTATCCACACCGGTACGAGGGAGCTCCTTCATAGAAGCTGGAGCTCTCTTCTTCGACGCCTTAACAGGCGCACTAGGCCGCCGAAGTTCAGCGGCCTTGCCGGCTGCGTCAGCGTAGCTGCGAGGAACCGGCAGGGTGGCGGGGCCGGGGGGGCTAGACTCGCGCGGGGGGCGCGCGGGTCGCGGGGCGGCGGCGCGCGGGGCGGCACGCGGCGAACGAGGCGCTGGCTTTTCAAGCTGCGTCAGCGCTGGCGCGAAACTTGAGACCGACGACGTATCGACACAAGTTTGTTCGTTGACATTGGAATTCGACGCATCAGCCGACGACCTAATTACCGGGGCAGACTTGCGCAAGCAGGTAAGTTCATTGCGCATCTCGGTAATAGCTATCTGCGATGCATCGAATTTTTCAGCAATCTCAGCCAGGCTCGCTTTTAGGGCCACAATATCCTTCAACAGTCTGGTGACGTCGACGTGGTCGAAACTAACAGGAGGCAACTTATCCAGCTGCATCGCCACAAACGCAGGCACATCATCCGGAAGGGCCACCCTGAACACCGAGATAATGTCCTGCAGACTTTTCGCTCCCCCATCCCTCCGTCGGGACGGCATCTGCTCGACCTTGCCCGCAGACTGGTAAAGCAGCACCTTGCCACTGCAAATCTCATCTTCTGTGAAGCTGGATTTGCAGACCTGGACGATGCTAACGTCAGTCATAGCTCCTTGGTTGACGGCATTTTGAACAAACGCCAACAGTTCGTTCACTACGAGTTGTTGAGTACCCATAGCAAAAGTCCGGGCAGCGGCTAAAGCCGCGCAATTCACGAATTACGTAATTCCAACTGTGCAATGTGACACGTCCGTCTCCGGTCGCTCATCGCACTCAACTGACGCTTTGATAGTTGACGCTTAATCTAGTTGTCTCTGAATTTAAAAAAAAAAAGAACAACTTGTCAAATTTTGATTTGCCGCCACATTTGACGCTTATTTTGTCGGAAAAATAAGTTTGTTGTGTTGTTTTGTTCGTAAATAATTATTGTATTATACGACTACTTAAAATGAGTGATCAAGATAGTGATCATGATCACGATATTTCGGAGACGGCGCCACCTGATATCAGGGATACAGCAATGAGCGTCGAAAATATGTTGTTGCCGTCAAAATCCACGAACATGATCCTACTATCAAAACTGGAAAAGTGGAATTCAACCACCGCACAATTAAAACTGTAAATAATAATTATTACAATAAATAATTGTCTCTGTTATCCCATTTATTTTTTGTATTATTTTACTAATAGCTCTAATCAATGCTGCAATGCCGGTCATTACATGCGATTTCTGAATACATCATAGAGAGCTTTGATGATATGTGTGTAGATAAAGCAGTGTATGTAACTGTACATAATAAGCATTAAAATACTCGTGAGATGCTATTCCTTGCCTTCGGCTCGTTTCATAAACACTCACTCGAATTTTAATGCCCCTTATTATGCAACAGTCACATAAACTACTATTACTAAATAAGACAAGTCAGTTGGAATGGACTTTACGTACATACATACAAACATACATACAGGTCAAACTGAGAACAGCCCTTTTTTTTGAAATCGGTTAAAAAACTTGCAAATCAGAAAATATTTATTAAACTTTAAACAGAAAATGCAAAATTATACTTTTTTTTCAACTCTAAATAGAGCTAAAATATTATAAAACAGCTAAAATATTATAAACTACCCCTTTTACATACTTTTTTTTTTTCAACTAAATAGAGCTAAAATATTACCTACAACTTTAATTAAACAACAAAACAACCCTTCTACAATAATCAGACTCATAGTTTTTGCTAACATAAAAATATTTGAATATTTTTCATCAATATCTCTCTAACTAAATAAGTATTGGTAGCAAAATTACCACAATTGTTTACCTACTTTAAATAAACATTTTATTAAGCAAATTATAACTAAACAATTACTATATTGCTTGTAAGTATCAAATTAAAATATGTATTAAATTAAAATTAAATCACACGCCCCTTCTGGTGTAAAATCTTTAGTAGAAAAACTAACAATATTTTTCAAAAATGTCATTGTTATACTTAAATCTTACTGTACTGAAAGGAGTGGCGGGGTGGAGATACGAGGTAGGTATTTTTCTTTTACATAATGGCGGTCGGGAGTTGCGAGGTTTTCTATTTTGCTTTTTTAACGTAAAGTGTTTATTTTTGTTATTTAAGAAGAGTTTAGCCGTTAGATGCGTTCAGAATAGAACCATCTAAAAGTGTCAAAACATGATTTTCAATAAAAAATGGAGTTATGAGGTATGAGATTTAGGCCGACAATATACAAGTTTTGATTTTGCTATGATAGAACTTAAGCTAAATATTTTGGTGGACAGAAGCCCAATAAATATTTTTTTTCATCCCAATATGTAACTTATCAGCAACATAGTTCTTGAGGTAGGTAAGTAAATTTAAATATCAGTTTTCTTGAAATTGCACATTTTCCAATGCATTGATAATTAATAGGAAAATGATTTTTTTTATCAATATCTCAAAATTGCAGATTATTAGAATGCCCGTAACTCCATACCGACCACAAGGTACCTTTAGGCCCGGTTTATAAAGGTCCGTTAGTAAATATGTCAGATCAAATTTTAGTAACTTCATACAAGTTTTGACATTCCAGCCTTAACCGCGGAACCGACATCCAAGGGGATGAAGAAACGGGCAAAAGCTAGTAATAAATAAAACTTAACTCATTCGGGAAAATAAGCTATAAGGAAAAAATAAAATGGCAAAATATGAGAATGGTACAAATCGGCACTCAAAAAAATCTATTTTAGGAAAATACCGTACACTGTCAATATGTAAAACATTTAAATTTCATTTAAACCAGATAAATAATATTCAACTCACGTTATTCCTTGAGCATTCATCCGCAGTGCCCTTACCAGCAACAGCTCCAAAATTATTACCAGCTATCACTATGTAAAATCTGGAAAAAAATAAGTTATTATTATGAGGAAACAAAAAGCTGCATTGCAAGTCGGATTCTCGTACAGGGTTCCAAACTAATTTCTTATTGTAAAAACATGTTTCTTGTATGGGAATCTATTTCCATTTCCAACAGACAAAAATAAAGAAGTTATTAATTCAATGACGGAAAACTGCACAGACCTGCAAAGCTATTCAATGATGTTTAGGAAATAAAATTCCCAATCCGCACTGGGCCCCCGTGGGCCAAGCCCTCTTATTCTGAGGGCCTCCTTGCCCAGCAGTGGGACGTTTAGGTCCAACAACACAACAACAACAACAGAGATGAAGCTCTAATTAACATGACAATTATTTACAAATGACGATCGCTTTGAGCTTTGTTAGTTCCATCATAACTAACTGCAGATAATTGATAAGCAATGCAACTCACGTTATCATCCTCAGATCTACCAGCGGTAGAGTCAAAGTCAATTGCAGGATCACGAAACACTGCTTAACCATGCAAATCCTGGAAAAAAATTGTAATATTATTACAAGAAAACAATAAGCTCTCATTTAACAGACAGATACATACAACCAATGAATGAATAACAGCTAATTATTAGAACACGTACCGGAAGCTTAGAAACCTGGGTCTGCTCAGGCTGCACCATAGATCTCAAATACTTTTTGAATTTTAGACGGGGCCCAACTTTTGGTAGGTACGAGCTCTTTAAGCTCATCTTCACCGAGAAGGAACAGAGCCTCTTTGTCAATGCTGTTATCTGAAAAAAAAAAACAGGTCGTAAGCGTCAAATCCTTTAAGTTTATTGAACATTGAGCGGGTCGGGCGCCGAGCATGTCGTTTTCATCGCGGGACCCACGCGGGTAGTCATATTCACACAGCGCCGGCCGAACCGCGGCGGGTCCGTCGCGGGTTAGGCGGTTCCGACCCGCGCCCGACGAATTCATCTTTCTAAAATGTAACAATTATGTCGACTAAAAAAGTAGCACTTGTGACTTTTGTGGGGCCATGTTCGTAAAATATGTAGGTAGGTACCTATTTATGCTGATAGGTAGGTAATAGACACTTGTGATGAAGTATGGGTTAAAATGTATGAAATTCGTAGACTATTGATACAAAGCTAGAGTATATAGTACTTACTTACCATCGAAAACCTGTAGGTATAAGAAACTCCAAACCCAAGCTTCCGAGTATAGTAGAGGTGTCTTCATCCATCTCATCTCCAATTAAATGAAATTCACTTCACTACACTCAAATTATGGTCTTGACACGTATAGCGTATAGCCTAGACTTTATAAAATATAAATCTTTGTGGCGTGAGCAAACGACATAAAACATAAACGACACTGCCTGAATTGCGCAGATTGCTAGCTAAGCTAATTCTAAATAAGATGAGCGCGTCTCAACTTGTCTCTCGAGTTTCTTGTCTGCACAGACAATGTTGCCAGCTTGCCAGAGCAGATTTGTAAATTCCCCGCTTCATGTTAGGAAATCCCCCTTTTTTTACATATACGAAGTTTGTTTATAGGAAAAAACTACTAAAAATATATTCACCCCAAAAAGAGGAACTCCCCCCCAGATTGACCTCGCCCTACCTCCCGCAAATATCGTGCGAACATTGTTACATACCGGTAATAATTCCTTACAAATCAAAATTGCTCAATATGATAGCAACACTAAGTTTTATAATGTGGCCGACTCCTTACAAGTAGTCTGTCCGATTAGCTAAGTTTAAATTTCGCGCCGCTTATTAGACCAATCAGAAGAGAGTGTTGCGCGTCTTTTTGAAGAGTAGCATTTATAGAAGTATAGATGTTATGTATGTATGTATATATGCATGTGTGTAATGGAATCAATAATCATTCAACGTAATTTTCACCTACCTACTTCTAGAAGTCTGATTAACTTGAAATTTTGCACGCATACTTAAATCGGATGACATTGCAAAATGATTATGACATGGAGCATCTGATGATGGAGACGGAAGGTGGCCATGGGAACTCTGTAACTAAACGACGGAACGCCATCGAAATTGGACTCGTTAGATTCGTCTTGGCAAGAACTTTGGTCTTAGTACCTAAAATTATTTACTAGGTACCTAATGCTTGGTGCATATTTATGCTATTACTATAAGTAAGACTAAAAATTCAGATGTTACAAACATTTTCTACTAAGTATAATTTTTATGGTTCATCGCAGAAAATTTAATTGCCGATTGTCACTTCGCAACCAATTATTCGCAGAATTTCAATTCGCCGAATGATCATGAGTTACTTATCAAAAGATTTCGTTTTATTTCCCAACCTCACGATTACGAACTGTTTGTTTGGTTTTATTTCTATACTTAATGGTTTACTTACCGCCTGTTTCACAATGGACAAGTAAAGCATATTTGACAGATAAATTTAGCGCTTTCTCTTTCTTACACTTGAAAATAGACAAGGAGAGAGCGAACTTTATGTGGCAGATAAATTTACTCGTCGATTGTGAAACAGGTCCTTAGAGTAATGTACATTTCGTATTTTTTTATAAGGCCACTCTTTAAAATACCATCTTTCGAGTAAGTATTAGAATGGTTTACAAGGATGCTATTTTGACTTCGGACAAATCATATGCAGGTATTTTTAATTTTTCAATAGTATATTTTTTCATTGGACTTGTGTTTTAGAATATATTTTACAAGTATTAAAAAAGTTGATTCTGCCCGCCGTTTGGTCACTGTTAACTAAACACGCTTCGCTCGTCTCGTCGGACCTATCTGGACCCTGTCATACCATTTGGCATACTTATCGCTTTTTTCCCCAAACTGTAAACATTTCAGGATTTTTATAAAACTAACCGAACCAAACCGAACCTATAGGATTCTATAAGATGGTTGGGAGATGAATCAGTTCGGCGAAATGATATTCAGAGAAAAGACTGAAAGGGAACTGTTGCACTGACGAAACATTATTCGTTTAATTGTTTTTGACCTAGTGAAAAAGATTTGGCAAATAATAGATATCCTAAAAGTTTTAAGTCATTTTAATAATCGACTTTAAAATAATTCGACCAATGAACGTTGTCATACAAAAAGTTGACAATCAATAGTTAGTTGTCATAGTGAATTATCGTTGGAAAGTTGGAGTGAAATTCGGACAAAAAAAGTTAAATTTCTTATTTACGGTTAAATCAAAAACGCAAGTATATTCGATGTGAGGACTTCGAAAAATATTCTCAAACGTAGGTACTCTGATGATGAAAGTATGAAGCTTCAAAAGAAATTTAAAGGAAGTCAGTGGTACTTGGACCTACTGAAATTATTATGAAAGTTGATTTATACTTTTGTTAACCCTATTTTCATTATACTCGACATTCCCTTCCATTTGTTTATAATTTACGTCTCGAGGTAATTGTTACGGATAAAGCACGCAAAACGATTGTCACGTTTTTATTAATTAACAAATTTAATATATATGTCGAGTTAGAAGAGGTGGAAGGGGTGGATAAGCCCTTCAGTCTGAGGTTCCGGCGGGTTTTCATGTTTGTCAGGATAGTCAGTAGGCGAGGAAATACGCACAAGTGGTATGAAACAATGTAATCTCTTAATGGTTAAACAAATACGTCACAATAGTGTCTAAGGTAAGTACAATAGTTTACGTAACGATTCAACGAGTTCGCGGGATTTGGGATAACACCACAAAAATGACCGTCTCGGTTCGCTTCTCTCAGGAGTCTCTCCGCAGCCCGCCTTAACATCGGGCTCCCCGTTTCTCCCCTCACCCCGCGACCACGTTCGGTATACCAAAAAAATGCATACCTCGTCACAATTCTAAGAACGCTTCGAAAAACGCAGGCACTTGAACAATACAAAAACAAAGTCATAAAAATGCTAAGTTATGGACTGATTACATTATTTTAAGAACAACCTAAACAAATCGTAAATAATGAATTTTATCATCACACTGTTGATAAATAGGTTAGTGATAATTAAGGCTAGGTATGTTTCTAATAACTAAGCATAAGACTTAAATCTAATCTAGTCAGTCCTGCCTGACATAGGCCGCTCCGACATATACATGAAAGAGTTTTTGAAAATCATATACTTAATTTGAAGTTAATTGAAATCTTATTGTAAGATTTTATTATGTAATCATAATCATGTTTTTCAATGAATAATAATATTGAATAAGTAATGTTTAAGTTGTAAAAGTAATGCAACTTGAAAAGGTTGTTAACAACTGAATTCGAAAAATTCAATCAATATCCAGAATTTTCCAGAAACGAAGGCTACAACGCTACAAGCTTGTTCTACGTGACAAACAATAATAATTTAGTTCGGGTTGAACCCTTCTAAAACTAAATTTGAAGAAGTTTTAATTGATTTTAAAATGACACTCCTCTCGTGTTGCACGCCACACGTTAAAAACATTGATGACACGCTTCTCGTGCCATCCGCAACGTATCAGTTAAAGGAAGAATCCAAAAACGGTACCTATGCGAATTATGCGCATCACAAATTACTTAGATAAAGTAGGTACCTACCTACGTACTATGTAACAATGTAGTTGTTACGCTCCTTACCTGTGTGCATTTTATAGACGAAATAGCCTTAATATCACTACATGTTCACTTAAATTCACTGTAATACAACAGATCATATATTTGTTGTTTACTAATAACCTATAACTGTCAAACAGACAGCCATAGATTAACAAAGACGTTTTTCATAAATCTATTTTTGTCAAATGTTAGCGGCAGTAAGCCGACAGATGGCGTTACTAGTCATTCTTTATTAACTTCACTAATAGAGTCTGTCTAATGAAAGATGAACCTGAGAAAAAGCGGCAAATTCAAAAAATCTTCATATGGTATTACCGATCAATGTAGGAATAAACGATTTTGATACTTTTCTTATTTTGTTTATTTTGGTGGGCACAAAGGAAGAGGAAACATGTACTTTTTCACAATACTAAGTCCCTTATTAATAAACTATAGGTACTCAAGTCTACTAATACCGCACTCAAGTGTCCGTTTATACATATTAAGACCACACACGGTATCATATTTAAGTACAGTTTATTAGTAGAAGCCCGAGAGTCTTACTACTTAATACGTATGGGTGGATCAACTTTTTTGTTGTTGTTAGTGTCCCGTAAGCCAGGAGACAACAGTGATAGTTTCTTAGAAAAAATGTTATAATGTATACTTCTATCACACTCAGGAGGAAAGCCATAAAAGAATGGTAGTGGACTTATATCCTTTGAATTCATAGTTTTAATGAGTGACCCAGGAAACAAAGAACGAACCGAACTACATAGAAAAGTTGATTGACCCGTATAGTCAGCATTAAATAAATAGATAGTGACACCCAAAGTCTCCAAACGTGTACCGAACAATTTAGCAACTTTGGGTATCACGAAGTATTTGATGCTTTGAAACTATCTATGAAAAAAAATGCAGACCATCATAATAATTATTGCATCAGCATGCTTTCTCATTTGTGAGCTCTTTTAGTAAATAAAATCACCAATAACAAGTCATTAAGTAAAAATATTTTATTTATTATTAGGGTAAAACCGATGCTTTCTCTCAACTCTGCTAATAGGCACTTGCTTCTTTACAATATAAAATTCGTTCACTTTATTTCCGATGGCATGGATGTCAAAACTATCTAAATTGGATACTGTGGCCTTGTGAGTTCGCTTCTTTCCTGGAGTACTGAAGACACCATTGTTTACTTTGCCTTCATTCTCTTCAATGTCGAAACACTGATATCTGTAAGAAGAAAGAAGGAATGAATTAAACAGAACACCATTTACAAATATATTGTGACACGCAGTACAGCCCCATTTTACAGTCCGACAGTTCTAAGAACATTTGGGTTTAGGTGAAATCAAATTGCATCGGTGAGGTTCAAATCGCAACGGTTTAAGAACAAGGAAGACAGGTATAACCCGAACATCTTTTCCAAGAGCTCATGAAGTGTACGTAGGTACATATTAATATGTTTATGATATCTTTTAACTAAATGTATATAAACACCTCCTTAGTGTTTTACTGAAACTAGGTATGAGTGTCAGTTATATTAATCATCTGTCTATTTAATTAATTTAATAAAATTGCGATTGTTAAGAGATTCAACATGGTATAGGTACAGGCAATACACCTATGTATAGGGAAAGACAATGATTTAATTAATCTTAGTATTTACCGGTCATTGATGATAATTCTTCCAAATACTTCGTTTGACTCTGGCATAGTAAATCGTTTTGCTCCAACTCTTTCAACTGCTGAAGATTTTTCAAAACCGTTTGTTTTTCACCATCCACGTCCAGCTTATCTGAAAAGAATACATCGTTTAATTTCTTAATGGAAAAGAAATACCAATTTCAAAAGATAGGTAGAACAGAAAAGGTATATATTCTATGAAACTTTGGATTGAAGATATAGAAATAATAAGTAACAAAATTAACATGCCATACTAATCTTGTTATAACCTATGAATTCGGTCACCGTATGTAAACACTCTATTTTTTGTTTCAACAATGCTTCCCTCTTTTCTTGTTTTTCTTTATATTTGTTTATAATGGTACAAAGGATCTGTCGCACACAACTTTTGTTAGTTTTACGCATGTTTAGTCCGTAAATTTCGAGAAGAAAACTTTAATTTGACAGACTCGAACCAACAACGACTTCTTTGTCAATGTCAAAACGTCATTTTAATAGTGTTGCCAGACCTGCCAGTCAAATAAAAGCCCGGTTCATCATTCATTAGACAGGCTCTATTTAAATCTTTTATTAATTAACAGTCAACCTTAATGTAAATAATCTTCTAATAATTAATTCATTGTAATTATAAATAAATATCGTATTTAATTATTTTCATTCAGCGCATGAGGAAATAATTGAGGGTATGTTGGTGTCTCACGTACACGACTCCAGTTATTTTCCACTCGTGACGCGAGTCGCTATGTAGATTTCTTTGTTCGCCCTACTCATATTTGAAATTAACAGTAAGGGGTGAAAGCTTATAAATAGGCCACGCACCTTTCATTCGGTCTCTTTGCCGCCTCAACTTCTACTTTTTAACAACTTGACGTGTTGTTTTTAATAGGTACTAAATACCTAAGTTTTATTATATTCGGTGCATTTCCCCAAATCGGGTAAGTTCAGTGCAACGAACTAATTATCTATCCTATCTCTATTTTGCTGTGTACTGTAGATGTGTTTTATAATTATTGTGTTCTTCTAGATTATTCCAAATTGTTCTTTTAACCTTTTTATTTTGAATAACCGACCGTTACTTGATAACGGTCGTTAGTAACTATTAATTGTTCTTTTGATTTAGCTTCTTTCTTATAATTGTAACTCTGTTCCGGTAGTTCTTGCCACCGCCAATAATTAAACCTTGCACTATTCCCTCGGGGCTTCACCCCTCAATGGCGGCTGGCATGGACTATCCCAATGCTGGACACCAGGCTTACACAGCCAATGCTTGGGTTTTCCAGGGTCCACCGCTAGGAGCATATCACGGCTTGGAGCATTTCACCGCACCGCTAGGAGCACTGCATGTAATTTTAGTTAATAATTGTAAAAATAATTATGTTTGTAATAATAATAATAATAATAATAATGATAAAATTGTACGGAGGGACAAGAATAGTGACCAGATAAAATTGTATAATGAATTATGCTGAGATAATTTGAAAGACATTGATTTTCCCTTATACTGTAATGTGGTTGCTCACAGGGAAATATTGGATAGTGTGTATAGAAAAATAGTTGACACTTTACAAGTAGCGTCCATTAGAAGTAGTAATAACCGTAAGTTTTTAAAGCGCAGTCAGGTGACGGGCTGGAATAAGTATGTGAAAGAGGCCCATATTACGGCGAGGCTCTGTTTTCAGCAGTGGGTGGCCTATGGTAAACCTGCCGCAGGACCTCTGTTCATTAATATGTGTGCTTCCCGTAAGGTATTTAAGGAAAAACTGAAGTGGTGTCAGGACAACCAAGAGCAAATTAAAATGAATATCTTAGCTACTCACCACAAGGCTAAACAATTTGGCAAATTCTGGAAGCACACAAATAAAATGAACCACAGGCCGACTCTGCCTGCAAACATCGATGGGTTGAGCGAGCCTGTACAGGTGGCCAATATGTTTAAAGAACATTTTAAAGTTGTGAGCTCACTTGAGGGAGTGCCGCCGGTGCCCAGTGCTGATGACTATGGGGATGAGCGGCCGGTTCAGTTTTCTTTAAAAGAAGTCAAGAACATTATTATGTCACTAACAAAGGGAAAGTCGCCGGGTCATGATGGACTCAGCATAGAGCACCTGCGGCATGCGGGGGTCCACCTACCTCGGGTGCTGAAAATGTTCCTCAATCTCTGCATGAGTCACTGCTATCTACCAAGCGATCTCATGAGGACGATTGTTGTGCCGATTGTAAAAAATAGAACGGGAGATGCCTCTGATGGGTCCAACTATAGGCCGATTTCATTGGCAACTGTAACAGCCAAAATTCTGGATGGTTTACTGGGCGGTTTGCTTTCGAGGCATGTACAGTCGCAGGATGCTCAGTTTGGCTTTAAGTCGGGATTATCGACGGAAACTGCGATTCTCTGCCTTAAACATACCGTCCAGTATTACACTGATGGGAAGACACCTGTTTATGCCTGTTTCTTGGACCTGTCGAAGGCTTTCGACCTAGTCTCATATGACGTATTGTGGGGTAAGCTGGAGAGGGACACCAGTACGCCGAGGGGGGTGGTTAGCCTGTTCCGCTACTGGTACGGAAACCAGACTAACCAAATGAGATGGGCCGGCTCGCACTCGGGCGTGTACAGGCTGGAATGTGGGGTAAGGCAGGGGGGGTTAAGCTCGCCTAGACTTTTCAATTTGTACATGGACAAACTGATTGCCCGGCTCAGCAGTACTGGTATCGGATGCTCTATCGAGGGGGTTACAATAAATAATATTAGCTACGCGGATGATATGGTGCTGCTGTGCCCGGCGATCAGTGCACTTGTCAGGCTTATTCGTATTTGTGAGGAATGTGCAGGGGCCCATGGCCAAGGCCAAGGTACAACGTGAGTAAGAGTGAGCTGATGGTATTTAAAGCCGGTAACAAGGCAATAAATACAGTACCAACGGTCCTTGTGTGTGGAGCTCCTCTTAAGAGAGTATCTCGGTTTAAGTACCTTGGGCACTGGGTCACTGAGGATCTCAGAGATGACCTGGATGTTGAGAGGGAACGTAGGGCATTGGCGGTGCGGTCTAATATGCTGTCCCGCAGGTTTGCGCGTTGTGATAGGAACGTCAAGATGACTCTCTTTAGAGCGTTTTGTCAGACCTTCTATACGTGCAGCTTGTGGGCTAATTGCTCCCAGAAGACACTGAGTGCCCTGCGTGTCCAATACAACAACAGTTTTAGGATGCTGATGGGTTTGCCCCATTTTTGTAGCGCTTCTGGTATGTTCGCAGAGGCGCGTATTGCTAAGCTTTGGCGCCGTTATGCGGAAGCGGGCTACGTCGGCGTGGTGTCGCGTACGGGACAGTCCCAACAGCATTCTGCAGCTGGTCTGGGCCTCGCCTACCAGCGGTTTCCTAGCCCATTGGGACTCCATTCATATGGAGTCCAGAGCTAATATATATAGGATTTTTTAAATATGTACATTGTGGTTACTAACGTAGTTTTATAAGACTTTTATAATCTAACCCTCTATGGACACATGTCTGAAAAAAAAATTTAATTTGAATTTGAATTTGAATTTAACCTAACCTATTGTAATACAGAGAATTAAAATTAATTATATTCAATTTTTGTTAAGTTTTTTATCTAATGAAATGACCTCAACTAAGTTATCAAAAACAAACTCAAGCTCACTCCTTTTACACGGACAGCAAAATGTGATACAAGATCACATAAATAATAAGCTATTTAGGTTTCACATCCTGGTCTAGGCATCCCAAACTGTACTGACCCCCCTCTTTTCTAAGTATATATTATTATATTATATTTATTTATAACTAACATACCTACACTACCTATCCCTCCTATCCTACCTAATCTACCTATCCACTTATTACTACTTCGTCAATTGGCCTCGTGATCATCTAGTGTATTGCCTAAATTTATTAAAAAATAAGACGTTTGTTCCATTAAGCAATTAACAAAGTAATTTGTTTGCACATCAGGTGCGTTAAAAAAGGTACTTCAGTAATAGTACATTTCTGCAAAGACCTTACTGGTGAGCCTTCTTGGACGAGTATGAGGTAAAAGCCCGACCCGCTAGGCGAGGGCTTTTATACATAAGAGTCCAGGAGGGCTCTTAATGGTCGAAGCATGTATAGTGCTTTACTCAAAAATAGAACAAGTAGAATGATTTAAAAAAATATATGTTAAAATATTGATGACCACATGTGCACAACCCTCAGGGCGCTAGTCCGACTCTTAGCCGGTCGCTTACCCGGTTTTTTTATTTTTTTTTAACGATTCACAACTCGTCATACCGGCCGAGATGTACTAGGCGCACATAAAACTGAGATGGTGCGAAGCAAGCGATGCTGAAATGAAGAGAAATCGCGCGATGTCTGGTCTGAACACATAACGCTTTTGGTTTATGATGCCCTGGTACTTTTGGAGCTGAATGATCAGCTTTTCATGTAGTATAACTAGTATAAATAGCCTTTTTGAAGGCTGTCAGTCTTTACAGATAGTTCCAAATTCAAATAATATGATATGTTGTGGAATTTCCATACTTACTTACTGGACACTTTTTGATTCCAATTTCGAAATTCCTCAACTTTACTGGACACTTTTCCAGTTGTCCAGGAACGTCAACCTACTGGCTCCTTTTTACTGGTGTTATGGGAAGATTACATAGCATTTTTGAGTAAAATTACATTTAAAACTATAGTACACAAATCTTGGTATTCAAGTAAATTTACATTTAAACCTCTATAGGTAGTTCACATATTTTGGTAACAGACCTATTGTGAGTATGACCTCTTGCCGTTTGGACCTCGAACGCGCGCACACTCAGAGAAAACGATTGAGTAAATAACAAAAAACATTGGGAAATAGGAGCCGACAGAGTTGAATTGCTGGGGCAGCAACCTTAATTTTGCGATATTTTTTTGCGAAGAAGACAAAGTAGTGAATTATAACATAGCGAATTTCACAAACACAGGTTTTCACAATTTTACTCTGTCGGTTCCTATTGCGCAATTTTAACGTTAATTATTCTGCAATCTTAACTTTGTGAAATATAACGTTGCAAATTTCACAAACACAGGTTTTTACAATTTTACTTTGTCGATTCCTATTTCGCAATTTAAACGTTGCTTATTCAGCAATCTCATTTTTGTGAATTATAATTTTCACAATGTTACTCTTGTCTCCTATTTGGCAATGTTCATGTTGTTAACGCAACAATCTTAACATTGTTAAATAAACGTTGCGAATCCAACAATGCGGAGTTTGCTTATTTCACAAAAAAAATTAGAATAATTTTTCATAACCTTAACTAGTTTCGCAGTGTAATACTGCGAAGATAACAATACTGACATTGTTAGCCCTGCAGTGAAATACTGCAAAAAGAACAATGCTGACATTGGTAGCCCCGCAGTGTAATACTGCGAAGATAACAATGCTGATGTTGGTAGCCCCGCGATGTAATATTGCGAAGATAACAATGCTGACATTGGTAGCCTCGCAGTGTAATGTTGCAGGGAAAGCAATTTTAACATTGGTAGCCCCGCAGTGTCATATTGCCAAGATAACAATGCTGACATTGCTAGCCCCGCAGTGTAATGTTGCAGGGAAAGCAATTTTAACATTGTTTGCTTTGCAGTGTAATATTGCGGGGATAGCAGTCTTAACATTGCTGGCTCTGCAGTTTAATATTGCGAGGATAGCAATGTTAACATTGCTGGCTTTGCAGTGTAATATTGCGGGAATAGAAAAGTTAACATTGCTGGCTCTGCAGGGTAATATTGCGGGGATAACAATGTTAACGTTGCTCGCTTTGCAGTGTAATATTGCAAAGATAACAATGCTGACATTGCTAGCCCCGCAGTGTAATATTGCGGGGATAGCAATCTTAACATTGTTGGCTTTGCAGTGTAATATTGCGGGGATAGCAATGTTAACATTGCTGGCTTTGCAGTGTAATATTGCTGGGATAGCAATTTTGACATTGCTGGCTTTGCAGTGTAATATTGCGGGAATAGCAATGTTAACATTGCTGGCTTTGCAGTGTAATATTGCAGGGATAGCAAAGTTAACATTGCTGGCTCTGCAGTGTAATATTGCGGGGATAGCAATTTTAACGTTGCTCGCTTTGCAGTGTAATATTGCGAAGAAAACAATGCTGACATTCTAGCCCCGCAGTGTAATATTGCGAAGATAACAATGATGACATTGGTAGCCCCGCAGTGTAATATTGCGAAGATAACAATGCTGACATTGCTAGCCCCGCAGGGTAATGTTGCGGGGAAAGCAATTTTAACATTGCTGGCTTTGCAGTGTAATATTGCGGGGATAGCAATCTTAACATTGCTGGCTTTGCAGTGTACTATTGCGGGGATGGCAATTTTAACATTGCTGGCTTTGCAGTGTAATATTGCGGGGATAGCAAATGTTAACATTGCTGGTACTGCAGTGTAATATTGCAGGGATAACAGTCTCCATTAAGCTCGACTCCATACACACGTACAGTTTGGTTCTTATTATAAAACAACATGGTCTATTGATATAGGATCAGGCATATCTAGGTCTGACATTAAAGTCTGATGCTTGAGATATGTGTCTAATGCTTGAGATAATAATGAATAAAAGCTATTCAATGTTGATAGTCGCTTAGTAATTTTTAGTAAGTTATAAAATGTGTTAATATCATCATGATACGATAATATTGATTACGTACCTACCTTTACACTTGCAAAGTTTAAATTCGACTATATTTAAAGAAAGAATAAAAAAGAATATAATAAATGCTACTTATAAAATAAAAGCAGTCAAAAAGTTAGATCACTTCTCTCGATGCATTCCTATATGGCAGACCGCAAATACAATACAAATGTCATATCAAATTGTTTTTGTTACCTACCTAAAAAAAACGATTTGTAAATACTTTTCAATTCCGATACAAAACTACTATAGGTAGGTAACCTAATTTTCTTCCACATTATTTTTCACAGAAAAATCCCTATTTAGCATCCAGTGATCGGAATCACGTGAGCCAAAATATCTATTCTTCCCAAGAGGACATAATATAGAGTGGTTACAACAAGGGAAGAAAAATGGTTTTTTTTCTTGAATACAGGGTATTCAATATTTATCCGGGTATTTACAGTACGGGATTATTTATGAATGTTTGTAGTAAAAAGGCCTAGACATAAGGTTTATAGGGAAGGAAGGAAAAAGTGTGGGGTATAATTATTGTCACAGTGGTAGGTGATTTCACCCAAGGACGAAACATCGAAAGATGAAATATTTACACTGAACTGACCACTTTGAAGTTAAAAAAATAACTAAAAAAATAGAACTTTGGTGTTAAACATGTATGTTTAACATTACGACTAATACCCGGATAAATATCGAATACCCGATATTCAAGACAAAATATATTTTTCTACCCGGTTGTAACCACTCTATATTATGTCCTCTTATGAAGAATAGGTGTTTTGGCTCACCTAATTCCGATCACTGAGCATCAACCTTGATATGATAAGATGATATTTCCAAATTTTTATTTTTAACGCGAATGCTACTTTTTACTTTTTAAGCTATAACCGTAATACCGATAAGATTTTACTTTTTTTATGGAAATCCTAGGATATACTCTGAAAATGTTTTTTTAGCCTAAAGTTTGTACCTACTGCTTAAAACTATAAACTATACCTAATACGCTCACACCCAAGAATAAAAGAACATTTACATGATAATGGATAAAAACCATTTCTAGAGAAGGAAACCAAAACCTTAAAATAATGGTATTGTATGACAGGATCAGTTTCCTGTATATAGTTGCTCACTCCATACAAAAAAAAATATACCTCATATTTCGAAACTAAACAACGTACTCAATTAAAACATATAACTAATAAAAACTGTACTTAACACATTCACAGTGCATAAAGGTATCCAAATCGTCGCTAGAAAGCAATAATGCTGTAACCCGCTCCAACTACCAAAATCGTTTTTTACATATTCTTACAGTATTTTTTTTTCTGCGTCGATTGGTCTGGGTCTCGTGTTTCTACGATGATAAATAAAAAATATACAGCATAAGTTTTTTGTAATATTTGGATTATTGAAGAAGAAATAAGTGTTGTAACCCGCTTAAAATCCGGTGAATTTTGTCAATATGGGACTTACAGCAAAACAAGGTAAGAAACTTCCTCTCTTTAACATTATACAGCGTTTTTGCTTTCCAAATTTTTTGAATGATGTTATTTACAGCATTTTTTTGGGTTTAATTTAAAATTGCACAGCTACATACCTACAGCAATTCAAACGTGTTATTTTTCCTATTTTATAGAGTCTGTCTAGTGAATGATGAACCGGGCTTTTATTTGACTGGCAGGTCTGGCAAAACTATTAAAATGACGTTTTGACATTGACAAACAAGTCGTTGTGGGTTCGACTCTGTCAAATTAAAGTTTTCTTCTCGAAATTTACGGACTAAACATGCGTAAAACTATCAAAAGTGGTGTGCGACAGATCCTTTGTACCATTATAAACAAATATAAAGAAAAACAAGAGAAGAGGGAAGCATTGTTGAAACAAAAAATAGAGTGTTTACATACGGCGACCGAATTCATAGGTTATAACAAGGTTAGTATGGCATGTTAATTTTGATACTTATTATTTCTTCTATATCTTCAATCCAAAGTTTCATAGAATATATACCTTTTCTGTTCTACCTATCTATTGAAATTGGTATTTCTTTTCCATTAAGAAATTAAACGATGTATTCTTTTCAGATAAGCTGGACGTGGATGGTGAAAAACAAAAGGTTTTGAAAAATCTTCAGCAGTTGAAAGAGTTGAAGCAAAACGATTTACTATGCCAGAGTCCAACGAAGTATTTAGAAGAATTATCATCAATGACCGGTAAATACTAAGATTAATTAAATCATTGTCTTTCCCTATACATAGGTGTATTGTCTGTACCTATACCATGTTGAATCTCTTAACAATCGCAATTTTATTAAATTAATTAAATAGACAGATAATTAATATAACTGACACTCATAGTTTCAGTAAAATACTAAGGAGGTGTTTATATACATTTAGTTAAAAGATATCATAAACATATTAATATGTACCTACATACACTTCATGAGCTCTTGGAAAAGACGTTCGGGTTATACCTGTCTTCCTTGTTCTTAAACCGTTGCGATTTGAACCTCACCGATGCAATTTGATTTCACTTAAACCCAAATGTTCTAGAGCTGTCGGACTGTAAAATGGGGCTGTACTGCGTGTCACAATATATTTGTAAATGGTGTTCTGTTTAATTCATTCCTTCTTTCTTCTTACAGATATCAGTGTTTTGACATTGCAGAGAATGAAGGCAAAGTAAACCATGGTGTCTTCAGTACTCCAGGAAAGAAGCGAACTCACAAGGCCACAGTATCCAATTTAGATAGTTTTGACATCCATGCCATCAGAAATAAAGTGAACGAATTTTATATTGTAAAGAAGCAAGTGCCTACACTCAGATGCCTATTAGCAGAGTTGAGAGAAGGCGTCGGTTTTACCCTAATAATAAATAAAATATTTTTACTTAATGACTTGTTATTGGTGATTTTATTTACTAAAAGAGGTCACAAATGATAAAGCATGCTGATGCAATCATTATTATGGTGGTCTGCTTTTTTTTTCATAGATAGTTTTAAAGCATCAAATACTTCGTGATACCCAAAGTTGCTAAATAGTTCGGTACACGTTTGGCGACTTTGGGTGTCACTATCTATTTATTTAATGCTGACTATACGGGTCAATCAACTTTTCTTTGTAGTTCGGTGCCAGGGTGACGTTTCCTGGGTCACTCATTAAAACTATGATTTCAAAGGAAATAAATCCACTACCATTCTTTTATGGCTTTTCTCCTGAGTGTGATAGAAGTATACATTATAACATTTTTTCTAACAAACTATCACTGTTGTCTCCTGGCTTACGGGACACTAACAACAACAAAAAAGTTGATCCACCCATACGTATTAAGTAGTAAGACTCTCGGGCTTCTACTTATAAACTGTACTTAAATATGATACCGTGTATGGTCTTAATATGGATAAACGGACACTTGAGTGCGGTATTAGTAGACTTGAGTACCTATAGTTTATTAATACGGGCCTTAGTATTGTGAAAAAGTACGCGTTTCCTCTTCCTTTGTGCCCACCAAAATAAACAAAATAAGAAAAGTATCAAAATCGTTTATTCCTACATTGATCGGTAATACCATATGAAGATTTTTTGAATTTGCCGCTTTTTCTTAGGTTCATCTTTCATTAGACAGACTCTAGCAGTTATGACATTTTAAAGTCACAGACTTCACAAGCACTGGATGTAGTTACGACATTTCCCCCCTCCCTCACCTTGTGAAGCACCCGGCATACGGCGGTCGGTTTGAAGTGCACTGCATATTTTGGACTCCGCAGAATCGTGAATAAATTTTGTATTATTTAACAAATTAATAATTTATAAATGAGAAAGTGGGTTTTGAATAACAATTATTATATTTTTAATGTAGGTTTTCTTCCACGAAGTAATTTAACTAACATGAAAAAGGTGTTTAGGCATGGTATTTAAGCAAGTTGATTCATTTGAATTATTTATCAATATTACTTATTGAATAACATTTTTTAGTAAAACTAGAGTATTAATTAGTACTCGGCGGTCATCGTTGTCCCGCTCTGACTCGCTATGACTTTAATAGGTATTTGATACTCGTGTTCCATTGAAATAAAAAGATAGCCGAGTAGTAGGTACTATTTAGGCATGGTATTAAGCATGAAGTTGATTTATTTGAATTCTATATCAGTATAACTTATTGAATGTAAATTTTTATTAAAACTAGAGTATTAATTAGTACTCGGCTGTCATCATTGTCAAGCTCTGACTCGCTATGACAATAATAGGTATTTGATACTCGTGTTCCATTGAAATACAAAGACAGCCTAGTAGTAGGTATACTACTAGAGGGAAGTCCCGTAACGCCGGACGGAGTCTAATGTCTAATGATAATATTATCTCAACGAATCACAACTTTTGTGGAGAAGTGGCGCAGCTAGGTGCCGTCCGGCCTTACAGAGCTTCCCTGTAATAAATCGATTTTGTTGTTTATTTTGTGATTCGTTAATCTATAGGTGCTCTATGGTACACAAATAAAATGTCTGCTTGTTAGCTTTTCACGCTTAAACTGCTAAATTGATGAAATTTTGTATCGAGATTGTTTTAGCCCCGAGGAGGCGCATAAACTATAGTCCATTTGCCTAGATAGCGATAATTCTCTTGCGGGTGTTACGCTGCGTGGTAATTTGGCAGATTACATCGAATTATATTTGTATTTTATTACATAAGAACGAAAATATGTCACATAATACCTATGAATCACACGGACGCTTCCTATTTTAATAAATAAATAGATAAATAAATAAGTACGTGCGAGTGTAGCGACACTATCTAAGCGAATAGACTTTACAGTACGCGCGCGATCTGAGTGCAATCGGGGCCAAAACGATAGTCAAAAATGTAACTCTTTAGCAATTCCATTAGTTAACTAGTTATAAATTATTTTAGAGATTACAATTTCTTGAATAAAGGTATGTTTTATTAAACGTGTTTCTTTTAAACGCCTTGCAAACAGCTTAATATTGTACGAACGACATTTTATTATACCTTGTTTCTTTTCCTAAATCCTGTTACAGCAAGACTGTAGTCTATTTTTTATTTATTTGTAAGTGTTTTTTGACCAAAAACGTTTTAAACGGTTATGTTTTATTAACAGCAATTTAAAACTGCTTTTCATTTGGTTTTTAAATAACACCTTCATACATTTTCCTTAGAGGTTACAGCATTCTTTCGGGTAAAAAAAAAAGAAGAAAAATGCTGTAACCGGCAAAAAGTACCTTTAAACCTAGTTTACATGAAATTTGACCATTCAGTTAAATAAAAGCATTTATTTTAATTATTTATTCAAAAGGGGGTCAAAAAACCTTCTACCGTTTAAAAGTTATGATTTTAAAAAAAAAATCGCTTCAGTAATTTGGCTCTAGTGTAAAATTTGATTTTTGAGGGTTACAGAATTATTGATTTCTAGCGACGAAATAGATATCCACCATCGCATTGGCAATGGTAGCTATCCATTCGAATAACATGGACTGTGAATGTGTTGACCGGAACAGACAGAATTATTAAATTAAAAATTTAAAAAACCCCCCATTCAGAACAGTCTGTAAAAAAAACCTTTAAAAAGTAAATAATAAGTATTGGCCCTATAAGTTTAATTATAAGTAGGTATTAATATTTTGATCCATGCGCCGTCGACTAAAATCGTTGTCACAATTTTTTACTAAAAAAATACTTAAATGACATAATATAAAATACCCCAGCTACATCGCTTTCCCTGACGTGGCGACACTCGTATCAAAAATTACTACCTACCTATTATAAACGGGAGAATGATTTTCTCTCCCGGCCTTTCAGCACTGGCTGGGGTAAGACTCCGCGCGCGATTCTCTTGTCCCTCGTCAAACTGACACCTGCTCCCCCCTTTTCATTATAGCAGATGTATATGCTAGGTTGCAATGGAAGAGGTCATAAAAAAGAGGGCAGCGCAAGGAGACACGCGCAAAGAAAACATTATCTCCAGGCAAAAGAGTAAGCCTCAAAAAAGGGTAGCCCCACTGTAACGTTGTATATCTTGCGTGAAACGGAACCTAAAGACTGGGGAAATATTTAAGGTGTTAATGGCATTACTGTTCATTGCTTTTGATTGTCAAACGTCAACACCATAGTTCTGCAGGTTGGTGTTGCCGCGTTAGGGTAAAATACCTTGAATTAGGGGAATAATACATATTTGTAATTAATCAATAAATGGAGTCAATAGTTAATTACATTTATTAAGTAAACAAAACAATACAAAGATTTCTTTTGGCAGTAATTGTACATACAAGAATTAAACAAACACATTTCAGTCAAAAGTTAATTTAATGTAGTACTTTCATGTAGGTAATATATTAATTGGGTACCTAATTACCCAGACTGCCTAAATTGTATAGCTACATTCTATGCATTTTGATTGCATCTATGTTTTGACTAGCTTACATCAAGATGTCCAAGATGATAGCCGATTATAAAATCAGACTTAAGCTGAATGGCAGAGGAGGAGCCATCCTCGATAATGTAACCAGCACCTGCTGTGGAGATATAGTACATACTTTCAGTCATATTTCGGTGAAAGGAACTTGTAAGTAATAATTAATAACATCTTTCTGATGGAGGCATTTGTTGCAATTTAATATGCAATTCTCTGACCAAATGGTGAATTTTCAGTTATTGTTTCTCACACGTGGGAGAGGAGGGAATGTCTGAGCGTCGAGATTACCAGGGGTTTTCCTTGAAGTTTTCCGGTAAGATTCATAATTTTGTTAACCTTAAAGGTCAGCCCACATGTCTCATATAGTTCTTAATCGTAGTGCTAATCAGCTGGACTGGGTTTTCGAGTTTTCTAGTTTTCTAGTTTTCTAGTTTTGTCAGTAGGTTTTCTTTAGTTTCTGGATATTTTCAGTATGTACTGATTTAAGTTTCCGTCTACATAGTTTTGTTTTCTGTTAACAAGTTTAGATACTTTCAGAATAATTTAGCTTTCTGATTTGCCTTATGGTTGGATGATTTATTTTGCATTCCGTTATTCCCATTCAGGCTCCAACTATATTCTGTTCAGTAAAGCTATGAAGTAGCTTACCTAGTCTTTCAGTATTTGGCAGGAACTCTCTTTAGATCTGTAAGTAATAAATTAATGTTTAGGTTCCTGATCATTCAGTAAATATTCAAGTAGCAAAATAGGATAAAGGTATAAACCAACCTTTAGTAGGCGTGCCATGAGCACGAGGATTCAGTACACCTTCACAAGCTGCTGTGAGCTGACCGAGGATACTGTGGCTTGCGACGCAGTATGCTGGGACCGCTCCACCAGTCTGCCGACCTGGGACTACATCGAGTCGATCGTCCAGGAAGGAAGGTTTTCTTCAGATTAAGGTCTGTGGACATTATATTTGTAATTAGGGAATTAGGATATCAATAATAGTTATTTGAACTCAGATTGGAATTGGTGGCAACTCTATAAGTAGGGACTAACAAATTACTATCTAAGAATTGTGAATTATAACATAAGAACCTTTACTTGTGTAAAACGACCAGCCTTCCGCTGAGCAAAACATATTTTCTGGTAGAGTAAGAATTATGAGCAAAGTTATGTTCACAATTAATTAACATCATGTATAGAGCTGCATAGGAATAAAGACTGTGATATTTACTAACCTGTTTCATTGAGCTCCTCATCATACGTCCTAGAACACTCCAATTCCTCAAGTATCTTATTCTACAACTTTCTGTTACGTTTTCCGTCTATTTCGTTTTGTCACTTGGTAAAACCAGCCGGGCATTATCAACGTGACACCACCCATAAAGATGGCGTCCACAGCCACACAAGCGGTCCAAAAAGATCTCCGACCCAACCCTTCCATTGTCGGGCAAAAGAAAGGAAGCCCGTAGTCTGTAAGCATGCATGCGTCAGGATTCCCACTCCGCGACTCACCTAAGTTAAGCAACCCCCTTCCCATTCCCCATTCCCCATTCCCACCCCCTTTTTTCTAACCCCGCGGATAAATAAACGGAGGAATGAACTTCTCCTCCGGCCATTCAGTACTGGCTGGGGTAGTATCCGCGGGAGTTTATAACTTCATTCACAACAAGGGGCATTGGTGTTTTTAGCCGGTGCGAGCCCGGCAGTACCTGGGCCCTCCATTCCCAGGTCTCCGGAAGGGATTTTTATCTCTGCCCCTTTTAAATGTAAATTTCAATATCCTGCTAACAAAAGCAAGGACTTAAGTCTTTGGCCTTTCAGGCGACAACCCAAAAAAAAAAATTAGACTTATAGGACCAATACTTATTATTTAATTTTTAAAGGTTTTTTACAGACTGTTCTGAGTCGGGGGTTTTTTAAATTTAAATTAAAAAAAATTATTTCACGCTTTTTAAACTTCTCCAAATTAACAATACGACTACAGCTAGCGTTTCTTTAAAGACATGAATAATGTTTACTTTGTAAAACAAAAAAAACGCATCGAAATCGGTTTATCCGTTTAAGAGCAACGGTGCCACAGACAGACACACACACACACACACACTTACACGTCAAACTTATAACACCCCTGTTTTTGCGGCGGGAATTAATAAACAACTACCTTATAAACACTGTTTACGTTGGTTAAATAGGCTCACTAAGTATGATATCGCACCTTTGCGACAAAACTGTGCTATCTCCAAAGTTGCGATTTTACAGGAGAGCATTTTTAAACATTCCAGCAAATATAAAATCTAATTAAATAACTTTTTTATAATAGGAACTGGGTTAATTTTAAAGTTTAACTAATAACCTATCTGAAAATAATGGGAAAAATCCTAAAAAATATTAGAATGCAGGATTAAAATAGGACACAAAAAAATAGGAAGCATATATCACGTTTTTCCTGGAAATATATAAATACTATGAGGTTATAAATTGAGTTATCACATTTAAGATGATACTGGGTCCAATTCGGATAGGTGACGTCTAAATTTAAATTTAAGTTAAGAATCTGTAATTTTAAGTTATGTCATTTTAGGTTACACGCCAATTGGTATTCGGAGTACCGCCTATGTTGAAGTTGCCATACAATAAAATCTCTTAATTTAGAGAATCGCTTAAATTTGACGTTTAATATATTCAAATTAGAGATAACGCCAATTTGGTATTCGGATGCACATCAGAAACGTCAAATTACAGATTTTTAAACGAAATTTTCTGTAAATTTAGACGCCACCTAAACAGTCGCGTAATTTTATACGATAGGTTCTTAGGATTCTAAATCGGATCGAAGCCTTACTGGTCTTACCGTTCGTAAATAGGATTCTAACTGTTTTAATTGCATTTTTTCACGTTTTCCTAAATTCTAAAAAGGATTCCTATTAATTGAATAGTGTAAAAAGTGTCTAGCTTGTAGTGAGTGTCTGTACCTATTTTGCCAATTTGCAAAACGCAAATGATACGGTTATGATGTGGAATGGAATGAATAATGTGAAAACTGAGTGAAACCTAATCTATCGTGAAAATGAAAATATCAACAATCACAGGTGCTTTATGTAGGTACCCACGTAACACGTTATAAATAAGAGCATAAGTTTCATTGAAAGAAGTTTTGAAAGAAGTAAGGGCTTCCCTTCGAGTCAGCTGGTCCGAGACCGTTTGCTGCACAAATGGATTTTATTCCCGGACCATCAAAGGTAAATACTCTTTAATACTTGTGGAAATAATTAAAGAGCTAGTTTTAATATATCTTTGTGAAATTCTTTAGACTTGCTGAAGTTTTTTGTCTACTATTACCTACCTATTTATTTATATTTCTTACAATGATAACATATGATTTACTAATAATCAACTAACCACCAATTTCTGTCTTTCTAGTGTGCAACAATGTTATGACAAAGGCATAAAGTAAATGATGCAGTGATATATTGCACCGATGTTATAAGATAAAACACCAGACCAACACAAGGAACGCTGTATCAGTACAAAGATACTTGTTGGTAAGTAGGTACCCATGTTATGTTATGAACTGCCTTAAAATATAAATGGTTTTATGTACCTACCTAAGTGTAGGATTGATATTAATTTTATTCTCTAAGCTCACCTTAACCGTTGTAACTAACCCCCCTTAACTAAACCTACCCTACCCTATCTTCTTCTAATCTTAGCCTAGCCTAACTACTTTTAAAAATAAAATGATTAATTTGGCTCGTGATTGTCTAGTGATCAGGACTCTTTAATTGTGAACCGATAATAACCCTAATATTCTTTATTCTATTGTTTTGACTTTGAAAGCGCACTAATACATGAGAATCCTGAACAAAAATTTACTAAGGTGAATTGGAGTAAAGAATTTAAATTTAAAATAAGAATGAAGTATGGACAACCGCTAGAGGTAAAATTATTAGAGTCAAGAATAATACTTATTAAGTAAGTAGAAGTACCTAATGAAATTAATTTTTAGTCATTTAATTAATTATTTAATTAAATAATAGTTAGAGTAAAGGTTTGTCATAGTCTTTAGTATTAGTTAGGAATACTAGGGTTATACTGGAAAGTATGCTGAAGGCATTTTTCTTTGCGCCTAAGGTCAGAGCCCACGACTCCCCGCTCATGACTGTGGGACTCGTCTACCAGACTGGACATCCCTCCAGCGCCTATCATTTTTTCTTTCCAGGTTGGGATTATTGATTTTACAGTCTTTGTCAATAGTCTTTAATAAATTAGCCATTAGTAACCTGTCTTCAGTCTTCAAGGGTCGAGAGGATTTCACTAGACTCCTTTCTCCATTGCAGGAGTTAAATATTAAATAATAATCATATGGTATTAATGATATTGTATGTAAACCATATTAAATACACTAGGAGCAGATTTATTATTATGTCCAAGTCAAATTGTCCAGATGTGGATAGTATAGGTAGGTATTCATATAAAACCAAATTAATGAAGATCTAATTAATGTTCATACATTACAGTTTCTATTCCAAGATCCTTCATTATTATGCTTATAATTTTGATAGCAACTTTTATCATTTTATAATAAAAGGTGACTTTAGCCTGATATTGCTAAATTATTGTATATAAGTCTAGTTTTGGACTTAGGTTTATTTTATACCATAATGAAGTGTTCAATTTTCACCATTGTACTCATGTTGTACCTTATGTTTTTGGTAAACAGTGGAGATACAGAAGTCATTTTGTCTTCGGCTATTTTGAAACCTCATAATAGCTATATATGCTTTGTATGATTTAGGTAACTAGCAATTCATTTATAAAGCCACTTTTTAATTGTTATTAAATTAGCTTGCTTATTTTATGCAACATAAATAAAGAATCCTTATAATTAGAAACTGAAGTATTATACTATGTTTATATAATCTAGATTAATTTTATTATGGTTCAATCTAGATTAAATATATTTAATCTCTCAAAGCCTAGTAATTTATACTATCAAACTGTATTGTATGTCAAATTCCGATCTGGAGTATATCTCGCAGTTCTAGGAATACTATTTCTATTATCAGTCCTAAACAGATATTTAGATATCAGAAAGTAAATAGGGAAACTTTCCTACTTTAAAAGTTGCCAACGTCCATATAAGCTATGTAAGACTTTCTAGACTTTAACTATAGGTTTTAGTTAATCTAACCTGACCATTTCAATTTATATTATCAAATCTTTTTATACGGTATATAATGTAATTTTCATGTATCTTTTTAATTGAAATTTACTATTAATAATTACGTTACAAAACCTATTTTCTTACTATCTCAACTTGAATATTTACCGCTAATTAATTTAATTCATTCAATATCATGTCAAATAGTCTACAGCGACTACTTTCTATAAGACAATTTTGACATTTCGAGAATTTGACATTTACCTACGTTTCGATAACGCTACGTCTATGACAGAATACGATTTTGTATTGCTAAATTTCCTAAGTTTACTGAACTGATTAATTAATTTTAATATTTGGTTTTTTAAATATAAATATTAATTTGGGAATCCTAATTTATTTTAGGGAATTTCTAGATTTCTTTGTAATCCTACTCTAATGGTTTTATGACTAATTAGAGAGACTGCTGACTCTCTTATTTAGTCTAAAACTGTGGCGAATGTTTTAAAAAGTTCTTCACGGTGTAATGAAGATCTTTTCTAGCTATACCTATAGCCCTAAGGTTCTACTGTTTTAAATCAAAACTAAGAGTCATGTAACTCTTACATTTACATTTAAACGTGTGAGTTGTGTTTAAAAATATCCGGTGTAAGATATTTTTACTAGGCCAGCTAACCTATCATAAGAGTTTTTCGAAGGCAAAAGCCCTCTATGAGTAGCCTACTACCTGTCCTTCGGTTTAATGAAAAACCTTCAGATGAAAGACAGGCCGGGATCATACCTACTTTGGCCAGATATATACATATATAAAGATTCTGGGGATCGTCACCAAGAATATTACACGTATCCGACTCAATTTTCTACCGAAAAACGGTCCAACTTGTGGTCCTTTGAGTAGAATAAATGAAATATAAGCGGTCACGTCTGATGTACCGAGTTAAAGCATCAGTCCTTGTACGCGAAAACCCATAATTTACTTGACTAATGGAGGTAAATCATCCGTTTTCTGATTGTGAAACTCTTTCAGATCTACAACCATAGTCAAACTGTAAATGCGGTTTTTGTATGTGATCAACGTCAGCCTCGGATCTTTATTAGACGGTTTACATATAACCATCACAGCAAAGATCTGGAAAACAGAAAATATTAATAACGGAACACGACAACACATAAAACAGCTTCCCACTTCCCACAAATATATGCTACAAAATCCCCACACATATTAAAATAACACCAAATAAATAATGAGCACAAACACAACAAAGAAAATTACGCAAATGGAACGATAACCTCCAACCCATAATCCAAAATAATGACAACTCACCGCGTCGACGCTCGTAACAAAAGTGACTCCCCGTCAACCTGCGCGCGCTTATATACCCTCGGTCTACATTTCTGACAATTCTTGCGCATCGGACATATCGAGCCTTTTGAGCACTTGAAGCACTTCGTGCACATTTGCGCTCAGAGCGCTGCCCAAGGCGGACCTATGCTTGTCGTCATCCCATAAGGTTCAATTTCGCGTACCCGCTGACATGCATAACATCAAGATGGCGTCTATTTTTATGTTTCTTATTCTGTTTATGGCCTTCTGGATCTAAACCCTTTATTAAACTTAACTTATTTTATTACCTTAATTTGCTAAATTTGTTTAATAATTGGTTAAGTTTAAAGCGTAAATAATAATTATTTGTCCAATTATAAATTAATTTGTTTGGCATTGAAATTAGCGCCATCTATGAAATTCTTGATGTATGTTTTACTAACTATCGTATCTCGGACCCGCTAAGTGAATTTAGTATACTAAAAAAAACAAAGAGGCCGCTGTCTTCAATTCATCAAGTAGAGTTGATTGGTATGTCTTGTGAATTTAGTTCGCAAAATAAATCAAAGAGGTCGCTAAATACCCTATTCTATAAATAGATGTGATTTTGTTATTTGTCTTCAATCTTAAACATAGTTTAAATGAAATTGTGCTCATTTTATATTTTGATTATGTTACGGAATACATTTTATCTGTTGTAAATTGGTTATTACGTATGAACCATATTATTATTTCTTATGTCCTCTTGTTTGATATATAATATTAAGCTTTCTTTAATCCTCAAATTAATTAACAATCTTATTTACTTTCCTACTTCACAATGGAAAATTATCATTTCCTTTACTTTTGTATACTACTTAATTCAAAGTTATTTAACGATTATGAATGGAATATCGTCCCTTGGAAATAACTGAACAAGGACCGATTGGACCATTACACCGTTACAAACAATTATCGCACAATAAATTCGAATACTCAGATGATCTTTCGGGTCGCTCTTATTCGCACTGTTCGCTTTCCAATTAAAGACTGAATGTATCTGCAATCGGTCCGCCTTTTATAGTTCCCGTCTCCGATCATTCCAGAATGCGTTCTGGAATGATCGATGTACTTTGCCCCGCCAAGCTCGTTCGAAACTATTCGTTGCTGGAATGTTCTACGCCTTTCTACCTTGTATTTTTCGCGATGTCCTTGACCTTGACTCACGGGTCTGGAATATTCTGCGTATTGATAAAGATAAAGATAAAAGATAAAAGACATTTATTTAGTAAGTAGGCCGCACGGGCACTTTTACACGTCAGGAGTCTATCAGCGCTTCCCAAGAGGAGACCACTGCCGAGAAGAAACGCCGCAAGAAACTCAGCAGTCAGTCATTTTTTTAACCATATTTCTTATTACAATGATACAACTTAGTCTAGTATTATATAAAGCTATAAATATTAATTAAAATATAATATCAAATATCATGCGTAGTTCAGCAGGAAAACATGGCAAAAATATTAGGAGAGATATAGACGGAGAAAAAGGCAAAAACAAAAAAATAAATAATAAACAAAGTTTCGACATGTTTTCCCACATCAACAGTGTCCCCTAGACAAGATAAAGGTTTTACATTTGAACAAATTATTATTGACTAAGTTTCGAGTTTAGGCCATGCATTTTTGTCTGCTAGATAATCCTCGATTCCAATCGTGCCATCTCTTTCACTCTTAGTGGAAAATTGCCATATACCAAAATTAACAATTGAAAAATGAGATGCCTTATCCCATCGGCGTAACACTACCCCCTCCTAAGACATGCTCGTCCCGAGCATTATTAGTCCCATAGTATCTCGCCAGTCGGTCAACGTGGACAACCTTGCAGGAACTTCGCTGGCTCCGCTGTATCCGATACGTCACGTCGTTGAATTTGGTGACTACTTTGTACGGCCCTTCCTAATTCGGCGATAGTTTCGGCGATTTCCCTTTTCTTCGCGTGGGGTTATGCAGCCACACCAATGAACCTTCCTCGAACCCCACTTGGTTAGATTTTCGGTCATATCGTGTCTTCATCTTCTCGCTGGCTTGAAGTCCATGTTCACAAACGTGACTGTGAACATCGTCTATCCGGTTTCGCAAATCACTGGCATACTCAGTGATCGATTTCGGCGAATCTGGAGGGCGTCCAGTTAAAAGGTCTGCAGGTAAACGAAGTTCTCTTCCGAAGTTCACGTAAGCTGGGGTGACAGCCGTACTTTCGTGGGTTGCCGACCTATAAGACATCAGGAAAAGAGGAATATGCCTATCCCAATCCTTTTGGTGACTTTAAACCACCTTGGCCAAATGTCTTTCCAGCGTCTGGTTGAATCTCTCGACCATTCCATCCGATTGTGGGTGATATATGGCGTTGTTCTGGTCTTATGAATTCCCATGATTCGGCAAGTCTCCTGGAACACCTGGGACTCAAAGTTTCTGCCTTGATCACTGTGAATTTCGAGAGGCACCCCAAATGGACAACACACTTCCATTACTAATTTCTCCGCTACAGTGACTGCTTCTTGGTTAGGGATGGCAAATGCTTCAGGCCATTTGGTGAAGTAGTCCATTATAACGAGAATGTACTTGTTTCCCGAGTCGGATGTCGGAAACGGGCCTGCAACGTCTAAAGCAATTCTTTCCCAAGGAGCTTCAACATTTTACAACTTGAGCGCTCCTCTACTGCGTGAGGAGCAGGTTGTACACTTCCTGCACCAGTCTTCCACATCTTCACGGCAGTGAATCCAGTAGAAGCGTTGCCGAATTTTCATAACGGTCCTCTTCACTTCAAGGTGCCCACCTAAAATTCCATCATGGAAGGATCTCAGAACATCACTTACTCTTTTTCTTGGAACAACCACCTGTAGGTGAGCATCCTTTCCATTTGCCGACTCCCATTTCCTGCACAATACGCCATTATGCATAACCAAACTTTCACATTGGGCCCAGTAGCTTTTTGTTTCAGTACTCATCGGAGCTACTTCACACATTTCGGTTTGGGAACGCTTGCTTTGATCCACTCGAAAATGGGTCTAATGTCCTGGTCTGCTTGCTGCGCTTTTTGCATGATTTCATTACTCCAGTCTTCACTTACAGTATCAGTCCTCAACATTCTCACACAATCTTTGCCCTCTTGCCTTAAACAATGTTTACAGTCATCCGGGCAAGGTCTTCGGGAAAGGGCGTCCGCGTTGCCGTGAGATTTTCCACTGCGATGTTCAATGATGAAGTCATATTCCTGTAGTTTTTCAATCCAGCGCGCTACTTGACCCTCAGGATTTTTAAACTCCAATAACCATTTTAGAAAAAAAAAAAAAAGGGTAGGCAAATAAACAACACCTAAAATTTGAGTGTCCTATTTTAATATTTGAAATAA
Source organism: Acleris cristana (assembly GCA_948252455.1). Classification (NCBI taxonomy): domain Eukaryota; kingdom Metazoa; phylum Arthropoda; class Insecta; order Lepidoptera; family Tortricidae; genus Acleris; species Acleris cristana. The sequence continues at coordinate 51,548,848 of OX411771.1, forward strand.
ATAAAGATTGCAGTTTGAAAGTGTAAATACATACATTTATGTAACAAAGGTCGCCTCACTGCCACCCACAGCTGTTCTCACTGCTAAAAATACCTTTTTTGGAACTACATATACATTCACTTTCACTTTGACAATTTGTGCAAGTCATTTATTTCACTAAGTGCCAAGATGGATCATTTGACGCAATTGCAGAAGAGTATGGAAGAGATGAAGCAGCTGTTCGAGTCCAGGATGTCAGCCTTCGAGAACACGTCTCCGGCTCAGGGTGTTGACCCATCTGCAGTTAGCGACTATCAGGCTTTTAAGTCTCTTATTTGGAGTGCAGTAGCCAGTTTGCAGTCGCAGATGGGCCTTGTACTAAAAACCCTTGAAGATCAGGAGATGAGATCTAGGTCAGCTATGCTGCTATTACATGGGGTCACGGAGCCAGAGCATGAGGATGTGTCAGAGACAGTGGCCAATATTTGCAGGGCAAACCTTCAAGCACCCCACATTCAGACACAATCTTTCAACGCCTGCCTTCGTCTTGGCAAGGTTCGCAGCACTTCAAAGCCTCGGCCTATCCTGGTGAAGTTCATTAGTCAAAGGGAGCGCGACACTGTTTGGGCTAGTAAGCGACTGCTCAAGGGCTCTGGATTGACCGTCTCAGAGTTCTTGACTAATAATCGCCATGCCGTATTCGTGGAGGCTCGGAGGATTTATGGCATCAAGGGTAGCTGGACGAGCGACGGGCGAATCGTAGTGTTATGCCCCGACGGAACCCGGCGTCGAGTCACTTCCTTGGCGGAGTTACGAACGCTGCCCGCCCTTGCCGCTGCAGCTGGTAATGGTGCCGCAGCCAAGGAGCAGGCGCAGTCTGCACAGCCAGGGCTCGCGTCGGCCTCTGCGCCGGAGCTGCGTGCCCGTGCGCCTCGAGCCGCTGTTGTCGTCAAGAAGAATCCCGCCGTAACTCAGCGAAAGTAAGAAAATAGGTTTTGGCTGTGGTATTTGTACTCTTTTTTAACTCCTCTTATTATTACTTTTCTCTGATACCCAAATGTGGTTCTTCGGTTTCATTTTTACCTCCGTATTTAGAATTTGTAAATAGTTGCGTCAAATATCACTTCACTTCTTACGTCAGATGTCAAACCGACCGAAGCCATTGACAAACGTCAAGTCTGTTCAACGCATACTGCGTTTAGTTATTGCTTATCTGATCGGTCGGTTATTTAATGTTTTTTGTAGTCTATATTTTATTACCTTTATAACGTACAAAATTTTATATTTAGTTGTCCATGTTTAGAATAGCTATTTTAATGAAATATTTCTTTATTATTATTATCATCTAACCAGCTGCTGGCAGATTAGAGGGGACTGCATAATTAGTTGCTTGTTAGTCTGTATTGAGTTATTGGATTGCAATTTTACTTTAATATTTTAACTATAATTTATTTTAAATTTCATAGCGTATAACAGTATATTACCTGCAATGTCCGACTTATTTAACAGTAGTGGTGATGCTGAATTCTTTTCCTTATCCTCTTCGGGTTCTAGTTTTTACGACGACTCCATCAATGACGTTCCAGATATGCCTTCTCTTTGTGAACGTTTAAACATAACTTTTAAAGCATATGCTAAAAACTTTAATGTTGTCCACATAAACGCACAGAGTGTACCAGCTCACTATCCTGAATTACTTGCTTCCTTCATTTCTAATAACATTCATGCGATTCTTATTTCAGAATCTTAGCTTAAACCTTCACTTTCTTCTACCCTCTATCCTTTACCCGGTTACCGTCTTTTTCGCAATGACAGGACCGGAACTAGTGACGGCGGATGTGCGCCTGGTCGAGGTGGCGGTGTTGCCATCTATATTAGAGACGATTTTGCCTGTCAAGTAGTTTCTCACTCTCCAACTGTTTATTCTAACTCCCCTGAATATCTCTTTCTTGGTGTTACCCTTCATAACTCTAAAATCCTTCTGGGAGTTTTCTACAGCCCTTCCTCCAATGTTTCCTTCTTCGATACATTGGAGAATGCTATAATTGATTTCGGCCCGCAGTTTGATCACCAGATTGTTATGGGTGACTTCAACACGTGTCTGATCAAAAATGACTATCGTTCTATTAAACTTAATTCTTTAGCTAA